>OZ012736.1:351889713-352489713 GCA_963859935.3 Lathyrus sativus | reverse complement strand
CTCATGAAATCCACGCTCAGACGAGGTTCTCCCGGTTGGCTTCTCTTTCAACCCTTTGGGTTGAGACGGTTGCTGGTTTGGTGGATTGTCGACTCTGGGGACCGATCATTTGTGATTCAGCCGAGTGAGGCCGCTTCATGAGCTGGTGATGCCACACCTTCTGGGTATCGTATCACCCCTCTTGAATGTCTGTGACGCTGATGAACGCATAGGATGCCGAACTTGAGTCAGTTTACGTCCATACCTGTGAGCGGGGGTTGGGTTCATTGCAGGAAACTTTGACCTTCAGACCACCTGGTTTCTTGACAGTGAATCAGTTTTGTTGGTACCGGAGTTTCTCATTTGCAGATATGTGTGTTCTTGATAGAACAGGTTTTGATCAGAGGATCTTATCATCAGATGTGTATTTGTTCTTGACAGAGCAGTGTTTTGTCATCAGTTGTTTGTTCTTGATAGAGAAGATTTTTGAGTGGGGTCTGAAGATCTCATCAGCAGATGTTGTTTGTTCTTGATAGAGCAGATTTTTGATCGGGGTCTGAAGATCTCATCAGCAGATGCATGTTTGTTCTTGACAGAGCTGATTTCTTAGTCCTACATCAGAGGTCCTTATTATCAGACGTTTGTTCTTGACAGAGCAGAATTATGATCCTATGTATATGGCCCTATCAGATGGTGGTTCTTGGCAGATCAGATTTGTGGTCCTACACCGGGGTTTTCTTCTCATCAGTGGTTGTTCTTGATAGAGCAGTGTCATGGTTTTGCCGATACAGAATCTCCACGGCACCAGTTGCCCTGACCTCTTATTGCATGATTGCATTTTGCATTAGTTTGCATACTCATTTGCATTTCATTAACGTGTGTCTGTGTTGCAGGTACCGTTTTCCCCGATCCAAGATTTCTTGCCCCCTATTGTATTGTTATAGGTTCTCTGAGGAAGACCGTGGCTTACAAGTTCCCTGTCCCCGATGTGGTTAAGTTGACTGGTTTGATAACTCTAGCAGATGATTCTGTGAGGGATGAGTTCAGAAAATCTTACGGAAGGTTGCTCAGTTTGGTTCACAAACCTTCTGTGTTCGAGTCGAATGGGTTGCACGCTCTGCTACAGTTCTATGACCCTCCGCTGAGATGTTTCACTTTTCAGGACTTCGTTCTCGCACCTACGTTGGAAGAGTATGATGATTTTCTAGGTGTGCCTATCAAGAGGCAGATGCCTTTTGTTCACATGGATGCTGAGCCTGATCTGGCTGGTTTAGCTCCATCACTTCATCTGGACGCCTCCGAGTTAGTATTGACTAGTTGGAACAAGGTTCCTGGGTTCTCCTTGCAGTTTCTAGTGGGTAAGGCTCAGCAGTGCCCCAAGGACAGATGTTGGGTCGCGTTCAATGCCATCCTTGCTCTGTGCATATATGGCATCGTGCTGTTCCCCAACATGCCCGATTTTGTAGACTTCGATGCATTTCACATCTTTGCTTCAGGGAATCCAATCCCTACCTTGATAGGAGATGTCTACTGTAACACCCATTTTATTTATTTAGTCATTTTTGTGTTAATTTAATTATTTTATGTAGGTGTGCCTTTAGGTGGGGCGTGTTGGTATATGATTGGTGAGTACCCTTGATATGTAAGGACCATTGGTGGTGTGAAGATAATAATATAATAGCTAATAGTAACATTGGTGGTATTATTATTATTATTATTATTATTATTATTATTATTATTATTATTATTATTATTATTATTATTATGATTATTATCATTAGTATGAATATTATTATTGGTGGGTGTCCCTGATATGGGAGGATTATTGGTGGCGAATTGGTGTAGATATAATAATATAAAAACTAATGGTAATATTGGTGGTGTTTTGGTGTGAATATGATAATATAATGAATAATAGTAATATTGGTGGGGGTATTATTATTATTATATTTATTATTATTATTATTTTGGTGAGATAATAATAATATTATTATTATTATTATTATTATTTTGGTGAGATAATAATATTATTATTAGTATTATTATTATTATTATTATTTTGGTGATATAATAATATTATTATTATTATTGTTATTATTATTAATAGTATTATTATGATTAGTATTATTAATATTAGTAATATTATTATATTATTTTATTAATAATTGAGATTAAAATAAAAGGGAATATGAAGGGGTAGTAAGGAGATATTAGAAAAGTTGGAATAGAGAGAAAAGGGATTACGATAGATCGTGAGAATTGGGAAAGCTGGAAGAAAGGGAACGAGAAAGGAGAAAGCCAAGAGACCAAATCTTGGAAGATTATTCATCGATCAAACCAATTGATAAGGTAAGGGGGGAGAAACTTGATTGGGATGGTATATACATGTATAGGGTAGAGGGGATTCCTTAACCCCGTAGGAATATGTCGATATATGCAATTTTATATTGGCATGCTGTTGAGTGTTGATTGATGTTGTTAATTGGTGTTAGTATGTGGTGATTGTTTAACTGACATATGTTGATTGTTGATGAATTGCTGTTTTTGGTTAATTTGGCGTATAGGTTGGGTTTACGGTTTTTAGGGAGATTCTGTGTGACCTTTTGAGGCATCGGTAGAATGTTTAAGCGATGATTTTAGAAATAAGATTTAGGAACCAATTTGGTTACGGTAATGTACAAGGTTGGTACTGAGGTAGGCTGAGATTTAGAGTTGAGATGATAGGCTTGATTTGGCGTAGAAAGCACTACAAAACTGTGAGAAAAATTGGTGAATCGCAGCATTCGCTGGGCTTCGCCTGGCGAGTATTGGCGAAGCTTTGCCTGGCGAATGGGGGCGAGTATTCGCCTGGCGAGCTGTGGCGAGTGGTAGCGAATAACTCTGAATTAAGTCCCAGACCTAAAGAGTAGAAACTTCGCCTGGCGAGTGTGGCCAGTGAAGGTTCGCCTGGCGAATGATCTCTTCGCCTGGCGAATGCACGATAGTAGAATGAGGGCTTTGCCAACAGGTTCGCCTGGCGAATGCCAGCAAAGGTTCGCTATGTTTCGCCTGGCGAATGCCAGCGAACGTAGCAGAATGTGACTCTTGAGGTGTTTTGTCTGGAGCTTTAGTCTTGTAGGATCCCTTGATCACGATGAGTGTAGGGATGATTATTGAATGATGTATGATGCATACTTGGTGATAGAAAGTGATTTTCCTGATAATTAATTTAAAGTAAATGGTTAATTGGTGTATGGTATATACGAGTGTAGAACGAGATGATCAGTAGGATCATGTGCATTCGGTGTATTGGAGTATGAGGTACTTGGTGATAGTACGAGGTTCCCGTAATATTTTAAGAGGATGATTAGTTGGTGTGTGAATCATGCAGAGCATGGCGCAACGATCAGTAGGATCGTGTATTCCCGAGTGTTGGGATGTGATTATATATGGTGTTAGAGTGTGAACTCGTTTAATATCTAATTTAATTAAAATGAATAATGGGTGTATCATGTATATGATTATGGTGCAGTGATCAGTAGGATCGTGTATCCCCGAGTGGTGGGATGTGTTTATATCTGGTGTTATAGTATGAATTTGTCTACTATCTGATTGATTTATATGGTGTTGATGTAATATATCTATACATATATGCATTGATGTATGATGATATGATCAGGAGGATCGTGTGCACTTAGTGTGCCTGAATATAATAGTTATGCATTGGTGTGTGCATATCATGGTGTTTTGGTGGGATGAATCATGTATTAGGAGGAGCGTAAGTGATTCATCCGTACTCCTTTGTGGAGAATGGTGGGGGATAGATCATGTCTCAGGAGGAGCCTAAGTGATCTATCTAGGTTCGATTAAATGAACCAATGAGTCGGTACCGCATGCATAGTGTTGAGTTGCATATTTGTATTATAATATGTTATATTGTAATTTGAGAAGTAGGTTCGTTATATGGTGTTGTTGGGGTGAATATTGGTGTGTTGATGTGTTTTACTACCTTGTTTACATGTATTACATTACCAATATATTTTGATCATGATTTCTCACCCCCTTTGCTGTTGTTATGTATGTGCTCCTCCGGAAGTACAGACAATCCAGGTACTTAGATAGCTTGGATGGTGGTGTGCCAGTCGAGTCTAGAACACTCTGATACGTAGCACGAGACTTGGGTGTTTTCGTTGTGTCTATGTTAAACTTATTTCTTTTCCTGTGACGTACCATGAATTTGATGTATTTTACTTTATGAAACAAATTCCGCTGTATTATTTCGAAAAGAATGAATAAAGTATTTTTATAAAATTTGGAGATGTGATATCCTACTTTTTGGTGAAAACTATGATTATTATTTTAATATTCATATTTTATTTAATTTGGGAAAGTGGGGTGTTACAATTGATATCAGAGCAGGTCGGTCCGTCCGGCCAATGTTGTCTAGTGTTGTTGTTCCCTGGTATGCGACATGTGTGTAAAGACTCTGTCGGTACATGTTGTTGGTTAAGTTTGTCGGTAGAAGAGAAATGATTCCAGTGGGAGAGAAGTTGTATTTCTCCGGAATGCTACAGTGTGGTGGCTTAGTGTGTTGGGGAATGATATCATAGTTTGGTAAAGATGGTTTGTACCCCATCATGATTTCGGCTGTCTATTAACAAATTGAGGAACTGATCACCCTTAATCTCTTGTTAATAGTGGACGGGATTGTGTTGGATGGGATAGACGTCTCTAGCAAGCTTGGGTGGCGTGAGCAGTGATTAGTCTTGAGTTAAGCTAAGTGCTTAAGGGATTATTTTGAGGAATCGGCGCAAGACGGTGTCGAGGTGTTTAATTGGATGGAAACTTTGAATGAGAAGGAAAGTGAAAAAAAAATTGGGAGTTGCCCGATATTAGTGATTGTCTGGAGTTTTCCTACAGAGATAAGTGATTTACTACCGGGAATGTGAAGTGGAGCTTACAATCGAGTGAGTTTTTTTGGAACTAGTCCGATATTGGTGACTATCAAGGATAGGTGTTCGCTTCCAAGAGAATGATTTGATGGGACAATTGATCGAAGGATGTGAGTTTCCTTGGTCATGTGATCTCGAGTAGAGTTATTGTGGTGGATGGGACGAAGGTCGAAAGTTGTATCGTATTAGGAGGCTCAAAGCTCTGCTGTTGAGATTGGAAGCCATTGGGTTTTAAAATATTCCAAGAGTTGTAGATGAGTTGAATGGCCTCCTAGATATGAAATTGTTGTTGTACGTGGAATTGCGAGATCGCAGCTTTTTACGGAATCGAAATCGGACACTCGGAAGTCGGGTAACGGTCGAAAAGAGGATTTTGGGACTGTCATGTTCGCCTGGCGAGCATACTGGCGAACGTCCATATTCGCTGCGGTGTTCGCCTGGCGAAGGAGTCCTGGGCAGAAAATGTTATTCTGGTGTTTTTGCCGTAACAGGAGAACCGTAACTCGGAATAACGCGCGGTTTGAAGCGTTGGAAAGCTATTGAAATTATCTATGAGATGGTGAAGTATTGACATGGAATTAAGTTAGTTATGGAGGAAGTGTGTTTGAAGTTTTGGTAAGGACGGAGGGTACGGTTCGTGTTTCTGCCAGAACTCACCACTTGTTTGTCCCTTTGGCATGGAATCTTTTTTTTAATTATTTCTATAAGGCAATGGTTGTGTTAATAAGTGATATTTTAAGGTATTCGAAGAGTATAGAGGATTATGTTGAGCATAAGGAACTTGAGTTATCAGTGTTGGAAAAAGAGCGGTGATATAATTCCGTAAGGAAAGTTCTGCCGAATCCGACAGAACTAATTGTGGTGTTTGTGATGCTTGTTGATATAATTGGGGAAATTGCTAAAGAAAACTTCAGCGAGTTTCAATTATGCGAAAGGCGACTTGAAGTATATAAGAGAAATCATCCGACCAGTGATTTAGAGTTGGTTACTATTGTGGTTGTACTGGAGTCGGAGTCTTCGAAAGTTCAGACTGAGATCGGAGATGTTTGGTGATCTAAAGAGTTTAAGGTGTTTGTTTAATTTGAATAAGATGAATATGAGGCATAGGAAATACTTGGGACTTCGGAAGGAGTACGACTTCGAGTTGAATTACCATTCGGGTAAAGTGCATGTGGTAGATGATGCGGAGAGTTGGAAATGTCTGCGTATACCGAAGATGACGGTGAGAAGAGTTAGAATTGACTGAGAAATTTTATAATATGAGTTTGGTGGGTGAATGGACCTCTTATGGAGTTAAGCTTTCATTATTAGACTTGACTAGCGGTATCCTTGAGAAGAATCGAGAAAGTTAGAAATCTGGGTTGAGTAGTGAATTAGTTGAAATTGATAAATTAGAGTCGAAGAGTGGATTTTAGGGTTTGTGGAAATAGTACCATGATATGTTATGATAGAGTATGTGTACCAGACGTTGTTGAGGGGAGTAGGAGTACTCGTGAAGAAATACATTGAGGTAGATGGAGTATCCATCCCGGTACTATGAGGAAGTAATCGAATTTGAGTAGATTGTTTTGGTGACCATGGATGAGGAGAGGAGTGGTTGAGGTTGAATGTGCCGGCTAGAATTACCGAAAGTCGGAGGTTGAATATCGGAGACTGTCGCTACTGTGAAAATCGGCGCCGGTTGAACAGAAGAGTCGCCACCGTGCGTTATTCATCCCACAGGAGGGAAAGGAAACGCTCGAAGTAAACCTCGCAAAAAACGGGAAAGGTATGGTCATCGCAACCAAAACCTGGATTCGGGAGTCGGTTACGCAAGGGGAAGGTATTAGCACCCCTCACGTCCGTCGTACTCGACGGGATCCACGCTTGTTTTCGGGTATGGATTGTTATTCTATCTAAGCTAAAGGTCTGAGGTTAAAAGAAAAGAAAATGACATCAAGAAATAAACAGCTAAAATAAACAGCAACAGGTTAAACATCAAACAATACAGTCCGGGAAATTCAATCAATACATCAAGAAATAAACAGCTAAAATAAACAGCAACAGCAGTCTTCATCAGCATCTGTCTTCAAGTCATCTCCAAACAGCTACAAGCTTCAAGCAAGCATCAGTCTTCATCTTCACAGCCTTCACTCAAGGTCTCTATCATCAATCTGCAATGGCTTTTCTTCAAGTCTCAATCTCCAAGATGAATATCAGTCAACAAAAGGAAATGGATGTTAAACAGTCAATTGCCTACCAAGGGTGGCTCACTGACTGTTAACATGATACTGACAGTTTCCCCTCAAAAGTTCTATCTTTTAAATATATTCACTAATCCTTCCAAAGGAAGGAGGTGGATATTTAAAAGAGACTTTGAATCATAGGGAGAGGATGGAGGCAGATAAGACCTTCCATGTTTGTGAATCAAGTTTTCTACTCTAGAGCTCTGCCTAGCTCCTAAACCCTATAGCCTTCAACAGCTGCCAGCAAGAGATACTCCTCATCAACTCTGGAAGTTGGTCTTCATTCTCTTTGATCTCCAATGGGCTTCATCATCAGCACAGTCTTCAGCTCAAACCCCAAGCCCCAAACAAGCCCAATACCCCACACAGGCAAGTAATAACCCTAGAGAGGGCACACCACACAGTCAAGCAAGTACAAGCAGTATAATGATAGTAATAGGGGAATAAGGGAAACCTAGTAATTTCTAAGGGATCTATTATCTACCCATAACCCCTATAGTCCCATACCCCAAAGATTCAAACTACAACTCCTAAAAGGATTGATTCACTACACCTATGTTATCTCCTAAACCCTAGTTTTGATTCTTCTAATCACACCTAAACAAATCATCTAAAATTAAGTCCTAAAATCATGAATTAAATTTTATATACAAGCTAAAGTTCTAAGCTAATCAACCTAAAAAGAATGGATCAAAATTGTAAAAGCATCTAAGTAAACTAAAATCAACAATATCATGCATTAAACTAAACCATTTAAAAACTATTTAAAAGAAAAATATTCTAAAAATGCTAAAACAAAATTAAATTGGAATTTTATTATTTCTTAATTTTCTTAACAGAAATATGAACCTAATGCAAAAACAACCAATAAAAAATAAGCAATTTTCAATTATTTATGATTTTCTGAAGAATTAAAAAAAATTGAAAGAAATTAATATGAGTTAAGTTGGTTATGGGGTGCAGAAAGTATTCATTTCAGTTAAAATAATAGGATGGGCCCAGACTGGGGGGCGCGCATAGCAAAGCGCGTCTGGGCCCAGTGCACGCTCAGAAAAAAACAAAAATAAAAAAAAAACATGAGAACGGTGCAGAAAGTAAGAATTTTAGTTAAAAACACAATGGGCCTGAGTTGAGGGGGTGGGATTAGCATGAGAAACTTGAGCCCATCATCCAGATTAAATGAAACGCAACGTATTGCTGCGTAACATCTCCCTCCAAATTTCGTTTGAATGTGAGCCATCAGATTGGGATCCAAGTCCAAGTCAAACACCTAATCGTGTGGTCCTCCTTCATCTTCAACCTTGGACAAACCCTAGAACCAGAAACCCTCCCCCATGCACGCATCTTTCTCCTCCTCTGTTCTCCCTCAAACCTCAATGAAATTCCACGCTATAAAAACCAAAAATGATCTATTTTCTTCCCTCTACACAGCCATGGCATTAGTTTTCTCCAACACTCCTTCTAGTTCCAGACCCGATAGCTAGAACACCTTGCCTCCATCACTTTACACTGAGATCAAACATTCCAATTCTTACTAATTCTTACCCTAACATAATCTACACGCCATGCTGATCATCCTGAGCTATATATCTAAGATTATCGTGCCATATTCTAGATGTTATAAGCCCTAACAGTTCTTGCACTCCAATGGCAACATCCATGAAACCTTCTCAAACTTTATGGAAATGATCCTCTAACCTAACCTAACAATTCTAACCTAATAATTCTCTAACATGCTAACTAAATCAACCAATTCGAAGGGAAAACTAACCTGGTGTAAATGATGAAAACAGTTGGGGAATTCTTTAGATCCAAGGCTTGCAATGATCTGGATTTGATCCACACACTTGATCCTTGATTCTGTATGCAGTATTTCTTGCTCACACCTCTTGGATTCTTGTAACCACTTCTTCTTGCACTTTGGATGATGAAGATGGATAACACGATTTCTTCCTCAATTCAACCAGATTCTGATGTAAATTTGATCCTTGAATGGTTTAGATGATGATAGGATCAAGAAATTTAGAAATTGGTGAAGATTTGATGGAGTTTGAAGTGATTTTGCAAAGTGGAAGAATGAGGTATAACTTGGTATTTTGATCACAATGATTCACCAACCCTTGAATGAAACCTCTCAATGCAATATATAGATGACATTAGAAAGCTCTAGAACTTTGTAGAAACTTCCCATGCACACTTTCCTTGAATTTTGGATTATGTTACTTCATACATAAGTAACCAAGCATAACTTCCAAATTTTGAACCAAACTCAAAAATCCACTTTTGCCAATGTTCTTAAAACATTTTTTCCAATCAAAATGACCTATAATTTCATCCTATTTGGCCAAGTTATGAAAAATCTCAATTTTAGGTCACTTTTTATTCATTAAATTCACCAAATTTGAAACCTTGAGCTATTAGCATTTCCAAACTTTCATGATCACTTTTCTAGACTCAAAATGTCATTTGGAGCAAGTTTGATGTTGTGAAGTTTTTCATTTGAAGCTTCCTTGTATGAGTTTTGGGCATAGGCTTGAAATGACCTATAATTCTCAGATGACCAAAATACCCTTTGCTTGCCAAGACCATAAGTAGAGTTCCACAAATCATATGAAGGCATACAATACCTTTCTAGAAAGATAAGACAATGAGGAACAACTCTTATGTTGACCAGAAATTCATTTGAAACCTCCTTGAGGGGTAAAAGTTTCTTGTAAGACAAGTAACTTTCACAGACAAAATTTCAAATACCTCAGATGACCTGTAACTTGCAAGGACCATAACTTGAGTTCTATAAATATCCTTGATGTCTTCCACAACTCAAATTAAAGGTCTTGAGATCCTATACAAGTTTCATGTTGACCAAGGATCCATTTGAAGCTTGCATTTTGACTTATCTTGCTTGGAAGTTTACCCTAAATCAGGGGAGTTTACACAGAAACCCTAATTTAGAAAATCCTCTTCTTCTTGAATTCTCTTGATTTCTTCTTGGCACAACACAATATCCTTATCTACATGTCAAATGATGAACCCCACATCTCTCCAATAGACCGCAATACCTTGCAATCAAACATTTGACCTAGGGTTGACCCAGGGTTGACCCAGATGAAACCCTAGTTGACTGTCTTCAACTGCAACTCTTGTGATCACATCCATGACTTGTCTCACTTTCAAAATGAATCTCTAAGTCTTCCATGATGTCTATATACTCTCCATGCTCAGCTCACAGCTCACAATTTCTTTGATGATCTTCAAATACACCCAAGATAGGAGATAGACGCACTGCTTGATCCACTAACTTCTTAGCTTTCCAATTCTTTCTGATGACTTGGATATGCTTGAATTTGAATAATAACCTCTTGATAGGCTCATAGAGATAAGAATAGTGCTTGGTTCCCTGTTGGATGATTTGCTATGCTATGCTATGCAGATGATTAGACTATGTACATGACTTTATATGCAAATGCTAATGCAATTGAAACATAAACCAAGTGAAATAGGTTGAGCAAATTTTAGGGTGCAACAGCTGCCCCTATTCAAGCGACTTGGACCCGATTGGGTGAAGAGCAAACGACCTTCAAACATTCGAGGTACGAGACGGTTGAATACTAAGAACCCGTAAATTTGCCAACCGCAGAAATAAACTGCACCACTGCTTGGGGAACGCCATTCATCAACTGAATCTGGCTGTTACAGCGACCAACTGATCCATTAGCGACCGTGCTGGGGATTATTTTCATCAGCCTAAAAAAGATTTTATCATCGAAGAAATCTCAACTACACCTGTCCACGTTAGGACTCCACCTGCCGTCAACACGAAAAAATCTCGGCGACTTCGCTGGGGATGACTCGTCTGCATTTCATCAGGAATAAATCGTCCACGTTAGGAATAAAATCTTCCACGTTAGGAATACACTTGTCCACGTTAGGCATAACCTTTCCATGTCAGGAATAACATCGTCCACGTTAGGACTGAGACTTTGTTTGAATCTGTCCACGTCAGGACTAAACTCTCCATGTTAGGAATACATCGTCCGCGTCAGGACTCACCTTTCCACGTTAGGAATAAAATTCTTTCCACGTAAGGAATACCTCTTTCCACGTAAGGAATCACCTCTTTCCATGTAAGGAATCACCTCTTTCCGCGTAAGGAATCACCTCTTTCCACGTAAGGAATACATCTTCTTTCCACGTAAGGAATCTCATCTTCTTTCCACGTAAGGAATACATCTTCTTTCCACGTAAGGAATACGTCTTCTTTCCACGTAAGGAATCTCATCTTCTTTCCACGTAAGGAATACACCTTCTTTCCACGTAAGGAATACGTCTCTCCATCTTAGGAATAACATCTTTCCACGTAAGGAATGCATCTCTTCGTCCACGTCAGGAATACATTGTCCACGTTAGGACCCACCTTTCTACGTAAGGAATACATCTTTCCATGTAAGGAACTAAAACTTCTTTCCACGTAAGGAATAAACTTCTTTCCACGTAAGGAACTAAAACTTCTTTCCACGTAAGGAATAAACTTCTTTCCATGTAAGGAACTAAAACTTCTTTCCACGTAAGGAATAAAACTTTCCACGTAAGGAATAACCTTCTTTTCCACGTAAGGAATCATCTTTCCACGTAAGGAATCCATCTTTCCACGTAAGGAATACAATCTTTCCACGTAAGGAATCACTTCTTTCCACGTAAGGAATACCTCTTTCCACGTAAGGAATCATCTTTCCATGTAAGGAACTAAAACTTCTTTCCACGTAAGGAATAAACTTCTTTCCACGTAAGGAACTAAAACTTCTTTCCACGTAAGGAATAAACTTCTTTCCACGTAAGGAACTAAAACTTTTTTCCACGTAAGGAATAAACTTCTTTCCACGTAAGGAATCATCTTTCCACGTAAGGAATCCATCTTTCCACGTAAGGAATACAATCTTTCCACGTAAGGAATCACATCTTTCCACGTAAGGAATACCTCTTTCCACGTAAGGAATCATCTTTTCCACGTAAGGAAACGATCTTTCCACGTAAGGAATACACTCTTTTCCACGTAAGGAATACAATCTCTTTCCACGTAAGGAATCCATCTTTCCACGTAAGGAATACCTCTTTCCATGTAAGGAATCATCTTTTCCACGTAAGGAATCATCTCATCTTGATTTGTCCACGTAAGGACTCCCATCTCGTCTTGATTTGTCCACGTAAGGACTCCCATCTTGTCTGCTGAGGAAATAAAACTTGTCCACGTCAGGACTCACATCTTCGTCTGCACAAGAAAATCTTATCAACATGGGGGTAACATCGTCCACGTCAGGACACCGTTCGTTGACCTGAAGAAATATAAATTCGTCCATGTCAGGACTCACGCATCTTCGACCCGCTGGGGAAATAAAACTTGTCCACGTCCGGACTCACGCTTCACCAACACGAAGAAAGATAAATTCGTCCACGTCAGGACTCGCGCATCTTGTCGTCATGAAGAACTATAAACTTGTCCACGTCAGGACGCACATTTCACCATTACGAATAAAGATATTTGCTGGAAATAAGTAGTCCACGTCAGGACACCAACACAAAGAGTAATCAATTTTGTCAACGTCATGACTTCACATTCCACCAATACCGAGAAATTGAATCTGTCCACGTTAGGACTAGCACATCTCATCCACCCGGGGAAATAAATCTGTCCACGTTAGGACAACCACTTCTTTAGCACGAAGAAATCCCGTCAATATAGGAATAGATTGTCCACGTCAAGACCCATTTCTCCATTGATCCCAACCCACCAACTTCTTAGCACTGACGTGACAGCGACTTTGAGGCGGACTCTACGGGGGATATTTGGAAACCAAACTACCGAACGCCTGTTCTGATAACCGGCGACAGCCTCTGAAATTCTGATTCATGGAACCCTTTGATGCCGACGTAACAACAAATTTGCAGACAATAATCCGCTGGCCGGACTAGAGAACCTTCAACAAGCAACTCTGGCGGGGAAAACAAGGGAAACAAACACAAATAACTCTGCTCGGGGATAAAGAGAAACTTAGCCTAATAACTCTGTGGGGAACAATGCCAAAACCGACGTTTTCGTTGAATGTCTCACGCCGAGATCTTGAATGGTTGGTAATTCATTTAAGCAAGAGCTCTCTCCACCTGCAAGAGAAACAACCTCTGGCTTATGTTTCAAAATGCATATGTTTGACAATGGCGTAATGCTCCATTTGATGTGGAAATGCTACGCGTTTTTTTTTATTTGGTGGATGCAATTATGACACTATATGCCGATGCAAATGCAGACTCGAACTGTTGGGATACAGAAACCGCTTCAGCAAAATAAATGTTGAAGACAACGCCAACTCTGCTGGGGGATAACTGAATGCGCCAATCATGGTTGGACTTCTGCTGGGGAATGAACGGGTACCACACGGTATATAAATGCCGGGACACACAACCAACTCTGCCGGGGATAGTCTTAATCTTCGAGTTCCACTAGGGGGTCAGACAACACTTGCTGGAAAGAGAACTCCGCTGGGGACGAAACGATTCTCTTGGGGAAAATCGACTGACTCCGCTGGGGGGGAGAGTAAATGACCCTACCGGGAAGGGTAAACTGTCTAAGTACAGCTCACGAGTCGGAAATATTAATCTTCTGAGGCTAAACCACTCTGCTTGAGATGGGGGAATCCTTCTGGGGACACCACACTGCCTGAATACATCCTACAATCTTGGAATCGTCAAACTCTGCTAAGGATAAACGACTTTGCTGGAGAATGTCCTTTGGATAAGCTACGGCTAGCTGGGGAATTCGATCCTTCTTCAGTGAGGAACATTGTTATCTCATAAGCGCGACCTGCGTGGGGATCGAGTCTTTCGCTACGAGTTTCTGGTCAATACTGCAACCTTTTGATCGTCCACCTTCTCGGAACTCCGCTTCGGGGATACTAACATGCCCCAGTCTGTATTCTTGAACACTTCTTCTCGAAAGGAAATCCTAGTCAGGACTCTATCTTGAAATAGCTTGCCCCTGAATTTGCAACAATTTTGGAATGGACCCTATAGTCTTTGTATCCTGATGGCCAGACATGGACGACTTCTACATTTCGAACCTCGATGAGGTGTTTTAATAACATCGTGCTTTTAGGGTGACCTGCCACGGTCTCGCAATAATCCTTTGTCTCCGATTGACGGATTCGTGGAACAATGCCCATAGCTACGAGAGATTTGTCAAATCTTGACCTGATTGCTCCAGTTCACGAAACATTTGGGCATTCTGCATTTTATCTTGATCAGACCTTCCACTGTAGGGGTCTTTCTTGTCGGCATGCGTTGACTCGCCAGTAACACAAGTTGTTCTGCATAAAAGATATATTAAACACAATGTATATGACAGTTTCAACATCCAAGTCTGTTCACCGAAAAAAATTTGTGACCTATAATGAATCAATTATCAAACTGTCAATATGAAAGCTGGTAAGAGGAACCCTTTTAGGAGTCAGTTCCGATGCGATCTTTACCGACATACGCTCTTGACCAAAACCTGTTTCAATTAGGACTTTTTCGGGTTGTAACGTGGTCAGGTTCACGGTTCGTGAAACAAAGGATATTTGGCTTAAATTTTGATTTGTACCCACCCCTTCTACGTGATGATCTCCGATCCTAAGGTTTAGTTAACGTGGCTCGAGCGCTCGCCTCTTCGAGAGGTATGGTGAATGGTAAGAACCATAGTTAAGGAACTCACAAGGTTTTTTTTTCCGGAGTGACAGTTACTCCTTTCCCGTTTTCGGTGTCTGTATCCACACGACTTCGTCCTTGTTCGAGGATTTTTCTTTTGATATCCTTTTTTCGTTCTTTTGATTCCCTAATTTTTGCCTGAACTGACTCCTTTTGAGTTCCTTTCGATTTTTCTTTTGAAGTCCAGCGGGATGCCCTAATTTTTGCCTAAGTATTAGCCTTCCAGCTTTTTCTTTTTCTTTTTACTTAGCGGGCTTTCTTTTTTCTTTTTTTTTTCTTCTTGGAACACAGTCGTGTGACACTGATTGTCTTGGTTTCTCCGAAAGGATTGTAACTGCCTTACTCCTGATTGGTGAGGTTTAACCATTGTGGTTGGCAATGTGCGACCTCTTGAGAGGTATAAACTGATTGGTCCTCGACAGGCAACACTCCTCTGTAAGACTTGAATGCTCGGCCAAGCTAACTGACACCTACCCTGCCCCGGTTTAAGATTTATGGTTTTTCATTTTCAAAAGGAAACTCCTACTACTGGCTCAAAGGGGTTAACAAGGGATTATCTTCCTTATATCTCCGGTGTTTATGATTTGAAACAATGCCTGTACATCGTCAACAGGTTTTTTTTTTCAAAAGCCTACAATCGGAAGATTATTCGTCACCTGTTTTCGTCATCCTCCCCGGATTCCTGCTAAAACAAGCATTAAGCATTAAGAAAGCAAAGAGTGAACACGACTGGATTAATTCAAAACATGCATATTCATTTCGTTTATCAATATCAATTGAAAAAACAACAAGTTTTAGAAGCTAAATTTGCAATTAAACAGAAAAGAAACTACAAATGCGAAGACATGAACAAGATAACACGAAAAATGTCGGTGTCTCAGAACCGGACTTCCTGCGCTTTGACTTATTGGCGAGTCAACCATCCTCAGAAACTATTATCAGGGGTAGTCTACTGCTGTCTCGATCTTCTTTCAACGACCCGATCAAACCTGGGAAACTTTTTCATCACCCCGGCTTTCGCTTGTCTATGGCCTTGCACCACCTTGGGGACCCTATCAGAGAAGTTAATAACCCTGCTGTCGATTAAATCTTGGACGTTATGCTTGAACGTGTGGCAACCCTCAATATCGTGTCCGGGAGCCCCGGAGTGGAATTCACAGTGCCTGCTTGCATCATAACCATACGAAGGAGTGCCTGTCATTGGCGCCAGAGTTCTCTTCTCCACTAAGTTCAAACCTAGTAGTGTCTGTAACAAATCTGCATACGTTGAAGGAGGCTTTTCAAACACCCTCCTTGGTTTCTTTCCCCGAATTCTTTGTTGAGCCGGATACTGGCATCTTGTATGCTGCTGGCTTTGCTCGGACGATTCCTTAGGCTCACGCGTTATCATCCTTTAATTCAACCCTGGCATCGGCAATTGTTGTGGGCATGGGGACTTAGCTTCCAGTGGCTCTGGGATATACCTCGATTCGTCTGCAACCTCTGGCGGAGAAATGGGAATATCAGTCCCTGAAACTTTTATACCCCCCGGTACAAACTCAATTGTTTTCTCATCCAGCAAATATTGAATCTTATGCTTAAAAGCTTTGCAGTTTGCAATGTTATGCCCCGGTGCGCCGGAGTGGAAGGCACAATGGGCGTTCAGGTCATAGTCTGGTGGCGGCTGCCCTGTCAATGGAACCAAAATGCGGGGCTCAACCAGTTGAAGTTGGAACAAGAGTTGCACCAGCTGATCATAATCCACTGGGATCTCATCAAATACTCTGTTAGAAAACCTCATCCTCTTACCACATCTCCTTGAGTTATCCTGCAAAATCAATTGCGACTGCTGACGAGGAGAATCCTGAGCTTCGAACCGTGGAGAGGGTCTCTTAAGCCTATCATGCGTGGGTAATGGTTCTTCAGACCCCTGAGGAGCAAATAAGCCAGCCGCGTCTTCAGACATTTGCCCTCCTTCTCTTCTGAGTACGTTCCTTAATATTTCAGCCATCAATCCTACCTGTGCCTTCAATCGGCAGTTCTCTTCTTCTAGCGTCTCTTGATTCGAGCGCAACACTTGCATATCTTTCGTGAACTGCCCCAGCTGGCCTCGGACATCAATTAATTCCGCTTGAACTTGCTCGATGTCTATCCCCACAAGTTGGTGTCTGAGGCCTGGGAGAAAACCTTGATTTCCTTGCTGAGCAAAATCGGCAGCGCTATCATTAGCCCGTGCAATCAGAGGCTGCACCATATTCTGCAACGGTTCCTGACCCTTGGCCATGGCTTCCATTGCCTGTATGAACTGCATCATGTTGTTGCGCACCTCTTGCATCTCAATCTGATCCTGACCCATGACTTCCTTACTGCTGTTTCTGGTTGAATGTCAGGGAATTCTTCGGTCGCTAATCTTAGAGGACCTGGAAGATTCAGGAGATGAGATACAGTTTAATAATTACCTGTAATGCAATATGAATGGGAATGCAATGCAATATGTGTCTGTGCATTAGGGAATATCATTCCCCGATTCTAGTGCGAATGTATCAGTGCGGTGACAGTGCTAGCAATACGGAGATCAGAGCCGAATCATAGAAAACGCCTCATATATTGCAGAGAAACCCATTAAGCCAAGAATACAATATCACTGAGTGTACAATAAGAAGGCATGACCTCAACCAACAATCCTGGTGATGGTCAGCACAATACAAATGGAACAGCCAAGTACGCTCATAAGCCTGGTACTCTTCTATTAACTTCTTAGTCTCTGGATGGCTTGGTCGGGTAAGCAGACCCTCAACAAGTTGATTTCTTCGCTTGAGAACACGTCGCACATCACCAGCGGTTTCCTCCCATACCCCTTCTCCGAAGCGATCCTCTAGCTTCCGCTTTTGAGACACAGCTTCGTTCTTGCCTTCGATGGCCTTGTTCAATGCATTCTGGAGACTATACCTGGTCATCACTTCTTCTTCGTACTTCTTAATGCTAGCCTTCAACTTCTCTTCGAGGTCAGAAATTTGCTGCTTCAATTTGTCTTCCCTCTTTTTGTTGTTGGTTAGCGTATCATTCCACGTCTTGTTACAAGAAGAGATTTCCCGGTGGGCGGCGTCGAGTGCTTTCTTTTTGGACTCCAACATGTCATGGGAGCTTCTGAACTCTTGACCCAGACGTTCGCGCTTCTTTTTCTCCTCAGTCAATTCAGCACCAAGCCTGTTTACTAGTTCGATCTGCTGTTGGAAAGCATGCACAACCTTGTTCTTCTCACTGCGCATCTGAGCCAGTTCCTTTTCTAACCCTTCATTGATCTTCATCAAGGCTTCTTTTTCTTTTACAACTTGCTCGTAGGCCTCCCTAGTAACAGTAGTTGGTTCTTCCACCGGAATATGAACAGGGACTGGTGTAGCTGGAAATGGCATCAGCAACTGTCTCGCTCTCTCTTGGATCCAAACTTTGTAGAGTGCATAAGCCTGACAATCATTCTTCCCTAACAGTGGCTTCCCTCTTCTGTTGATACGCATCCATGCGTGATGAAGCTTGGCTAGTAACTCTCCCTTCAAATCACCTGTGAAGTACAGAGATTCCTGTACTTCTTCCTCCTTAGGTGGGTTCTTCAACGCGTATCCGAACTGGCGAACGAACAGAGATGGGTTGTAATTGATACACCCTTTTCTTCCTATCAAAGGAACATTAGGATACCCAGAACAACTGAAAATAAGCTCAGACCCCAATAAGTCTCGGTCAAACCACTCAATGTCTTCAGAAGATAGCCTCATCATGCGCTCTGGCCAGTCAGCGGTAGTTGCACTGTCCATAAAAGGTCCCTTCAGGGGAAGATGACTCTTAAACCACATGTTCAACAACGGCGCACAACAGTAAACAACCTTTCCCCTTCTATTTTCATTTTTGTAGTGCAATGAATGATAGAGATCTCCAATCAAAGTGGGTACCGGGTTGCCAGCAGCAAACAGATGGAAACCGTCCAAGTCCACAAAATTGGGTAAGTTGGGAAACAACACTATTTCGTAGATGCATAGAGCTAAGATAGCATTAAAGACTATCCAGCACCCGTTCTTGGCATACTCTTGAGCTTTGCCAACCAGAAAATCAGGGGAGAAACCTGGAACCCCAAGCCAAGAAGTCACTAATAGTTCAGCAGCGTTCATGTGCAAGGCCTTAGCTAAGTCCTCCAACTTGGGCTCAGCGGCAGAGTGGATAAAGGGAACCTTATTCTGTACTGGTAGCTCAGTAAACTCTACATACTCTTCAATGGTAGGCCCCAAAATAAAGTCAGCAAACGTGAAACATCTCAATGCAGGGTCATAGAATTGCATCAAGGTGTACAGCCCATTCATCTCAACAGTAGTGAGTTTGCAGACCAGTCTCAACAATCTTCCATGACTCATCCTGAAACTTCTCCTAACCTCCTCATCAGCAAGGGATATCAGACCAAGTAAGGGAGTAACGTCAAGTGTAGGCAACTTATACGCAACTTTCTTTCTCAAACCAGCCATGATCAATAAGCAGAAGTCCGGGCACTAGAGCCAGGGAATATGCAAATGCACCTGCAGCACAGACACACGTTAATGGGATGCAATGGTAGTGGTTATGCAAACAATGCAATGCAAGTAACATGCAACAGGGACCAAATGTCATAGCTGAGAAGCCTGAACCATATCAAAAGTCTCAGATAGACCCTCCAGAATTCCTCAAACCCTGGTCTCAGATAGACCCCATACAAAGCTCCAACACTGGTCTCTGATAGACCCCACAACATAATTCTGACTGGTCTTTGATAGACCTCATATCATAACTCCAACTGGTCTCTGATAGACCTCTCAATTCTCCATAAATACCCAGAATCTCAGATCAAGAAATAACCGGTATCTGAAGGTCTAGTTACCTGCATAACCCCAAACCCTCTGACAGGTAGGTGTCCTAATAACTGACAATGGTATGGCATCCTATGCGGTCGTCGGCGTCACAGACTTTCAGGGTTGATGATACGATTCCCAGAAGGAGTGGCATCATCAAATCCTGAAGAGGCCTCACTTAGCCAACTTCCAAATGATCGGTTCCCGGAGTCGACAATTCGGCTAACCAACAACCCCTTCGACCAAAAGGGTAGAAAAAGAAGTCAACCAGAAGAACCTCGTCCGAGTGTAGATTTCGTGGGACACTAATGCAAGCAAAGCCGGCACGCGCCCACTAATTTCTACTCTAATTCTAGGTGCACTCAAGCCCAGGTCCGGCTTATCTCTCAATCATAGAATCACCCGTCACACCCCAATACAGCAATAATAACAATAATATGATGCTGAAAGTAAATGACAAAAATATAAATCCATACAAAATCCTCGACGGGAAAACAAGCGCTAGGATTGACTCTCTTAAGGGGCGTTGGATCCCAAATGCATAAGGAACTATCGCAGTCCTTAGCAGCCAGGGGACGCTGGATCCCAGCAGAGTCGCCAGTTGTCGCTACTGCGAAAATCGGCGTCGGCTGAACAGAAGAGTCGCCACCGTGCGTTATTCATCCCACAGGAGGGAAAGGAAATGCTCGAAGTAAACCTCGCAAAAAACGGGAAAGGTATGGTCATCGCAACCAAAACCTGGATTCGGGATTCGGTTACGCAAGGGGAAGGTATTAGCACCCCTCACGTCCGTCGTACTCGACAGGATCCACGCTTGTTTTCGGGTATGGATTGTTATTCTATCTAAGCTAAAGGTCTGGGGTTAAAAGAAAAGAAAATGACTCGGCAAAGTATTGCACTTTATGCCTACGTATTCCCGTCTGGAACGAGAAATCAGAGTCAACGTAGTTCGCCTACCTATGGGAAAGGAGGGGAAGGTTGCTCGCTAGGATATCACATCCTATGCCTACGTACTTTCATACAGCATGAAAGATCAGAGCAAACGTAGTTCGGGCCACGTACGACACAAGTCTGTTTTAATTGTTTTTATTCCTTCTGAAAAAGGGTTTCTCTGATTAACAGTCCAAGCGGACAAAAATGACGTTTTGATGAGTTCACATTCTTTTACGGAAGAAGTGTCTTTTATTGTGTTTGAAATTTTATTGTGTTTTTCTGTTTGTTTTGAGAAAGAAGAGACAGAACTCTAACCTACGGTTGCGAAGGGAATCAAACTAACCTAATGTTATCATGCATGGGTTAAGACCTAATGTCTATCATGCTCCTCTCTTGTGCAGAGAGAAACAGAGATCCTAAGGGATAAACGGAAACAGAAACAATAGCATATACAATAAAGCAGTAAAATGCATGGATGCAACAATACAAGCGAGGCAAGGGAGTCCCACTCAACCTCGAACCTAGAAAACAATAGGAAAAAATGAACAAAATTCATTTTCAACCTAACAGGTTAAACAACAAACAATACAGTCCGGGAAATTCAATCAATACATTAAGAAATAAACAGCTAAAATAAACAGCAACAACAGTCTTCATCAGCATCTGTCTTCAAGTCATCTCCAAACAGCTACAAGCTTCAAGCAAGCATCAGTCTTCATCTTCACAGCCTTCAGTCAAGGTCTCTATCATCAATCTGCAATGGCTTTTCTTCAAGTCTCAATCTCCAAGATGAATATCAGTCAACAAGAGGAAATGGATGTTAAACAGTCAATTGCCTACCAAGGGTGGCTCACTGACTGTTAACATGATACTGACAGTTTCCCCTCAAAAGTTCTATCTTTTAAATATATTCACTAATCCTTCCAAAGGAAGGAGGTGGATATTTAAAATAGACCTTGAATCATAGGGTGAGGATGGAGGCAGACAAGACCTTCCATGTTTGTGAATCAAGTTTTCTACTCTAGAGCTCTGCCTAGCTCCTAAACCCTATAGCCTTCAACAGCTGCCAGCAAGAGATACTCCTCATCAACTCTGGAAGTTGGTCTTCATTCTCTTTGATCTCCAATGGGCTTCATCATCAGCACAGTCTTCAGCTCAAACCCCAAGCCCCAAACAAGCCCAATACCCCACACAGGCAAGTAATAACCCTAGAGAGGGCACACCACACAGTCAAGCAAGTACAAGCAGTATACTGATAGTAATAGGGGAATAAGGGAAACCTAGTAATTTCTAAGGGATCTATTATCTACCCATAACCCCTATAGTCCCATACCCCAAAGATTCAAACTACAACTCCTAAAAGGATTGATTCACTACACCTATGTTATCTCCTAAACCCTAGTTTTGATTCTTCTAATCACACCTAAACAAATCATCTAAAATTAAGTCCTAAAATCATGAATTAAATTTTATATACAAGCTAAAGTTCTAAGCTAATCAACCTAAAAAGAATGGATCAAAATTGTAAAAGCATCTAAGTAAACTAAAATCAACAATATCATGCATTAAACTAAACCATTTAAAAACTATTTAAAAGAAGATATTCAAAAAATGCTAAAACAAAATTAAATTGGAATTTTATTATTTCTTAATTTTCTTAATAGAAATATGAACCTAATGCAAAAACAACCACTAAAAAATAAGCAATTTTCAATTATTTATGATTTTCTGAAGAATTAAAAAAATTGAAAGAAATTAATATGAGTTAAATTGGTTATGGGGTGCAGAAAGTATTCATTTCATTTAAAATAATAGGATGGGCCCAGACTGGGGGGCGCGCATAGCAAAGCGCGTCTGGGCCCAGTGCACGCTCAGAAAAAAAACAAAAAGAAAAAAAAACATGAGAACGGTGCAGAAAGTAAGAATTTTAGTTAAAAACACAATGGGCCTGAGTTGAGGGGGTGGGATTAGCATGAGAAACTTGAGCCCATCAGCCAGATTAAATGAAACGCAGCGTATTGCTGCGTAACATCTCCCTCAAAATTTTGTTTGAATGTGAGCCATCAGATTGGGATCCAAGTCCAAGTCAAACACCTAATCGTGTGGTCCTCCTTCATCTTCAACCTTGGACAAACCCTAGAACCAGAAACCCTCCCCCATGCACGCATCTTTCTCCTCCTCTGTTCTCCCTCAAACCTCAATGAAATTCCACGCTATAAAAACCAAAAATGATCTATTCTCTTCCCTCTACACAGCCATGGCATTAGTTTTCTCCAACACTCCTTCTAGTTCCAAACCCGATAGCTAGAACACCTTGCCTCCATCACTTTGCACTGAGATCAAACATTCCAATTCTTACTAATTCTTACCCTAACATAATCTACACGCCATGCTGATCATCCTGAGCTATATATCTAAGATTATCGTGCCATATTCTAGATGTTATAAGCCCTAACAGTTCTTGCACTCCAATGGCAACATCCATGAAACCTTCTCAAACTTTATGGAAATGATCCTCTAACCTAACCTAACAATTCTAACCTAATAATTCTCTAACATGCTAACTAAATCAACCAATTCGAAGGGAAAACTAACCTGGTGTAAATGATGAAAACAGTTGGGGAATTCTTTAGATCCAAGGCTTGCAATGATCTGGATTTGATCCACACACTTGATCCTTGATTCTGTATGCAGTATTTCTTGCTCACACCTCTTGGATTCTTGTAACCACTTCTTCTTGCACTTTGGATGATGAAGATGGATAGCATTATTTCTTCCTCAATTCAACCAGATTCTGATGTAAATTTGATCCTTGAATGGTTTAGATGATGATAGGATCAAGAAATTTAGAAATTGGTGAAGATTTGATGGAGTTTGAAGTGATTTTGCAAAGTGGAAGAATGAGGTATAACTTGGTATTTTGATCACAATGATTCACCAACCCTTGAATGAAACCTCTCAATGCAATATATAGATGACATTAGAAAGCTCTAGAACTTTGTAGAAACTTCCCATGCACACTTTCCTTGAATTTTGGATTATGTTACTTCATACATAAGTAACCAAGCATAACTTCCAAATTTTGAACCAAACTCAAAAATCCACTTTTTCCAATGTTCTTAAAACATTTTTTCCAATCAAAATGACCTATAATTTCATCCTATTTGGCCAAGTTATGAAAAATCTCAATTTTAGGTCACTTTTTATTCATTAAATTCACCAAATTTGAAACCTTGAGCTATGAGCATTTACAAACTTTCATGATCACTTTTATAGACTCAAAATGTCATTTGGAGCAAGTTTGATGTTGTGAAGTTTTTCATTTGAAGCTTCCTTGTATGAGTTTTGGGCATAGGCTTGAAATGACCTGTAATTCTCAGATGACCAAAATACCCTTTGCTTGCCAAGACCATAAGTAGAGTTCCACAAATCATATGAAGGCATAACATACCTTTCTAGAAATCTAAGACAATGAGGAACAACTCTTATGTTGACCAGAAATTCATTTGAAACCTCCTTGAGGGGTAAAAGTTGCTTGGAAGACAAGTAACTTTCACAGACAAAATTTCAGATACCTCAGATGACCTGTAACTTGCAAGGACCATAACTTGAGTTCTATAAATCTACTTGATGTCTTCCACCACTAAAATTAAAGATCTTGAGATCCTATACAAGTTTCATGTTGACCAAGGATCCATTTGAAGCTTTCATTGTGACTTATCTTGCTTGGAAGTTTACCCTAAATCAGGGGAGTTTACACAGAAACCCTAATTTAGAAACTCCTCTTCTTCTTGAATTCTCTTGATTTATTCTTGGCACAACACCATATCCTTATCTACATGTCAAATGATGAACCCCACATCTCTCCAATAGACCTCAATGCCTTGCAATCAAACATTTGACCTAGGGTTGACCCAGGGTTGACCCAGATGAAACCCTAGTTGACTGTCTTCAACTGCAACTCTTGTGATCACATCCATGACTTGTCTCACTTTCAAAATGACTCTCTAAGTCTTCAATGATGTCTATATACTCTCCATGCTCAGCTCACAGCTCACAATTTCTTTGATGATCTTCAAATACACCCAAGATAGGAGATAGACGCACTGCTTGATCCACTGACTTCTTAGCTTTCCAATTCTTTCTGATGACTTGGATATGCTTGAATTTGAATAATAACCTCTTGATAGGCTCATAGAGATAAGAATAGTGCTTGGTCCCCTGTTGGATGATTTGCTATGCTATGCTATGCAGATGATTAGACTATGTACATGACTTTATATGCAAATGCTAATGCAATTGAAACATAAACCAAGTGAAATAGGTTGAGCAAATTTTAGGGTGCAACAGAGACTGTTGAATCTAATGCAGTCATTAAATATTCTAGAGTGGAAATCAGGTAGTATTTTCACGAAATTGGTGTTGAGATTTCCAAAGAAATTGTAAAGACATAATTTTAATTTGGGTTGTTGCGAGTGGATTAATTATTCCGTGTTGAGGATATATGAGATACATATTGAGGAAGTGGTGAAGTTGGATTAGATACTGACGAATATTGTGTCAGATGGAAATTTGAGGTTTATATTGAGATTTTGGATGGGCTTACAGGAAGATTCGGGTACTAAGTTGAAGTTGAGTTCGACTTACCACCCGCAAACTGATGGTCATTCAGAGAGGACTATCGAGTTTGTAGAGAATTGATGAGAGCTTGGGTGTTGGATCAAGGTGGATCATGGTATGATTAATTATCGTTGATTGAGTTACCTATAATAACGGTTACCATCCTAGTGTCGGAACGACACTATATGTGGCTTGGCGAAATAGGGAGTGTAGGACTCTCCTGTGTTGGAATGGGTCGAGTGAAAATGTTGTGCTCAGACCTAAAAATTATGTTTGAGATGGCTGAGAAGATCAAGAGGATCCAAGGAAATATGTGTTTTGAGAGTCACGCCGGTGACTGGTGTGGGTTGAGTTCCGAAATCTCGGAAGTTCGCACCGTGTTCTATGGCTGTATCAGAGTGGCGCAGCAGAGGCGTGGGAGGAGTAACATGTTAGACCATTTTGCCGCTGTCGTCGTGAATTGGCATGACGTGTTTCATGTGTCTTGTTGAGAAAGTACGTTGAATCAGGTGGATGATGTACTAGTGAAAAATAATTTGGGTGTTGAGGCATTGCTGGTTCGTTTTGACGAACGGAAGTCAACTCCGAGGGGAGGAGACATCTTTGGTGGAAATGGTTTGGGGAAGTGCTGCAAAAGGCAGTGTGACCTAGGAATTGGAATGAAGGATGCGGGAAGCGTATCCGGAATTGTTCCATCAGGCAATTTTCGAGGACGAAAATAATTAAAGTGGGGGAGAGTTGTAACACCCATTTTATTTATTTAGTCATTTTTGTGTTAATTTAATTATTTTATGTAGGTGTGCCCTTAGGTGGGGCGTGTTGGTATATGATTGGTGAGTACCCTTGATATGTAAGGACCATTGGTGGTGTGGAGATAATAATATAATAGTTAATAGTAACATTGGTGGTATTATTATTACTATTATTATTATTATTATTATTATTATTATTATTATTATTATTATTATTATTATTATTATTATTATTATTATTATTATTATGATTATTATCATTAGTATGAATATTATTATTGGTGGGTGTCCCTGATATGGGAGAATTATTGGTGGCGAATTGGTGTAGATATAATAATATAATAACTAATCGTAATATTGGTGGTGTTTTGGTGCGAATATGATAATATAATGAATAATAGTAATATTGGTGGGGGTATTATTATTATTATTATATTTATTATATTTATTATTATTATTATTTTGGTGAGATAATATTATTATTATTATTATTATTATTATTTTGGTGAGATAATAATATTATTATTAGTATTATTATTATTATTATTATTATTTTGGTGAGATAATAATAATAATATTATTATTGTTATTCTTATTAATAGTATTATTATGATTAGTATTATTAATATTAGTAATATTATTATATTATTTTATTAATAATTGAGATTAAAATAAAAGGGAATATGAAGGGGTAGTAAGGAGATATTAGAAAAGTTGGAATAGAGAGAAAAGGGATTACGATAGATCGTGAGAATTGGGAAAGCTGGAAGAAAGGGAACGAGGGACAAAAGAGAAAGGAGAAAGCCAAGAGACCAAATCTTGGAAGATTATTCATCGATTAAACCAATTGATAAGGTAAGGGGGGAGAAACTTGATTGGGATGGTATATACATGTATAGGGTAGAGGGGATTCCTTAACCCCGTAGGAATATGTCGATATATGCAATTTTATATTGGCATGCTGTTGAGTGTTGATTGATGCTGTTAATTGGTGTTAGTATGTGGTGATTGTTTAACTGACATATGTTGATTGTTGATGAATTGCTGTTTTTTGTTAATTTGGCGTATAGGCTGGGTTTACGGTTTTTAGGGAGATTTTGTGTGACCTTTTGAGGCATCGGTAGAATGTTTAAGCGATGATTTTGAGAATAAGATTTAGGAATCAATTTGGTTACGGTAATGTACAAGGTTGGTACTGAGGTAGGCTGAGATTTAGAGTTGAGATGATAGGCTTGATTTGGCGTAGAAAGCACTACAGAACTGTGAGAAAAATTGGTGAATCGCAGCATTCGCTGGGCTTCGCCTGGCGAGTATTGGCGAAGCTTTGCCTGGCGAATGGGGGCGAGTGTTCGCCTGGCGAGTTGTGGCGAGTGGTAGCGAATAATTCTGAATTAAGTCCCAGACCTAAAGAGTAGAAACTTCTCCTGGCGAGTGTGGCCAGCGAAGGTTCGCCTGGCGAATGATCTCTTCGCCTGGCGAATGCAAGATAGTAGAATGAGGGCTTTGCCAGCAGGTTCGCCTGGCGAATGCCAGCGAAGGTTCGCTATGTTTCGCCTGGCAAATGCCAGCGAACGTAGCAGAATGTGACTCTTGAGGTGTTTTGTCTAGAGCTTTAGTCTTGTAGGATCCCTTGATCACGATGAGTGTAGGGATGATTATTGAATGATGTATGATGCATACTTGGTGATAGGAAGTGATTTTCCTGATAATTAATTTAAAGTAAATGGTTAATTGGTGTATGGTGTATACGAGTGTAGAACGAGATGATCAGTAAGATCATGTGCATTCGGTGTATTGGAGTATGAGGTACTTGGTGATAGTACGAGGTTCCCGTAATATTTTAAGAGGATGATTAGTTGGTGTGTGAATCATGCAGAGCATGGCGCAACGATCAGTAGGATCGTGTATTCCCGAGTGTTGGGATGTGATTATATATGGTGTTAGAGTGTGAACTCGTTTAATATCTAATTTAATTAAAATGAATAATGGGTGTATCATGTATATGATTATGGTGCAGTGATCAGTAGGATCGTGTATCCCCGAGTGGTGGGATGTGTTTATATCTGGTGTTATAGTATGAATTTGTCTACTATATGATTGATTTATATGGTGTTGATGTAATATATCTATACATATATGCATTGATGTATGATGATATGATCAGGAGGATCGTGTGCACTTAGTGTGCCTGAATATAATAGTTATGCATTGGTGTGTGCATATGATGGTGTTTTGGTGGGATGAATCATGTCTCAGGAGGAGCGTAAGTGATTCATCCGTACTCCTTTGTGGAGAATGGTGGGGGATAGATCATGTCTCAGGAGGAGCGTAAGTGATCTATCTAGGTTCGATTAAATGAACCAATGAGTCGGTACCGCATGCATAGTGTTGAGTTGCATATTTGTATTATAATATGTTATATTGTAATTTGAGCAGTAGGTTCGTTATATGGTGTTGTTGGGGTGAATATTGGTGTGTTGATGTGTTTTACTACCTTGTTTACATGTATTACATTACCAATATATTTTGATCATGATTTCTCACCCCCTTTGCTGTTGTTATGTCTATGCTCCTCCGGAAGTACAGACAATCCAGGTACTTAGATAGCTTGGATGGTGGTGTGCCAGTCGAGTCTAGAACGCTCTGATACGTAGCACGGGACTTGGGTGTTTTCGTTGTGTCTATGTTAAACTTATTTCTTTTCCTATGACGTACCATGAATTTGATGTATTTTACTTTATGAAACAAATTCCGCTGTATTATTTCGAAAAGAATGAATAAAGTATTTTTATAAAATTTGGAGATGTGATATCCTACTTTTTGGTGAAAACTCTGATTATTATTTTAATATTCATATTTAATTTAATTTGGGAAAGTGGGGTGTTACATCTACCATTCTATCCACTACAAAAACGAGAACAGGAGGGGGAAGAATGTCTCGTGTTGCGTACCCTTGCTTTATAAATGGCTTGATAGCCATCTGCCCAAGAGGGGTCCTTTTGTCTTGTCTGCAGCCACAGCTGAGTGGCCTGAGCGTCTGATGAGTTTATCTGCAGAGGATATTGACTAGTTCGACAGTTTGCGTATGCTTTGAGAACTCCGTCGAAGGATGAAGAGGTACAGGAATCTTTGTACCTCACTGGTCTTCTAGAGGGGGATCTGTTGTCCAAGCTTCAGCGCGCGTGGAATGGTATCAGTAAGCGAGGAAAACCTTTGCTGGGAAAAAGCAACAATCAAGCCTACCCTCTGTATTTGACTTGGATCAGAGCCAGAGTAGATGCTATAGGGATGCCGTTTCCTCATGCCAAGCCAGAAAGCCCCCCAATGATTGAAGAGCCTATTACTGTGCCCATTCAGCAGCATAATCAGGTGTTGGCTGAGCGGGATGAATTGAAGCGGGCGAATGAGGAACTGGAGAAGGAATTGGCTCAGCTCCGAAGCGAGAGGACGAAGCCGTTCGTTCTCTCAAAAGGCAGACAGAGTTGGTGAACCAGCTAGGTACAGACCTGACTAAGCAGATAGCCGAGCGTGAGCACATGGGTCGAGACTTCAAAGCTGTCAACGACGTACTGGCTACGAAGAAGCAGCACTTGGACGAGGCATATCGGAGGATATCCAAGTTCAACCAGCACTAGAAGGCTTCCCTGGCCACCAGGAAAGAGCGGGAGGATAAGCTGATGCTACAGATCTCCAAGCTGGAAGCCCAGGTGAAGGACAGTGAGAAGAGGTTTGATGAAGAAACCGCCCGCAGATACGCCACCGAAGGCCAGCTCAACAAAGCTCTCGCTAACCTGAAGGAGCGCAAGCTGATGTTTGAGTCCAAGAAGCGGAAGTTAGAAGATTGCTTCGGCGAAGGAGCATGGGAAGGTTCGATCGAAGGACTTCAGTACACCATTGTGCAGAGGGAACTACTCGTCGAAGGGTTGCTCACTCTGCCTGATCATCCAGAAATGAAGGAGTTGTTAGAAGAGTATCGCGCCCGTGGCCGTACTTGACTATTTGTATTCCTTTTGTTTTGATCACTGTTGTACGCTGACCATCACCAGGCTTGTCGGCTGAGGTCACGTTGTTGATTCATCTTGTACTCGCTGATGCTATGTACTGCCTTGATAGGCTTTCTTTATATATGAGATTGTTGTTTCCATGATTGGGCCCGAACTTCTTCTTATTATTATCAGCACTGGCACTCAGGCACTAGGATCGGGGGAGATCTCCCTAACGCACAGACACACGCATGCATTTGCATGAAGCATTTGCATGACGAGCATTTTGTTGTTTTTCCTAACCCTTTTGTGTTTACCAGGTTTTTCAGGTTTTTCAGGCTTACAGGTTGTCCCAGGTTGTTTCCGGTGGTTCCAGGATTGATCAGAGACTAATTCACTGTTATCCGACTAGAGCTAATCAGACCAGGATCATGGATCAAGTGCAAACTGATGTTCAGGAGCTCCGCGAAAGTATGGATCGCTTCATGGAGCTCATGCAAGTGGTCGCCAATGGCCAGGACCAGCTCAGAACTTTGGTTCAGCCTTTGATCTCCAGGGTTGATAGCAACGGCGTGCTCCACAGTGGGACCGTGCCTACTCCCCCACCAGTTGAAACTCCGCAGAATGGTGTCCCCGTGGCCGGGGGCAACGGCAGTGCTAATAGCAATGTGATGGCCAACATCGGACTCAATACGGCTGGCGTCGGTAATGGGAGTCTGGGAGCTAATGTCAATGTCGGGCCGGGCAACGGCAATGCAGGCGTCGGGAATCTGTTTGTGCCTCAGCCATGGCTAGAGGATCGTCAGGATGATGTGTTCTCTCAGAAGGGTGCTGAAGGGGAGCTGAATGCTGAAGCGCGGCTTAGATTCAAGGCACTTGAAGATAAAATGAGAGATATCGAGAATCAAAATACTTTGGGCGTTGATATGTCCAAGCTGGGATTAATTGCTGATTTCAAGGTGCCTCCTAAGTTCAGGGTACCCGACTTTGAGAAATATAAGGGCACCACTTGCCCTCGTGTCCACCTGAGATCGTACTACAGGAAGATGTCTGCTTATTCCGAAGACGAGAAGTTGCTGATGCACTTCTTCCAAGACAGTCTTTTCGGGCCATCCCTCGAGTGGTACATGGGTCTGGAGCCCACTAGTGTGCGCACATGGAAGGATCTCGCTGAAGCGTTTGTGCACCACTACCAGTACAATAGTGACTTAGCCCCGAACCGAGTCCAGCTGCAGAACCTGTCGCAGAGGAATAATGAAGGATTTAAGGAATACGCCCAGCGGTGACGTGAGTTGGCAGCCAGGGTTCAGCCGCCGATGGTTGAACGAGAGCTCGTGCAGATGTTTGTTGCCACCCTCCCGGGGGTTTACTATGAAAAGTTAGTCAGCGGTATGTCCGGGACGTTCTCGGATCTCATTATCATGGGTGAGCACGTAGAGAATGGGATCAAGATAGGGAAAATTCAAGGTGAGTCATCCTCAGCTGGAGGAGTCGGGAAGAAACCTTATGCTGGAAAAAGGCGAGAAGGAGAGACGAGCGCTGTGACCAACGCTCGAAGAAAGGGTAAGGGCCCTCAGCAGCAGGTGGCCAGTATAAATATTCCAGCAGCTCCGCAGCAGCAACCGAATCAACAGGGATATAGAAAGTACCAGAATCGGGCATCTTTGGCAAACCGTCACTTTGAGGCACCGCCCATGTCGTATGCGCAATTGTTACAGACTTTGCTTCAACTTCAGTTGGTCCAGAAGAGGACAATGGCTCCCTTGACAGGGGCACCTCCGCCGGGGTACGACGCCAATGCCACTTGTGATTTTCACTCAGGGGCACCAGGCCACACAATCGAAAACTGCAAAGCCTTCAAGCACAAGGTGCAGGACTTGGTGGACGCTAAGATCATCAACTTCTCAGATAATGTGCCAAACATCACGAAAAACCCTATGCCGAATCATAGGGGAGGTGGAGTAAATGCCATTATTGAGGACGAGAGTTTGGATTTGCTGACTAACATTGGAGATCTGAAGACGCCGCTTAGCTTCGTTAAGGCTAAGCTGATGAAAAGAGGTTTCTTCCCAGGTTGTGGAGAGCTGTGTATGGGCTGTGCGACTAGTCCTGATGGATGTGAACAGTTGATAGAGGGGATTCAAAGTCTGATGACCGAGGAAATCCTGCAGTTTAGCCGGAGGGCTGAGGGTGGATCAGGAGAGGTAGTGCTGAAGCAGGCCGATGAAGTCGCCACCATCACCATCCCTCGCCGGCCGATAACCATTTCGGCGCCTAGACCGCCTACAATTACTATTACCAAAGCTGGGCCGATACCCTTCGAGAGCACTAACGTCGTTCTGTGGCATTATGGGGCTGAAGTCTATTGCAACAGACAGAGGTTGGATCTAGAGCCGTATGGGTCGACTATGGAGAACCTCGCAGGAATCAGTGGTATTACTCGCAGCGGAAGAGTGTTTGCACCACCAGAGGTTGTGACGGATAAAGCGGTCAGAGCTGATACGGCCGATAAGGGTAAAAGCAAGGTCGTTGAAGAGGTCCCGTGTGGGGCAGAAAAAGACTTGCTCGTTAAGGATGCCGAGGAGTTTATGCGGTTGATTAAAAAGAGTGACTACAAGATTGTAGACCATCTCCATCAGACGCCCTCGAAGATTTCCATTCTCAACTTGTTGCTGTGTTCTGAAGCACACCGCAACACGCTGCTGAAGGGGTTGAACGCCGCCTACGTACCGCAAGAAATATCGGTGAATCAGCTAGAGGAGGTTGTAGCCCACGTAAATGATGGGAATGGGCTAGGGTTCACAGACTTAGAGCTGACGCCAAAAGGGAGGAATCACAATAGCGCCTTGCACATCTCGATAGAGTGTAGGGGCACGATTATGTCGCACGTGCTGGTGGACACGGGTTCGTCGCTTAATGTTCTTCCGAAGAAGGCGTTAATGAAGTTGGATACTCGTGGATTGGTTTGCACACCCAGTGATCTGGTTGTGAAAGCGTTCGACGGAACTAAACGACATGTTTTCGGGGAGATGACCCTGCCAATCCAAGTTGGTCCAGAAACGTTCGACACGGTCTTTTATATTATGGACATCATGCCTGCCTACAGTTGTCTCTTGGGCCGGCCATGGATCCATGCTGCTGGTGCCGTGACCTCCACGTTGCACCAAAAGCTCAAATATGCCGTCGGAGGAAGCATTGTAATCGTGTGCGGCGAGGAGGACATAATGGTGAGCCATTTGTCGTCCTTCAAGTATGTGGAAATGGATGGAAAATCCATGAAACTCTATGCCAAGCGTTCGAAGCTGTCAAAGTGAAGGACGTAACTCCTGTGGTCACAGAAAAGCCAGAGATGACTCTCTCCTCGTTCAAGGAAGCTCGGGCTGTTGTCCAAGCTGGATCTACCCCAGGTTGGGGGCGAATTTTGGAGATACCCAACAAGCAGGATAAGTTTGGATTGGGATATTCTCTTGGAGCTGAAGCTTCTTCTTCTTTGTCTAGCAGTACGTCTCGAGGTAAAGGGCCGATCCAATTTACCAGTGGTATGGAGTGATTTTCGAAAGCATCAACGCGACGTCTGAAGATAGCGGGGATAGCGATTGTGACCTCGACTCTTGGATCCAGCCAAGCAAGCCAGGCGAGGGCCTCAACAATTGGACCATCAAGGATATCATCCAGATGACAACTGAAGACTAATGATTTACTTTTTCCAATCATTGTACAACCCTATGTCCTACCCGGGGCATAGCGGTTTTATTGTCAGGGCCTTGTTGGATTATGTACATGCATTTTGTTAATAAATCAAAGGCGTTTTCTTCGTATCCAAATTTTGTGATCTCTGTTATTCCTGTTTTATATTTGTTTTGAAAAACAGTAAAATGGCAATGGGGTTTGTGCTAACCTGCACATCCTTGTTTTAAGACTTAACCCTTGTTGTTGCAGGATCCACATAACAGATGACATCGACTCTGGACCTTCTACGACTCACTTCGACTTCGATTGCCTGATCCATCAAGCCGAAGAAAAGATTGATGAGGACGAAGACCTTCCTGAAGAGTTGGCCCGCTTGTTGAAACAAGAGGAAAAGGTTATTCTGCCTCATGAGGAGGAGATCGAAATCGTGAACCTGGGTTCTGAAGAGCTCGTCAGAAATGTCAGGATAGGGGCCGCATTGCAAAGTGATGTCAAGCAGATATTGGTCGAGATGCTTCGAGAGTATAGTGACGTCTTCGCTTGGTCATACGAAGATATGCCCGGACTTGACACGGACATCGTGGTCCACCACTTGCCGCTGCGAGAAGATTGCCCTCCCGTTAAGCAGAAGCTTAGGAGGACGAGACCAGACATGGCCGTTAAGATCAAAGAAGAAGTGCAGAAACAGCTTGATGCTGGCTTCTTAGCGGTCGCCACTTACCCTCTGTGGGTCGCCAACATAGTGCCTGTACCGAAGAAGGACGGTAAGGTACGCATGTGCGTCGATTATCGGGATTTGAATAGGGCGAGCCCTAAAGATGATTTCCCGTTGCCTCATATCGATGTGTTGGTCGACAACACAGCCCAGTTCTCCGTATTTTCGTTCATGGATGGCTTCTCCGGTTACAACCAGATCAAGATGGCGCCGGAGGACATGGAAAAAACGACGTTTATCACTCCCTGGGGAACATCTTGCTACAAGGTAATGCCTTTCGGTCTGAAGAACGCAGGGGCCACTTACCAAAGAGCAATGGTTACTTTGTTTCATGACATGATTCATCATGAGATTGAAGTCTATGTTAATGACATGATTGCGAAGTCCCAAACGGAGGAGGGACATTTGGTCAATTTGCTGAAGCTTTTTGAGAGGCTTAGGAAGTTCAGGTTGAGGCTGAATCCTAACAAATGTACTTTCGGAGTACGGTCCGGAAAGTTACTGGGGTTTATCGTGAGTGAACGAGGCATCGAGGTCGATTCTACGAAAATAAAAGCCATTAAAGAAATGCCAGTGCCGAGAACAGAAAAAGAAGTTCGTAGTTTCTTGGGCAGAATAAACTACATTGCGAGGTTTATCTCTCAGCTCACGGCCACGTGTGAACCGATGTTCAAGCTTTTAAAAAAAGATCAGGCGATTATCGGGAATGAGGATTGCTAGAAGGCATTTGACAAGATAAAGCAGTATCTCCAAGAACCTCCAATCTTGATACCCCCAGTGGCTGGACGACCATTAATCATGTACTTGACAGTTCTTGAGAATAGTATGGGGTGTGTTCTCGGTCAGCACGACGAGACGGGCAGAAAGGAGCATGTCATTTACTACTTGAGTAAAAAGTTCACAGACTTTGAATCTCGCTACTCGATGCTGGAGAAAACGTGTTGTGCACTAGCCTGGGCTGCCAAACGTCTACGACAGTACATGCTCAATCACACCACCATGCTAATTTCGAAGATAGATCCGATCAAGTACGTCTTCGAGAAGCAGGCTCTTTCGGGCAGGATTGCCAGATGGCAAATGGTGCTGACTGAATATGATATTCAGTATGTTTCCCAGAAGGCCATCAAGGGAAGCCTATTGTCTGAATACCTTGCCGAACAGCCGATCAAGGATTACCAGCCGATGAAATTTGAATTCCCTGATGAGGACATCATGTTTCTCAAAGCGAAAGATTGCGATGAGCCGTTGCCCGACGAGGGGCCAGATAGGAAATCCCAGTGGAAATTGATATTCGATGGGGTGGTTAATTCCTATGGAAGTGGCATTGGGGCTATCATCACGACTCCCCACGGATCCCACATCCCGTTTACTGCGAGACTGACGTTTTCGGTCACCAATAATGAAGCGGAGTACGAAGCATGCATCATGGGTCTAGAAGAGGCAATTGATTTGAGAATCAAGAATCTAGACGTATACGGTGACTCAGCGCTTGTGATCAACCAAATTAAAGGGGAGTGGGAGACTCGTCAATCGAATTTGGTGCCGTACATGAATTATACCAGAAGACTACTTCCGTTCTTTGATCGAGTGGAACTCCATCATGTGCCTAGAGCGGAGAATCAAATGGCTGATGCCTTAGCCACGTTGGCTTCAATGTATAAAGTCAATTTTTGGAATGAGGCTCCAAGAATTGTCCTTTCGTGTCTTGATAGACCTGCATTTGTCTTTGCAATCGAGGAAGCCGCCGACAGCAAGCCATGGTTCCATGACATCCAGACCTTCCTTATGACTAAGGAGTATCATGCGGGAGTGTCAACCCAAGATAAGAAGACTCTGAGGAGGCTGTTTGGAAATTTTTATCTCAATCCTGATGGAGTGTTGTATAAAAGAAACCACGATCTCGTGCTACTCAGATGTGTAGATGAGAAAGAGGCGAGTATACTCATGGAAGAAGTCCATGAAGGCACATTTGGTACGCACGCCGGCGGGCATGCTATGACGAGAAAGATCCTGAGAGCAGGATACTACTGGCTGACGATGGAATCAGATTGCTTTAAATTCGCGAAGAGATGTCATAAATGCCAGATTTATGCTGACAAAGTTCATGTGTCACCGTGCCCGTTTAATGTCATGTCCTCCCCGTGGCCGTTCTCCATGTGGGGCATCGACATGATAGGCAAGATCGAGCCCACTGCATCTAACGGTCATCGCTTCATTCTAGTAGCTATCGACTACTTCACCAAGTGGGTGGAGGCAGCCTCGTATGCTAATGTGACCAAGAAGGTAGTGGCTAAATTCATAAAGAGGGACATCATCTGTCGTTACGGAATTTCCGAATGGATCATTACTGATAATGGTTCGAACCTGAATAACAAGATGATGAAGGAGCTGTACCAGAGTTTCAAGATTGAACACCACAACTCATCTCCTTACCGGCCAAAGATGAATGGCGCCGTTGAAGCGGCCAACAAGAACATAAAGAAGATTGTTCAGAAGATGGTTGTGACCTACAAAGATTGGCACGAGATGCTGCCGTTTGCATTGCACGGTTATCGTACGACGGTACGTACGTCGACCGGGGCAACTCCTTTCTCCTTGGTGTACGGTATGGAAGCTGTCCTACCGTTAGAAGTGGAGATCCCTTCTTTGCGAGTTTTGGTTGATGTGAAACTCGACGAGGCAGAATGGATCACGAACCGACTGAACCAACTCAGCCTGATGGATGAGAAGAGGTTAGCATCGATTGCGTTTGGTCGTCTGTACCAAAGCCGAATGAAGAAAGCTTATGACAAGAAGGTGCGTCCTAGAAGCTTTCAGACGGGTGATCTCGTCCTGAAGAAGATTCTTCCTCCACACTTCGATCACCGGGGCAAGTGGACTCCGAATTACGAAGGTCCGTACGTCGTCAACAAGGTCTTCTCGGGAGGAGCTTTGTTGTTATCCACGATGGATGGTGAAGATTTTGCATCCCCGGTGAACGCGGACGCAGTTAAAAAATACTTTGCTTGAAAGCGACCCGTTGGACAAAAAAGGAGAGTCCAGGCAAAAATGGGGCATCCCGGCGAACCAAAAACAGAATAAAAGGTTCGGGCAAAAATTAGGGATATAAATTAAAAAATGTACACCCGCGAAGTCGAAAACCTACACTGGGCGGCTTCGGCAAAAAAGGGTATCCCGGTGAACTGAAAACCCGCAAAGGGCGGTTCACGCAAAAGTTAGGGATTTGAAAAAGCAAATGATTGCGTTCCGCGTGTGGACTTTCGTTGTTTAGTGGTTCGGAAGACCTGAGGGCCGTTTATCTGAATCAATCTCTTCCGAAGCTGAAGCGTCGGAGAAGTATCGAAGTCGAGTGGGTCATAGAGGGATCAACTCATGGTGTTTGTCTACGCCTCGTTGCCGACATTTGTATATACTGATGTATATTTATGTTTTATTTTTGCGCGGCTTCCTCATTCCAGGAGCTTGCCTCTGTTGTAAAACATTTTTACCCATTCAGGGGTTCGTTATCGATAAAATTCATGCCATTCAACATTCTGTTTGTCTGTTTAGCATTTATCCGTTTTGTTTGCGAAAAAGAACGTCGATGTTTTTGATAAAATGTGCATACATAAACTTATGGCTCAGGCCACTGATTGTTGAAACAATGAATTACTTGACTATTGTCACGAGATAATAACCTTGATAGGTCCCTTTGAGAAGGGTATCTTGTCTGTTTGTTTGTGTTGTTACAGGTGTAGCATATTCCAGACAGTGCGCCGTGCGCATCCCGAAGAAGGATGATTCCTCCTTCTCCAGCAGAGTTCAGTAGCCTCTCCTCGCAGAGTCTAAACACGAGATAATGGGCATTGATATGTCTCCCTATGCATAGATGATTCTCCCCCCAACCAGATGCGTCCTGAAGGAACGTCATCTCCTCAGCTGAGTCAGGCGCCGAAGCGCATATTCATCCCCCAGCACCGGGTCACAAGTGCAGGTTTCGTAGAAATATTCGTTCACTGAAGTGTGCAGCAACTGATAGTCCAGACTGAAGTCTCCAGCGGAATTGAAATTCCCCATCAGAGTCGTACACTCCCCCGAAGTCGGATGATTCCTTCTTCCCCAGCGGAATTGAGATCCCCCACAGAGTCGTACTCTCCCAGGCAAGCAGAATGATTTCTCCTTCCTCAGCCGAGTTTGCAGATACCCAAGAGAGCCGAATCCTTGGAAGCTGCTCAAGCCATGATTGGTTCTCCCCAGTGAAGGGTTGAACAGCCGAAGTTGTTTCCCCACAGAGTCGTCATCTCCAGAGAAGTAGCTGAGAAGGCCATGCAGTTTATTCCCGCGATTGACATCGCTTTCCCTCAGCAGGTCCAGGTCCTCGTAGAGCTTCGTTCCCCTGCAACAATCAACTGAAGTTGTTTCCCCTGCAACAATCAACTGAAGTTGTTTCCCCCGCAGCAGTCAACTGAAGTTGTGCCCCCTGCGGAGTCCAATTGAGATTGGCGTGACCATGTTCTCCTCAGCAGGATGATTCCTCTATCTGAGTAGTTCTTTCTCCTTGACAGGAGGATTCCCCCTTCGGCATTTATTTTGCTGACGGGATCGCATCATTGTGCATGACTGCATAGCATTTATCATAAACGCATAGCATTTCCACCGTGTGGAGCATTGCGCCATTGCCGAAGCATATGCATAATAAACATGATCTAGGTTGTTACCGTTCTTGTTTCGCAGGTGTTCCGCCGCAGGATCGGTTGCTCAGGATGATTCCTGACATTCTGCCCAACGAAGTCGCTTGCTCAAGATGATTCTTGAAGTCCCCAGCGAAGTCTTCAGTTCAATATGATCTTTGAATTCCCCAGCAGGGTCGTTTGCTTAAGATGATTCTTAAGTACCCAGTGCAGTCTCCAGAGTTGAGTGCTCAAGTTGATACCTAGAGTCCCCAGTAAAGGTTGCCCAGGATGATTCCTGAAATCCCCAACAGAGTGTTCGTTCAGGATGATTCCTGAAAACTCCAGAATGGTTATCGGTTCAAGATGATTCTTGAAGTCCCCGGCGGAGTTATTTGTCCAAGATGATTCTTGAAGTCCTCAGCAGAGTTGATCTCCAGAATGATTTCTGAATCCCCGAAGTGGAGTTACTTGATAGTTCTCCAAAATCCCCAGCGGAGATGCGACATCCCCAGCAGGTTTTCTAACGGCGAAGTTGAAACCTCCCTTGAAGACTCCATGATTGAAGTCTGACCGTGTTAATGAAGCAGTTCTCTCAGCTGATGCAGAGCGCCTGATGGCAGAGGTTTAGATATTCCCAGTTGGCTCATGATTGACCAAGAAATCTATTCCCGACTTGCTGATGAAGTCCGGCTGATGCCCGACAGTTCTTTGAATGCCTGATGGCATGATCAACCTGATGGTTGAAGTCCGGCTGATGCCCGACAGTTCTTTGAATGCCTGATGGCATGATCAACCTGATGGTTGAAGTCCGGCTGATGCCCGACCGTTTCTTTGAATGCCTGATGGCATGATCAACCTGATGGTTGAAGTCCGGCTGATGCCCGACAGTTCTTTGAATGCCTGATGGCATGATCAACCTGATGGCATGATCAACCTGATGGTTGAAGTCCGGCTGATGCCCGACAGTCCTTTGAATGCCTGATGGCATGATCAACCTGATGGTTGAAGTCCGGCTGATGCCCGACAGTTTCTTTGAATGCCTGATGGCACGATCAACCTGATGGTTGAAGTCCGGCTGATGCCCGACAGTTTCTTTGAATGCCTGATGGCATGATCAACCTGATGGTTGAAGTCCGGCTGATGCCCGACAGATTTCTTTGAATGCCTGATGGCATGATCAACCTGATGATTGAAGTCCGGCTGATGCCCGACAAGTTCTTGGAATGCCTGATGGCATGATCAACCTGATGGTTGACCTGAAGAGTCCCGAGGAATCGTGATGCCTGATGGCATGATCGACTATGTACTACCAGTTACCGTGTGACCAATTCTCCAGCTAGTTGCCGTGCAGCTATTATTTCAGTGTTCGAAGATTTGTTCCCATCAGAGTACCGTGTGCTTGTGCAGTTGGCAAATTTCTGGGTTTATCGGTATTCAACCGTCTCGCACCTCGATTGGCTGAAAGCCGTTCGCCTCACCCAGTCAGGTCCAAGCCGTTTGAATAGGGGCAGCTGTTGCACCCCAAAATTTGACCAACATTTATGTACCTAGCTTGTGGTTCATCTCATTCATCATCTGCATCTCATTGATATGTGGGCAGTAGATCAAGGGGTAGGATTACCCAGCAAGAGTAGTATGAGACTATAAATCTAGCCAAGAAAGTTATTCAAGTGTTCAAATGTTGATATCTTTGTCAGAGAACTCAAGAGATCCTCAGAGAGATTGGTTGAAACCAAGGTTGTGTGTCTCATAACTTGAGAGTTGTGGGAGCCCCTCAGATGATTCTGAGACTATGAGGATGGACTTGAAGCTTTGAGAGAGCTTATGATATGTCTTGAAAGCCATCATGAAGCCTAGAGAGGTCATTGTACAAGAATTCAGAAGACTCATCCATGAGTGGTGGAATTAGGGTTTGACTGGGTCAACCCTAAGTCAATTGATGATTTGGAGAGGGTTGACACCTAATCCAAGAGCCATGTGATCATGGATTGATGCATTGAGATGCTATAAGGATGATTATAAGGTCAACTCGTCATGATTGAGGAGTTTGAGAAGTTTCAAGCTAGGGTTTCTAAGGCTTTACAGTGTAAAATCCCCTAGTTTGATCCCTATCTTCAAGGCAGCTTAGCTCAAGATGTGATGGTCATCTCATCTTCCCCACAACATGAATGTTGTAGAGCTTGATATTAGATTTAATTTGAGTGCTAGAAGTCCTTGATAGGATTTGTAGAGCTCAAGTTATGACTTTGACAAATTACAGGTCATCTGAGGTATGTGAATCTGGGTCCTTGAAAGTCACCCAACTTGCATCCAACTTTTGCCCTAGTAGGATGATTCCTATAAACTCTTAGTCAACATGAATGTTGTAGATAATCTTCTTAGCTTTCTAGAGAGTACTATAAGTCCTTGATAGGATTTGTAGAACTCAAGTTATGGCTTTGACAAGTCAAGGGCATTTTGGTCATTTGGATATTATAGGTCATTTCAAGCATAAGGCCATATCTCCTATTTCCAAGCTTCAAATGGAAAAATCTTCAACATCAAACTTTCTTAGAATGATGTTTTAAGGCTAGTAGGGAGGTCATGAGATGTTGAAAAGGCTTGTATCAAAAAGTGATAAAAATGACCTAAAATGGAGGCATAAGTTAAATAAGTTGAAATTGGAAATTGGAAATCCCAAGTTACACATCCAAACCATGTCATATAATAGGTCATTTTGACTCTAAAGGGAATTCTAAAAACAATGGTTCAGCCACAATTTTGATTTGAGGCCTGGATCATGGTGCTGCTTTGGAAATTGGTTGCTTGCATCTTAAGAAAACTCAATGAACAAGTTAGTTATGCATCTCAACACCTCATAAATCTCATATGGGGAGAATTTCAAGTCAGTTACAAGGGTTGCAAGGGATATGGCATGAGATAGCACATAAGGAGAAGTGAATTCATAAAATCATGACATGAGATTTCCAATTTCTCATGGGAAGGTTCTAGATGGTTCTAGATGATTCTAAACCACTCTATATAACCCATAGGACTTGCTCAGATGCAAGGTTGGTGTAAGATTTGAGAGAAGAGAGAGTTGGTCATTTCAATTGCCTCCATTGCAAGTTGAAAGTGAATTCCATATTCTGGACCATTTCCATTCATTCTTTCCATCTAAACACACTCCATTGATCATAGTGAAGCTGTGCAGATCAATTTGAGAGCAAATCTATGGTGAATTGAGGAATTGGCAATTGGATTTTCAAGGTAGCAAGTCAGAATCGAATTCTGAGATTCAAGCATTCTCCATCCAATCTTTTGCAAACAGTAGCAAGATTAGCATCCAAGGAAGGTTTCTGAAGAATTACAAGGCTTGAAGTGAAGGTTTTCACCATCTGTTGATCAAGAAATACCAGGTTTGCAAAATTCACTCTACACCCTAATTTATGCATTGCTAGGTTAGTTTATTAGTTTAGAAAGGTTAGGGACCAGTAGGTGATCATTTCTGGAGAGTTAGGGATCAATTGATGAAGATTGAGTTATGGACACCATTTCTTTGATGATCAAGAACTCGTGATATAGTGAGATATAATACATGTGTGATAGCTTATTTTAATCAGTGAAGTGTGATGATCATTTTAGTACCAAGAAATCCAAGGTTGGTTGAAGTCGAGGACTGAGTGTATTTTGGATTCACCATCGGGTTTGTTGTTAGAGGAGGTTTCAGTGTAATCCAAGGAAATGTGCGTGTTCAACTTGAATCTTGGAGTATTATAGGGTTTTGAATTGTTGAATTTGAGCAAGAAATGAGAAAGCACGAATGGAGGGAAGTTTGTGTAGGGAGCTCTGCTTCCATGGAGAAGTTGCTGCAAACCCTAGCTGGAGGTAGAAGACACACGCGTGGCCATTGGATCGTGGGCTGACTCTTGACTAAGACCAAGATCTCACGGTTGAGATTTAATTCCAGTTGAAGAGGGAAAATCTGACCAGCATGAAACGCATTGTTTCATTAAAAGGACTTTGGGCTGGATTGCTAACAACACCCCATCTTCGTGGCCCACTTGGTTTTGAACTATATTTTGTTGCTTTATACACCGCTCCTTTTTCTTTTTCTTTTCATTTTATTAATTGATTTTCTGATTAGTTTTGGGCCTAGCACGCATGACTAACCGCACCCCACTTTAAGCCCATCATCCATAGTGAACTGCATCTGGTTACTAAATACACCACATCATTTCATATTTTCATTTCATTTTCTTCCATTTTTCATTAATCTTTGAAAAATCATAATAAATAGGAAATTAATGATTTTTGCATGGGGATTTTTTCTCCCACTTCATGATAATGTCTAGAAAATTATCAAACCAAAATATTTGCATTTCATGCATTTTTAATATTTTTTGTATATTTTCCACTTTAATTGCTTTTATATTCTTTTATGTTGATACATGAATTTGTAGAATTTTGTTTAGGTAGTTCCCTTAGTATTTTTAGGCCATTCATTTTAGGATAATTAGATTAGGACTTTAGAATTGAGGAGCATAGTAGGAGCATTGAGGAGCTTGAGAGCTTGATCTTATTTGTTTTGTTGATTGTTTTAGGGTTAGGGATTAGGAAGAGTTTAGACCTAGTTAACTTCTTTCTCAAACATGGATGGTATCTTTCACCTCCATTCCTCCCTATGATTCAAAGTCCTTCCATGGTATCCACCTCTCTCCTTTGGAGGGATAAGTGATGATACCTAGGAAGTAGAACTTTTGAGGGAACCATTCCTTTGATGTTGAACCCTTATAGGTCACCTTTGGTGGTCAGTAAGCAGTTTAACACCACAGCTTATCCAGTTAAGTGATTTCCTCTGGTTTGAGTATCTGGAGAGATGTTGAGCTTGAGTGTGAAGATGAAGACTTCATTGAAGAGTGTGAAGAGGATGAATCCTTGGGTATTGCCATTCCAGCTGAAGCTTGAATGAGCAACAAGAGCAAGTTGATACTTGAAGACCCCTGAAGATTAGGTGAAGCCTGAAGGTGGAACTGATCAAGAAGCTGAAGCTTAAAGGAGAAGATAAGTTGAAGCTTATGTTGAAGGGTTGAAACCTGGAAAAGCAAATTGATATTTGTCAAGAGTGATGGAAGTCTGAAGACTGAGTTGCTGTTGGAAGAGCTGAAGCTTGAAGTTGAGAGAGAAGTTGCTTTCTCATTGTTTTCTTTTCTGTATTGGTGTGTTTTGTTTGACTTGCTTGATGCATTAGAATAAGTTCATATCTAGACTAAGTAGAATCTAGGAGCATGATTGCACTAGAGGTTGAGTTGCTCCCTCTGCTTGTATTGTTACTGTGTGGCTTTGCTTGCGGGTATTCGGTAGAGCCCAGGTCCCTTGCCCATGTGGTTTGTTTGCTTGATAGCATGATTTTATTTTCTTCTGTATGATTGCAGTTTACTGTTCTTGCTTGATAGCATATTGTTCATTTCAGTATGATTACTATTATCCATTCTGGCTTGAGGTTGAGATGAGCTTGTGAAGGCTGAAGCCCCACACACATTTCCTCCCTCACTTGCATTGCATGCATTTTACTGTTGAGCTGATGCTTTGTCTATTTTGGTGTATCATTGACATGATCCCTTAGGACTCTCATTTCCTTTGATAAGGAATTGATGATAGAACTTTAGGTTGAAACCTATGCATGACAACTTCTAGGAGTTCCCTGTTCAAACCTCAACCATAGGATGAATCCTTGGCATGACAACAGTAGGACTTGATAGTCTCCCTCCTAGTTGGGCCTGTTCTCTTCTCATCTCAAAACAGTTTAAGATACAGTAATCATGAATGATTTCTTTCGTACGTTACGAGCCTTAAGCAATCTGAGAAAGGATTGTGGGAGAGTTTCTTTTCCACGGTCTGGATGTTTAGTATGGTACCCTTTGGGTGACATGCGACACATTCACTCTCAGGTCATAGTCTCTAGTGCGATTGAAATTGCAAACACAATAAAAAAAACACTTCTTTCGTAAAAGACAGGAAATAAACCGTAGTGTCCCGAACTACGTAAGCTCTGATCTCTCATACCTGTTGAGAGTACGTAGGCACAATACTGATGTATTGGCGAGCTACCTTCCCCCATAATCCGTCGTAGGTCGAACTACGTTGACTCTGATTTCTCGTTCTCTGATGAGAATACGTAGGCATAAAGTGCGACGCTTTGCCGAGTCATTTTCTTTTCTGTTTAAGCCAGCCTTGATAGGTAGATAGATAAAAACCAACCCGTCCAGTAATCACAACAAGCGTGGATCCCGTCGAGTACGACGGACGTGAGGGGTGCTAATACCTTCCCCTTGTGTAACTGACTCCCAAACCCAGACAATGGTTGCGACGACCTTGTCTTACCTTTTTCGTTAGGTTTTTCCGATCGTTTCCTTTCCCGTTCTGAGGGATAAATAACGAAAGGTGGCGACTCTTCTGTTGTGCCGGCACCTTATTTTCGCGCAAGCGACAGTATTCCAGTTGAAAACATCGTCAGCATAGGAGGAATTACTAGGAGTGGCAGGATTTTCTCTCCGCCTGGAACTAGTGCTGATAAAGGTGATAAGGGTAAAGGAAAGGTCGTGGTAGAAGAAGATGTTCAACCACAAGTTAATAAAGATTCTTTTGTGAAGGATACTGAAGATTTCATGAGGTTTATCTATAAAAGCGATTACAATTATAGATCATTTGCACCATACACCATCAAATATTTCTATTCTATTGCTGTTATTGTGCTCTGAGGCACACCAAAACACGCTTTTGAAAATTCTGAATTCAGCATTTGTGCCGCAAGAGATTTTGGTGAACCAGCTAGAAGGTGTGGTAGCTCATGTGAATGCTGGTAATGGTCTAGGTTTTACAGGTTTGGATTTGACTCCTGCCCGAAGGAACCATAATCATTCTCTACATATATCCATAGAGTGCAGAGGGTCTCTTTTGTCTCATGTCCTGGTAGACACAAGATCATCCCTTAATGTACTTCCAAAGAAAGCTTTGATGAAACTGGATACTCAAGGGCTGATATGTACGCCAAATGATTTAGTTGTGAGAGCTTTTGACGGCTCTAAGAGATCATTTTTTGGTGAGATCACTATGCCCATACAAGTGGGGCCAAAATTTTTTGATGCAACATTTTATATCATGGATATCCAGCCAGCTTACAATTGTTTGCTGGGCCGACCTTGGATACACACTGCTGGGGAAGTTACTTCAACGTTGCATTAGAAATTGAAATATATGATGGATGGGAAAGTGGTTACTGTTTGTGGAGAGGAAGACATCATGGTGAGCCAACTATCATCTTTTAAGTATGTGGAAGTGGATGGTGAAATCCACGAGACTCTTTGCCAAGATTTCAAAATTATGCAAATTTAGGAGAAGCCTCCTGTAGTAGCTTAAGGTCCAGAGGTCTTGACATTGTCATTCAAGGAAGCTCGTGCTATAGTGGGATTCAGGTCCTCCCAGAAATAGGTCCAGGTACTTGATGTTCCTGCTAAGTATGACAAATTTGGTTTGGGGTATAGTTCCTCTTCTTATTCGAAAGACCTTCCAAAGTACAAAAGACCTATTCGGTTTACCAGTGGTGGGGTTATATTCGACAGGGTAAATGTTGTTGGCGATGAAGTAGGAGACAACGACTGTGATATGGATGCTTGGATTCATCCATATGCCCCTGGGCAGAAACTTTGCAACTGGACTATGGAGGAAACCATTCACGTCACATCAAAAGAGTAATTTCCGCTTTTGTTTCTGTTTATGACTAGTCCTACGTTCTGCCCAAGGCGTAGTGACTTATTTTGTAGGCCCCTGTTTTAACATTTAAAGGTTATCATGAATAAAAGATGTCCTTTTTGCATTCAAATATTTTGATCCATGTTTTTCCTTCTTGCTTTTACATTAAAAAAATAAAAATGGCAATGTATTTTGTGTTTATTTGCATATCATAATCAGCATAAAACATCAACCATGCAGGTTTTACATCTCAGATACCATCGATCCTGATTCAGCTATGGCTCGATATGATTTCGATAATCCCATTTATCAAGCTAAAGAAGAGGCCGATGAAGATTGTTACCTACCTGAGGAACTAGTCAGGCTTTTAAAACAAGAGGAAAGGGTTATTTTTCCTCATCAGGAAGATATTAAAGTCATCAATCTGGGTACCGAAGATGAGAAAGAGGAAGTCTGAATTAGGGCTGCATTGGAAGATGATGTCAAGAGAAGACTGGTTGAAATGCTCTGTGAGTATAAAGATGTGCCTGGGTTGGATACTGACATAGTGGTGCATCATCTACCTATTCGAGAAGAATGTCCGCCTGTGAAGCAGAAGTTGAGAAGGACTAGATCTGATATGACAGTCAAGATCAAAGAGGAAGTTCAAAAGCAGTTAGATGCTGGTTTTCTTGCTGTTACTAATTACCACCCGTGGGTCACTAACATTGTTCCTGTACCTAAGAAGGATGGAAAGGTCAGGATGTGTGTTGATTATCAAGATTTGAATAGAGCGAGCCTGAAAGATGATTTTCCACTCCCCCACATTGACGTGTTGGTTGATAACACTGCTTAATATTTGGTGTTTTCCTTCATGGATGGCTTCTCTGGGTATAACCAAATCAAAATGGCCCAAAAGAAGACATGGAGAAAACTACTTTTATTACATCGTGGGGGACCTTTTGCTTCAAAGTGATGCCTTTTGGATTGAAAAATGCAGGGGCAACTTATGAGCGGGCGATGGTGACTCTCTTTCATGATATTATTCATCATGAGATTGAAGTATATGTTGATGATATGATTTCAAAGTCACAAACGGAGGAAGAACATCTGGTCAATCTTCTAAAATTATTTAAAAGGTTAAGGAAGTTTAAGCTAAGGTTGAATCCTAATAAATGCACCTTTGGGGTGAGATTAGGAAAGCTGTTGGGTTTTATTGTCAGTGAAAGGGGTATTGAGGTGGAGCCTACCAAAACAAAAGCTATACAAGAAATGCCTGAGTCGAGAGCAGAGAAAGAGGTTTGTGGTTTCCTTGGGAGATTGAACTATATTGCAAGGTTCATTTCTCACCTTACATCCACTTGCGAACCAATACTCAAATTGCTGAGAAAAGATTAGGAAATTTTCTGGAATGAGAATTGTCAAAAAGGCTTTCGAAAAAATAAAATATTATTTGCAGGAGCCTCCGATACTAATGCCTCTGGTTTCTAGAAGACCTTGGATTATGTATGTAACGGTTCTGGAGAATTCAATGGGTTGTATGCTCGGTTAACACGATGAGACGGGTAGGAAAGAGCATACTATATATTACCTGAGTAAAAAATTCACTGAGTGTGAGTCAAGGTACTCAATGCTAGAAAAAACATGTTGTGTGCTTGCTTGGGCAGCCAAACGGTTAAGGAAGTACATGTTAAACCACACAACCATGTTGATTTCGAAGATAGATTCGATTAAATATGTGTTTGAGAAGCAGGCACTTTCTAGAAGAATTGCTAGATGGAAGATGGTGTTAACAAAATATGACATTCAATATGTTTCCCAAAAGGCCATTAAAGGGAGTGTTTTGCCAGAGTACCTTTCTGAACAACCAATTGAGGATTATCGACCAATGAGGTTTGAGTTTTCGGATGAAGACATAATGTTTTTAAAGATGAAGGACTATGACGAGCCTTTACCTGGCGAGGGCCCCGAGATTGGGTCTCAGTGGAAATTGATTTTCGATGGTGCTGTTAACTCGTACGACAGCGGAATTGGGGCAATTATTACAACTCCTCATGGCCCCCACATACCATTCACTGCCCGACTACCGTTTACTTGTACGAATAACGAAGTTGAATATGAAGTATGCATCATGGGTCTAGAAGAAGCTATTGATTTGAGAATCAAGAATCTAGATGTGTATGGTGACTCAACATTAGTCGTCAATCAAATCAAAGGAGAGTGGGAGACTCGTCAGGCCCACTTGGTGCCTTATAAGAACTACGCCAGAAGATGGCTACCATTCTTTGATAGAGTTGAGTTTCATTATGTACCAAGGGCTGAAAATCAGATGGCGAACGCTTTGGCAACGTTATCATCAATGTATAAAGTAATTTTTTTGAATGAAGCTACAGTAATCATTACCATGTCCCTTTGATAGGCCGACCTTCGTATTTGCAATTGAAAAAGCGTCAGATGGAAAAACCTGGTATGTTGACATCATACATTTCCTCAAAACTCAAGAGTATCCGCCAGGGGCATCAAGTAAAGACAAGAAGACTCTAGGAGGTTGCCGGTCAATTTCTACTTGAACAAGGATGATGTGTTGTACAAAAGAAACTTCGACATGGTGTTGCTACATTGTGTAGATGAGCATGAAGAAAACTTGTTGATGGAAGAAGTCCACGAAGGTTCTTTTGGTACTCATGTCGGTGGGCATGCAATTTCTAGAAAACTATTGAGAGAAGGGTATTACTGGATGACCATGGAGTCTGATTGTTTTAATTATGCCAGGAAATGCCATAAATTCCAGATTTATGTTGATAAAATGAATGTGCCAAGGAGCCATCTAAATGTATTGACATCTCCTTGGCCCTTTGCTATGTGAGGGATTGATATGATAGGGAAAATTGAGCCGACTGCCTCCAATGGGCATCGCTTTATCTTGGTAAGAATTGATTATTTTACCAAGTGGGTAGAGGCGGCTTCCTTTACCAATGTCACCAAGCAAGTGGTTGCTCCTTTTATAAAGAAGGACATCATCTGCCATTACGGAATACCAGAATGAATCATTACTGACAATGGTTCGAATTTGAATGATAAGATGATGAAGGAGTTGTGCTAGAGTTTCAAAATTGAATACCATAATTCCTCTCCATACCGTCCAAAGATGATGGCGCTGTTGAGGCAGCGAATAAGAATATCAAGAGGATCATACAGAAGATGGTGGTGACTTATAAAGGTTGGCATGAGATATTTCCCTTTGCTTTACATGGTTATCGTACTTCAGTGCATACATCAACTGGGGCAACACCTTTCTCGCTAGTTTATAGTATGGCTACTTTGGCAAAAATGGGTATCCCGGTGGATTGAAAACCTTCAAGGACGATCCAGGCAAAAGTTAGGGATTTGAAAGCAAATGGTTGTGGTCTGCATTTGATTTGTGAATGCATTTTGACTCTTGGAAGTCCCGGAGGGTAAAATCAGTCCAATCAGCCTCTTCAGAAAGCAGAACATTGGTGAAACATCAAAGACATACGAGTCATAGCCGAATTGACACATGGTGGTTGTCTGTTTCCACATTGCCGACATTTGCATATTTCTTGTTGTACTTTTTTCATAATTACCTATTTTATAGAATTGCATCCATTGTAACTTGCCTATTTACAAGCCTTTTCATAAATAAAGTATTATTCACTCAAAAAGCTTTCTATTTCCTATTTTTACTTTTACTGTTTTGTTTGCAAAAAGTGGCGTATGATATTTTTGTTAAACTATACATCCAGGGCATTTTCTCCTCAATAGAGTTGATGAATTGGTTTTCTTTCCAGCGCTTCTGCTGGCAGGGTTTCTTTTGCATATCATTTGCATTTGCAGCTACCTAAACGCGTAGCATTTCCATTTCGTATGGAGCATTACGCCATTTTCAAAAATATGCATCTAAAGCATAAGCCAAGTTTGATATCATTGTTTCCAGACATCTCTCTAGCAAATAACGACATGTCCTAAGATTTGGTTATCTTTATTCTAGAAAAAGTCTTTGGTGGGTGTGTTCATCTTATTCCCCAACAAAGTTTGTTTGTTTAAACCTCTCTTGCCCCAGCGGATTTTCTATTTCAGGTCATAAGTCTTTTGATTTTACTTCCTGTATACCTGACTTATCCCAACTTTTGGTTTGTATCTCTTGTTGGATGTTATCCTAAATTTTGGTTGGTAGTCATATTTTGTTCCCCGCGGAGTCGTTATCCTAATTTTTTCTTAGTAGTCTTTGTTTTTGACTAGTTCGCCTTTTGTCAGCATCCCGGTGATTCCAACTTTTGGTTGGTAGCCATCTGCTTATTTGTTGATGATCCCAACTTTTGGTTGGTAGCCATCTGCTTATCTATTGACGATCCCAACTTCTGGTTGGTAGCCATCTGCTTATTTTTTGACGATCCCAACTTTTGGTTGGTAGTCCATTTGCGTGTTGGATGTTATCCTAACTTTTGGTTGGTAGTCTGTTTGTTTCTTGGATGCGATCCCAACTTTTGCTTGGTAGTCCGTTTGTGTGTTGGATGTTATCCTAACTTTTGGTTGGCATTCCTCAATTGAACTCTCTTGCGAAGTCGTTATCCCAACTTTTTATTGGTAGTCTTCATTTTGATGTGTTCGCCCTCGGTAGATGTTCTGGTGATCCTAACTTTTGGTTAGTAGCCTTCATCCCAACTTTTTGTTAGTAACCTTTTGGACGATCCCAAATTTTGGTTGGTAGTCTTCATTGTTTGTGTATTCGCCTTTGGATGGCGTCTAGGTGATCCTAACTCTTGGTTAGTAGCCTCTTTCTCACAACTTTTGGATATAACTCTCTGGTGATCCTATCTTCTTGATCAGTTACCTTTTCGGTTATCCCAACTTTTGGTTGACACCCATTGTCTTTAAGATCACCTTCGGCTAGCAATCTTTATAGTGTGAATATCCCCACAGTTTGCAAGTTTCCGGGTTCTTTTGATATTCAATAACCTTTTACCTTGAATGTTTGAAAGCAGTTGCTTTTCATCCGTTCAGGTCCAAGTTATTTGAATAGAGGTAGTTGTAGCACCCCAAAGTTTTCCCATCTTTTCTCTTGGGTCTTGGCTTATGTTTTATTCCATTTTCATATTCATTCTTGCATAGCATAGTTCTAGACAAGGGATCAAAGCATCATGGGTTGTTTCTCAAGATAGGAGGAGCATGTTTCTTCAACCTCAAGCAAGGTTTTCTTCTTGACTTTATGGCATTCTCATACCCCAAAGGTCCTTCATCATCAAGTTTGATTCAAGGCAACAGCATTTCAAGATCATATGTGGTTCACCATGGCTTATTGTGCAAGAAATATTCAAGAGATTCAAGTTTGGTTCAAGGTGTTTGACCTAATTTAGCAATTTGTGGATGCTACAATCAAATGGGCATAACTTCTTAAATTTTAAACATCTTGAGGTGGTTCTTTTTCTAATGAACTCTTCTCATCATCCTGAACAAGTTCTCTTTGCAAGGAAAGATCCAATTATGCTTGAAAAGTCATCAAAAGATTGAAGACATTATAGGTCATTTTGAGTTTTGAAGAGATTTTCTAGGCAACTTCAAAAGGTCATAACTTGGTCAATTTTTATCATTTGGAGCCCATTATTTTTATAATATTAACTTGAAGATGTTATCTACAACTTTGATTCAAGGTGAAAGTGCTAAAAACCTATGGAAGGTCTTAGTTTTTATCAAAACATTATAAGTTATTTTTTGTCCCTTAAAGACTTGAAAATTTTTCTAAGTGTTTTTTTGACTTTGAACCTTTTCATGGAGGCTACCTTGAAAGATCATATCTCTCAACTCAGATTGCCAAATCAATACTTTCTTTTCACATTGAAAAGATTTCATCATCCTCTATCCAATGCAAGAAGAATCATCTCATAAAGCCTCCTACATTGTGAGAACTATGGTGGCAAAAATTGAATTTCAAAATTGAAAATCCACTTTAAGCCATAATTAAATTTGTTTGAATTGGCCTCTAATCCCCAAATAAAGCCACGAATTCAATCTAAACATGATTAACCAACTTTCCTGTGTTGATTAGAGCCTTGAAACAGAAGGTTTCAGTGAGTTTTGACAACTTTCAAGTCAGACTTTGCTCATGCTACAGGTGTGCACGAATTTGTTGAAATTGGCATCATTCACCCTCCCTCAACATTCATAAAGCTTCTCCTATAAATAAGTGACTCGTTCCACTCATTTTCACAAGCTTTGGTAGCTAGAAACACCCTACTGAGATCCCATTTGAACTCTTAAGCTTGAACTTTGAATTTTCATTTCCATACCCTAAACACTCGAATTCTCCATTCAGTCAGCTTCACCAACATTCAGTGAAGCTAACCAGCTCAAGAACTTAAAGGATCGTGACCTGAATCAAGCTTGAGGACTCCAGTTTTAGAGCTTTGAAGTTGAACTTCAACATGTACAATTCTTAACCATTTCAACTCAAATTTGTTGCTAAGATGTAGTCCTTGATGTGCTAATGCTGTTAGGATTGTTAGATTTTGGTTTTGGTTGAGTTTTGATGTTCAATTTTCAAATCCGTGTTTGTTTTTCTTTTTGGTTTTTTTCAAATCGAGTGAGCTTTGGTTTAAATAAATATGGCGCGATGATATGGTTGAGATCGTCTTGAAAAGACGCATCAAATGAAACAACTATGAGCTCCAATGGTTATGGTTTGATAGATCAACGATTTTCTGCAAATTCCTTTGGATTTGAAATGGCTGGAGGTTGAAAATGATGAGCTGGCATCATTTGACCGTCCATGCCTGACAGTTGTTATAATCTTGTAACTATGACTTTTGTTGGCTCCGTTTGGTTGAGTTGACTTGAGTCTATCATGGATATGCGCTTTTGGATCCTTGGATTAGCCACATCATTTAATGAGGTTGAATCCAACACATCTTGTTTTTTCTGTTTTATTTTCTTTTTCTAATTTGTTTTTAAATTTATTTTAATTTCAGAAGTTCATAGAAAATTCATTTTTAATCAGAAAAATACCAAAATATTTTCTAAAATTTCCTTTTATTTTCCTCTTTCAATTTTTGTTTTTGTACATTTCTATTATTCCATTAGCTATTTTTCTTGAATTTTAATTTGTTTAAGCCAATTTTAATTAGTTTAAAATTGTTTTTAGACTTTTTAAAATTATGAGAAAAATATTATATGATCCTATGATAGTTTTGAACCTATGGTGGTTTTGTTGGATTTTTAGTTATGGTTTTTCTATTTTCCATGTATTTTTGGTTTATTTTGTTAATTTTAATTGGTTTAAAATTATTTTTGAGCTATTTAAAATTATGAGGAAATTAGCATATGATCCTATGATGGTATCTGACCTATGGTTATATTCTTAGACTTTTGTTTATGGTCTAACTAGTTTCCATCCTTTTTTAGGTTTTATTTGCCTTTTCTATTTTTTATTTGATTTTAAATTGCAAAATGATGTGATTTTGTTTTAAATTCATGTTTGAGTGCTATTTTGTCCTTCTTCAAGTCATTTGAGTGTTTGATGCTTGCTTGATTGTGGTTTGCCTCTTTGTGGATGATTTTGATGTTTGATTCTTCTTGAGGCATGTTTGGTTTCCACTTGCATGATTCCATTTGTATGATCTCTCTTGTGTGTGCATGTTTGATTATAAACTTGTTGACCATGTTGATTTTGTGATCTCTTCTTGCTCATGTCATGTTCATATGCTTTTCCCTTGGGATGTTTGCTTTGCACTTGTTTGTATGCATGCTTGTGTGGTATGGTTTGTGTATGAATGGTATGCATGATTTGTTGCCTCGTTCCCTCTCTTTAATCATTGATATGACTTGAGTATGATATGTTGTGCTTGGTTCCCTATCTTGTTTCTTATGCCATGTGACTCCATCTCCTTTTGCTTTCTGTTGGTGAAGGTTTGTTTGATTGAATTGATGATGATGTTTGTTTTGTTTGAGATTGAATGAATGTGCTTGTTGTATTCATCTTGGTTTGATAATTACTTCTTGATTGTCCATTCTTCATTCTTCTTTTTTTCTTCATCTTTCTTCTCTCTTTGAGACTTGTTTAAGTTTCAGTCTTATTTTCATTTGTGATTTAATTGATTGGTGTTTACTTGTGCTTTCTCACATGATCCCTTATGATTCTTAGTCCCTCTATTTAAGATGGGAGTATGAGAGACATTAGGCTTTCGATCCTTTGCATGATAATAATTAGGATAATCCCTTTTCATCTTAACTTTAGGTCCATCATTTGTATGATAGCATTAGGTAGACTTCCTTTTCATCCTAACTTTAGGACCACTTTGCATGATAACATTAGATTTTTTTAGTTTCCCTTTAGTATTTTCTTTGTGTCTTCTCTTCTCATCTCAAACAATTCTAAGACACTTAATAAAGAACGATGGACATTGTACGCCACGAGCCTTAAGTATATGGGAAATGATGTGTGAGGGGTTTCTCCTCACTTGTCTAGATTGTTTAGTGTATGCCCTTTGGGTGATATGTGACGCATTCTCTCCTATATCATAGTCTTTAGTGCAACGTGAATCTTAAATAATTTCAATTCACTTCATTAAAACTCACAAACAAACTTCAAACCTTTTCATCCTTTGGGATTGTTCTTTCAAAATCATTTTCAGAAAAGAGTATGTTACTTTTCCGTTCTACCACAAACAGACATCGACCCTAACTGTTGGAATGAGAATTTAACGTCGCTCATAAAAAAATAGTTAACCAACTAGTGGTCTAGTTACTCGAACTACGTTTGCTCTGATTTCTCATACTAGATGAGGATGCATAGGCATAAGACAACAATTTCTTGGCGAGAAACCTTCCCCCATCATTTGTAGTTTTCGAACTACATTGACTCTGACTTTCCCATTGCACGAGGGAATACGTAGGCATAGGGCGGAGATGTCCTATCGAGTCTCTTTTTTCTTTTTCCTCCCTCGTTTAACAGTAGCTTTTAGATAACTCACCCCTTTTAATAGACAACAAGCGTGGATCCCGTTGAGTACAACGGATGTGAGGGGTGCCCATACCTTCCCCTTGCATAACCGACTTCCGAACCCAAGATTTGGTTGCGATGACCTTTTCTCTTCCCTTTCTTTTAGGGTTTCTTTGATCGTTTCCTTTCCCTCTCTTCGGTGGCGACTCTTCTGTTTTTCCGCCAGGTGTTTTTCACAGTTGTGACAGTTTGGTGCAGAAGGAAACATGTATGGGTTCAAGACAAGTTGACTTTGTGACTAAAGTCACTTTATCAAAATGGAAGTGCAATCTTTATGGCCAAAATGGAATGATTTCTTGAACAAAGCCTTAATCACTTGGATAATGAATCATTAATCTATGTAAATCTCATATTTTGTTGAGATTTAGAAGCAAGAATTCCTGCAAAACCAAATTAAGTAGGTTTGGCTATGTTTTGGCACAAGGATCTAGCATTAACATGACCAAAATTCAAGTTTGGAAGGCCAACTTCCCTTCACCGAAACTCCTAGCTCAAGTATGATATAAATGTGTTCTTGGACTCTTTATAAATCTTGAAACACCCTCTACAAATTTCATGTTTTGAATTTTTCTTGAATCAATAGGGATCATGGTGAGAAATGGCTTTAAAGTTGGCTCCAACACAAGGTAGATTTTATTGAAATTTTTTCTAATTGTCTAGGTTCAAAAAGTGTGGAACCTCCAACTTCAAGGCTTTATACCTCTCAATCCTTGCATTTTTTTTTGGAATTAATCCTCAAATATAAAGTTGTATTATGGAACAAATGCTTCAAAATGGTCTTTGGAGCAAAGAAAATGGTTACTTGGATTGGAAGTTATGACCTTGAGAAGTTGGGCAAAACCCATTGAATTTCATAACTTAGAAAAAATTATGAAACCCTAATTTTCACAAATCTTGATTCTTTGATGTTTTCCTTGATTCCTTTATTGATTATGATCTAAAACACATGTCTTCATGGTCCTTGACTTGAGAAATCCATATTTGACCAAAAAAGTCAAAAGTCAAACTTGACTTTGATCAATGGTTGACTTTTGTATCAGATGAAAACCAAGTTGTATACCTCAATGAAATCAAAACTTTGAGATATTTGAACATTATGGATAGACTCCAAATGTGTCTTTGAGTGTCTTGAATCATGTCGCAGGGCTTGAGATCATGTCTTGGTCAAAAGTCAAAGGTGCAGTTAACCTTTCATCAGAAACCCTAATTCGTGGACCAGATGAATTCGAAACTTGATAAACTTGTAATGAAGCCACAATAAACTTGGTTGTTGACGTAGGGAAGCTCTTGATCATGAGAACTTGATATATTTATGATCAATCCAAGACTTTGATTGATCAACTAATAGTCTTCTTTGTTGCACCCCAAAATTTGCCCAACCTTTTCTTTTAGCTTGGCTTATGTTTCATATCATTTAGCATTTGCATTTGCATAGCATTCATTCTTGATAGGGGATCAAGATTTTATTTTTTCCACACAAGATAAGAGTTTCATGTTCAAGCTCAAGCAAGAGCACATTTTCAAGTCATCAAGAGTTCTATCATCATCAAAGTTGGGTTTCAAAGCTCCTTGAGAGGAGAAAGTTTGTGTATGGGTGTCACCTCCTATCTTGAGGATCATCAGAGGTTCATGAGGTTACCTATTTGGATGAGGCATGATTCAAGGGTTCAATAGACATCTAAATGGTTCTCTATGGAGTTTGTTTGATCACACAATTCATTTGCAAGAGCTTCAGCCAGGGGATAAGAAGTTAGGGTTTCATCTGGTCAACCAAAAGTCAACTGTGGACTTAAGAGGGCTTAAGGCTTGGGTTTTGATCTTGGAAGCCATGAGAAGTCAACTTAAGTCATATCTAATGTCATGAGGAAGCAAATTCAATAATATTCAAGAGCTTAAAAAACTACTAAATTAGGGTTGTAGATGATTCTAAATGTAAAATCCTCTCTTTTAGTCTCTAACTTCAAGGACAAATTTCACTATGATACAAGTATTGTCTCATTTTCTATCAAACATGATACTTGTTCACCATATTTCAAGCTTTCTTTTGAGTACAAGAACTCATCCATTGGGTTTCTACATCTCAAGTTATGGTATCAACAAGTTGGTGTCATCAGATGAAGAGATTTTTGAGGCATTTGAGGATAGCTCATTTCTAAAACATTTTTCACAAGGAACCAAGACCCTCCTACATTTTTATTAAACATTAAAGTTGTTCCTCATTGTCTTAGCTTTCCAAAAAGTGATAGAACTGATCATTATCATGTGTGGAGCTCAAGTTATGGCTTTCTCATGTCAAGGGTATTTTTGGAAACCATGTTTTAGGTCATTCACTTTAATGACCAATTCCATGAACTTCAAGACCTCTAATCCAAATTTGTGCCACATGAAAGTTGTGTCACATTGCCTTAACATCCTCTTGAATCCAAAATCCATGATGTATGATGATTTATGTGATCGCTTAGGCCATGATGAGCATGAAAAGTTGATTTTTGGACATGGTTTGAACTCCTTGCATTTCAAGTCATCAAATGAATTGATTTTTAAACTTTTCACACCATATCATCATCATATAATGTGCATGCTACTCTTTATATCTTTTGAGCCAACATGGAACCATTTTTCATGACACTTTTTCAAGTATCATGCCATAGAAAGTAATGATCCAAACTTTGCACCACGACATTTCCAACTCACCAAATCAACATGATTCATTTCTACACACACAAAATGTTCATTTGCTGACCCAAGGGGATTGTACAAGGAGCTAAACCGTGTGTACACCTCACTTGAAGCTTTTGACAAGTTTTGGATTTCATCTCTTTTAACAAACATGGGCGTGCATGGGATTCATTAATCCACCATATATAAGCCAAAATGAAACCCTAATACCTAAGAAGGGGAGATAACTGCATGAGAGAGGAGTTTCATCAAAAAAATTGCATAACATTCTCTCTCTTTAAATCAGAGTTTCTATTGAATTTTTCTTCAACCTCTAGTTCATTTCATAACCATACAAACATCAGAAGAGGATTGGAAGCTTGAAGTTTGCTTAAAGTTTGCTTAAAGCTTGAAGTTTGCTTAAAGTTTGCCTAAAGTTTGCTTAAAGTTTGAAGAGCCAACGGAGCAGCTCCATTAGGTAAGCTTCAAGTCTCTGAAACTCTCATTTTACCCTTGCACTAGGGTTCATATCTGGTGCATCTGAAGTCCTATCTATTATAGGCAATGTTTGGATAGTTATCATGCGTGTTTGAACCATTTTCAGAATGTGCATAAAATATTCGTGGCCTGATTTCTCATAATTGCAAGAACCTTTTTCAAAAACCAAGTTCATATTCTTACTCTACATGAAATTTGCTTTAAAATGAGGCAAGGTGTTGGCATTTTTATGGTGGTTTGAAGTCGTAGCTTCGACGACCCTCCCGAAGAAGACAATCGGAGCCCTAGCTCCGGTGTCTGAGGGGGACGCTGATGTGGCTGTGAGACTTCTTGACCAGGTGATGTGTCACTTGTGTGTGGCCTTGACTTTGCTCGTGTGTAAGTTTGAATCTGACCTGGATAAGTGAAACGGTGCGTGTTGTCCATTCGCTAATCTGACCTGGTATTTAACTTATGTGTCACTTGGGAGTTGGTTTCTGATGGCTTTGGGCCTTGTCCATTCGCTAATCCCACCCCTCTGATTGAGGCTCATGTGCGTGTTGTGAAAGGAATTAGTGCATTCCATTTTTACTTGTACACCCCTCTTTCATTGTTATTTTCTTTTTATTATAAAAATACCAAAAAATGATTTTTTGTTATTTTAATATGTTGAGATTATTTTCCATATTTTTGTTTTATTTTTCAATTATTTGTAATAGTTTTAATTGATTTAAGGATTAAAGGTGTTTTATGGTTTGTGCCTTAATTTGAACTTGATTATTGACCCTCATTTGAAAACCCCCAAGGACCAAATTTCCTCTCACACTTAGGTGATTGATTGAGGTATATTTGAGGGTTGTTTTGAAGTCTTAGTGATCATTTTTCAATTGTTTCTCATTGGTTTTTTATGGACTTTCGATGCATACTCGACAAGTTGAACATGTTGCCTTCTTTGATTTAATTGGTGGTGCTTTGAATTGACTCTTGCCTTGAGATTTTGCACACTGATTTTAGATTGGCTCAATTTGAGTTTGATGATTTATTTGGATTTTATTTGAGCTCTTTTCTATTTTTGGCGAGTACTTCAAATTCAAGTTGTTTTCACTATGTGTATACATCCTTTTCTTGACCTAATGTTTGGGATGTGATCTTGTGTGATCCCTTGAGAACCTCTTAAGCCTTGTTAGCTTTTGTTAACATGCTTGAGGTACTTCCTTACATGTTTACAGGTCAATTGTATATGTACCTTGTGCCACAAGTTTCATTTTGATCTTGTCTTTCCACTTGTTTGAAGTGTGAGATGTTTAGATGGACTTTGGTCCTCTAATTGAACTTGATCATTCTTGTGTTTGCCTTCCTTCTTGATCTTGAATTTGAGGTTTCTTACTTGAGTTTCACTTCTGACCTTGATGGTTATGGACATGTTCTTGATGCTTTGGTGATGTTTGTTTCACTTTGAGGTTGCTATGAACAAGTGAACTCCTTTTGCATTGTTTGGTTGCTTTGTTTTACTTGATCATGTGTAAGTGGATGGTTGGTTGCTGCCCAACTCTCTTTCCTCCATTACTTATTTGATTGTGATTTTGTGTTTAACACCTTTCTCCTTTTGATGATTGATGGCATTTGATAGTAGGAGCTTGCTTCTCTCATTTCCTCTCATCTCTCTTGAATTGTTTAAGTCTTCCTTCTTGTTGACTTGTTTAAGTCTTCCCTTGCATGTTTTATGTTTGCATTAGTGTTTGCATTTCATCTTGCATTAACTTGTTTAAGTTTTTTCATTTCATTTTCATCTTTTTTTTATTTAGCATTGTGTTTACTTGTGCTTCTTGTTAGACGATGGCACGGATCTAGAAGGGGGGTTGAGTAGATCCCTTATTTAAAAATGAGTCAGCGCTACCAATAAAATTGGTTTTTAAAGACTGTTTAATTTGCAAAAGTGGCCGTGAAAAATTGTCGTCTATAACAAACGGTTACTAGAAAACCGGATATGCGTTTTAGCAGATGGAATCAAATAATGAGTAATGAGAATCACTATGCTAGTCACACTCTAAATTTTATTTAGCTCACAAAGTGGTATGACTAGTTCCAGTGCCTTAAAATATTACCACAATAAATGGACAACACACAAGGCTTTTCGTTCAGGCAATTTATCAAACACTTGGAGTGCAGAGCACTACAAGTGAGTTCAACTTTGAGTAATTTGCTCTAATTTCCTTGTACAATCAACGATTGTACTAGAGTCAAAAACAGTCCAGCACTTACTCAAAACAATCCTAAATTTGATACAATTGCTTGTACTAAAACCATACAAATATTAAGCAAATGTAAAAGCGTAAGGTAAAAGGCACAAGGATTTGTTGATGCAGTTCCCCGCCGTCCTCGCTTCGGGGTACGTTTGCCCTCAATTCTAACAATAGATATAAGCTCTTATAATATAAATTTAACTTATTGTAGAATCGTATATACAAGAATGAAATAGCAATCAAACAAACGAACTCCTTTGTTGTTGTAGAAGCTATCTCCTCTTGTCCCTTGATTCGAGTCGAATCAAGTCCTTCGACAGCTTGTGAATGAACCACTGATTACAACTCTATGTTTGAACAACCTTCCGACTTCAAACCCCAGCCCGACTGATCTCAAACACTCTCATTTCAAACCCGAACTTCTCCTCTACAATTCGCCGATTACCGCTACTAGACCGACGAAACCCACCGCTCCTCAGTCACCTTCACTCGGCCGAATATATGTTGAGAAGACTCGTCCAAAAACCCCCAAATTTAGAGAATCTTGGAGGACAAAACCCTAGAGGTTTTATTCAAGAAAAACCTGTCAATTCCTCCACCCGAACCGGATTACCCAATTACGGCTTCGAACGTTATCACCTTAGACAATCCATAATGCATAACAAAGATTATTGTGTGTGATTGTTATGGTATGAAATGTAGAAGATGAAGATGATGAGAACTTGAATTGACACCTCTTTCACTTTTCTTATTTTTGTAATTGATTCAATTGATATGAAATGAATAGAGCAACTGAATATTTATTCTAGACAAAACTGTTATAACTAATAAAACCAACTTTCAAAAATAATAGACAACACAAAAATTATGCAGCAAACAGCAAGTGATTGACCCATGCAGAGTGCAGGGTCGACTTGAGCTAACCTGAGGCAACATATTGTGTAAAATACACAACTATGCATCGATCGGAACAATGCATGCATCGACAAAAAGCCTGAATTTTTTGACAAATACAAATGACAACAGTATGCGTCGAATAGTAGGTCGACCATACCAGACCCGAGAAAAATGCATTTCTAGGACACTTGCCATGAGTCGACCGGAGCAGAGTTTAGGTCGACTCAAAGACCTGAAACATCAAAAAATGCTTAAATTCATATTTTTGATTCTATTAGATGAAAGCTATGATATACCAATTGAGTTTGACTCGTATGACGCATATTTTGACAGCTCTAAATGCAGTACTCAAGATTTTTAGTGCAAGAAAACAAACATGAGAAATGAGGTATGCTTATGCATCGTGGTGATAACGCCAAATAACTATTCTTCCATGCGGCTCGGTTTTGACATCATCGAAACATGCATATCAAGTATCTGAGGCTTTTCCCTTACACTTCTTGCCATGATCCCTTAGGATTCCTAGTCCCTCTGTTTAAGATGGGAGTAGGAGAGACATTAGGCTTTAAATCCTTTGCATGATAACATTAGGTAGTCCTCTTTTCATCCCAACTTTAGGATCACTTTGCATGACAACATTAGGGTTTATAGTTTCTCTTAGAGTCTTGTTTCTCCTCTTCTCATCTCAGAATATCTTAAGACACTTAATAAAGAGAGTCGAGTGTTGTACGCTATGAGCCTTAAGTACATAAGGAATGATAAATGGGGGGTCTCTTCTCACATTGTCTAGAGTGTTTAGCATATGCCCTTTGGGCGATATGCGACGCATTCGCTCTTATGTCATAGTCTTTAGTGCAACATGAGTTTCAAACTAACTCAATTCACTTTTAAAAAACACAAATAAAAATTCAAACATTTTCATCCTTCGGGATTGTTTCAAACCTAATTTTCAGAAAGAGTATGTTACATTTCTGTTCTACCACAAACAGGCATCGTCCCTAACTGCTGGAATTGAAACGTAACATTACTCATAAAACATTTGAACCAACCAATGGTCTAGTTTTCCTGAACTACGTTTGCTCTGATTTCTCATACCAGATGAGGATACATAGGCACAAGACGGCGATGTCTTGGCAAGCAACCTCCCCCCATCACCCGTAGTTTTTCGAACTACGTTGACTCTGACTTTCCCATTGCACGAGGGAATACGTAGGCATAGGGCAACGATGTCCTATGAAGTCTGTTCTTTCTTTTCACCCCCATTTAGCAGTAGCTTTTAGATAGTTTTCAGCCATAGATTAGACAACAAGCATGGATCCCGTTGAGTACAACGGACGTGAGGGGTGCTCATACCTTCCCCTTGCGTAACCGACTCTCGAACCCTAGATTTGGTTGCGATGACCTTGTCTTTCCCTTTCTCTTAGGTTTTCTTTGATCGTGTAGATGTTCTTTATTGGCTGCATTTTATGGTAAAACAATGTTATGTGTAGATGTCTTGAATGAAGTCATGACATTAGTGTGTAGTGTTCTGCAGGGTAAGTTTGGTTAGTTAAGAACAAAGTGTATTGGATGTCATACTGAATGTTATGACATCAGGTAGCTGACATCAAGGGCGTGTGTTCGTTTTTCTAGTATAATGATTGAGTTGGCTCAGGCTAGATTCCAGGAAACATTTTAGGGCACTTAGTTATCTCAGGCGAAATGCTAGGAAATGCTGAGGATAACGTAAAATGCCTATGACCTAATTGACAGAACCCTGATTTATAAAAAGAGGTTTAACTTGGTTAAACCTAATTGCTGCATTGAGGCCTAAGGAACTTATGCTGCCTATAAATACAGAAGTGACAATCCTGATTGAATATGAACGAAGACTTAGAGATTTTACAGAGTGTTTTGTGAGCTGTTTGTGAGTGAATAATTCAGTATGTGTACTGTGATCTTAACGTGTGTTTTGTATCTTAGGATTACTTGTGAGCCAACCAATTATCACCTGGATGATTGCTTTGGACTAGTGTTTTCTAAGTTGTACTCTGTTTGTGTCACTCTAAGCTTTTAAGCACGAGTGTTGTGTCTCTTGATTAAATTTGTGAAGCAAGATCAAGATTTGTTTGAAATGTGTCTTCATTTTAAACTGTAACTTAAGTGGTTGATATCACTGCTGTGATTGAGGGGGAGTGAGTAGGAACTCAAGTTTAGTGTTAGGCTGAAGTTGCATTGGGTAGGTCTTAAGTGAAGAATGCAAACTGGTAGTTTGGCTTTGAATTAACAATGCTTATAGTGGATTTCCTCCCTTGCTTGGTAGCCCCTAGAGTAGGTGTGTTTTACACCGAACTGGGTCAATAATTCCCTGTGTTATTTACTGCTTTCTTTAAGTGTTTTACTGGTTAGCTTAATTGTCTGTTCAGTAGTGGATGTCATAACATCCAGTATAACATCGACTGTCTATTACGAGAATTTCAATTGGCATTAGAGCAGGCACCCTGCCTGTTATTTTCTGGGTGAGATCTAGGGAAGAAAAATTCTGGTACTATGGACAAGGATATAAGATTCACAAATAGACCACCAATTCTATATGGTTCTAACTATGACTACTGGAAACCTCGTATGATAGCTTTCTTGAAGTCTCTGGATAGCAAGGCCTGGAGAGTAGCTAACTCAGGATGGGAACATCCAGTGAAAACAGATAAAGATAGAGCAACTGTGCTAATACCTGAAGAAGAGTGGAGCAAAGAACAAGAAGCCTTGGCTCTTGGTAATTCTAAGGCCCTGAATGCTTTATTCAATGGGATAGATAAGAACATCTTCAGACTTGTGAATCACTGTGAATTGGCCAAAGAGGTTTGGGATACTCTCAAAATAACTCATGAAGGTACCTCTAAGGTCAAGATGTCTAGATTACAGATGCTGACAACTAAGTTTGAGAATTTGAGAATGAAGGAGGATGAGACTATTCATGAATTCTACATGAATATTCTGGAGATTGCCAATACTTCAGGAGCTTTAGGAGAAAAAATGTCTGAAGAAAAGCTTGTAAGGAAGATACTAAGATCTTTGCCCAAGAGATTTTCCATGAAGGTTACTGCTATTGAAGAGGCTCAAGATATAAGCAACATGAAAGTGGATGAACTAATTGGTTCTCTCCAAACCTTTGATATGGGAATGTGTGATCATGCTAAGAAGAAGAACAAAAGCATAACTTTTATATCAAATACTACAGAGGACTCAGATGAAGACAATGGTGGAAGTGAGGAGAATCTATCAGAAGCTATAGCTATGCTTGGAAGAAAATTTAACAAACTAATCAAAAGAATAGATCATAAGACTATACCTAATGTCAAGAACATTCCCTATGACATCAACAGAAGAGGTAAATATGAAGAGAAGGCTAACCAAGGCAAAGGAATTCAGCACCGTGAATGTGAAGGATATGGTCACATTAGAGCTGAATGTCCCACTTACCTCAAGAAGCAAAAGAAAGGTCTAAATGTCACCTGGTCAGATGGATATTTTGAGAGTGGATCAGAAGAAGAATCTTCAAAACATGTCACTGCACTAACTAGTGTATGTGTATCTGATGATGATTCTAGTGAAGATGAGCTGACTTTTGATGAGCTGACTTTTGATGAGCTTGCAGCTTCATATAAACAGTTGTGTATCAGAAGTGCAAAAGTGTACCAACAAGGGGAAAAGCAAAAGAAAATTATAAAGGAGTTGGAGGCTGAGAAGAAGGAGCATCTTACAACAATAGACTCACTTAACAGTGAGGTCAGTTTGTTGAATTCTAAACTTGATCAGATGTCAAAATCAATCAGGATGTTAAACAAGGGGACTGGCACTCTAGAAGAAATTCTACAAAGTGGTCAGAAAGCAGGAGACATGTCTGGACTAGGATTTGTTGGTGAACAAGGACCCATCTTGGGATTCAAGAGGATAAAGCCTGAAAATCATAGGTAAAATTGGATGTCACGACCAATGTCTCGACATCAGGGGAACAAAAGCATGAACCAGACCAGGAGAAAGTTTTAAAGGTGGACGTGTCACTACTATGGAAGATTTGGACACATAAAGCCTTTTTGCTTCAGGTTTCATGGATTTCACAGCCACACTCATCAAGTCAAACCCAAAAAGGATGCTCCTATCTAGAAACAACAATGGGTTGCCAAAGAGGTTTCTCTAGTAGCTCATACCTCTCTAAGGGTGCCAACCAAAGAAGATTGGTATTTTGACAGTGGCTGTTCTAAACATATGACTAGAATAAAGAACCTTTTGGTGGACATCAAACCTCATTCCACGAGTCATGTAACCTTTGGGGATGGAGCTAGAGGAGAAATCAAGGGTGTTGGAAAACTAGACTATCCTGGTGTTCCAGAACTGGATAATGTTATTCTGGTTAAAGGGTTGTCTGTACAATTTATTAGTATCAGTCAACTATGTGACCAAGGATTCAATGTTAAATTCACTAAGGGTGAATGTGTTGTCACCAATGGAGAAAATGAGGAAGTCATCAAGGGATCAAGAGCTAAGAATAATTGTTACTTATGGGAGCCTAAAAGGAACTCCACTGTCTATACTATGATCAAAGAAGAAAAGGAGGATCAACTGTGGCTTAAAAAAAGTGGACATCTTCAAGGGATGAAAAATATCATATCCAAGGAATTAGTAAGAGGAACTCCAAAGTTAACACCAGATGAACAAAAAGGTTGTGGTAAGTGTCAAGTTGGCAGGCAAGCCAAAATGGCACATTCAAAGAATGGACATCAGAAAACGTCCAAAAATCTAGATCTGTTACAGATGGATTTGATGAAATTCATGAATGATGACAGCATGAAGGAAGCAATGTCACTCAGGATGTCATGACATTATATTATGACTCTTAGTGCCATCAATATGAACCCAATTCAGCATAACAGAACCATGTATAGTGATAACATACATCATTTTGAAAAAAATTGTGTGGATCTTGGGGACTCTGACCTACAAAGTTCTGACATTTTTACAAGGGATCTCAAGACTACTTAAATTGAAAACTTAAGAAGCAAATTGGGAATGTGTCTCTATAAGGAGTTATAGCAATTAATGGTATTTGGGAATTGTATTTTGAATAGTCTAAATTTTAATCATTTGCTGATTGGTCAAAATTCTGGGTTCCCTCTTCTTTTGCAATCATATCACTCTACCCTCTACACACGATACGTTTGCTTCATTTGGTGCCCATACCACTTCTTCATCTTCCATACCTCCTTCAACAACGACTGGAAACCTTCTATCACACTGCCAAAGTCTCTTGAAATGTCTCAACAATCAAAATCTATCTCCTCCAAGAAGATGACCACCATCGCTGATCCAAATTCTAGTGCTAGAGCTGACTCTAGCAACCCTAACTAGATTCTTGAGGTGGCACCCCTGTGTATGGTGACCCCTAAAGGTCTGAGTGTGAAGAAACCACGGACTTCGCATGCAAGAAGACCTAAAGAACTAGTCACAGGTCAGGCCCCTCACACTTCAACCTCCATCCCTTTTGAGGATACCAATAAGGAAGGCTCTAGGGATGTCCACAACACTATTGCAAATATGGTATCTAGGATATTGAATGAGTCACATTATGTGCCGGGGATATCCACCCCCTGAACACAGAGGTTCCTGCTCCCCATGTGGATCAACAAACTGATGCTACTCAGAATGTTGAAACCATGGGTACGACATCACGAAAGAATGATGATAAGGGTCAAACTACTGAGAGTGATGATAATGTGCAAGGTGATAACAATGGCGATGATGATGTCCAAAAGGATGATGCTGATGTAGTGAACCTTGATGATTATTTAGATAATGGTCTGATAGCCACGATCAACCCTAGCATAGCCAAAAGGCTCATGACTAGGAAAGGGAATAAGGCAGCTGCTCAAAGTCCTACCAAGATGAAAGTTGTAACTAAGAGTACCCATGTTGGCCCTACAAAAGCTTGGAGCTAGGTGGTTCCAATGAAAAGGAAAGCTCAAATCAGTACGGATTCTGACTCAGACTCAGATGTTGCTTGTGATGTCACTGACATCCCACCCAAGAAGAAGCCAACAACTAGCAAACTTGTTGCTAGTGTTCCTGAAGTTCCTATTGACAATATCTCATTTTATTATCCCTCTAGTGTCAACAGGTGGAAATATATGTATCAGAAGAGGTTGGTATTGGAAAGAGAGTTGGCTCAGAATGCCCTGAAATGTAAGGAGATCATGAATCTTATTCATGTAGCTGGCTTAATGAGGACTGTCACTCAGTTTTCTAAGTGCTATGAAATACTTGTGAAGGAGTTCATAGTGAACACGACTGTGCTGATAGAAAATCACTCTCTCCTCAACTGTCATTAATAACTATCTAGGGAGATCTGATGAAGCTCAACCTGAGCTAGTTGCTTCAGACAACAAGGTATGTCAAGTTATAACTGCCAACCAAGTCAAAAGCTAGCCCTCAAAAGGGAAACTGGTTGCCTGTAAACTTAGTGTGAAATATGCTATGCTGCATAAGATTGGAGCTGCCAACTGGGTGCCCACAAATCATAAATCAACTATTGCTACTATCCCGGGGAAGTTCATTTATGTTGTTGGGACAAAAACAAAGTTTCATTATGGGACCTACATCTTTGATCAAACCATGAAGCATGCATGCAGTTATAGTTTCAAAGGCCCCATTGCATTTCCATCACTTCTATGTGGGATCATCTTGAATCAGTATCCCAATATTCTAAAAGACAATGAACTTGAGTGCAAGAGAGAAAGTTCCTTATCTTTCCATCACAAGCTGTTTCAAGGAACACATGTTCCTGACATTGTTATGATATCTAGAGAGACATCAAAGGGGAGTTCAAAGACAGGGAAAGCTTAAGTTATTGCCATGCTCAAGGAGACATGCAAAGAACTGGAAACACGCAAGTTGAATCTAGAAAAGTTGATCAGATCTCTTGAGCAGGATGAAGATGCTGAGTTTGATGACACTGATGAGGATAAGCATGATGATGGGACTGGTGAAGGTGATGATCAGGAAGCTGAATCAGAAGAAGCAACTACCAGTTCTGAGAATTGCACTGATGAAGAAAGTGATAGTGATGATGCTGGCTCTGAGTCTGATGACTAGAGTTCTAAGTTTTTTGCTCCAAAACAAATTATTTTGTGAACAGCTTTTATGTGTTGCTGTGTTGTAATAATTCTTTAACTTTTGTGTTTCCAACTATGTATAATCAATGCTAATTCATTAGCTATGATCTTATTTTGTGTCTAAAAAGGGGGAGATGTAGTAGTAGAAACAACATGCTTAGTTGTGTTTAGTTGATGTCCCTCACAGGTGGAAGATGAGATTTGCTATTGTGCATGTTTGCACTGAGCAGGTTTGCAAGTGTACTGGTGTTATGCTGCTGCTCTAAGTTGTTACAGATGTGCTGATGTGCTGAAGTTGTTGATATGTTGTTGTCAGCAGGATGATGATCCTGTGTGTGTGTTTGGCTATTGATGTTATATATATGTATATGTTATTAGTTGGAACTTAGTAGTATCCTAGTTGTTGGTGGAAGTGTGTGTTTCTGCAGGTTGCTTGCAGATGGTGTGTAGCTGTGCATCAGTTGAAGGGAAGTATCACAGGATGTTGTACCAGATGTTGTGACATCTATAGTCTGAACTAGCAGGTGGTATTTAGTGTTGTGGAACAGGTGTTTTTAAGTATGTCATATGAGATGTCTGGACATTCATAATCCAGAACAGTCTGTGTGATTGGTAGTGTAGTTGACTCTGTTTTGGCAGTACAACATTTGTGTTGAGTGTAGTATTAGCTAGTAGCTATCCTACATGATTAGATGTGAGTTGTGAACTTTTCTGCTGCATATGTTCTCTGATATGGTGATAGATTATTTTAGCCAAATATTTGCCAAAGGGGGAGTTTGTAGATGTTCTTGATTAGCTGCATTTTATGGTAAAACAATGTTGTGTGTAGATGTCTTGACTGATGTCATGACATTAGTCTGTAGTGTTCTGCAGGGTAAGTTTGGTTAGCTAAGAACAAAGTGTATTAGATGTCATACTAAATGTTATGACATCAGGTAGCTGACATCAAGGGCACATGTTTGTTTTTCTGGTATAATGATTGAGTTAGCTCAGGCTAGATTCTAGGAAACATTTTAGGGCGCTTAGTTATCTCAGGCGAAATGCTAGGCAATGCTGAGGATAACCTAAAATGCCTATAACCTAATTGATAGAACCCTGATTTATGAAAAGAGGTCTAACTTGGTTAAACCTAATTGCTACACTGAGGCCTAAGGAACTTACGCTGCCTATAAATACAGAAGTGACAATCCTGATTGAATACGAACGAAGACTTACAAATTTTACAGTGTTTTATGAGCTATTTGTGAGTGAAGAATTAAGTCTGTGTACTGTGATCTTCACGTGTGTTTTGTATCTTAGGATTACTTGTGAGCCAAGCAATTATCACCTGGATGATTGCTTTGGACTAGTGTTTTTTGAGTTGTACTCTGTTTGTGTCACTCTAAGATTTTAAGCACGAGTGTTGTGTCTCTTGATTGAAGCTATGAAGCAAGATCAAGATTTGTTTGAAGTGTGTCTTCATTTTAATCTGTAACTTAAGTGGTTGATATCACTGCTGTGATTGAGGGGGAGTGAGTAGGAACTCAAGTCTAGTGTTAGGCTGAAGTTACATTGGGTAGGCCTTAAGTGAAGAGTGAAAACTGGTAGTTTGGCTCTGAATTAACACTGCTTATAGTGGACTTCCTCCCTGGCTTGGTAGCCCCCAGAGTAGGTGTGTTTTGCACCGAACTGGGTCAACAATTCCTTGTGTTATTTGCTGCTTTCTTTATGTGGTTTACTGCTTAGCTTAATTGTCTGTTCAATAGTGGATGTCATAACATCCAGTATAACATCGACTGTCTGTTACTAGAATTTCAGATCGTTTCCTTTCCTTTTCTTTGGGATAAATAACATTCTGTGGTGACTCTTATGTCTGTTTGCCGGCCCTTTTTTGCAGTAGCGACAGCTGACGACTCTGATGGGGACCCTGGTTCCCTATGCGAGTCAATCCTAACGCTTGTTTGTTTTATGTTTGTGGGTGTGTATATTTGTGTGCATATGTGTTGTGTTTGTACATTATTGCATTTGCATTTTATTTTTCGCACTTTCTTATCATACTGCTTTTGTGTTGTTGGGGAGGTGTTCCATTGAGAGATAAGCCCAATACCCAGGCTTGAGTACATACCTAGCATTAGTGTGAAGAGTAGTGAGGGCTTGCATGTTTGGCATGCAATAGTCCTCATGAAATTCACGTTCAGACGAGATTTTCTTTGAAGATATCCTGTGCAGTCCGTTTCAGGAAGTTGATAGGATGTTGGATTTGAGAGTTAACGACTTTGGAGACCGATCATTAGGAAGTCAATTGAGTGAGGCCTCCTTGTTTGACCATGATGTCAAACTAGAAATGGTGAACGCATCATCGTTTCTCGAGAGTGTTGCAACTGCGAAAAACACCCGGCGGAAAACAGAAGAGTCGCCACCTTTCGTTATTTATCCCAAAGAGAGGGAAAGGAAACGATCAGAAAAACCTGACGAAAAGGGAAAGACAAGGTCATCACAACCAAGTCCTAGATTCGGGAGTCGGTTACGCAAGAGAAAGGTATTAGCACCCCTCACGTCCGTCGTACTCGATGGGATCCACGCTTATTGTCTATCTAAAGGTGTGTTTAAACTATCTACGCTACAGGCTTGCGGGACAAAAAGAAAAGAAAAGAGACTCGGCAGAGCATCACAGCTCTGTGCCTACATACTTTCATCTGGTATTGTCACACCCTCATTTTCATCTTTAGCCTTTATACCCTACATTCGCCATATCATACACCGTTCTATTGCATATCGAGCATGTGGGTTCATAAGATATAGATTGGGTCGAATTGATATTTTCCATTTCAAATGAGATAGATTGCCTATCATGGAAGAAAAGGTTCATCACCTAAGGCTTGATCTAAGTTGGAAAGTCTGCTCATGTAGATTACTTCAAGAAGAAGTTACTTGAAAAATATTGGGATATTCAAGATAAATATTCCTAATGAACATGAAATGTAAGGCCAAATTCAAGTTTGCTTCATCCAATTTTATTTTAAATTCTTGGTCAAGTGGAGTTCAAATTAGGCAAAGCAAGAGTCAAGATCACAAGTGCATAATTCAAGACTTTACTTTATATAATGGCATAAGAGAATCCATCATTCAAGGTCCAAGATTCATGAATTCAAGACTAGATTCAAGAATATTACAAAGAGAAATTTCATGACATTTGCAAAAGTGTCACATTTGTTACAAAGTTTCAAGCTCTTGGCAATGCTTAGAAAATTAAGCTAGTTCTAGTCTTAATCCAAGCTTCTAATTAATTTCATGCTATGGTACCCTTCATGCCCAACAAGTTTACATGTCCAACATTATGCTTGCAAATATTCAAGAAAAATATTTAAGAATTAATACAACATTGGAATGTTTCAAGATCAAGATTGTGCATGCTTATTCAGGGGCAATATGAATGTAATCCAAAACAGCCCCATGTAAGAAGTAACAATTTGCCTCATGTCACAAAATATACATGTCACAAGACCAAGGGAATGGCATATGTTAATGCATCTAAATATCAGATTTTCAAAATGATGTCAAAAGGTAGTAGCATAGACCACCAAGACAACCCAAGAACAAGTGGATAAAGTAGGGAAATGCTGAAAAACAGCACTAGGGAAGTGCGGCAGCAAAAGCAAAAAGACAGCATGCCAGAAATGGAAAAAGGTAGGGGCTGCACCAAGAAAGTGGTAATAAGTATTGCCAAGAATGGAAATTCTGAAAATGGAAGCTTGTGTAAGAGCTATTGTTTTGGTATGGCAGAAAAAGTGGGATAAGAAGAGGAGAGGGGTTGCAAAACAGATTCATTCATCATTCACTAGACATTGAGAAAAAAGATAAGAAAGAGAGCAAGAAACCCTAGAGAAAAAACTAGAAAAATAGAGAGCAAGAAAACCAGCAAAATTCAAGAGAGTTCCATAGAAACCCATAGAGAACCTTTGAGGAGAAGCACCTTCAAAGCATAGAAGGAAGAAGCAAGAAAACATACAACCAAACCAGTGGAAGCTTAACAAAGAAGGAGGAAGCTCTTGGGTATCCATTTCAAACTTTTTCTCTCTTTATATTTCTGCACTTGCCATTTATTATCATTTGTTAAGTGTGTTTGTGCTGGGTGTATTGTGTGAGGTCCCAAGAAACCATTTTTAAGAACCAATAGAAAGGAAAGAAAACCACAAAGGACAGCAAAAGAAAAGAAATATTGCATTTTTCGCTTCAGGTCGCGGCGCAACCCATGTTTGCGGCGCAAACATGCAAAAAACAGAATGACCACTTTTCTCAGTTCGCGGTGCGAACATGCAAAAAACAGAATGTCCACTTTTCTTGGTTCGCGGTGCAAACACCCTTCGCGGCGCGAACTGATCAGTTTGTTTATTTTTTGCTATTTTTACCTTAAAAAAATTTTTTTCATGGAGTTCGTCGTTTTTTTTTTGCATGTCTCGATTTTTTTTTATCCGACTAACCCCATATGTTTGTATGATTTTAGTATGTGAATATTGCTATGGTCTTTGTTGACCTTTGTTTCCAAAAACCATTTATAAAAGTAAACTCTCGATTTTATCGAGCCATTTTTAACCTTGTAAGTCGATTGCCTTGCGCATCGTCATCGACCTTGTCCGTATCGCTTCAAATATATCTTTACAAACAATAAACCTTGATCCAACATCAAGTGATCCTTTTTCTCATAAAAAAGCCCAAAATACAATAAATATATGGTTAGGGTTGTACACCATGGATTTTAAGGTGGTGGAGAAGGAATGAGAATGGAATCCTCCTACACTCGTTCCGAATGTTTTGGATACAAGGCGCTCGACTTGGCTATTCGAGACATTCATCTCTATCCAAAGTCCTTTTGTGCAATCCTAATCAAGAACCATTTCTCTTCAAAAAACCTAAAAATAACATCAACTCATCAAACTATTTTTTGCCCTACGGCATCAATCAAAAACCCTTTTTTCAAGGTATAAAATCAACCAATAAACAACTATTTCATAAGCCTCCGAACTACGGACCTCTGATTCTTCAATTCTTTCAAGTGAGGATACGTAGGTACAAAGGCCACAATCCTTGGCGAGCATTAAAATATAAAACCATGCCCTCTTTCCTTAATCAAGAAAACTCTTAGAATAAAACACCCATTCACGCCAAACAACCTAGAAGGTTCCTATCGAATACGATGGATGTGAGGAGTGCTAATACCTTCCCCTCGCATAACCGACTCCCAAACCCTAAGACTTGGTTGCGATTACCATGCTCATTTCCCAAAGGTTTTATCGCTATTTCCCTTTCCCTCCTTGGGATAAATAAAATCCGGTGGCGACTCTATGTCATTTTTTGTGTAGCGACAGGTATGAAAGATAAGAGTCAATGTAGATCGGCTAACTACGGGAGAGAAGGGGGGAAGGTTGCTCGCCAAGACATTGCGTCTCGTGCCTACGTACTTTCATCTGGTATGAAAGATCAGAGTAAACGTAGTTCGGGGTGACATGAAACCACGGGTTGATTAAGTGTTTTAACCGAGTAGGATTAAACCTCCGCTCCAGCAATTAGGGACGAAGCCTGTTTGCGGTAGAACCGAAGCTTAACAACACTCTTTTCTGGAAAAAAAGGTTTCCGATTAATCCCGAAGGAAAAAGGTTTGAGTTTCGTTTTGTGTTTTTTAGTGAAGTGAATTAATTCGGTTTGTGATTCACGTTGCACTAAAGACTATGACATGGAGGCGAATGCATCGTATATCGCCCCCAAACGGGAAGTATACTAAGCATTCTAGATAAGTGAGAGGAGACCCATCACTCATCATTCCCCATTTAGCTTAAGGCTCGTAGCACACAACGTTTATCACCTTTATTAAATGAGTTAGCATGATTTTGAGATGAGAAGAAAGAGACGCACGTAAGGTCTAAGGGGGGACTAGATCAATCCTAGTGTTAGCATGCAAAGTGGACCTAAGGTTAGGATACAAAAGGGAAACATCTACCTAATATTGTCATGCATGATTAGGAACCTAATGTCTATCATAATCTCAAAAGAAATTAGAGATCCTACGGGAAGAAAGACGAAAGAAGAAGGAACCAAACACAAACAAGTATGAAAATAAGGATGCAAACAGAAAATGCAGCACACAAGTAAGGGAGGAAAGTTGGTGTGGGGTAGACACCACCACAAGCTCATCTCGACCTTCAATTGATGCAAACAATAAAGATGCAAAACTTAATGGAAATGCAAATGCAAGCGCATGCCAAGGAAGTCGCGATTAAAATAATCAAGAACAACAACCAAAACTCCAGAATAATTCACTCCTAATGCATCGTATTGATTTACGATGATTCGATGTGAATCGGTATGCAAACAAGCAAGCAAAACAGCAAATGTGACATAGGTTTTAATCGGTTAACCTGTGTAAAACAAGTGAAAATATGGAAATTCATAGGTGTTATTCGTTTAACACTAGGCGTTAACCGATTAACACCTTGAAAACTTTGAAAAATGTGAATATTTGAATTGGTTAATCGGTTAACCAATTAACATTGTACCAAAAGCCAAAAACAGCAGCAGAAAATCACTTCTAGCATAAAACAGCTTATCCAAGGTTCCAACAGATCAAATTATCAATCAAGCACGAAATTGACAACAAAAAAACAGAGATCCAACAGCATGGAAACAAATTATCATAGTCGATTCACAGATCACATTGATTAAATCAACACAAATTCAATCAAAAATGAATATCCACATGATTAAAGCAAATAAGCTAAAAACAGATTCGGATCCAACCTTCGGAGCAGAGATTTGCTCTGGTAAATGTTGATCAATTGAATTTGAGCCGATCAAATGCTAGAAATTCAGAAAACCTCAAAATCCAAGCCAATTGTTGTTGTATGAATGAAGATCCACCAACTTTGAGTCAAAAAGCTTCAAATAATCACTTTTAGATCAAGCTCCAAAATCAGATCTCAGTTTGCACGAAAATGGATTATGAAAATTGATCCAATGATGATGGTAAATGGAGGTTTATGCTCAAGAATCCATTGATTCCAATGAAGAATCAAGAATTCCAATGAAAAGATCTTTGAGTGAGTTTTGGTTATGGAGGGAATTTGGAGAATTGAGAGGATTTGAGATCAAATCTGAAGTGAGAGTGAAAAATGAAGGTTAGAATGTGTTGATTTGGAGTAAATCGCTTAAATACTCTTGGTATGGATCCAAAGCTAGGTTTGGAAATTGGATTGGCAATCAAGGATTGGAATGTGGAATGGGTTTTTGGAGGGAAATCTGAAATTTAAAGATGTTCTAGATCCTTCCCAAGTGAGAATTTGAATTTCAAGGTGATCAAAATTGGACCCCAAGAGCAATTGGCTTGCAAAATCACGTACAATGCAAAATCTGCTATGGTTAACCGATTAACCATACGCGTTAATCGGTTAACGCCTCTGAAACTTTGAATCTTGGCTAATTTTTCTTTGGTTAATCGATTAACCATATAGGTTAACCGATTAACAGCCTCAAATTTTGAATTATGGCGCCTTTTGGAGGGAAATCTGTCCATTTACCCTGTTTTAGCTATATGGAGCTCTGTTTAGCTGTTGAACCTCATTTTTAAACGTTATCACTGTGAAAATGCTTGTTATGAGCCTGAGTACTGATCCTGATCTGAAAAACAAAATAAAATCAATCGCTCGATTGCTGGGCAAAATAAATGCCGGAGATACCCGCTGCTTGCTATTTGCTGTTCAGTCTTTTGCTCCGAAATGAACCTGAGCCACAGGAACGCCTTGATCCCATGCCTCGAGAACGAATGCTATGCAATGCAAATGCTAAGTGCGCAAACGAAACAAAATCCAGTAACAAGAAAACCGTTTGGCCAAATTTTGGGGTGCAACAATGCTCCTATTCAAACGACTTGGACCTGACTGGGTGAGAAGCGAACGAATTTCAGACAATCAAGGTAAAAGATGGTTGAATACCAAAGAAACCCGGAAATTTCCCAACCGCAGAAATAAACTGCAACCCTGAATGGGGAACACATCTCCGAAAATGGAATATAGACAGTTGCAACGACATCAAGCTGACTGATCATCTGACCCTGGAAGAAAATCATACTCACATCGCCCAAATGGTAGACGAAAAGACACCCATTACTCACATCGTCTAAGGATAGACAGAAAGACACCACATCATACTCACGTCGTCTAAAAGTAGACGAAAAGACACCAAATATTCACATCGTCTAAGGATAGACGGGAAGACAAACATCATACTCACATCGTCCAAGGATAGACGGAAAGAAACATATTCAGAATAATCCAAAATCCACATCGTCTAATGGTAGACGGAAAGAAATATCCATACTCACATCGTCTAAGGATAGACAGAAAGAAATCCAATACTCATATCGTCTAAGGATAGACGGAAAAACACCAAAACATTCACATAGTCTAAGGATAGACAGATAGAACAACCAATACTCACATCGTCTAAGGATAGATGGAAAGACACCAAAACACATTTCAAAACCATCTATCAAAATGCAGAATTCTTTCGTCCATAGGAATTGATGGAATGAAAATATCTTCAAAGGGACACATCGTCAATAGGAATTGCCATAAAGAAACCATCTTCAAAGAGCCATGTCGTCAATAGGAATTGCCAACAAGGGAAACCAAACATTCTTCAAAAAGTCACGGCGTCAATAGGAATTGACAACACGAAAACCCTCTTAAAACGTCATCTCCTCCAATAAACGGAAAGAAAACCACGTCCGAACCTCGCATTATCTAATGATAGACGGTAAGAAAAACCATATCCGAAACACACATCGCCTAAGGATAGACGGAGATAAAAACCATATCCCAAACTCACATCGTCTAAGGATAGACGGAGAGAAAACCATATCCAAATCTCGCATCGTCTAAGGATAGATGGAGAGAAAACCATATCCAAATCTCACATCGCCTAAGGATAGATAGAGAGAAAACCTGCTGGGGAAACACGTCGTCAATAGGAATTGACGGAAAGAAAGTCTGCTTGGAGAAACACATCGTCAATAGGAATTGACGGAAAGAAAATCTGCTGGGATGTCGTCATCAGAGGACTGATGGACAAAGCATAACCGACGTATGATCTGAAACCCGAGTAAACCGACAAGCAGTCTGAACAAAGCTGTTGGAGAAATGCCCCTGTATTGATTGAAGAGCGATTCAAGTTGCCACAGAAAGTTGACAGAATTTGGCTTATGCTTTGTATGTATATGCACATGTTTGAGTATGGCGTAATGCTCCATACGAAATGGAAATGCTACGCATTTGAGGATGAAATGCAACGATGATGCAAATATGATAACTATATGCAAAAATGGAGATGCAGGCTCGGGCCGCCGGAGAAAGCTGGATAACAGAACCGCTCCAGCAAAATAAATGCTGAAGTCGAAGCCAACTTCCTGGGGATAACCAGATGTGCCAAGTAAGATTGGAATTTGCTGGAGAAAACAGACGAAGTCTTCCTGAACTTTGGGTTGAAGGGTCAAGGGATGACTTCTCGACATTCGTCTTGAACTTGAAAGTTGACTGAACCTGCTTGAATAGCTTCGAGTAGCTCTGATGATATAAAGAGGAGCAATTCCTGCGCTTCCGATCTTGCCCCATCCTGTGGGATCTCCGTGGGGATGTTCCTTGAAAAGAAATTTGGAATCTCATAACCCCGATAGTTTGATATGAACTGCCTCAGCATTCTGAACCTTAGAGAGGTGCTTCATTAGTTGCCCCTTGGACAAGAAATGACTTTTGCGCTCTTAGGGTGGCCTGCCCCAGCCTGCAATGACTTTACCCCTGATTAGCGACTTCACTAGGGATGATACCTATAGCTGCGAGATATCTACTAGATCTCAACCCGATTTTCCCCATTAACTGTCTTTTGGCTGGTCGGCTCCCATGCTGTGATCATTTGATATAACTTGCCCCAGCTCGATGGAGTATTCAGGCATTCCGCATTCTATCCTGATCAATCTTTCCACTGTGGAAACTTTCCTGCTGTCAAACGCTTGCTCACAAGTAAAACAAATTGTCCTGCATAAAAGATATATTAAACGCAATGCATATGACAGTTTTGAAATTCGAATCTGTTCACTGGAAAATTTTGTGACATAGGGTGAACAAATCACTTTTCAGCATGTCAACAATAATACAATGCTGCAAGAGTAATCCTTTTAGGAGTCAGTTTCGATGCGATCTTTACCAAAGTATGCTTTCGAAACAAACCTGCTTCAGTTAGAACTTTTCTAGGTTGTAACGCAGTCAGGTTCACGGTTTACAAGGAAAGGATAAAGGCTCAAAATTCATCTTAACCCACCCATTCTCCTTGATGTTCTCCAATCCTATGTTCAGCTAATTCGACACTAGTGTTCACCTTTCAAGGGTTAAGGACAGGAGTGATGGTTCGGGAAACCACAAGTTTTGGGAGTGACAATCCCTCGTTTTTCGTCTTTGGTGCCTGAATCACACGACTTGTTTTTCATTAACATTTTTTGATTTCCCTATTTTTCCCTGGACTGGCTCTTTTGAATACATCTTTTGATTTCGAAGTCCAGCGGGATGCCCTCATTTTTGCCTAAGTCGCTTGTTTCCATATTCGACTTAACGGGCTTTTTTTTCTTTTTCCCCCCTTTTTGTTGTTGTTGTTTCTGTTGTTGTTGTTGCGGTCGCTGCTGTTGATGTTGCTCTTTTTGTTGTTATTGTTGTTGTTGTTGATGCAGTTGTTGTTGTTGTTGTTATTGTTGTTGTTGTTGATGCAGTTGTTGTTGTTGTTGTTATTGTTGTTGTTGTTGTTGTTGTTGCTCCTATTTTTGTTGGTGCTGTTTTTGTTGTTGCTATTGTTGTTGCCATTGTTGTTGTTGTTTTTGCTGTTGCTATTGCTGTTGTTGTTGTTGTTGCTGCTTTTGCTGTTGTTTTTGTTGCTGCTGCTGCTGCTGTTTCTACTGTTGTTGTTGCTGCTGATGTTATTGTTGTTGTTGTTGTTGGTTTTACTTATTATTATTGTTAATATATTATTATTATTATTATTAGTATTATTATTATTTTTAATATTGTTGTTGTTGTTGTTGTTAATTATTAATATGATTATTATTATTATTATTGTTGTTGGTGTTGTTGTCTGACTTGTTAAAGGGATTGTGACTGTTTCACTCTTTGGTCGACAAGATTTAACTATTATGGTTTTTTAGGCACGACCTATACATGTGTGATTGATCCTCGAACAAAAACACTCCTTTTGCAATTTGGATGTTTGGCCGAATTAGTTAACACCTACCCTGCCCCAGGTTAAGATTGAGGGTTTTTCCGTTTTCAGAAAGAACTCCTACTACTAGGCTCAAAGTGGTTGACAAGGGATTATCCTCCTTATATCTCCGGTGTTTAGGAATTTGAACCAATGCCTGTACATCATCAGCATGTTTTTATTCAAAAGCATACATTCGGAAGCTTGCACATCTTTAAACTTCGTCATCCTCCCCGGATTCCGCTTAAACAAGCGTATGACATTTGCAAAAAGAAATTAGTGAACACAAATAGATTTAATCAAAACATGCATATCCATTTCATTAATATCAGTCGAAAACAACAAGTTTTACAAATGAGTTTGCACTTTAACAGAAAAGAAATTACAAACGTAAAGAAATAACAGGATAAAATGAAAATTGCCAGCTGCTGGGAACTGGGCTTTCACACTGATTAGCCGCTAAGGGATGCGACCCCTGAAGTCTTCAAACTCAATCAGCCGAGCGATGTACAGCCAACTTTCCTCCTAGAAAGGATATGCACCTTCAATCCATCAACTGTTGTACCCTAGCTTGAAAAGTCTCATAATCTTCAGTAAAATGCCCTATGAATCCTCCATGATATCCACATTGAGCACTAGGATCATACCCAGGAGGGTAAGGTTATAACACCAGTTTGAGAGCTTTAGGCTCCACAAAAGAATTCCGAACTAGGTGCGGCAGCAGCTGACTATATGACATAGGCACTGGACGCAGAGGAGCATTCCTTCTTTTCAAACTGTTTGGGGCCTACTCTGAATCTGGCAATAGTAATCTTGCTGCAAAGACTCAAAAGGTTGTGGACTCTGAATAGCAGAAACATCCAGCGGCTAGGCTTGAACTCTTGAGGACTCTCCTTGCTCAGACGCTTTCATCCATAAGCTCGATCCAGGAACAGACAACAACTGTTAGCAGGGGGATTCTGACACCAATGATTGTAGGATATACTCTTGACCTACTACAACATTAGGAACAGGAATAGGAGTATCCATCCCTTTTGCATGATAGGGAATAAATTCGCCTGATACATTCATGCCGCCCGACGTGAATTCAATTGTCTTCGAATCAATCAAGTCCTGAACCTTATGCTTAAAAGCTTTATACTTCATAGCGTTGTGCCCCTGTCCCCCAGCTTGGAAATCACAATGAGCATTGACATCATAGCCTGGTGGTGGCTGGCCAATAAATAGAGCCAAAGTCTGAGGCTTAACTAACTGATGTTGGAGCAAGAGTTGCACCAACTGAGCGTAATCCATCGGAATCTGATCGAATATTCTGTCTGGTGATTTTATCCTTTGAGCATACTTCCTGACCTTGGGATTCTCCTGAGAAACGGGACGCAACTGATGACACAGAAATTTTGGAACCTCCGGTTGCACAGAAGATCTCTGACACACATTACGCTCTGGCATGGGTTCCATAGACAGAAGTGGCGCAAGCATCTTTGCTGTAGCCTCAGGCACTTGGTCACCTTTTTTTTTGAGCACGTTCCTTATCACTTCCATGATTAAGCCCACCTGAGTTTTCAACTGCAAGTTCTCCTGTCTGAGCGCATTCTGATCCAAGCGTAACGCTTGCATGTCCAACATGAACTGTCCCATCTGGCCCTGGACTTTCTTCAGCTATGCTTGAGCTAGCTCCATAACTTTGCATTGATCCCTATGATCTATCTGATTGTATAACCTGCAACAAACTTGTGGAGTACATGAAGTCAGATTAACAGTTCTGAGGTACCTGTTATGCAAAAATAATATGCCGGATCCAGACAAATATGCAACAGGGAAATTTCAGGATAGCACTGAGATAAATAGGAAACCCAAGATCCAAACAAGGATAACCATCACACATATATGCACCATACAGGAGTAGCTGAATACAAACAGAGTGACTTCGACCAACAAGCCTGGTGATGGTCAGCATATAGTAATAAACATATTCTACATAGGTATACAACCCTCAGCTAAGTCTTCAGTTTGATACTCTTCTGAACAAATGCTCTCGGTGAATTCCTCCATAACATGAACTGATACACCTGCTTGGCTGGTTGAAGGAAGATCGTTAATTTGAACAACTTGAGACGTGATTGAGATCCCATTGGAATCCAGCAGAGCCTGAACTTGGCTTCTAAGCACCTTACAGTCTTCAGTTGAATGCCCCTGTGCCCCAGCATGGTACTCATAGCGGGCGCTGACATCGAAGCCTGGAGGATATGGCGGAATCTCCGGATTAATCTTCTTTGGCACTATCAACCCACCTCTGATCAAATCCGGCAACACTTGACTGTACGATACCGGCAACTGAGTAAAATGCCTCTCTGGTTTCCTTGGTCTTCGTCTAACATGATGACGCGATTGGTGACGGTATGACTGTTGACTCTGAAGGGAACCAAATTTCTGATACTCAGACCCAACAGATTGCCGACTCTGAACACTCGAAGTATCTGAAAACTGAACCTGAGATACAAAAGATTCTGAAAGAACATCACTTCCTTTTTCCCATTCTCCCTGGGAACGGACAACTGATTCACCTTCATAAACTGAAGTATCTGAGATGGCTCGAATCTTTCTGCTCATGATTCCACTCTCGATACGTTCACCCATTATCACCAAGTCAGCAAAGTTCGACATTCCACCACTTATCATCTTGTCGAAATAATGGCCTTTCAAAGTACTCAAGAATACGTCAACCAACTCTCTGTCCTGAAGTGGGGGTTGAACACGAGCAGCTAATTCTCTCCATCTCTGCACATACCCTCTGAAGGATTCATTGTCCGCTTGAGATCATTCTTGCAAATACACGCGACTAGGAGCCATGTTGAGATTGTAGTTGTACTGCTTCACAAAGGCATTGGCTAAATCTGACCATGATCGAATGCAATCACTCTTCAACTGCATATACCAATTCAACAATGCTCCACTCAGACTGTCCTGGAAGCAGTGAATCATAAGTTCGTCATTATGGACATGTGAAGTCATTTTTCTGCAGAACATCACCAAATGCTGCTTTGGACAACTATCCCCTTTGAACTTCTCAAAATTCGGCATTTTGAATTTCGAAGGCATCACAAGACCGGGTACCAAACACATGCTCGAAGCATTCAAATCGAGAGTATTTTGACCCATCAGGGCATCAAGCTTTTCCTCCAACAGTTGACATTTTCTCATAAACTCAACAGTCTGCGGATCTTCAGCATTAACCTTTGGAATAACTCTTTGAGAATCTGGCACAGGGAAGGTGAAATTCTGATAATCTATGTCATGGAGATAAGATAAATCTCTATCTCTGGCAACAGGATGCTCTTTAACAAGAATCGGCACAGGCTGAGCTTGAGCAACATTATTCACCGGAGTCCTTTGAATATTAGCCTCTCCTCTGGTCATATCTGTCATGGCCTCCATGAGTTGATCTAGCTGATTCTTCATCAATTCAAACTCTGCCCTTGTAACAACCACATTCTGCTCTACATGAAATGCAATGCAAAATGCAGGATGCTAATGCAACAGACATGGGATCAAAGTATCCAATGTTCAAACTTGTTGTTGTGTCGTTGACTGAATTCAACAATAGCTCTGCTCTAATCAAAACCCTGAGACAACACACTGGACGGAACATTCGGGATCAAAATTCCGCACTGATAAGAAAACCAGGGTTGGTTGAAGGCCAGGTTTCCTACAAAACCCATCCCTCTCACATGTGGGTTCTAGTCTTGAAAGGTACGACATCCTATGCGGGTGATCAGCGTCACAGACTTTCGAGAAACGATGATACGTTCACCATTTCTAGTTTGGCATCATAGTCTAATGAAGCGGCCTCACTTAGCTGACTTCCCAAATGAACGGTCTCCAGAGTCGACAGTCTTTCTAAGTCAATATTCCCTCGATTACACCAGACGCGCAGGATAGAATATTTCCAAAGAAAAACCTCGTCTGAATGTGAATTTCACGCGAGCTATTGTGCAGCCAAATGCCACACAAGCTCCCGCTAATCTCCACTCTAATCCAATGTGTATACTCAAGCCCAGATGCGACTTATTTCTCAATAGAACAACCTAACCCACATAACCCACAACACAACAGCAACAGGAATGCAATGCAATAATATACAACAGATAATGTACATAAAGAAAAAATAACTGCACAAATATAAACACCCAAAGACGCAACAGACAAGCGCTAGGATTGACTCCCATAGGGAACCAGAGTCCCTAGCAGAGTCGCCAGTTGTCGCAACTACGAAAAACACTCGGCGAAAAATAGAAGAGTCTCCACCTTTCGTTATTTATCCCAAAGAGAGGGAAAGGAAACAATCGGAAAAACTTGACGAAAAAGGGAAAGACAAGGTCATCGCAACCAAGTCCTGGATTCGGGAGTCGGTTACGCAAGGGGAAGGTATTAGCACCTCTCACGTTCGTCGTACTCGACGGGATCCACGCTTATTGTCTATCTAAGGGTGTGTTTAAACTATCTACGCTACAGGCTTGCAAGACAAAAAGAAAAGAAAAGAGGCTTGGCAGAGCATCGCAACTCTGTGCCTACGTACTTTCATCTGGTATGAAAGATCAGAGTCAACGTAGTTCGGCTAACTACGGGAGAGAAGGGGGGAAGGTTGCTCGCCAAGACATCGTGTCTCGTGCCTACGTACTTTCATCTGGTATGAAAGATCAGAGCAAACGTAGTTCGGGCTGACACGAAACCACGGGTTGATTAAGTGTTTTATCCGAGTAGGATTAAACCTCCGTTCCAGCAATTAGGGACAAAACCTGTTTGCGGTAGAACCGAAGCTTAACAACACTCTTTTCTGAAAAAAAAGGTTTCCGATTAATCCCAAAGGAAAAAGGTTTGAGTTTCATTTTGTGTTTTTTAGTGAAGTGAATTAATTCGATTTGTGATTCACGTTGCACTAAAGACTATGACATGGAGGCGAATCCATCGTATATCTCCCCCAAACGGGACGTATACTAAGCATTCTAGATAAGCGAGAGGATACCCCTCACTCATCATTCCCCATGTAGCTTAAGGCTCGTAGCGCACAACGTTTATCACCTTTATTAAATGAGTTAGCATGATTTGGAGATGAGAAGAAAGAGACGCACAGAAGGTCTAAGGGGGGACTAGATCAATCCTAGTGTTAGCATGCAAAGTGGACCTAAGGTTAGGATACAAAAGGGAAAAATCTACCTAATGTTTTCATGCATGGTTAGGAACCTAATGTCTATCATAATCTTAAAAGAGATTAGAGATCCTATGGGAAGAAAGACGAAAGAAGAAGGAACCAAACACAAACAAGTATGAAAATAAGGATGTAAACCAAAAATGCAGCACACAAGCAAGGGAGAAAAGTTTGTGTGGGGTAGACACCACCACAAGCTTATCTCGACCTTCAATTGATGCAAACAATAAAGAATCAAAACTTAATTGAAATGCAAATGCAAGCGCATGCCAAGGAATTCACGATTAAAATAATCGAGAAGAACAACCAAAACTCCAGAATAATTCACTCCTAATGCATCGTATTGATTTACGATGGTTCGATGTGAATTTGAGATCAAATCTGAAGTGAGAGTGAAAAATGAAGGTTAGAATGTGTTGGTTTGGAGTAAATCACTTAAATACTCTCTTGGTATGGATCCAAAGCTAGGGTTGGAAATTGGACTGGAAATCAAGGTTTGGAATGTGGAATGGGTTTTTGGAGGGAAATCTGAAATTTAAAGATGTTCTAGATCCTTCCCAAGTGAGAATTTGAATTCCAAGGTGATCAAAATTGGACCCCAAGTGCAATTGGCTTGCAAAATCACGTACAAGGCAAAATCTGCAATGGTTAACCGATTAACCTTATGCGTTAATTAGTTAACGCCTCTGAAACTTTGAATCTGGGCTAATTTTCCTTTGGTTAATCGATTAACCATATAGGTTAACCGATTAACACCCTCAAATTTTGAATTCTAGCGCCTTTTGGAGGGAAACCTGTCCATTTTCCCTATTTCAATTGTAAGGAGCTCTGTTTAGCTGCTTAACCTCATTTTTGAACGTTAACACTGTGAAAATGCTTGTTATGAGCCTGAGTGTTGATCCTGATCTGAAAAACAGAATAAAATCCATCGCTCAATTGCTGGGCAAAATAAATGCCGGAGATACCCGCTGCTTGCTGTTTGCTGTTCAGTCTTTTGCTCCAAAATGAACCTGAGCCATAGGAACGCCTTGATCGCATGCCTTGATAACGAATGTTATGCAATGCAAATGCTAAGTGCGCAAATGAAACAAGAGCCAGTAACAAGAAAACCAGTTGGGCAAATTTTAGGGTGCAACAGAGAGTCTGTGACATTGATGACCTGCATAGGATGCCGAACCTTATCATAGATTAGGTCCGCACCTGTGAGTGGGAGGGTTATGCAGGAAAGTTGAACTTCAACCAACCCGATTTTCTGGTTTTCTCGTCAGTGCGGACCCTTGATCTGTGGTATTATTGGGTTTCTATTATCTCAGTGCTGATGTTTTGGTATTTTCTTGCTGAAGTGGAATTCTGGTTCAACTCAGTCAGGAGCACAACAGTCTTGATCCCTTGTTTGCATCTGCATTTTAACATTTGCATGTATTTATGATTTCAGGTGTTCATTTTCCCTTTGATTCTAGTAATCTGATCTATCGTCAATATGGAGCCTAGCTTGAAGAGGACTGTTGTCTACAAGTTCCCGACACCGGAGTTAAGACCCTAGCTTGGTCTTATTTCTATGGTTGATCGTAGTGTTGTGGAAGACTTTCGAAAGGATTATGGGAAGATTTTGAGCTTTGTCTGTAAGATCTAAAGATTTGAATTAAGAGGTATTCACACTCTGCTTCCGTTCTATGATCTTCAGTTGCGTTGCTTCATTTTCCCTGGTTATGTCTTGATGCCAACCTTGGAGGAGTTTGCTCTGTTAATGGGAGTTCCAGTTTTTGTGGAAGTGCCTTTCTCTCACTCTGAAGAATAAACTGACTTGACAAAATTGGCTAATGTTCTTCATCTGGGTATTTCTGAGATAGATGGTAAGTTGGTGTGGAGAAATGGAGTCCCAGATTTTCCACCGTCATTCTTGGTGAGCAGGGCTGAACATTTTGCTAAGGAGGGTTGTTGGGTGGTTTTCAACGCTATTCTGGTCTTATGAATCTATGGCATAATCCTGTTCCCTAATATCCCAGACTTTGTTGATTTGGATGCCTTTCGTATCTTCACTTCCAGATATCCTGTACCCACTATTTTGGGAGATGTCTACCACTCAATACACTACAAGAATGAGGGCAGAAGAGGAAAGAATGTCTCATGTTGTGCGCCACTTCTTTACAGGTGGTTTATGGCACATCTTCCTAAGGCTGGACCTTTTGTTGATACCTCAGACACAGTTGATTGGTCAGAGAGACTCATGGATTTGACATCTGAGAACATTGTTTGGTTTAGCAGAGATCTTCTTGGTAAAGAGATTATCTTCAGTTGCGGAAACTTTCCCAATGTTCCTTTGATAGGAAGGAAGGGTGTCATAAACTACAATCCTCCTCTGGCTGTCCGACAATTTGGTTACGCTTTGAGAGGACCTCCGAGGGAAGAAGAAATACAAGAATCTCTGTATTTCACAGGACTGGCTGATAGTGATACTTTGACCAGATTTAAAAATGCTTGGGGAAGGATTCACTGGAGAGGAAAATGTTCTTTGGGTAAGGGTGACTGTAGAGCCTATGGACCCTATGTGGATTGGATCCAGGAGAGGGTGGAAAGATTGCTGCTACCATTTCCGGTCAGAGAGCCTTTATACCCTTTGGTAGATGAAGAACTGAAAATTCTGGCTAGCACACGATGGATGTTATCACGGATGTTATGACATCCACTGTAACACAGACTATTAGAATAATTAAAAAGCTGTAAATAGAAAGGCAGTAAATAACACAGTAATTGTTTACCTAGTTCAGTGTCAACAACACTTACATCAGGGGGCTACCAAGCCAGGGAGAAAATTCACTATCAGCAGAATTAATTCAGAGTTAAACCTATAGTTTACACTTCTCACTTAAAACCTACCCAATGATACTTCAACCTAGAGACACTCTAGACCTGAGTACACCCACTCACTCCCCCAAATCACCTCAGTGATATACAATTCACAATTACAAAATAAAGATGAAGAAACACTTCATACACACCTTGATCTTGCTTCAAAGCTTTGATCAAGAATCACAAACTCTTGCTTAACAGCTTTGAGTGAGACACAACTTAGAACCTACCTAACCAATGCAGCATACAGTTTCTTAGTAACCAAGTATTCCTAAGACACAATTCACACGTGAAGACCAACCTTCTTCACTCACAAGGACTCTTAATATGCACTCCCTAATCTTCTGTTAAGAGCTACACTTCTAGGATTGCTCCTTCTGTTATTTATAGCAGCAGTCAGTCCTTGGGCCTGGGTGCATATATTAGGTTTAATCATAACAAAACCTTTCTTCAATAATCTGCCTGCTTGCCATTTATTTCAGGAGCATTTGTTTCGCTTTAGGGCTTCTAAAAATGTCTCCTGTCTTTCAGCTTGAGCTTCTAATAAGTTTCCTGATTTCTAGCTACCAGAAAAACTAATCTGCTCACTGGATGTCATACGATCAGAGTCATGACATTCTGTATGACATTCAACTTAACTAACATTTAGCTAAGTTAACTTACCCTGCACAGTCCATATTATGTATGTACTACCATTAGTTATGACATACATACATACTTTAATGTTTTGTCATAAAATGCAGCCAATCAAGAGCACTTGCAAACTCCCCCTTTGGCAAATTTTTGGCTAAAACACTATTATTATACCAGATATTTACACACATCAGAAGACTTATCATAGGACCTGTCTTGCAGGATAGTCACTAGCTACTCAACAGTTATAACCCACCCTATTAGCCGTCTGTTAGTCACCACTACAAATATTATACTTTGCTGAGTAACACACTGGGTTACTCCCCCTTAATTGATGCATCTCAACAGCTGAACACTTAACCTGCACACCCTGCAGTCACACATAAAACATCCAACTTGTTTTGCATGTCATGACTTTTAGAATAACGTCCTGAAGTTACACACTCCTGTGCTACTCCCCCTGAAGAGATGCACTCCATTCACATTCTGCTACTATCCTGCGGACATTCACATACACTCCCAAGAACTTCTAGGATCACCTAAGTACTTCTAGGATCACACAGGGTTAGCAAAATACACAATCAACCATTCAGTTCTAACATACATTCCTATACACCATAGGAATTCACACACATATAACATCAACACATTAATAACAACACTAGGCAGCTGTTATCAGACATATCCTCAGCATCACCTGTGGTCACACCTGCAAGCATGATTATACCATGTGCACACAATAGCACATATGCTAGCCCATATGCTCTTCAAGCTATCCACCTGTTATGCACACCACCTGTTCTTCCACCTGCTGTTATTATCACGCTATCTTTCTCTCCCCCCTTTTAGCCACAAATTAAGATCCAACTAATAAGCTAGCATAGATCAGAATGTTGTAACATTCCAATTGTTAGGGTCAAATTATACAAACTGCTCGTACAGAGCATCACAAATTCAGGTTGTCAACCAATTCCTACAAAAGCCTAATCAAAACTAACCAGCAGCAGCACCTCTTCCTGCAATAACTCAGCACTCAGTAGTCTGAGCTACACAGCAGGCCAATACATCAATCTTCTTCTTCATCTGAGTTGGATCTATCATCAGTGTCTTCTTCTGTACTGGCTTCATCAGTGAGTTCAACATGCTCCTCTTGCTCAACATCCCTTGTACCCTCATCATTGGCTTCATCAGTGAGTTCAGCATCCTCCTCTTGCTCAAGAGATTTCAGTAGTTTCTCAAGTGTCTGTTTCCTTGTATCCATTTCCTTGCATGTCTCTTTGATTATTGCCATTACGTCAGCTTTTCTTGTTTTGGGACTTCCTTTGGATGCCTCATTGGGTGTCATGACAATATCTGGAACATGAGTGCCTTGAAACAGGTTGTGATGGAAGGCTAAGGGAGTGCCTCTTTTGCTTGCTACATCACTATTCTTGAGGATATTTGGAAATTGTGCTAATATAATTCCATAAATGAGCGAAGGAAATGCTATGGGTCCTTTTGCGCTATAGCTACCAACGTGCTTCATGGCCTGATCAAAGATGTAGGTGCCATAATCCATTTTGGTCTTGGTACCAACAACATAGATAACTCTCCCCAGGATATTGGCCATTGATGATTTATGATTAGTGGGCACCCAATTTGCAGCACCAATCCTGTGCAGCACAACAAATTTCACACTTAGTTTGCTGGCAGCAAGCTTCCCTTTTGATGGCCACTTTATGACTTGATTTCCAGTAATTACTTGGCACATTTTGTTGTCAAAGATGGTTAACTCAGGCTGGGCTTCATTTGATCTTCCAAGGAAGTTGTTGATGGTAGTGGGAGTGAAGATGACACCATTTCCTCTAACATATACTTTCCCAAACTCAGTGGATTTTCTATCAGCACATTCATCTGATAAATTTACTATGAATTCTTTGACCAGAATTTCGTAGCATTGGGAGAATTGAGTTACAGTTTTCATCAAACCAGCATCACAGATGAGGGCCATGATATCCTTGTTTTCAAGAGCATTTTGTGCAAGCTCTCTCTCCAGGGCCAACCTCTTTTGATATACATATTTCCACCTATTAACACACGATGGATAGTGAAAAGAGACGTTGTCAATTGGAGCTTTAGGGACATTTGCATCCAGTTTGCTGGTAGAAGGTTTCTTTTTAGATTGGATGTTAGTGACATCAACAGCAACATCAGACTCTATCTCTGGTTCTGAGTTAGCTTCAGCCTTCCTCTTCTTTATGGCTACTTTGCTCCAACCTTTGGAGGGTCCAAGCTAAGTCTTTTTAGTTCCATCCCTTTTTGAGAGAGTATTCTGCTCAATAGCCTTCTCAACACCCTTTTTCTTTGGTGAACTTTGATTAGCAGCATTCTTGTTCGAAGAACTTTGACCAATAACTTGATCAACAACCTTCTTCCCTTTCTTATTCATAAGCCTTTTGGCTATGCTAGGATTTATCTTTGCTATCAGGTCATTGTCAGAATATTCATCTAGGTCTACCAACTCAGCCTCTTTGGTGCCTTACATATCATCGTTTATTTTGTCAGACTCTTCACCCTTGTGCTCCCCTTCTGGTGTGTGGTCTTTCAATGTTTTGACATTGTGAGAGACATCAGCTTGATCATTCTGGTTAGGATCAGTCTTCTTTGTGGTAGATGGAGTGGGTATGCTGAGTGCGCGAGCTACCATATTTGCAATTTTAAGGTGGTTTCGTCTAGCTTCCTCTTCATCTAGGTCATCAGATGTAGCAGCAGGAGGGTCTTGACCTGAAACAAGGTTTTTAGATCTTCTTGCATGCAACTTTTTAGGTTTCTTCACCAATAATCCTTCTGGTGTCATCATGCGTAATGGAGCTATTTCAAGAACCTCATTAGGGTTTGAGTCAGCGTCGCTAGTGTTCATTCTTGAGGTTGGTTTCGAATGTTGCGACACAGTTAGGGACTTTGACTAAGAGAGGAAGACTTTTCTGTGCTTGTTTGAAATGGTATGGCAGTTGAATAGTTTGTGATGGCACCAATAGTGGAGGGAAAGTATCGTATATGTGGTAATAGGGTACGATTGCCCAATAGGAGGGAACTTACCTTTTTGATTTATCATTAAATGATTTAATTTCAAAATGCAATTCCCTATTACTTTTAATTGCTATAACTCATCAGTGCCAAAGGACCTCAATTCCCGTAGAGAATTTTTAAATTGATGATCATTGACGCTTCTTGCAACCATGTCAGCACTATTTAAGTCAGCATCCTAAAGATTTACACAAGCCTTTTGACATTGACCCCTGTTATCCCTGAGCATGGCTCTCTTGAACTCAATGGAGCTTATAGAGATGGGACTCTTGATGTCATAGAACAAGGTCATGACATCATGAGTGACATTTCTTTCTTTATGCAGGCCATCTTTCATGGACTCCATCATATTCTAATATAGCAGGTGTTGCACCCCAAAATTTGACCAACCTTTGTCTTAATCTTTGGCTTATGTTTCATTGCATTTTAGTATCTTGCATTTGCATAACATAGTTCTTACAGGGGATCAAGTGTTTGTTTGTGTTTCCTTTCCAAGAGAAGAGCCTTATTGGCCACAAGCTCAAGCAGAGGCATTGGTAGAGGTTGTTATGTGTGTGTTATCATCATGGAGATATCAGAGCTCCTAGAAAGGAGAGGTGTGCCGCAACATTATCAAGGAACCATCAGAAGGTTGTCAAGGGGTCCATGAATATTTATCATTGGTAGAGGCTTGTTTAGTACCTCAGAGGTCATTGTGGAGTGGGAATGGTCACTCAATTCATCTGCATATTGCCTAGGCAAAAAGGGTGAATTAGGGTTCCGTACAGTAAAAATTGAGGTTTCGACGGTTTAATCAGTCAATGTGTTGGATTTATTCTCCAAGGAACAAATCTCCACATCATCAAAGATACTCCGTTGGGTCAAGTATGAATCCAATTTGAGGTTGTCACCTAAAGATTAAAGACAGTGTAGTTCAGGATTCCCGATTAGGGTTTCTAATCAAGAAAAGTCAACTGTAGTTTAAATTTTGATTTAAAAGGTGTTACAATGATGGAATTATGTTCCATGAAGCTTATATGGATTAGTGAAGTCCACTCAAGAAGTTTCAAGGCCTCAGAAGACCCAGAACATCAACAATCGACTCGGTGGTCATCAATCGATCGTTTCGTTGACCAAATGTCAACTCTTCAACCATATGGAATTTGACCTCAAAGTGTGAAGCAAAAATGTTCCTAATGACATATTACACCTATCCGTGAAGTTTCATGACCATTGGATCAAGGATGGAGGAGTAATCGAGAAAGTCGAGAATTAGGGTTTTGAAAGGGGCAAGACCATAACTTCCTAACCACACATCCAATTGAATTGGTTCAAAGCTTGTTGGAAAGGTCTTAACAACTCCTACAAAATTATCACAGGGGTTTATGTGCAAAAATGAGTAGATTTGGAGTTATGATCAAAATCGTTACAAGAGGGGAAAACACTAAGAAACATTTCTAACTTTTCTGGCCTTGCAAATCATGTTTTCAGCCAACTTTGAATGGATTTTTGACCTAGTTCTACTTGGAATATGAAGATAATGAAACCATGAAAGTTGTAGAGCTCCATGAGGGATTTCCAAAAAGTACTAGAACTCCTCCTTAGCCCTTATGAGTTGAAAGTTATGAACCCAGAAAGTTGAGGTCTCCACACTTGAGTGCACCATTTCCACTTTTTCACAAATTCAATTTTCAGCCACTTGGACCATTATCAACCATTGGATCATGTCTTAATCTGATATTTAGAGAGGTTGATGGTTTAAAATGCAGAAGAAAGAAGGATTTGGTAGGCATTGCAAGTTGGCCAAGCAAGTGACATTATTTTAATAAAAAAACAATAGGAAAGAGAAACTTTTGTGAAGAGAAGCTTGCAGCTGCAGTCCCCTACACACTAGCCTCACTTCAGTCACCTCATATCCTTCATTTCACTTGAGTTTTTCCTTGCTTTGAGCCAAGGAACTGATATGCTTAGCTGCCATACGACCTTAGATAGATTTCCTTCCAAAATCTCCCTCCAAAGGCCAAAACTTCAAATCTGCCCCAATACCTCTCTTGGCCTATAAATAGAGGCTTCCTCCCATTGTATACAACACACCGGAGCCATCCTAAACACAAGGAACACACAACTCTCTTTCTTTCTCCGTTTGCTTGAAAGTGAAGAAATTCACAAAAACACCAAAAATGACCTTTTTGCACTTTTCATACCAGCACCATTTTCAGCCATGAAACCATCATAAAAACCATATACACGCCCTTAAAGCAACCATTTGAAGCTATTCCAATAGTTAGTTTCATAAACAAAACCATAGATCAAAAAGTCAACTTTCACACCACCATAGTTTTACTTTTGTGCACCTTTCATACCAAATCACTACCTAGATCCATTTCCACTATTTTAACACTCAAAACACATCATGTCCATGATACTCTAGCTATCCATAGTTACAAACACCAGATGGAAGCTTGTTTATTCAAACTGTCTCAAAAAGCTACTTGTTGCTTCAAAGGGAAGAAAGCTCAAAGTTCACCAAAGGAAGATGAGGTACATTGTTCTTGCTGCTATCTTGCTCAAGGAGGTCTACAAGAGGTATGTAACCCTAAGCCTATTCATTATACATCATATGTTATGCTTTGTGGTTGGTGAGATTGATTAAACATTGTTATGATAAATGGTGTTTATGCTGTCCAAATCTAGTTAGAGGTGGTATCTGTCAAAAATGTGCATTTTGGTTGTAATGTCATTAGTGATATGCTTGTTATTACTTTTGTAAAGGTAATGTGTTGATTACATGGAATTTTATGTATTGACATTGTTATGCCAAGGGTGTGTCCATTTAGCACCAAGACTGCTTTGAACTTAAGAAATCTGTCAACCATCAGTATGAGGAGGTTTAGGCTATTTGGTTGTTTCTTGAGCATTGTTATGTTGGTAGTTGTCACTTTGAGTTTGAGGACTTAGCATTTGGTTGTGTGGCATTATGTTGATCAAATTGTCAATTCTGGTTTTAGAGTTTTGTCAGCTGGCTGCTAGAGTTTGGTTCTCATGTTAGGATTTGTTGGTGACTGTCATTAGGACAGTGTAGGTATGTTGCTGCTTTTGTAAAGTGCATATGGATGTTAAATGAAGCATATGAGGATTGATAAGGTTACTTGGAACTCCTGATCATTTTTGTTTAAAAATTTGTTTTCATGATGGATAATAAGATAGTTGGGGGATATTTTGAACTTTGCAAATGTTGTGATCTTCCTTTTCGAACTGTCATTGGAGTTCTTTGGTCTGGAGCTACTGTTGGGTTTTGTGTGAAGTTGGACCTGCCATCGCACATTGGTGTACTTAAGTTATGACACTTTATGCTGGATTACACCATCCTTGATTTAGCTTTGTTGATGACAGATTTGTAGAGCTGTTAGGTCTAGTCTAGCTTCCTTGTTGGATTTGTGAATGGTAACTTCATGCTGTATGTTTTGTTTTGGCTTTGTTTAAGCTGTGACTATATGATCTTTAGGCTGCTCTTACAGGTTGAGTTTATCAACTCAAACCTGGCAGTTAATAGGTTTAGTCTCTCATTTTCAGGGGCTGGTTTTACTTTGTTGGTTTGTTGATATAGGTAACCAGTTTGGTGCTATCATGAGGGTTTTGACTGATTAGGGGAGTCAGCCCTCTACATGAGATGGAAATGTGATGTGATTCAAGTCTGCTAGGCTTTAGTAAGAGTTAAACTAGGTAGGTTTCACAACTAGGAGTTGATTCATGCTATTGGTTTTCATCTAAGGGGTTTAGGATGATAACCAAGTTTGGTTGTCATGGGAGTTTTTTTGACTGGCTGGTGCAGTCAGCCCCCTGTATATATTAGATCTGATAAGCATTGATAACAGGTGGTTTCAGTTTGGTTTTAGGTGAGCTCTGATGAGGGTGAGGCTGTCATCATGAGTCTAGTTGAGTTCATAACAGATTAGAATTTCCAACTTCTTTAATATAGTACCTTGATGTTCAGAACTGTCCAAGTTTGCTAGAGGATTGACCAACCTTGTTTCACATCAGATTTATGTTTAATTCCATGTTTTGATGTTGTAGAGGAAGATCATATTGGAACCTGTCATAAATTGGATCTCAAGCCACCTGTTTAGGTACTGTGGCAGGGCTGCTAGTTGTTCATCAACAATATCATAAAGTGCTTTGGCTCTGTAAAAACCATTCTGAGTTGGCCAACCTATGAGAATTATCAGCAGGCTTGATGTGGGTGGTAGTAGGTTGTATGTCAATTTTGTGCTTATGTGGGAGTAATCCAATGTTGTCAAGATCTTTAAGACCTTAGAGCCACTATTTGGTTTGATTGACTGCATCAAGTTTGTTTCACTTATGCTGTTGTCATAAGACATTGGACTATTTCTTTGGTTGTATGTTGTAACATCAAGATTTGTTGTTGAATACATCATGTTTGAATATTAGATGTTGAGGTTTTGTTTGGAATTATCATTTGTCATTGGACAGTAAGCTAGTTGTGGGATGTTTAGAGCTTGGCAATGTTTTGAGCTCATAACCTTCCTGTTGAAATTGTGCTGATGTGTGTTTAACAACTTTGTAATTGAATCTTGAAAACAGTGTTTGAATCCATGTGAGTTGTTAACTTTCAAAATATTTCACTTAACTAGTGTCATCAAATGTTCTATATTTGGGGGACACATTATGCATCAGATTGTGCTAATTCATGATGACAGATTTTTCAAGCACTCTAGGTAGGGTCTAGTTCAGTTCTTGGAAGATTTCCTTTGTGTGTATATTGCTGGTTTAGCTTGCTGTCATGTGTGACCAGACTAAGTTTCAAATAGGGATAACATAAGTGCTAGGCTCTTTTACTTAGTTCATTGTCCAAATTTGTTGAAGTTTTCCAACTTAACCTTTCATCCAAGCTCAGTTGGTGGTATGATCTTGTCCATGTCTAAATTATTGCCTAGTTCAGTTTAAGTTTGGATTGGTGTATTTGTGACCATGTGAGGCTATGGTTTTGACTCTGTCAGATTCTTACTCCAAGTTTATTTAATCTTGGTGCTTTCAAAGCCTTATGCCATGTGTGTGCTCAAGCAGTTGCTGTTAGATTCATACTTTTGAGGCATAGTCCTTTTGGTTTTCATTGTATTTTATTGTTTAGTGCCTCTGCTGTCCAGCCCTTACTGAGGATTCATGAATTTCTTGATCAATCAATTTACATGTTAATTTGAAAAGAGAACTTTGATTTGTGTCAAGATTACTAGTTTGCAACATGTTCTAGTCAGAATATGTAGATGTTTAGAGGCAATTGATGTGTGTAAGGTTTACATCTTATACTAGTTTGGATTGATGGCAGTTGTTGTCATGAGGTTTGTTCAAAACTGATTGGAATACAAACTTCATGTTAGCATCAATCTCAACAACTTACTACTCATATGCCATTTCCCCATTCTAAGTGTTTTTGATCCAACTTTATGTTGAGATTCATCCCATATCATGTTTGGAAGTTTCTTAGAACATCACTTTGCTTCAAATGCATATGTTTTGGTCTTTTAATTTCAAAATGCATTTCAAATTTTTACATTGCATGAGCAATCATGTTTTTCACTGTGAGCATCATTTGAAAATATGGTAGATACCATTGCAATCCTCATGAAAAATCAAGCAGGATAGACTTTTATTTCATCAGATTTGAATAAGATTTGGAAGAGTTATGAAGAAATCGTTTTGGAGTTCTTTCACTTGATTTTGCTTTGAAGCCTGCCCATCCATGCGCTTGTTTTAGTATACGTACACATGGGGTGGCTTGATACAACTGATGTATCGCCACTCTAGTGGTTAAACACCTTGCCTTAAGAACTTGCCTAGCCTTGAGAACCCGTGTTCGACCCCCAGCCGGGGCGTTTTTGCTCTTTTTGTTTATTTTCATTATTTTTCTTGTTATTTTAATATTTTTCTTTCTTTTTCCATATTATTCACATGTGTATGGTTGGCTGGATTGGCATAGTTTTGTGCCTGCAGCCCCAAGTTCTTGGGTTCAAGCCTTGGGGGGGGGGGGGGGGGTACTTTCTTATTTTGTTTTATTTATTTAAAATTAATTTTAAATATTATAAAATCCAAAAAAATCATTTCTTAATATGTGGTTGTGTTTATTGTTTTTCATCTTTTTTTTATTATTATTTTATTTTCCATTTATTTTCATTTTATTTTGTCATTTTATTTTTGAATTAACAAATTAATGTGCTTTGTGGTTTATCTTTTATTCCAATCAATTTATTTTCTTTCTCATTTCTTGTGAGTGGATTATTTAGTGTTTACTTGGCCTTGTGCCATGATCCCCCTAGGATTCCTAGTCCCTCCGTTCAGGATGGGAGTAGGAGAGACATTAGGTGTTCAATCCTATGCATGATAACATTAGGATAGTTTCATTCCCTTTCATCCCAACTTTAGGAGCATTGTGTATGACAACATTAGGGTTCAGTTTCCCCTTTAGTCTGTGTCTTTCTCTTCTCATCTCCTAAACAATTCAAAACACTTAATAAAGAAAAATTTGTGTTGTACGCTACGAGCCTTAAGTACTTGAGAAATGATGGTTGGGGGGCCTCCTCTCAACTGTCTAGAGTGTTTAGCGTATGCCCTTTGGGTGATATGCGACGTATTCGCTCTCAAGTCATAGTCTTTAGTGCGACATGAGTTTCAAACCATAACTCAATCCACTTCTTGTCTTAAAAAATACAACACAAAGACATCAAAACTTTTTATCCTTCGGGATCTTAATATGGAAATCATTTTCAGAAAGAGTGTGTTAAGCTTTGGTTCTATCGCAAACAGGCATCGTCCCTAACTGCTGGAACAACTGTTTAACCCTACTCAGTTAAAACATTTCAACCAACCTGTGGTCGTGTCAGCCCGAACTACGTTTGCTCTGATTTCTCGTACCAGATGAGGATACGTAGGCACAAGACGACGATGTCTTGGCGAGCAACCTTCCCCCACCTTCATCCGTAGTTTTCCGAACTACATTGACTCTGACTTTCCCATTGCACGAGGGAATACGTAGGCATAGAGCGTCGATGCTCTATCGAGTCTCTTTTCTTTTCTTTTGTCCCCGTGAGCCTATAGCTTAGATAGTTTAACACCCTTTTAGATAGACAACAAGCGTGGATCCCGTCGAGTACGATGGACGTGAGGGGTGCTAATACCTTCCCCTTGCGTAACCGACTCCCTGTCTTATTCCCTTTTCGTAGGTTTTCTCTGATTGTTTCCTTTCCCTCTCTTTGGGATAAATAACAAACGGTGGCGACTCTTTTGTCTTTGCCGGCCTCTGTTCGCAGCGATGCGACAGCATGTCCAGATTTCCATGAGGTACCTTCTTTGGATATGCTACCTTGGCTTGCCTATCATCCTTCCATTTACCACATCATGTTCTTCTTTCTAGACGATCCTTTGGAATTCCCCTTCCTGATTCTTTGACTCTGGTCTTCCTCATCCTTTGAGAAGTCTGCTTTTATCCTCTCATATTTGATCCTTATTTTCTTCATTAATCAAACCAGTCATAATACTTCTGGGTTCCCATAAGTAATAATTATTCTGGGATCTAAATCCCCTCATTACTTCCTTACCTTCTTCATCGATGACCATACACTTATCCTTAGAAAAGTAGACTTTTAAACCTTTATCACATAGTTGACTTATGCTTATTAGGTTAACAGTCAGCCCTTTAACCAGCAAGACATCCCAAAATTCTGGGGATTTAGGACTGTCAAGTTGTCCAACACCTGTGATTTTTCCTCTAGCTCCATCCCCAAAGGTTACATGACTAGATGAATGAGGTTTGTGTTTTAAGTGATCCTCAATTCCAGTCATATGTTTGGAGAAGCCACTGTCAAAGTACCGATCCTCTTTGGTTGGCCTTCTTAGGGAAGTGTGAACTGCTAGTGCAAGAGTCTTGGCAACCCATTATATTTGCTTGTTAGGAACCTCCTTCTTGGGTTTGGCATGATGCTTCCTCATGACATGAGTACCCCGTTTGGTTTTTCTTTGGCTAGGGAATCCATGCATCCAGAAGCACACAACTTTAATATGTCCAAGTTTTCCACAGTGGTAACACCTGTACCCTTGGAATTGTCTCTTGACTTGGTTCCCGTTTCCGTGTGGTGGATGTTGTGACATTGGTCGTGACATCCTCTTTAACTTCTGAATCTCAGGTTGTAATCTCTTGAGTTTCAAAACAGGATTTTGTCTATCAAAAAATCCCAGTCCAGACCTATTTCCCGACTTCTGACCATTCTGCAGAATCTCTTCTAGGTTGTCAGTTCCAGGATTAAGCATCCTTATGGATTTTGACATTTGATCCATTTTGGACTCTAACTCATTGACCTCACTCTTGAGTGAGTTAATAGTGACTAGATGCTTCCTCTTTTCAGATTCTAACTCCTTGATGAGTTTCTTCTGATGCTCTCCTTGCTGATACCGTTCTGTACTTCTGATGTGAAGCTTTTGATATGAGGCTGCATGTTCCTCAAAGTTTAACTCTTCTTCACTTGAATCACCATCAGATATAGACACACTGTTAAGGGCAGTGACATGCTTGGCAGATTCCTCTTCTGATCCACTGTCAGAATCTCCATCAGACCAAGTTACTGTTAAGCCTTTTCCCTTCTTTTTGAGATATGTGGAACATTCCTTTCTAATGTGTCCATATCCCTCACACTCATGACATTGAACTCCTCTGCCTTGGCTGACATTATCTTCAAATTTCTCTTTGTCATCAGGCATGCTTTTGGTATAAGGTTTAGACTTAGCATCTATCCTTTTGACTAGTTTTTTAAACTGTCTTCCAAGCAAGGCTATTACTTCTGATAGACTCTCCTTATTTTCACCATCTTCGCCATCTGAATCACTTGTAGTGTTTGAAACAAGAGCTAAGATTTTGTTCTTTTTCTCCACAGTCTACTCACACATTCCCATCTCAAAGGTTTGGAGAGAACCAATGAGTTCATCCACCTTCATGTGGCATATGTCTTGGGCTTCTTCAATGGCAGTAACCTTCATTGCAAACCTTCTAGGAAGAGATCTGAGGATCATCCTCACAAGTTTCTCTTCTGCCATCTTTTCTCCCAAAGCTTCTGAGGTGTTGGCTAGTTTAATAATGTTCATGTAGAAATCATGAATAGTCTCATCCTCCTTCATTCTAAGACTTTCAAATTTGGTGGTCAACATTTGTAGTCTAGACATCTTAACTTTTGAGGTTCCCTCTTGAGTTGTTTTGAGAGTATCCCAAACCTCTTTAGCCAGTTCACAATGGTGTACCAGTCTGAAGATGTTTTTGTCTATACCATTGAAGAGTGGATTCAATGCCTTAGAGTTCCTGAGAGCCAAAGCCTCTTGTTCTTTGTTCCATTCATCTTCAGGAATTAACATAGATACTCCATCCTTGTCAGTCTTCACTAGATGTTCCCATCCTGATTTTGCAGCTCTCCATGCCTTGCTGTCTAAAGACTTTAAGAAGGAAATCATCCTAGGTTTCCAATAGTCATAATTAGAGCCATCCAGAATTGGAGGTCTATTTGTGAATCCTATGTCTTTATCCATAGTACCAGAATTTATCTTCCCTAGATCTCACCAAGAAATAACAGGCAGGGTGCCTGCTCTGATGCCAATTGAAAATTCTGGCTAGCACGCGATGGATGTTATCACGAATGTTATGACATCCACTGTAACACAGACTATTGGAATAATTAAAAATCTGTAAATAGAAAGGCAGTAAATAACACAGTAATTGTTTACCCAGTTCAGTGTCAACAACACTTACATATGGGGGCTACCAAGCCAGGGAGAAAATTCACTATCAGCTGAATTAAATCAGAGTTAAACCTCCAGTTTACATTCCTCACTTAAAACCTATCCAATGACACTTCAACCTAGAGACACTCTAGACCTGATTACACCCACTCACTCCCCCTCAATCACCTCAGTGATATACAATTCACAATTACAAAATAAAGATGAAGAAACACTTCATACACACCTTGATCTTGCTTCAGAGCCTTGATCAATAATCATACACTCTTGCTTAATAGCTTTGAGTGAGACACAACTTGGAACCTACCTAACCAATGCATCCTACAGTTGCTTGGTAACCAAGTATTCCTAAGACACAATTCACACGTGAAGACCAACCTTCTTCACTCATAAGGACTCTTAATATGCACTCCCTAATCTTATGTTAAGAGCTACACTTATAGGATTGCTCCTTCTGTTATTTATAGCAGCAGTCAATCCTTGGGCCTGGGTGCATAAATTAGGCTTAATCATAACAAAAACTTTTTTCAATAATCTGCACGCTTGCCAATTATTTCAGGAGCATTTGTTTCGCTTTAGGGCTTCTAAAAATGTCTCCTGTCTTTCAGCTTGAGCTTCTAATAAGTTTCCTGATTTCTAGCTACTAGAAAAACTAATTTGCTCGCTGGATGTCATACGATCAGAGTTATGACATTCTGTATGACATTCAAATTAACTAACATTTAGTTATGTTAACTTACCCTGCACAGTCCACATTATGTATGTGCTACCATTAGTTATGACATACATACATACTCTAATATTTTGCCATAAAATACAGCCAATCAAGAGCACTTACAAGAACCGGCAAATGTTGACATTCAGAAGTATAACCAGCTATGAGCTGAGAAAGAAGAGCTACGCAAAGCGAATGAAGAGCTGGAAAAAGAGGTTGTTCAACAAAGGAGTGAAAAGAATGAAGCAACCTACTTGTCCAAGATGAAAAAAGAGACCTTGAACAAGATGGGGAAAGAATTGACTGAAGAGATTCGTGTCCGAGAACGACTTGGTCAAGACTTGAAGAGCATGGGTAATGTCCTTAAAGGCAAGAAGAAAGAGTTGGAAAAAGTGCGCCTGAAGATGTCCAAATTCAACAATCAGTGGAATGCAGCTCTGACTGCTAGCAAGGGAAGAGAAGATGAGCTTCGTGAGCAGATTGATAGGCTGAAGACACAACTCAAGATTAAAGATGAAAAAGCTTCAGGGGAATCATCTCGTCAGTATGAAGTGGATCGCAAGTTACGAGAAGCTCTGGCAACGTTGGAAGAATACAAGATAATAGCAGAACTGAAGAAACCAAGACTCGAAGATGCTTTCGGAGAAGATGCTTGGGAGGATTATGCTCAAGATTTGAAGGATGTTATCAGCAGAAGGGAGTTGCTCATTCAGGAGTTGGTTGTGAGGCCTGAACATACGGATACAAAGGAGTTATTAGAGGAGCTTCAAACTCGTTACCATGGCTGAAGGGAGAGTTACTTGATGCAGTTTCCTCTGTAGTTATTCTTCTCTTATTTATTGTCTTGTATTCAGACCATCACCAGGCTTTTCGGATGGGGTCATATGATCATTTTCTGTTGTATTCCATGGTTTTTGGATGGGGTAATATGATCATTTTCTGTTGTCTCGTTACCGTGTTGTATTCCACGGGGAGAATTTCCCTGAATCATATTTGCATGCTTGCATTTTGCATTATCATTATCATGTTGCATTGCAAGTGTTCGTGGGCCCGTTAACCTTATCTCTGTGTGGTTTTCTTCCAACCATTTTCAAAATAGTAGACCAGACGCTTCATAGATACTCGACCAGAGGGAATCAGTAGAGAGCTATGGATCATATACAACTAGAGTTGCAAGAGTTCAGAGATCGGATGGCTCAGTTTCTAGATCTGATGCAAGGAGTTGCCAATGGGCAAGAGCAGCTCACAAGATTGGTCCAGCCACTAATTGCCAGGGTGGATGGTAGTAGGGTCTTGCATGGAGGGACCACTGCTATTCCTCCCCCGGCTGATGGGAAGACTCCTCAGGCTAATGCTATTCCTACTGTTCTTATCCCTCCGGGTGGAGGTCACCAACCAGGGGTTCATGTACCAGGTGCAGCGGGCGTTGCACATGGGGCAGTAGGTCCTTAGTGGGAGGAGGATGAGCAGGATGATGTTTTCTCAATGGGAGACTTGGGTGTAGGCCTACAGACTGATGCAAAGAAAAGGTTTTAAATGATTGAGGAAAAGATGAAGAATCTCGAGAATCAGAATTCTCTAGGGCTTGACATGTCCAACTTGGGGCTGATTCCAGGGGTGAAGATTTCGCCTATGTTCAAAGTTCCATACATCGATAAGTATAAAGGGACAACCTGTCCTAGAGTACATCTCAAATCTTATTTTCGAAAGATGTCTTCCTACTCAAACAATGACAAGTTGCTGATGCACTTTTTCCAAGATAGCCTGTCAGGGCCTTCACTAGAATCGTACATGGGCTTAGAGGGGACTGATAACGCGAAATCATATATATATATATATATATATATATATATATATATATATATATATATATATATATATATATATATATATATATATATATATATATATATATATATATATATATATATATATATATATATATATATATATATATATATATATATATATATATATATATATATATATATATATATATATATATATATAACGTACTTTTCTACTAATCGGCGACCGTTTTCACTCTAATTTCGGATATTTCCACACTATTTGTCCAGTATTTTGCAGGTATTCAAAGTCCCTGCTCAAATGGAGCAAGATGAAGAAAAGAAGCATTTACAGGTGAAAACTAGGTGAAAATCAGGCCAAAAAGCAGCTAAAACGAGTTCTGCTGATACGACGACCGTCACAAGGGTGTGACGACCGTCATACGTGTGACGACCGTCACAGGTCCATGATGACCGTCATGGAGTTAAAATGCAGTTTTTCTGCACGTGCTGTGAAGTGTTGAAAATGCCAAAGAGGAGTGGACCACTAACTCCTATATTTTCTGATATCACTCCCACATCCCGAAGAAATAAACCGTTGAAAATCCCATCTATAAAAGGAGGGAGCTGATAACAAAAAAGAGAGCCGCATTGAAGAGACGAAGTGCTGCCAATTTACTTTCAGAGCAATTTTCAGGTTCCCATTTTCTTATCGTTATTTTGTTTCCTTTTTCTTTCTTTCCTTGCAATTGTTGTTTTACATTCCCATTTCTATTCTGTACGAGTAATTGGCATAAAGACTAAATCCTGCCGCCATTTTGGAGGATTTCCCAAAAGCCAATCGAATTGTTTACAGGTTTCTATTTTAATCGTTAATTGAATTGCTATTTCCCATTATAATGCATATTATTATTTTCTGCCATTATTTACGTGTTGTTAATTTATACTCCATGTCTGGCTAAATCTTAAGTAATCGGTATGTAATAAATAATCTAATGGGATTCGATAATTAACCGGTGTACACCTACCTTTTCAAAACTTATTTATGGCTTCAGTTTTTAAATCATTTTTCTAAATAAACCTTCGTCGCGACAACGAGAAATTATTTACAGTAGTTTTGCCACGACAGTGGGAAATTCATAAACGTACGAACCAACAAGCGACAGCTGAGGCTAAGACTAGATAGTAAAAACTAGGCATTCATTTTAAAAGCAGCCACAACGCTTTAAAAAGAATTAGAACTTAATAGTTTTCAAAAAGTAACTTTAACCCCGAACGGGATAGCGACATCATACGTTCCGCCTTAGAGTTGCGACTAGCGTCATCAACCATCGTGAGACAAAGGTATTTAAACCATCATTTTCTTCTTAAACTATTTTTGAAAACCTAAAGACACCGGTGACCTGTAGAATCCCTGAAGAACTAACATATTACATACCGATTCAAGCATTTATACCTTAATTAAAAGCTTTAGTTCCCTTTAGTTTACCCACTTATTTCGTTACTATTACCCTAAAACATTACCAACCTAGCTAAACACAGTAACACCCGAAAATACTAGTTTGATTACGAGTCCCTGTGGGATCGATATCTATTATTACGACGCGATAGACTGTGCACTTGCAGTTAATTGAGTTAGACATAGAAAGTCGCGATCAAGTTTTTGGCGCCGTTGCCGGGGACCCATTTAGTCAATAGTGTAATCATTTGTTACACAGTACAGACTAGGTTAACTATTCTCTCTCCCTCTACTCGTTCTTCGATTGTATGCCAAGTACTCGCTCACAAGGCGACATCGTACAACCTACAATCGCCGAACTAGAATGCTTCTTACATTTAAGAAGGCGCATCATCGAATATCAACGAAGACATAATATTCCTGATCTTCTAGCTCATCCTCCTGTTGAAGAAGCAAAGATGGCTGACGAACCTCAGAACAAACCGCTAAAGGACTATGCTACACCCTCTCAGTTGGAACCTAGAAGTAGCATTGTTGCCCCAGCTATCAATCAAACCGATTTCGAACTAAAACCGTCATTGCTGTCAGCTGTACAACAAAATCAATTCTCAGGAAATGCAACTGTGGACGCGAATGAACATTTAACGAAGTTTGTGCAATACGCAGACACAGTGAAGGCAAATGGAGTAACTCCAGACGCAATAAGACTTCGTCTTTTTCCTTTCTCTCATAGAGATAGAGCTTGGACGTGGTTACAATGAAGAACGTTTTCTTAGCGAGATACTTTCCGCCAAGCAAAAGTGTTATGCTTAGAGCTCAAATCAACGGATTTCGATAAAAAGAGACTGAATCTCTCTACAAAACGTGGGAAAGGTTCAAAGATATGATGAGAGCATATCCTCACCATGGTCTAGAAGACTGGGTGACGATCCATACTTTCTACAATGGGTTTCTGTATAACACCAGATTAACGGTAGACGTCGCCGTGGGCGGTGCACTTATGGATAAGCCATACGACGAAGCCTATCAACTTATCGAAAACATGTCTCAGAACCATTTCCAGTAGGGAGGCGAACGAACTCCAGCAGAGAAACCCGCAGCGAAAGGTGGGATGTACGAGATCAGCAACCTTGAAAAGTTCAACGCTAAAGTAGATGCTCTAGCACAGAAAATCAACAGTCTGACCACTACCCAAACTGCAACCGTAGCTGTTGTAACTCCAAACTGCGAGTTATGTGGAATCGCCACTCATAATGCACCCGAGTGCCCATTGTTGGCAGGAATCCCACCAAACCAAGTAAACTACGCTCAAGGAAATCCTTACGCAAATACTTACAACCCAGGATGGAGGAACCACCCAAACTTTTCCTACAAGAACGGTAATGCCTTGCAAGCACCCGCTGCTCCTCCAGGATATCAGAAACCAGCCGCTGCTACCCAGACTGCCCCTAGGAAATCAAACCTCGAAGTGATGAGGGAAAAATTCATAGCTGCTCAAGCTCAAACAAATAAAGAATTCCTAAATCAAAACATACACACTAGCGAGCAAATTAAATAGCGACCAGAAAAGTAGACGCTTTAGCCACCCACAATAAGATGCTCGAAACGCAGATATCACAAGTGGCTTAACAACAAGCCTCTGCAGCCGCCCCAGCTGGAACATTTCCAGGCCAGCCCGAACCTAATCCGAAAGGCCACGCAAACGCTGTTATATTGAGAAGTGGAAAAGAATTGGAAGGCCCAACATATCCTAGGAATGAAGATTTAGTAATGCATCAGAAATCTGATAAACCAACAGAAAAGGAGTCTGAAACAGAAAAGAAGGAATGTTACGAGCAAAAGGCCGCCAAAGATGAAAACTCATATGTGCCCATAGCGCCATATAAACCACCTATCCCTTATCCTCAAAGATTAATAAACTTCAAAACTTCAGGACAATTTAAGAAATTTGTTGAACTTCTGAAACAACTAAACATCACTATTCCATTCACATAAGCGATAACTTAAATGCCGTCATACGCTAAGTTTCTTAAAGAAATCTTGTCTAATAAAAGGAAAATAGAGGATAACGAGACAATGACACTTACTGCCGAATGTAGTGCAATCATTCAAAACAACATGCCTCCTAAACTAAAAGACCCAGGTAGTTTCTCCATACCTTGCGTCATAGGAAAGTTCGTTATAGACAAAGCTCTATGCGATGTAGGAACCAATATAAGTGTAATGCCTTTATCTATATGCAAAAAGCTGAATATGGGAGAACTAAGATCGACTAAAATGTCCGTGCAATTGGCTGACCGATCAGTCAAATATCCCGTCGGTGTACTGGAAAATGTTCCAGTATGCATAGGCCAATTCTATATCCCAACCGACTTCATAATCATGGACATCAAAGAGGACTCTGTTACCCAAATTATCCTAGGAAGACCGTTCCTAGCGACAACCAGAGCTATCATAGACGTAAAGAAAGGAAGGCTAACATTCGAAGTAGGAGAAGAAAAGATAGAGTTCATCCTTACCAAGTTCTTGAAGGCACCAACTATAGATGACACATGCTATATAGTAGATGTCATTGACGAATGCATACGAGAATTAGAGAAGGAAGAAATTACATATTCTGAAATCTTGAAAATCCAGATCCCTGCTATTCATGAAGACGACAACTGGCGTGCACCATACAAAGATGATAGTCTGAGCGAAATCTTAGCACTCACTCCAAATCACATGCTAGGTCCGAAAAACCCAGCTTTAGAACTTAAAGAGCTACCTAAAACCCTCAGGTACGAATTCCTAGATCCAGAATTCAAAAGACCAGTAATAGTCAACGCTAATTTAGGACAGTCAGAAACTGAGCAATTATTAGAAGTCCTAAGGAAATACCCAACTGCGTTAGGCTATAATATAAGCGATCTAAAAGGCATAAGTCCTTCCATCTGTATGCACCGTATCATGCTAGAGGAAGACTGAAAAACTTCAAGAGAACATCAGAGAAGGATAAACCCGATCCTAAGCACTGTAGTCAAAGACGAGGTGAAAAAGTTACTAGACACAGGAATCATATACCCGATCTCCGACAGCCAATGGGTCAGCCCAGTACACGTAATACCCAAGAAAGGAGGCGTCACTGTAGTGAAGAATGCGAAAGATGAATCGATAACCCAAAGAGTTGTGACCGGAAACAGGATGTGTATCGATTACAGAAAACTGAACAAGGCAACTCGGAAAGATCACTTCCCTTTACCTTTCATAGACCAGATGTTGGAAAGACTGGCGAAACATTCGTACTTCTGCTATCTAGATGGTTATTCGGGATTCTTTCAAATTCCTATTCACCCCGATGACCAAGAAAAAACAATATTCACCTGTCCTTATGGTACTTTTGCTTATCGCCGAATGTCGTTCGGACTATGCAATGCTCCAACAACCTTCCAAAGATGCATGATGGCAATCTTTGCGGATTTCATAGATGACATCATGGAAGTATTCATGGATGACTTCTCTATATGCGGACAAAGCTTTGAAAGTTGTCTGTCAAATTTAGAAATGATACTCAAAAGATGCGCTAAAGTGAACCTTGTCCTTAATTGGGAGAAATGTCATTTCATGGTCCGACAAGGCATCATTTTAGGACACGTCATATCTGAAAAAGGGATCGAAGTTGACAAAGAAAAAATAGAGATCATAAAGGATCTTCAACCTCCGAAAACCGTACGAGAAATACGAAGCTTCTTAAGACACGCTGGATTCTACCGAAGATTCATAAAGGATTTCTCGAAAATCACAAAACCTCTTACAGGTTTATTAATGAAAGATGTCGAGTTCATCTTCGACAAAGAATGCTTAGAAGCATTCGAAACTCTAAAGTCGGCACTTATCGCCGCACCAATCATGCAACCCCCAGATTGGTGACTACCATTCGAAATCATGTGCGATGCGAGTGATTATGCTGTAGGCGCAGTTCTAGGACAAAGGAAAGACAAGAAGCTTCACGCTATCTACTACGCCAGTAGAACTTTAGACCCTGCCCAAATGAACTACGCCACAATGGAAAAGGAACTTCTAGCAATCGTGTTTGCTCTTGACAAATTCTGTTCCTACTTGGTAGGAGCCAAAATAATCATATACACAGATCACGCTGCCATTAGGTACCTAATAAGCAAAAAGGACGCCAAACCAAGATTATTGAGATGGATCCTATTATTACAAGAGTTCGACTTAGAAATTAAAGATAAGAAGGGGACCGAGAACGTAGTTGCAGATCACTTATCCCGTATAAAGGGCATTAAACAAGAACCAGTGCATATCAATGACGACTTTCCCTACGAACGTATGATAGCCAAATTGGAAAGCGATATGTCCAACTCAACTTCGGAAGAACCAAAACTGGAAAAAGCCGTGGAAGCTGTCTATGCCCAAGCCACTTTGTCGTGGTTTGCCGACATCGTTAATTACTTGGTCGCAGGCGTGCTTCCACCGGACCTATCTTATCAACAAAAGAAGAAATTCTTCCACGACTTAAAGCATTACTACTGGGACGAACCTCTTCTCTTCAAACGAGGCGCCGAAAACTTATACCGTTGCTGTTTTTCCAGAGGAAGAAATAGAAGACATCATCTCCCAATGCCATTCAGCACCTTATGGTGGTCATGCTAACACCTCAAAGACGTGCGCTAAAATTCTACAATCTGGCCTATTTTGGCCTAGCCTCTGGAAGGATGTCCATATCGCTGTACTAAAATGCGACCGGTGCCAACGTACAGGCAACATCTCACGACGCGATGAAATGCCTCAGAAAGGAATTTTAGAAGTAGAAATCTTTGACGTCTGGGGAATAGACTTCATGGGACCTTTCCCGTCTTCTTTTAGAAACAAATATATACTTGTCGCTGTCGATTATGTATCTAAATGGATAGAGGCCGTTGCCGCTCCAACAAATGACACGTGAGTAGTCGTCAAACTCTTTAAAAACACAATCTTTCCTAGATTCGGTGTACCCAGACTCGTCATTAGTTACGGTGGTTCGCACTTCATATCGCGAATCTTTGACAAACTCCTCTCCAAATACGGAGTCAAACACCGCGTAGCTACACCGTATCATCCACAAACTAGTGGACAAGTGGAGGTTTCGAACAGAGAAATAAAGAAAATTTTGGAAAAGACTGTCGCAACCTCTAGGAAAGATTGGTCATCAAAGCTGAACGAAGCTTTATGGGCTTATAGGACCGCCTTTAAGACACCAATAGGTACCACACCATTTAAACTAGTTTACAGAAAATCATGTCACCTGACGGTAGAATTAGAGCATAAAGCCTTTTGGGCTATTAAGATGCTAAACTTCAACTACACTGCGGCAGGAGAGAAACGGATCTTGAACCTTCATGAATTGCAAGAGCTCAGATTGGACGCATACGAGAATGCACGTATCTACAAAGAAAGAACCAAGAAATGGCATGATAAACGTTCAATCCGGAAACAATTCAGTGTGGGAGACATCGTTCTCCTATTCAACTCCAGATTAAAACTCTTCCCTGGAAAATTAAAATCTAGATGGTCTGGACCCTTTGAGGTCACCAAAGTCCTTAAGAGTGGAGCTGTTGAAATCAGAAATCAGATCAACGCACTGTTTATAGTAAACGGACAGCGTTTGAAGCATTATAATCAAAATGAACACAACGACCACGTGAGCAATATGAAATTCTCGAGCTTCCCGAATAGCTTATAGCCAAGCTATCGTCAAGCTTCTGACGTTAAAGACAGCGCTGATTGGGAGGCAACCCAAATTTTTCCCATTTTTCCCTCCTAAATTTATTAAAACTATGTTTTCCCTTTAACTTATAATTTCTATAAATTTCTATTTTCTTATTTTATACTATTTATTTTATTTTACTTTACTTACTTTTATCACCCCTTGCTTCTTAAAAGTATGATCTGATTGAATGCGATTTTAACTTTTCCAGGATTTTAAAGTCGTTCTACTTTTCTCCCGTTTTTATCCGACTAACGAGTATGGCTGACATCGATGTTACGACTGTTGTGTTTAGAGGACTAGCTCATAAGGCCAGATTTGAGGCACTGACTCAGAGAAGCTTTGCTTCGACTCTGTACTACGATAGACCCACCATGGACAAGCTAGGAATCCAGGATAACATTCAGTATTTATTTAACCAATTAGGCTGGGAGCAAACTGCTCTAAAGACCCGATTTGCTACCTTCCGCGAACTGACGTTCGAATTCCTTAGCTCCTTAAGTTACTTACCCGAACATGGTTATGGATCCACTAAAGAGCTAATAACCTTTAGAATGTTTGGAATGGACCAAACACACAACCGTACATTGTTAGCTAACATCCTAGGCTTCCCTAGCGGACCTTTTGTGTTTGCCACCACTGAAGAGGATATTGATCTCGAGTTAGAACAATTCTGGGGTACCATCACCGGTAACTATCACCCTGAACCGAATGACATGCACAACAACGAGATACACAATCCGGCCTTCCGCTATTTCCATAGGATTTTAGCCCATACCCTCTTTGGGAAGGCGGAAAACATTACAACAGTCTCAAAGGAAGAGTTGTTCATCCTTTTCTGTGCTTCACAAGGCCGCCCTGTAAATGTTGTCCCTTTTATGATGAGGGAATTTACACGCCTTAATCAGGAACCCCACTCACCCATTTTAATAGGAGGCTTAGTCACCATGATCTCCCACAAAATTGGCCTGAGGTATTACCTGAACAATGCCGTTCGTTTCGGCAACCTCAGATCAATGGACATCCAGTTCTGCTTCAACAGACGTATCTTAGGTACCTTAGGACCAGGAGCCTACGAATACCTCATAGCTGATCAACCTGTCCACCTTTTCACATTGCCCAACCATGAGCTAACCAGTATCTATAATAGAGACAATTGGCTTTATGAATTGGACGATCCTATGGGACCCCCATCACCTCACTCAACACCCCAGGCTTACATGTATGACAGTGATCAAATCTCAGAAGCACATGACTATTTGTACTACCAAGATTATGATTCCAAAGTGGAGATAGATCCTCAGACCCCTCCTAACTACCATAACTTTCCTGAACCCACTCCTAAACAAAACACAGACAAGTTGGACACTGTTCTGAGAACTATGGACGACCTCAAGCTAGAAGTAACCACTATAAAAGATGAATTAACGCAACTTCACATGGATTTCGTTACTTACATGGACGTAGTTAGCGACCAATTTAATGACCAAAGGAGTGATATTTTAGTTTTCTCTTTATTTTTAGTTTACTGCATTTGACATTGTTTCACATTATTTAATTTTGCAATGGTTTCTTTTTGGATATTGTATTACTTTAAACTCATTTTTGATTCAATGTTATTTTAATTCTGGTATTTCCCCTTAATTATATTTCATGTTATTTTCTATTTTGTAATCAGTCTATCATACTGCAAAAAATCTTCAAAAATCATATCTTCCACTGTTAAAACGCCCCACAAGCGAATTTTTGCATTTCTGCAGAATTTGCTGCTGTGACGGTCGTCACACTCCCCTGACGGTCGTCACGCGTGTTACAACCGTCACACATCCCTGACGGTCGTCACACAGATAAAACCCCAATTCTGTCAAAACAGAGGTCACGCACCTCTCCACCTCCACTCTCCTAATTCCCCACTTTCCCACATTTAAACCCCACTAAAAACCCTCAGAATCCCCCATTAAACCTCCACCATTTCAACTTCCAATCCCCTATTATATATTAACCTCTGCATTCCCATACCTCACCATCCACATAAACTTCCTATTCTCAACCTCTGAACTTCTCTCACGAAAATGGCCAGACAAAATCGTGCAAACCCCGACTTGAGCACTATCACTTTTCGAGAAGGCGAGGCCGGCGAAAGGCAGTAGACCAACTTCACAGCTTTCCATCAACGGTCGCTTCAGCCGACCCAGTATGCTCACCTGGATTCTCTGACAGAACTAGGGATTCTGGATGGCGTAACTTGGATGTTACAGAGAGCCGGCATCTGGCATCTCTGCACCAATCCCCAACCCACCTACGAGCAACTCACACTGGAGTTTCTCAGTTCCTTCGTGTACGCAACATCACCCGGCGATACCAACCAACTTACCGGCGCCGCCTGCTTTCGCTTGTTCGGCACCAAATATCAAGTCCCCCAGGACCGCATCACCGTCATTCTACAGTTCTCTCACAGCGACGATGCTCATCGCCGCATATGCGATCAGTTCTACCAAGAAGCTTTCCCTCTATGGAACCAACTGACCGATACCACTCCAGAAAGTTGGGACACTCTGAACGCTACTCATATCCACAACCCAACATTCTGTTACTTTCACCGCGTGTTAAGCAACACCATATTCGCTCGTGACAGTAACCACAAGGTCAACTCGAAGGAGCTGTTTTTCCTCCGTTGCGTGTTCGCTTCAGAACCTGTTAACGCCGCCCCGTTCCTCTTGGCTCACATTCAAGCCAATTGTAACCGCGGCTCAAAACCATTCTATTTTGGTGGAATCATCACATCCATTGCCATAGGCCTCGGCCTTGGCGACCACCTCCAGACACTCCGCCAGATGCTCCCTGTCTTCCTAGACACCGACCACTACCGCGCCTCCCACCTCATCAGATCCCGCACAGATGGGAGATACCATCCGGTAGTGAGAAGCCACACTATCCAGAGCATCATCATGCCTTCACGCACCCGCATGCATCCGCAGGATAGAGCCAACTGGCTTTTCGATACCACTGCCCCTGCTGCCCCAACCCAGGATAATGCCCAAGAGCCCAGGGATGAAGTTCAAGAGGAGTTAGACAGAGCCGACCAGCCTGAGCCATCACAAGAACCTACTGCCGAAGGCCCTTCCGTGCGCCGCCGCCTCTGCCCTGCCACTGATGACACATCTGAGGCCCTCCTCCGCTGCATCGAACAGCAGAATTAAATGATGCTTATGATGGAACAGCAGAACCGAAGGGCTGAAGAATTCGAAGCGTGGCAGAGAGAACAAACCGGTCACATGAGGAAATCTTTGCAGATGATCCAGGATGTCCATTCCGGCATGGCCGATTAGATGACACACCTCACTGTGCGAGTAGACGGCCTCCGTGATTACATCTTCCACACCGGAGCTTTGAACCTCGCGGCACGCGACGGCACAGTCAGAGGTCGAGGCAGAGGAAGGGACTAATAGCATTTTTCATTTTTTTTGTCTTTTTGTTTTTCTTTCCTTTGCATTTTTCCCTTCCACATTCTTTCAAATCAGTGAGGACACTGATTGAGATAATGTGGGAGCGGACCGTTATTTCCCTTTTCCCTATTATTTCCCATTTCCGATTGTACTCTTTCTTTCGAATTTTCAATTTAAAGTATTTTTAATTTTCGGCAAATAAGCTCTTATATATATATATATATATATATATATATATATATATATATATATATATATATATATATATATATATATATATATATATATATATATATATATATATATATATATATATATATATATATATATATATATATATATATATATATATATATATATATATATATATATATATATATATCTCCATTACGTGAACTCCCCGCGCTTCATCTGACATATACAAAGAAACTTTTATCCTCTACAAAGCATCACGTGACACACCTAAACTTTACCAAGTTGGAATTTCCGAGAAGAAAATTTTAACAGAGCTTCTACGCCCTGACACCTTAGACCTCTGGTTTATGCGAGTCAGTCTCACTACTTACTCGTACCAAAGCCTCAAGTTTCGACTCGAACGAACCCCCAGTAGTTTATACGAGCAGTCAACACCATCCTAAACACTTCTAAGCAAGAAACCGATGCAAATAAGTGTATGATCTCTAGTAAGAATTCAATAATCTTGAAAGAAAAGAAAAGCCATATAGCATGAATATAGAGATATGTCCCTTCTAAGTTAGGTGCTCCTCGCCCGAGCATTTAGCCCAACGGTACGAAACTCTTGCAGATTTATAGCAGAATGAGCATATGTGCAAAAGAAAAAAATCAAACTAGCAAAGAGATCATAGTCACCAACAGGTTTTCTTGCCATGCACATGTATGGATAACAGGCTTAATGTGACTGCGCCAGAGCGAAGCCGGGTAAAATTTGTTGCGAGAAACTTGAAGCCGAGCTGCAGTAACATGATTGGGACTGGCTTGCATAAAAGAGAGGCCTTCTAAGACTTACAATCAAGTATCGTTGCCGTATACGCTTTGTTTCCATTTGACCCCCGGCTTTTCCTAACTTGACGCCCGAGAAATCTTATCAAAGAAAGAGCGTGCTGCGTGCCTGCCAAAGTTTAAATTTTTCCTACCTTTACTTGAGGACAAGCAAAGATTCAAGTGTAGGGGAGTTTGATAACGCGAAATCATATATATATAATGACGTACTTTTCTACTAATCGACGACCATTTTCACTCCAATTTCGGATATTTCCACACTATTTGTCCATTATTTTGCAGGTATTCAAAGTCCATGCTCAAATGGAGCAAGATGAAGAAAAGAAGCATTTACAGGTGAAAATCAGGCCAAAAAGCAGCTAAAACGAGTTCTGCTGATATGACGACCGTCATACGTGTGACGACCGTCACAGGTCCATGACGACCGTCATGGAGTTAAAATGCAGTTTTTCTGCACGTGCTGTGAAGTGCTGAAAATGCCAAAGAGGAGTGGACCACTAACTCCTATATTTTATGATATCACTCCCACTTCCCGAAGAAATAAACCGTTGAAAATCCCATCTATAAAAGGAGGGAGCTAATACCAAAAAAGAGAGCCGCATTGAAGAGACGAAGTGCTGTCAATTTACTTTCAGAGCAATTTTCAGTTTCCCATTTTTTTATCGTTATTTTGTTTCCTTTTTCTTTCTTTCCTTGCAATTGTTGTTTTACTTTCCCATTTCTATTTTGTACGAGTAATTGGCATAAAGACTAAATCCTGCCGCCATTTTGGAGGATTTCCCAAAAGCCAATCGAATTGTTTACAGGTTTCAATTTTAATCGTTAATTGAATTGCTATTTCCCATTACAATGCATATTATTATTTTCTACCATTATTTACGTGTTGTTAATTTATATTCCATGTCTGGCTAAATCTTAAGTAATCGGTATGTAATAAATAATCTGATGGGATTCGATAATTAACCGGTGTACACCTACCTTTTCAAAACTTATTTATGGCTTTAGTTTTTAAATCGATTTTTCTAAATAAACCTTCGTCGCGACAGCAAAAAATTATTTCCATTAGTTTTGCCACGACTGTGGGAAATTCATGAAGGTACGAACCAACAAGCGACAGCTGAGGCTAAGACCAGATAGTAAAAACTAGGCATTCATTTTAAAAGCAGCGAAAGCGCTTTAAAAGGAATTAGAACTTAATAGTTTTCAAAACGTAACTTCAACCCCGAACGGGATAGCGACAACATACGTTCCGCCTTAGAGTTGCGACTAGCGTCAACAACCATCGTGAGACAAAGGTCTTTAAACCATCATTTTCTTCTTAAACTATTTTGGAAAACCTAAAGACACCGGTGACCTGTAGAATCCCTGAAGAACTAACATATTACATACCGATTCAAGCATTTATACCTTAATTAAAAGCTTTAGTTCCCTTTAGTTTACGCACTTATTTCGTTACTATTCCCCTAAAACATTACCAACCTAGCTAAACACAGTAACACCCGAAAATACTAGTTTGATTACGAGTCCCTGTGGGATCAATATCTATTATTACTACACGATAGACTGTGCACTTGCAGTTAATTGAGTTAGACATAAAAAGTCGCGATCAGGGACCCATATCAGAAGTTGGAGGGATCTTGGAGAGGCCTTCGTCCGTCATTATCAGTATAATAGTGACTTGGTGCCAAACCGAGTTTAGTTGCAGAATCTGTCTCAGAGGAGTAATGAGGGGTTTAAAGAGTATGCCTAGAGGTGGCGTGAACTAGCGGCCAGAGTTCAGCTTCTGATGATGGAGAGGGAGCTTGTTGATATGTTCGTGGCAACGTTGCTAGGAATTTATTATGAGAAGCTAACTGGAAATATGTCCAAAAGTTTTTCTGATTTGATTATAACCGGTGAGAGAGTAGAGAACAAAATCAAGTTGGGTAAGATTCAGAGCGGAGAGGGATCCACATCAGGTGGAGGAAGGAAGACGTTTGGAAATTCTAAGAAAAGAGAAGGAGATATCAATGTAGTTACAACTTATAGAAACATAAACAGAAATAGAGCTCAGCGTCAACAACAATACCAACCTCAACAACAGCCACAGGCCGCTAGCATAACTATTCCAGTGGTACCTCAACAACAAAATATTGCACCGCACAGATTTCAAGACCGAAGAAGGACCGTTAATAGGCAGTTGGATACTCCTCCTATACCATACTCTCAACTGCTTCAACATCAGCTTCAATTATAACTCATCCAAAAAAGAACTTTGGCACCACTTACTGGCGCGCCACCTGCAGGCTATGACGCGAATGCAAGGTGCGAGTTTCATTCTGGCGCTCCGGGTCACAACATAGACAATTAAAATGCTTTTAAGTACAAGGTGTAAGATCTTCTTGACACCAAAGCAATTAATTTTACCAACGAAACCCCGAACGTGAATCAGAACCCAATGCCAAATCATGGGGTAGCCGGAGTTGACGTTGTTATTGAGGAGGAAAAGTTGAATCTGATAACTGATGTGGCAGAGTTTAAGACGCCGTTATGTTGTTGAAGAGTAGATTGTTGAAAGGGGGTATTTTTCCTGGCTGTGTGGAAGGTTGTGAAGGATGTGTTGTGCATTCGGAAGGTTGTGTTGATCTAAGAAACCATATTCAAGATTTGATGAATGAGGGTATTTTGCAGTTTGATAGAAGAGAAGAAGAAGATGTGAAGAAAATTGACAGTGAGCGGGATGAAATCCCGACGATTTCAATCTCAAACAGAAGAATAAATATTTCAGCACCTCCAAGGCCAGCGCCAGTAATCATCACTGAAGCCGGACCAATACCTTACGAAAGTACCAAGGCCATCCCATGGAATCATGGGGAAGAGGTATTTTGTAATGGACAAAAGAAAGAATTGGTGGGCGCGTCATCCAGATGTTCGTTTGTGGATAATATTGTTGGGACCGGAGGTTTAACCAGAAGTGGAAGAGTGTTTTCCCCTCCAGAGGTTAATGTGGAAAGAACTGGTAAAGGAAAGGGTAAGGTTGTAGCGGAGTAGAGTTTGCAACAAAGAGAGAAGGACTCTTTAATCAAAGATGCAGAGGAATTTATGTGGCTTATCCGCAAGAGTGACTACAAAGTTATGGATCATTTACAACAAACTCCTTCCAAGATCTCCATCTTATCTCTGTTGTTGTGCTCTGAGGCCCATCAGAACACCTTGTTGAGAATTCTAAACACTGCTTACGTACCGCAGGAGATTTATGTCAATCAGCTTGAAGGTGTAGTAGCCCATGTAAACACTGACAATGGCTTGGAGTTCACAGATCTAGACTTGACTCCAGCAGGGAGAAATCATAATCATGCCCTACATATCTCCATTGAGTGCAGATGGGCTGTTCTGTCACATGTTTTGGTTGATACACAATCATCACTTAACATGTTTACCAAGAAAGCTTTGATGAAGCTTGACACCCAGGGTGTGATTTGTACTCCCAGTGATCTAGTGGTGAGAATGTTTGATGGAACTCGAAGATCAGTGTTTGGTGAAGTTACTATACCAATTCAAGTGAGCCCGAAAATATTTAACACCATTTTCTACATCACTAACGCCCTTAAACCTCCAACCAACTTTGAACAGGTATGAAACAAAGTGCTTGCAAAATGCTTCTCTTGCAAACAGAAGATGGAGAATGTTATGGTGAAAATAATTTGAGGTGAGATTGGGTGGAAAGTTTAAAAAGAAATGATATTCAAAGAAATATTTAGAGGGAGAAAATGAGAGCTAGGGCTAATCTTTTTCACAATGGTGGCTGTCTCCTCTAGGGTTTTGCTTCTTGGCTTAAATATGAAGTTTTTTGAGGTTAAAAACTTTTCACTGTGGTTAAAACAAAGAGGTAGCAGATGATGCCAATCTGAGAGAGAGAATTGAGATGGAGGGTGGATCTTGCATCATGGTACGAACTAGGGCATTTTTGCTATTATGGCTGAGTGGAAAGAAGGATCAGAGGGAGTGTGTAATGGCCAGGCTTGTGGCTTGGGATAAGGGCAATGCAGCAAGACTAGGTTGAAAATAGCACGCATGGTACATACCTTGTTGGTCTTGTTTTGGTAATGTTTTGGAGTGTGAGAATGAGGCCTCATGTGTGTGACTTGGGATAAGGGCAATGTAGCAAGACTAGGTTGAGAATCATACCCAAAATCAATCATGAATCATGTCTTGAAATATCTCTCAAATCACCTACTTTGCACAAACATAACATGATGCATATCATTCTTCTTGATTGGTATTTGGGCTTAAAAGAAAGCTAACATGGTGGGGAACATTTCTCATGTTGAAGGAAACTTGATTTGCATCTTCCCAAAGTCATGAAAAATGAGCTTGAATATCATGTCATGAAATCTGCCTTGAAACAACTTAGAAAAAATTCTAAGTCATGAGTTTGTGCATTATTGAAATTCCAACTTTGGATTCACATAACTTGAGTTTTAAACATCACATGATGATGAATTGGTACTCCAAAGAAAGCTCAAAGGATGAGGAACAACTTTGATGTTGGCCAAAACTTCATTTGGAACCTTGATCATGAAGGAAAGTGGCCTTGAAAGTGGTTGATTCACACATGAAACTTTCCTTAAATGGAAAGTTTCTAAAACGCTAATTTTCCAAAAATGGTAAGTTTCAAACTTCTTGATTTTTCATGATCCCTTTGACATTTCTTGATCAATTTTCATCCATTATCCATGTTGAACATGCGGAACATGATCTTGACCTCAAAAAGTCAGGAGTTGACTTTTTCCTTTGCACAATTGACTTTTCCCCAAATTCACTTGATTTGTAATTGACTGCCCAATTGAAGTTCTCCTGGTTGAAATTGATGATCAATCCTCCATTTTTAAGTTCCCTAGGACATATGAAGGATCAAGGGATCAAGTATTGCTCAAAGAAATAAGCCTAGACATATTATATGTGAAACCCTAGTTTCAAGCCATGAAGATAGGAGAAGATGACCCAAACTTGAAACCACATCTCCTCTAGGTAGATTGAAAAAACCCCTTAAACAAAGATGATTGGTGAAGAGAAATGATGTTGAAGACTCAAAAATCTTGCTCATGAAGACATCATATTCTCAAACTCCAGCTTGAGAACCAAAGATGGAAGACCAAGATTCCCTTGTATGATGTCCCAAGTGATGTTGAGATATGAAGATGTATCCTTGTGTGAACTTCAAAGATGGAACTCCTCACTTGAGTAAGAATGACATATCTTGATCCCCTGTCTACAACCAATGCCATGCACATATGTAAATGCAATATGCTATGAAACATAAGTCAAGATAGAAGAAGAGGTTGGGCAAATTTTGGGGTGCAACAGCTGCCCCTATTCAATCGACTTGGACCTGAAGGTATGAAAAGCAAACGCTTTCAAACATTCAAGGTAAAAGGTGATTGAATACAAAAGAACCCCGAAATTTGCAACCTGCAGGATGGTATATTATTGAGCTTGCCAGCCGAAAGTGGACTTAAAAACAACGGGTACCAACCAAGAGTTGGGATGACCGAAACAGTAACTGATCAAAACGATAACAAGGGCTAACAACCAAAAGTCAGGATCACCGGGGAATTGTATTTGAAAGTTGTGAGAAACAAGCTACTAACCAAAAGATAGGATCACCCCGAGAATTATTATTATTATTATTATTATTAGATGGAATAAAGGGAATTAGGGAGTTATTAGAGAAGTTGGGGGAGAAAGAGGGTTATCACGATAAACTGCTCAGAAAACTAAATTTGAGGAAAAAGGTTGAAGAGAAGGAGGAACGTAGCTGTTGAGAGAAATGGAGAGCAGAGAATCATCCATCAGGGAATTGGAAGATAGTTGCAGAAAAGCCGCCGGAGAGCAGAACCAGAACCGGAAGCTTGGAATTGGCCACTATTCTAAGGTAAGGGTGGGTTCAATTCTATAACCGTGGGTATGATCAATTTCATGTAGAGAATTGATTCATAGGTATAATTTCCGTTAATCGATAAATGTTAGGGACGATGTTTTTATGTAAGAATGAATATGTTATATACGATGCTCTAAGGTTTCCCTAATGGGGCAAATACGTAGTAATGTTCCCGTAAGTTGAAGAAAGAAATATTAAAGATTAATGTTCCCGTAGTAACGTTACCGTAGTAATGTTCCCGTAGTGATGTTCCCGTAGTAATGTTCCCGTAGTAATGTTCCCGTAAGTTGAAGAAAGAAATATTAAAGATTAATGTTCCCGTGGTAATATTCCCGTAGTAATGTTCCCGTAGTGATGTCCCCGTAGTAACGTTACCGTAGTAATGTTCCCGTAGGTTGAGAAATATTAAAGGAATATTAAGGGTAAATGTTCCCGTAGGTTGATAAATATTAAGGGTTCGGGGTGTTGGCCCTGTCCCGAGTTGTGGAGAGTTGTCTCCCGAATTATTGTGGAGAGTTGTCTCCCGAATTATTGTGGAGAGTTGTCTCCCAAGTTTTGGAGTGTTGGCTCCTAAATGGGTTCGGGGTGTTGGCCCTGTCCCGAGTTTTGGAGTGTTGGCTCCTAAATGGTACCACATGCATATGCATAGTTGAGTCGCATTGATGAGTCGCATTGTTGAGTTGCGTTGTTGAGTTGTTTTGATGAGTTGCTGAGATATGATGATAATTGTTGTGGTTATGAATAATGAATTGTTGCAGTTTAATTATTACTAATATTGATGCGGACTACTGGAATTATAATACTGTGATAATATTCTGACATGACTTTTATCATGCCTTATGTTATATTGTTGATATCTCACCCTTTATGTTGTATGTTACCTCCGTTGGTGGTAATTTGCAGGTAACTCGGAAGAAAGTGTAGCTTTATGTTTAAGGTCCTTGGTCGCTCTGATACGTAGCACTCTGGGGGGGATGAACGATTAATGTTATTATTTTTATTGAATTCCTTGTTGCTGAATTTTATTAAGTACTATGGCAAATAGATTGGTTGTTTATGATAATGCCAAATGTTGCTTGGATGCATAGTTGTTTTAGCGAATTGATGCAAGATAATTACTTGCTGAATTTTAATGGAATTTAATTAGTACGAATCGTTGGAAGTGTATTATAACATGGAGTTTATGATTAAAATGTTAAACAAGTTACCGTTGTTTGTTCATCCAAATTTTGTGCTACGTGTGTTAGTAAATGAGCTTTTGCAGGTGTATGTGTTTTGGTTAAGTGTAGAATGTGACACCTCTGCTGCGTCTGAGAATTTGGGAGCGTGACGGTCGTCACAGCTCCATGACGCTCGTCATGACCGTGACTGTCGTGACATCCATGACGGTCGTCATGAGATTTTATTTGCTGCACTCTGAATTGTTTCTGTTGTTTATCTTATTTTTCCGCGATAGTTTAGAGTGGGGTGTTACAATTGGTATCAGAGCAGGTCGGTCCGTCCGGCCAAGTTGTCTAATGTTGTGTATTCCCTGGTATGCGACATGTGTGTGAAAACGCTATTGGTACATGTTTTGTTGTGGAACCTTTGTCTGCAGGAGTGAGAATGATTCAAGTGGGGGAGAAGCTTGTGCTTCTCCAAGATGCTGCAAGTGAGGAGTTGTAGCTCAGTGTGTGGTTAAACGCTCTCATAGTTTGGTAAAGATAGTTTATACCCCATCATGATTTTCGGCTGTCTATTGACAAATTGAGGAACTGATCGCCCTTAATCTCTTGTTGATAGTAGTTGGGATTATGTTGGATGGGATAAACGTGTCTTGCAAGCTTAGATGGCGTGAGCAGCGAATTGTCTTGAGTTAAGCTAAGTGTTTAAGAATTGTTTTGATGAGTCGGTGTAGGATGATACCGAGATGTTTGATTTTGATGGAATTTGTGAGCGTTGATGAAAGTGGAGAAGTTGGTGGTCTATCAGTTAATTGTGATTGCCCGGAAACTTTCCTGGTGAGATAGTGATATACAGCCAAGAAGTGAAGTGGAGTTGTGATCGACTTAGTTGTGGAAACTAATTCGATATTGAGAGCTCCATATTATATGTCCGTTGGATGGTCAAAGAACTAAATTAATTGAGTAGCTTTGAGACTTGTGTCTGGTGTGTGTATTAAGGCAGCAGATTATGAGGTCAAGTGGATTAAAAGTGGGCAGTGACTTCTGATGATTATTAAAGAAAGTAAGATATGGAATGCAATATTAGTATAATTAAACCTCTAGATATTCCAAGAGTTGAAGATGTGTTGAATGACCTTCTGAGTGTGAAATTGTTGTCGTACGTCGAATTCCGAGATCGCAGCTTTTTACGGAATCAATGTTTTTACAGAAGAAAGTTGGAATAGATTACGCCGTTGTGTTGGGTAATGTTAGGCCGTGATCGAGTATGCTTGTTTTATCGAATTTGATGGATTTTTGTAAGCTTTTGCATTTTTGGAGATTTGACGGTTTAAGATTCGGATTAAAATTGAAAGTCGTAGATTTCACGTTTGATGGTTCTAAATCACTAATATATGTTTGGTATGAATGAGTGTGTGGTTGTTTCAAAGAAAATAATTGAATCGGTCGGATTTTCGGGCGAAAATGCTCAAACCCGTAGTAGCCTTTATGCAGAAAAATTCTGTTTTGGAGAAATTTCGAAAATTCATATCTCTTGATCCATAACTCGGTTTTAGTCCCCGTTCGAAGCGTTAGAAAGATAACGAGATGCTCTTTCTAGGAAAAAAATTTTTGAGGCCTGTACCTGGTTCAATTATAGCAGAAAATTGAAAATATATCGTGTGCTGATTTTTGCCGAACCCGATAGGACCATTTGTTGTGTTTTGTGATGCTTTGTTGATGCGATAGGGAGATATGTTAAGTGTATCATCAGTGAGTTTTGGTTATGCTTTAAAAGAACTCGAAGTACATAAGAGGAATCATCTGATAAGTGATTTAGAGTTGGCTGCTGTTGTGGTTGTGCCGGAGTTGGAAGCTTCAATTAGTTAGTTTGAGATTTGATATGTTTGGTGATCTCAAGAGCTTAAGGTATTTATTTGATTTGGAAGAGTTGAATATGAGGCAGAGGAAATAATTGGGACTCTGGAAAGATTATGGTTTTGAATTGAATTACCATTCGGGGAAATCAAAACGTGGTAGCTTATGCATTGGCTTGAAAATCCTTGCATATGCCGATGATGGTGGTGAAAAGAGTTAGGACTGATTGAACAATTTTGTGGTATGAATTGGTTTGTGAAGAGACTTCTTATGGAGTTAAGCTTAGTATGTTGGACCTTACTAGTGGTATTCCTGACGAGATTCGATAAGGTCAGAATTCTGGTTTGAGTTGGTAGATTGGTTGAATCTGAGGAACTAAAGTCGAAGGGATGATTTTCAGATTAATGGAAATAGTATCATGAGATGTCGTGATAGAGTTTGTGTTCTAGATATTATTAAGTGGAATAAGAGTATTGAGGTAGATGGAGTATCCATCACGGTGCTATGAAGATGTAACCGGATTTGAGGAAATTATTTTGAGGCGTTGCTAGTTCAGGTGGATGAACGAGAAGCAACTTTGAGGTGAAGAGATTGCTTTGGTGAAAGTGGTCTGGTTGGGAGCTGTTTGATTGAGGTAATTTCGAGGACGGAATTCTTTTAAGTAGGGGAGAGTTGTAATGCCCGTTTATTTTAATTAAATTATTTATGAATTGTTGGTGTGCCTTTATGTGGGAGTGTGTCTGGGTGGAGTTGGTGGATGCCCTTAGACTGTAAGAATTATTAATAACGATTGGAGTTTAATATTAGTATAATATAATTAATAATTAGTGATAATTTAATAATTAATAGTAATGTTATTATTATTATTATTATTATTATTATTTTTTTTATTATTACTATTATTATTATTATTATTATTAGATGGAATAAAGGGAATTAGGGAGTTATTAGAGAAGTTGGGGGAGAAAGAGGGTTATCACGATAAACTGCTCAGAAAACTAAATTTGAGGAAAAAGGTTGAAGAGAAGGAGGAACGTAGCTGTTGAGAGAAATGGAGAGCAGAGAATCATCCATTAGGGAATTGGAAGATAGTTGCAGAAAAGCCGCCGGAGAGCAGAACCAGAACCGGAAGCTTGGAATTGGCCTCTATTCTAAGGTAAGGGTGGGGTTCAATTCTATAACCGTGGGTATGATCAATTTCATGTAGAGAATTGATTCATAGGTATAATTTTCGTTAATCGATAAATATTAGGGACAATGTTTTTATGTAAGAATGAATATGTTATATACGATGCTCTAAGGTTTCCCTAATGGGGCAAATACGTAGTAATGTTCCCGTAAGTTGAAGAAAGAAATATTAAAGATTAATGTTCCCGTAGTAACGTTACCGTAGTAATGTTCCCGTAGTGATGTTCCCGTAGTAATGTTCCCGTAGTAATGTTCTCGTAAGTTGAAGAAAGAAATATTAAAGATTAATGTTCCCGTGGTAATGTTCCCGTAGTAATGTTCTCGTAGTGATGTCCCCGTAGTAACGTTACCGTAGTAATGTTCCCGTAGGTTGAGAAATATTAAAGGAATATTAAGGGTAAATGTTCCCGTAGGTTGATAAATATTAAGGGTTCGGGGTGTTGTCCCTGTCCCGAGTTGTGGAGAGTTGTCTCCCGAATTATTGTAGAGAGTTGTCTCCCGAATTATTGTGGAGAGTTGTCTCCCGAGTTTTGGAGTGTTGGCTCCTAGATGGGTTCGGGGTGTTGGCCCTGTCCCGAGTTTTGGAGTGTTGGCTCCTAAATGGTACCACATGCATATGCACAGTTGAGTCGCATTGATGAGTCGCATTGCTGAGTTGCGTTGTTGAGTTGTTTTGATGAGTTGCTGAGATATGATGATAATTGTTGTGGTTATGAATAATGAATTGTTGCAGTTTAATTATTACTAATATTTATGCAGACTACTGGAATTATAATACTGTGATACTATTCTGACATGACTTTTATCATGCCTTATGTTATATTGTTGATATCTCACCCTTTATGTTGTATGTTACCTCCGTTGGTGGTAATTTGCAGGTAACTCGGAAGAAAGTGTAGCTTTATGTTTAAGGTCGTTAGTCGCTCTGATACGTAGCACTCTGGGGGGGATGAACGATTAATGTTATTATTTTAATTGAATTCCTTGTTGCTGAATTTTATTAAGTACTATGGCAAATAGATTGGTTGTTTCTGATAATGCCAAATGTTGCTTGGATGCATAGTTGTTTTAGCGAATTGATGCAAGATAATTACTTGCTGAATTTTAATGGAATTTAATTAGTACGAATCGTTAGAAGTGTATTATAACATGGCGTTTATGATTAAAATGTTAAACAAGTTACCGTTGTTTGTTCATCCGAATTTTGTTCTACGTGTGTTAGTAAATGAGCTTTTGCAGGTGTATGTGTTTTGGTTAAGTGTAGAATGTGACACCTCTGCTGCGTCTGAGAATTTGGGAGCGTGACGGTCGTCACAGCTCCATGACGCTCGTCATGACCGTGACTGTCGTGACATCCATGACGGTTGTCATGAGATTTTATTTGCTGCACTCTGAATTGTTTCTGTTGTTTATCTTATTTTTCCGCGATAGTTTAGAGTGGGGTGTTACATAGGTCACTACCATTTTCTGCACAATCTTCTTGATATTCTTGTTAGCTGCCTCAACAGCGTCATTCATCTTCGGACGATATGGAAAAGAATTATGATGCTCAATCTTGAATCCCTGACACAGTTCCTTCATCATTTTATTATTCAAATTTGGCCATTATCAGTAATGATTCTCTCTGGAATTCTATAATGACAAATGATGTCCTTCTTTATGAATCGGACGACTACCTGTTTCGTGACATTGGCGTAGGACGCTGCTTCCACCCACTTTGTAAAGTAATCAATCGTAACCAGAATGAAGCGATGTCCATTAGATGCAGTCGGCTCAATCTTTCCAATCACGTCAATTCTCCACATAGCAAAAGGCCAAGGAGATGATAACACATTCAGGGGAGCCGGTGGCACATGCACTTTATCCATATAGATCTGGCATTTATGGCATTTTCTGGAGTATTTGAAGCAATCAGATTCCATAGTCATCCAACAATACCCAACTCTCAACAATTTTCTAGCCATTGCATGTCCATTGACACGAGTACCGAAAGAACCCTTGTGGACTTCCTCCGTCAACAAGTTTGCTTCAAGTTCATCAACACAGCGCAGCAAGACCATGTCGAAATTTCTCTTGTAGAGCATGTAGTCTTTGTTCAGATAAAAGTTACCGGCTAACCTCCTCAAGGTCCTCTTATCTTTGCTGGATGCCCTAGATGGGTACTCGTGAGTCTTGAGAAAATTCTTGATATCAAAATACCAAGGCCTTCCATCCGATGCTTTCTCAATTGCAGACACAAAAGCAGGTCTATCAAGACGCATAATGGTAATGGCTAGAGTTCCATTCTAGAAGTTCAATTTGTACATCGAAGCTAGTGTGGCCAAAGCATCTGCCATTTGATTCTCAACTCTTGGCACATGATGGAACTCGATTCTATCAAAGAACGGCAACAGTCTCCTTGCATAATCCTTGTAAGGCACCAGGTTGGCCTGACGAGTTTCCCACTCTCCTTTGATTTGGTTAACGACTAACGCTGAGTCACCGTATACATCCAAATTCTTGATCCTCATATTAACGGCCTCTTCCAAACCCATAATGCAAGCTTCATACTCGGCTTCATTATTGGTGCAGGAGAAAGTCAATCAGACAGTGAACGGTATATGAGACCCGTGATGAGTAGTAATGATATCCCCGATCCCATTGCCATATGAATTAACCGCTCCGTCGAAAACCAGTTTCCACTGAGATTCCCTCTCAGGACCCTCGTCAGGTAAAGGTTCATCACAGTCTTTCATCTTCAAAAACATGACGTCTTCATCTGGAAACTCAAACTTCGTCGCCTGATAATCCTCAATCGGCCGTTCCACTATATATTCTGACAGGACGCTTCCCTTATTGGATTTCTGGGAAACGTACTGAATATCATACTCTGTTAAAACCATTTTCCATCGGGCAATCCTTCCGGAGAGTGCTTGTTATTCAAAGACGTACTTGATTGGATCCATCTTCGAAATCAATAGGGTTGTGTGGTTTAACATGTACTGTCTCAAACGCTTAGTGGCCCAAGCGAGTGCACAACATATTTTTTCCAGCATCGAGTATCTTGACTCAAAATCAATGAACTTCTTACTCAGGTAGTAAATGGCATGCTCTTTTCTACCCGACTCGTCTTGTTGACCGATCACACATCCCATTGAATTCTCAAGAACCGTGAGGTACATGACCAGTGGTCTCCCTGCAATTGGAGGCATTAGTATTTGAGGTTCCTGCAGATATTTTTTTATTCTTTCAAACGCCTTCTGGAAATTTTCATTCCACTTGACCGTTTGAGCAATTTAAATATTGGTTCACAAGTGGTTGTAAGATGAGATATAAACCTTGCAATGTAGTTTAATCTCCCTAGGAAACCATGAACCTCTTTTTCCGTCCTCGGCTCAGGCATATCTTGTATAGCTTTTATTTTGGCAGGATCTACCTCAATACCCTTTTCACTGGCAACGAAACCCAGTAACTTTCCAGACCTCACCCCGAAGGTGCACTTGTTAGGATTCAGCCTCAGTTTGAACTTCCTCAGCCTTTCAAACAATTTCAGAAGATCGACCAGATGTCCCTCCTCCGTTTGTGACTTTGCAATCATGTCATCAACATAGACTTCCACCTCATGATGAATCATATCATGAAATAAAGTGACCATCACCCGCTGGTAAGTTGCCCCTGCATTTTTCAATCCAAAGGGCATTGCTTTGTAGCAAAAAGTCCCCATGGTGTGATGAAAGTATTTTTCTCCATGTCCTCTAGGGCCATCTTGATTTGGTTATACCCAGAGAAGCCATCCATGAATGAAAACACAGAATACTGAGCGGTGTTATCAACCAACACATCGATATGAGGGAGCGGGAAATCGTCTTTCGGACTCGCTTTATTTAGATCTCGATAATAGATGCATATCCTGACCTTTCCATCTTTCTTAGGCACATGAACAATATTAGTGACCCACGGAGAGTAATTAGTGACAGTAAGAAACCCAACATTCAACTGCTTATGAACCTCTTTGTTGATCTTGATTGCCATGTTAGGCCTTGTTCGTCTCAACTTCTGCTTAACTGGTGAAAATTCTTCTCTGAGAGGTAACCGGTGTACCACAATATCTGTATCCAGCCCAAGCATGTCTTGGTAAGACCAAGCGAAGATATCTTTATACTCACAGAGCATTTCAACCAATCTTCTCTTGATATTTTCTTCCAATGCAGCCCCTACTTTAACCGTTTTCTTATCATCCTCGGTGCCCAGATTAATAATCTCAATATCCTCCTGATGAGGTACAATAACCCTTTCCTCTTGCTTGAGAAGCCTGGCTAACTCTTCGGGTAGTTCACAGTCTTCGTCAGTCTCTTCTTCAGCTTGATAAATGGGATTATCAAAGTCATACAAAGTCATAGCCGAACCTGAATCGATGGCATCTGATAGAAAAGACCTGCATCATGATGCTATGTTTTTTATGCGATGCAACAAACAAAACACATTGACATTTTTCTGTTTAACATAAATTCAAAACAAAAATATGAAAAACAGGGATCACAATATTTGAATGTGAAAGCGTCCTTTATTTAATGATAAAGTGTGAATAACAAGAGGCCCTACAAATTGGGTCACTACGTCTTGGACAGAACGTAGGACTGAACATAATCAAAACAATGAACATTACTCTGCAGTAGTGATATGAATGAGTTCTTCGGTAGTTCAGTTGCACAACTTATGGCCAAGAGTACATGGACGAATCCAAGCATCCATATCGCAATCACTGTCACCTTCATCATCTCCAAGATATTAATCCTGTCAAATATCACACCACTGCTGGTGAACTGCACAGGTCCCCTGAACTTCGGAGTCCTCTGAGAATAACTAGAGGGTTTGTATCCCAGACCGAACTTGTCCTGCTTGACGGGAACATAAAGAACTTGGCCCTACTTCTGAGACGACCCGGATTCTATGATAGCACGAGCCTCCTTGAGCGATGACATCAAAACCTCTAGGCCCTTAGCTTCGACAGGAGACTTCCCCTAAATCTGAACTGTTTCGAACGCCTGACAGAGTGTTTTGTGGATCTCCCTATCCACTTCCACGTACTTGAAGGATTCCAAATGGCTAACCATAATATCATCTTCACCACATACCGTGACTATTTTCCCTTCCACCAAATACTTCAACTTTTGATGCAACGTTGAGGTAACTGCCCCTACAGCGTGTATCCAAGGTCGGCCAAGCAAACAACTCTATGCTGGCTGGATATCCATAATGTAGAAACTTGCATCAAAGATCTCTGGTCCTATCTGAATAGGCAACGTGATCTCCCCAAACACTAATCTCTTAGATCCATCGAAAGCCCTCACGAACAAATCACTTGGCATGCATATCAAACCTTGAATGTCCAACTTCATTAACGCCTTCTTTGGAAGAACATTGAGGGACGATCCTGTATCAACCAGGACATGCGACATCAGAGAACCTCTACATTCCAAGGATATATACAGAGCACGGTTATGGTTCCTCCGGGCAGGAGTCAGATCCAAATCAGTAAAGTCGAGACCATTACCGGCGTTCACATGAGCTACTACCCCTTCCAACTGATTGACAGAAATCTCCTGGGGTATGTATGCTGCGTTCAAGATCTTCAATAATGCATTGCGGTGTGCCTCCAAACACAACAACAATGACAGGATAGAAATCTTCGAAGGAGTCTAAATCAAGTGATCCACAATCTTGTAGTCACTTTTTAGAATGAGCCTCATAAATTCTTCTGCATCCTTCGAAAGATCATCAACACCAACCTGTGGTTGGACATTCTCTTCAATCACGGCCTTTCTTTTACCTTTGTCATTCTTATCAGCATTAACCTCCGGTGGTGAAAAGACCCTACCACTCCTAGTGATACCTCCGGCCCCAACTATATTCTCAACCAACGAACTTCCATCTGTTGTCGCGGTCCACTCCTGCTTTTACCCATTACAGAACACCTCTCCCCCATAATTCCATGGGATAGCTCTAGTTCCCTCGTATGGCACAGGTCCAGGTACAGTAACGATAACCAGAGTTGGCCTAGCAGGCGCTGAAATATTGACCGTCCGGTATGGAATGGAGATTGTAGCAACTTTGCCTCCATCATTACTCACTTTATTCTCGGCATCTTCTTTCACAACTATCAAATTGCAAACAGCCCTAATCCATCATTCTCTGAATAACCTTTCCCAAAAGATCGCAACCCTCTGGATTCACTTCACACTCTGAGCAGTCAAAAGAACATCCTGGAAAGACCCCCTTTTTCAACAGACTAGCCATCACAAACCCCAGCGGGGTCTTCAAATCTCCAACATCCATTACTAGATTTAACTTCTCCCCCTCAATAATGGCATTGGCTCCTGCCGCCCCATGATTTGGCATCGGGTTTTGGGTCACATTAGGCCCATCATTGGTGAATTTGATAGCTTTGGAATCAAGCAGATCTTGGAATTTATGCTTGAAAGCTTTGCAATGGTCAATGTCATGGCCTGGGGCGCCAGAGTGAAACTTGCAATGAGCATTCGCATCGTAGCCAGGAGGTGGCGTACCGGTGAGAGGAGCCAGAGTTCTATTCTGAACCAATTGTAACTGCATCAGATTTGTAACAACTGAGAATGCGGCATCGGAGGATTCACGAACTGCCTACCAGGCATTCTGCACCTAGAAGCATAAGGTCGTGGAGCGTTGAATTGTTGCGGAGCTGCGGCCGAGATATTCACTATAGCAACTTGTTGATGCTGACGGGACTGAGCTCTACCTTTACCCTTGTGAGAAATAGCGTTTGCATCCCCTTCCCTTCTCTTAGGGTTCGCTGAATATGGTTTCTTTGTTCCTCCTGAAGAGGATCCACCACCATTTGGAATCTTTCCATACTTAATCCCACTTTCGATTCTCTCACCAGCAATTACCAAATCAGAAAACCCTGCAGACATGCAGCCTATCAACTTCTCAAAGTACACACCAAGAAATGACGCCATGAACACGTCGATCAACTCCCTTTCAACCATAGGGGGTTGCACTCTTGCAGGTAAATCCCGCCACCTCTGGACGTATTCCTTGAAGCTCTCACTACTTTTCTACGACAAGCTTTGTAATTGTACTCGGTTGGGTGCCATGTCACTATTATACTGATAGTGACGCACAAAAGCTTCGGCCAATTCTCTCCAGCTGCAGATATGAGTTCTCTCAAGTCCCATATACCACTCCAAAGACGCCCCTGCCAGACTGTCCTAGAAAAAATGCATCAGCACCTTTTCATCATGGGAGTAAGCAGATATCTTCCTGAAATACGCCCGGATATGCACTCTTGGACAAGTCGTCCCTTTGTACTTATCAAAATCGGGCACCTTGAATTTGGGGGGAATCCTGACCCCAAGAACTAGACAAAGATCAGACATATCAAGGCCCAAAGAGTTCTGATTCTCAAACGATTTCATTTTCTCCTCAATCAGTTTGAACCTTCGGCCAACTTTAGTTGGTAAACCACCCTCCATATCTCTTATGGAAAACACATCATCCTGATTATCTTCCAAATGAGGGCCAGCAGCCCCGTGCACAGCGTACACACTTCTATTACCAGTAACATTACCATTCTTATTTGCGGCGCCTCCGCCCGGAGGTACGACAACAGTAGGAATTCCTTGGGGGATAGATCCACCAATCTGTGGAGGAATAACACCAGCTACTCTGTGCAAAACACCGTCCTCGTCGACCCGTGCTATCAGCGGCTGGACCAAAGTTCTTAACTGTTCCTGCCCACTAGCAACAGTCTGCATCAGCTCCATCAATTGGGCCATGCGAGCCCTAACTTCCTGCAATTCGACTTGAACCTGATCCATCACTCTTCGCTAATTCCCTCGAGTCGGATACCTGTAGAAACTGAACTCCTCAACTTCCTCAATCCTGAACTGAAGAAAACCAAGCAGAGTTAGGAACAGAAACCACCGAGAACACCTGCAATGCAAATGAAAATGCAAGATGCAAAATGCAAACATGTATATATGCAACAGGGAAATTCCCCCCCGATTCTAGTTCTTAGAATAACAAGACAACAACGGAGAACCCGCAAGCATAGAGAAAAAGCTCATATATAAAGATGAACAGCCAAACAGGCAGCGTACAGGCATAACACTAAGTACAAACAGAATGACCTCAACCAACAAACCCGATGATGGTCAATACAATAGCAACAACAAGCCTCAAAAAAGAAAAAACATCAAGTGCAACGCCAGGCCCGAAACTTCTCTAACAATTCCTGCGTCTCAGGATGATCCGGTCTAGTAAGCAACCCCCAGATGAGTAGCTCTTGATGGTTGATAGTGCGCTATAGATCCTCGACGTAATCTTCCCAAGCACCTTCACCAAAGACTTCTTCAAGCCTGCATCTCTTCGAATCAGCCTTAGCTCTGAAATCCTCCAAGGTTGCAAGCGCTTCGGGCAGCTTACAATCACTGTGTCGTCTGAGCGAGGCTTCATCTGAAATCCTCTTGTCTTTTGCTCTGATCTGAGCCTTCAGCATGTTGATCTGTTGTTTCAACCAGTCTTCACGTGCTTTGTTGTTGGTGAGAGTTGTATTCCACTACTCGTTGAATTTAGAAATCTCCAGATAAGCTTTGTCTAATTCTTTCTTCTTGGAAGCGAGAACGTCACCAACAACTTTGAGATCTAAACCCAAACACTCTCGAGAACTAGTTTGCTTGGTCAAATGCATTCCCAAACTATTCACGAGTTCAGTATGCCTCTTCAAAGAATAAGTTGCTTCGTTCTTCTCGCCCCGTAGCTGAGTAATCTCTTCTTCCAACTTCTCATTAGCCTTCCGCAACTCTTCTTTTTCAGCCCACAACTTATTGTACTTCTGAATATCGACAGTGGTGGGTTCTTCAATCATAAGAGGATACAGAGGCTCGATAGAAGGAAACGGCATCAGGAACTCTGCAACTCTATCACGAATCCAGCTCAAGTAGGGATCATAGGCTCGACTATTACTTTTCCCCAATAATGTTTTTCCTCTTCTGTGGATATTGTTCCAAGCATGCTGAAGTTTGGCCAATGTATCGCCATCCAACAACTCGATGAGGTATAGAGATTCTTGTACCTCTTCTTCCTTGTGAGGATCCCTCAATGCATATCCAAACTTCCTAAACAACAATGACAAATTGTAGTTGATGCACCCCTTCCTTTCGACCAAAGGGACGTTAAGAAATCCACTGCAGTGATAGATGACTTCTGTACCAAGTATATCCCTATCAAACCAAGTGATGTTCTCAGATGACAAACCTATCAGGCGCCCAGACCACTCTGATGTACCTGCAGAAGTAACAAAAGGACCTGTTTTGGGCATATGACTGATAAACCATCTGTACAGCAAGGGAACACAACAGGACACATTCTTCCCCCTTCGATTCTCATTCTTATAATGGATAGAATGATAAACGTCACCAAGCAGAGTAGGTACCGGATTCCCTGAAGCAAAGATGTAGAAAGCGTCCAAATCTACAAAATCCAGCAGATTAGGGAACAGTATGATGCCATAGATACAGAGAGCGAGAATGGCGCTAAACACAATGCAACAACCATCCTTGGAGAACTGCCGAGCCTTATCAACCAAGAAAGCCAAATGAAAACCAGGTACTCCATTCCACTTGGTCAATTTTCCCTCCAACTCTGAAGCCTCCAGATGCAGAAAAGTAGCGAGCTTAGCCAGATTAGGCTCAGCGTCAGTATGGAAGTACGACATCTGATCCAGAATAGGCACATCTAATAATGCAGAATACTCCTCCAGAGTAAGAGCCATAACATAATTAGGGAAAACAAAACACCTCAGTTGTGGATCGTAGTACTGTAGAAGAGCATAAAGACCATTCATCTCGTACACTGAAGGTTTGTAGACAACACTAAGAAGCTTCCCATAAGACTGCCTGAAGTCTCCCATCACCTTCCTATCGGCCATGGCCGTCAAACTCAACAAAGAACTAATATCAGGAGTTGGAAGCACGTACACCACTGTCCTCTTCAAAGGTTCCATGTTAGAAATAAGGAACAAGATCACTAGAATCGAGGAAGAACTATGCACCTGCAACATATATACATGTTAATGAAAATGCAGATGAAATATGCACATGCAAATGTAAGCAAGGGATCCAGATTGTTTTGCTATTGACCAACGCTTCGCCATTGCAAGAACATAGCACTGTCATTGATAATAGGAACCTCTGATACCAAGAACACAGATTCATACTTCAAAGAAAACCGGGTAGTCTGAAAGCCAAGGTTTCCTGCATAACCCAATCCCTCTCACAGGTATGGACCTATCCACTATTAAGGCTCGGCGTCCTATGCATTCATCAGCGTCATAGACGTTCAAGAAATGATGATACGTTTACCATTTCTGGTTTGGCATCATCATCCCTTGAAGAGGCCTCACTTAGCTGAATCATAAATGATCGGTCCCCAGAGTCGACAACCCTCAGATCCAAAATCTCTTCGAGCCCAAAGGGCCAGAAAAGAAATCATCAAAGAGAATCTCGTCTGAGCGCGAATTTAATGGTGAACTAGTACATGCAAAGCATGCACTCCCACCACTACTTTCCACTACTAATGCTATGTTTGTACTCAAGCCCGGGTCCGGCTTATCTTTCAGTAGAACATTCCCACCCACAACATCACATCAATAATGATATATATACAATGCTGAAAATAAAATGCGGGAAAATAAAGCACATACATAAAACACCCAAAGATAAACAAACAAGCGCTAGGATTAACTCGCATAGGGAACCATCACGGTCCCCGGCAGAGTCGCCAGCTGTCGCAACTGTGAAAAACACCCGACGGAAACAGAAGAGTCGCCACCTTTCGTTATTTATCCCAAAGAGAGGGAAAGGAAAAGATCGGAAAAACCTAACGAAAAAGGGAAAAGACGAGGTCATTGCAACCAAGTCCTAGATTCGGGAGTCGGTTATGCAAGGGGAAGGTATTAGCACCCCTCACGTCTGTCGTACTCGACGGGATCTAGGCTTGTTGTCTATCTAAGGGTGTGTTTAAACTATCTACACTAAAGGCTCACAGGACAAAAATAAAAGAAAAGTGACTCGGTAGAGCATCACCGCTCTGTGCCTACGTATTCCCTTGTGCAATGGAAAAGTCAGAGTCAACGTAGTTCGGCTAACTACGGTGAAAAAGGGGGGAAGGTTGCTCACCAAGACATTGCGTCTTGTGCCTATGTATCCTCATTTGGTATGAGAAATCAAACCGAACGTAGTTCGGCTAACACGAAACCACGGGTTGATTAAGTGTTTTAACCGAGTAGGGTTAAACCTCCATTCCAGCAGTTAGGGACAAATCCTGTTTGCGGTAGAACCGAAGCTTAACAATACTCTTTTTACGAAAAAGATTTCTGATTAATCCCGAAGGAAAAACGTTTGAACTTTGTTTTTGTGTTTTTTAGTGAAATGAATAAATTTGGTTTGTGATTCACGTTGCACTAAAGACTATGACCTAGGAGCAAATGCGTCGCACATCACCCAAAGGGTGTACACTAAACACTCTAGGCCATTGAGAGGAAACCCCTCAATCATCATTTCCCAAGTAGCTTAAGGCTCGTAGTGCACAACGATTGTCGTACTTATTAGATGAATTAGCATTTTTTTGAGATGAGAAGAAGAGAGACGCACGGAAGGTCTAAGGGAAACTGGGCCCTAACGTTGTCATGCAAAGTGGTCCTAAGGTTTGGATTAAAAGGGGGAACATTTACCCTAATGTTAGCATGCATGGCTTCCATCCTAAAGTCTATCATAAGCTCAAAAGAGATTAGATCCTATGGGGAGCATGGAAAAGGAAGAAGAGAAGAGCAAACACAAATGAGAATGCAAATAAGGATGCAAACATAGAATGCAACACACAAGCAAAGGGAGGAAAACGTGTGGGTAAATACCTCCACAAGCACATCTCGACCTTTATTAATGCAAGAAATAAAGATGCAAAACACAAGAGGAAATGCAAATGCAAGCATCATCACTATGAACAACAACACAAAAGTGTGCATCCAAGTGGAAAACAAAAACAAGTCGACGAAGTCTCGATTAAACAACCAAAACAACGACAAAAAGTCCAGAACACTTCATTTCTAATACATTGTATTGAATTACGATGATTCGATGCGAAACGGTACCCAAACATGCAAGAAAATTAGCAAAACAGACCCACTGGCACAATGTTAATCGGTTAACCCCAGGGGTTAATCGGTTAACCACTATTAACGCTTAAAAAATTTGAATATTTGAACTAGTTAATCAGTTAACCATATGTGTTAACCGATTAACACTCTGAAAACTTTGAAAAATTTAAAAATCTGTAATGGTTAATCGGTTAACCATATGCGTTAACCAATTAACACTGTGCCAACAGCAGAAAAACAGCAACAAAACAACATTTTTAGCAAATAAGCACTTATCCGATCAACCGGATGATCGCATAATCACTTAATCACGAAATTAAACCAGCAAATCATGATTCAAACAACATGTAAACAGATTAACACAACCAAATCAAGGATCAAACGGATCAAATTAGTCACAAGCTAATCAAAGACGAAAATCCACATGATTATGCAAATAAGCTAAAAAACAGATTCGGATCCAACCTTCCAAGCGGAGATTTGCTATGGTTAATGTTGATTCAACTGTGATTGAATAGATCCAATGCTAGAAGTCTGGAATACTTCAAGATCCACACTAATCCTTGTAGTAGCAATGAAGATCCTTTAAGATTAAACCAAATCAAGCCAAATAATCACTTCCAAAATCACTTCCTAGTTCAGATCCAATTTTGCACGAAAATTGAATGGAGAAATTGATTCAATGGAGAGAATGGATGAAGGTTTAGCTCTTAGAGATCAAGGATTCCAATGAAGAATCAATGATCTCAATGAGAAGAGCTTTGGTGAGGGTTTTGGAGATTGAAAAGTTGTGAGAGAATTGAGATCAATTATGGAAATGATTGAATTATGAGTGATTAGATGTGTGAGGTTTGGAGTGGATCACTTAAATACCAATTAGGCTTGGATCCAAATGAAAGGTTTGGAAAATGGTTTAGAAAATTTGGTTTGAAATGAGGAATGGGCATTTGGATGGAAAATGAAATTAATCAAATTCCAAATAGGTTCCAGATCCTTCCCAAAGTGAAAATCATACTTGCACATGACCAAAATTGGACCCCAAAGTGGTTTGAACTGAAAATTCATGTGCAGAGGAAAAATCTGCACTGGTTAATCAATTAACCATATAGGTTAATTAGTTAACACCTTTAAAAATCCCAATTTGCCCTAATTTTGCCTTGGTTAATCGATTAACCATATAGGTTAACCGATTCGAATTTTGCCGCCTTTTGGAGGGAAATCTGCCCTTTTGTCCTTTTCCAACTGTTTTGAGCTCTATTCAACTTCTGAAACTTGCTTTTAAATATCCTAACCATGAAAATGCTTGCGACAGCCTGAATACTGCTGTCTGAGCTGAACGTAGCCTACAAAACAAAATAAGATCGGTCGCACAATCGCAGGGCAAAATAAATGCCCGAGCCTCTGATGCCTGCTGTTCAGGTTCATGCACCGAGATGAAAACTGAGCCACAGGAAAACCTTGATCCCTTGTCTCAAAGTGAATGCTATGTAAATGCAAAAATGTGAAAATGCAAAGAAACAAAAGCCAAATGCTGCCAAAACGGAAAGACAAATTTTGGGGTGCTACACCCATCAATGGCATATTGGGGAAGCTACCATAACTAAAGATAATCTCTACGCCAAGCAGATCTCTATTGAACCAAACAATGTCTTCAGCTGTTAAACCCATAAGTCTCCTAGACCATTCAGATATAATCCTTATATCAACAAAAGCTCCAGAATGAGGAATGTGGTCTATGAACCACTTGTGGAAAAGCGGTGTGCAACAAGAAATATTTTTCCTCTCCTCTTCTCATTCTTATAGTGTACTGAGTGGTACAAGTCTCCTAGGAGAGTGGGTACACGGTTTTTAGAAACAAAGATGTAGAAAGCGTCCATATCAATGAAATCCGATATGTTGGGAAATAATATAATGCCATATATACATAGAGCCAAAATAGCGCTGAAAACCATCCAACAACCTTCCTTAGCATATTTTTGGGCTTTAACCACCAAGAAATATAGGGCAAAGCCAGAAGCTCCATTTATGCAGACCACGTCATCAATTAAATCAGACTTTCTCAAATAAAGAGAATTAGCAAACTTCTCAAGATTAAGCTCCTCCTCTGAACAAAAGAAAGACACTTCACCTAGGACTGGAACTCCCAAAATAAAAGCGAAGTCCTCCAAAGTAGGGAGCAACACATAGTCTGGAAAAGTGAAGCAGCATAGTGGAGGTTCATAGAACTGTAGTAAAGCATGGATAGCTCCTAGTTCATAACTGGTGACTTTACAGACAAGACTTAGAATCCTCCCATAATCCTTTCTGAAAGCTTCAAGAACGCCAGGATCAACCATAGAAATCATACCAAATAAAGGTCCTAACTTCGACAACAGAAATATATATATGATGGTCTTCTTCAACTCAGCCTCCATATCAGTAGAAGATCAGATTACTGGAATCAAAGGAAAGACGAGAACCGGAGAACACATACACATGGAATGTTAATATGCATGATGAATATGCAAATGCAGACAAGGGGATCTAGGTATCTAATGTTGTTCTATTGTTGACTAAATAGAACTAGAGCTATGGAATACCGATGAACTTCACTCTTGCAGCTGAAGGAGCCACTTCTCAACCATTTCCAACATCTAGAGTCATTGTTGGAGCTATCCCGCAAGTCCAACCTGCTATCACTCAGATCCTCATCTCGCATGCTGAAGAAAATATGTGAGATGAGTATGATGAGGTGCAACATTATCATGTTGTCATCTCTATTGTCAATCCTACTTTTGCTTAGGATTCTGAAGCTATAAAGATGTGTCGTGATCTAGCTGAGAAATTTGAGTCATGGAAGGTCACAACTCAACTTCCTTGAATGCTTTAGAAGTATGCTTAGTGCCAAATGTCGTCATTCCTCCCAAGTTCAAAGTGCCAGAATTCTAGAAGTAGAAAGGTCTCAATTTTCCCAACATTCATTTGAAGATGTACTATCACAAGATGGCTGCATATGCTAGAGATGAAAAGTTGATGATGCATTGCTTCCAAGACATCTTGTCTAGAGCATCTCTAGAATGGTATTTACAACTGAAGTGTAGCAGTGTGTGTACTTGTGCTGAGTTAGCTGAGGCTTTTGTTAAGAAATATAAATACAACACATACCTTACTTCGAATCATACTCAACTTCAGAGTATGGCTCAAAAGGACAATGAATCTTTTAAGAAGTATGCACATTGCTGAAGAGAGTTAGCTACAAGAGTGCATCCACCACTTGTTGATCGTGAATTGATTGACATCTTCATGGGCACATTGCAAGGCCAATGCTATGAAAACCTGATTGGTGATGTGTCTTTTGGATTCTCTGACTTGGTAATTGCCGGTGAAAGAATTGAAGAGGGTCTAAAAAGTGGAAAGGTCCAAGGAGGTTCTAGCAGCTAGTATGGAGCTAAGAAGCCTTTCAATGGATACAAGAAAAAGGAGGATGAAAGGAATGCCATCTCTGCTTAGAAAGGGAAAGCTCAGCAGAAGCGTCATCCTAATCAATAGAGGACAAGGAGGCCAAAAAGAAACTTTGGTCACCTACCTATGTGATATACTCAAATCTTAGTTGAACTACTAAAGGATAGGGTGATCACTTTGAGAGACCTAGCTCCGCCAACTGTCATTCCTTCAGATTATGATGTTAATGGTTATTATGAGTATCATAAAGGCGCTCCAGGGCACACGATCGAGGACTGCGGAACCTTCAAACACAAAGTTCAAGACTTGGTCGACTCCAATTGTCACGAACAACCCTTTGTCGCCACCAAGCTAGTGCCAACATCAAGCCAAGATTAGCTTCCCCGAAGAAGGAAGTCTTCATGCCATCCCGTCATTTACATTATTGTATTTTGTCTTTATTTGTTTAAGTATTGTTTGCTTTAAACATTTTCGTTTGTATTTGGTTTTATTAATGTAGTGATTATGCATACTTTGAATTAGTTATGTCGTATTCACTCATTTTTTCCATTTACTACAAATCACCGACACATTTATCCACTTCATTCTCTCTATTAAACTATTGTTTAGCAATGATTTAAGGAAGGATGATGAAAACTAAATACACATTATTGCAAACCGTATGCTTTCGGATAAAATCCTGTTGATAATGTACAAGCATTGTTTCAATTCCCCAAACAATGGAGAGACAATGAGTTAATCCTCAGTTAACCACTTTGAGCCAAGAAGTAGCAGTTTCCTTGGGATATTGAAACCCTTTCACTCAACCTGGTGCAGGGTAGTTTTCAGTTAACTTGATTACGCACTCAAATCACAAGACAAAATCCAAAAGACATGTCGGATGTTCTTCAATAACCCATGACTTGGCAGTCACAATCCTCCAACAAAATAAAAAAAAAATCAAAAAATATCAAAAGCCTGCTATGTCGAACACCTCAAAAAGAGACTTAAGCAAAAATTAAGGCAATCCCGATGTACCTAACAAACGAAATCAGTCCATGCAAAAGCTAGGAATCAAAAGCAAAAACAAAAGATGTCTTCAAATCCTCAACAAAAACAAAATAAGATTCGATGACCATGTCAAAACCAAAAGGTCACTGACATCCATAATAAAAAAGGTGGCTTCCATTTCGAGCAAACCTTGAATCATCACTCTTACACCGTCAACCCTTTTGGAAGACAAACGTGTGTAGAATTAACTGAACATAGGACTAGAGATCTTCACGAAGAAAGAGCGGGTACAAACCATGTTTTGAGCCTAATATCCTTTATTTCATTAACCATGAACCGGACCATGTTACAACCCTCGAAAGAGCTAATTGAGGCAAGGTTTATTCTGAAAGCATACTACTACAAGTTTGCATAAACTAACTCCCCACATATTTTCTAAGCTTCAACATTGGTGTCATTCTCTTTGCTACATCTTTCGCACTAGCAAAATCAGCACAACATCAGGACTAAAGGTCTACTAGTCTCACACTATTACAACATTTCAATAAGCGAATCTTTCAAAACTTGCATGAACCTTGCATTAAGATTACCATTTGTAAATGAACAATTTTAACTACAAATCAGTGCATGACGTCAAAGACACTTCAAAAAGGGAAAATTAGAAAGGAACTTGAACTTTTAGTGGTGTCAGCCCGAATCAAGGATACCTCTGTTGCACCCCAAAATTTGCCCAACCTTTTCTTTACTGGGTTTATGTTTCATTGGATTCATATAGCATTAGCATTTGCATACCATTTTCTATTTACAGGGGATTGAGAGAGGTGTGCCTAGCAAGAGGAAACAACTAGTTGCCAAGCCCACGCAAGAGGTTGTATTCAAGATACCAAGTGCTTATCATCATCAGAAGAAAGTCAAAGCTCATTGAAGGAGTGGATGGTTAAGATTGGTGTATCTCCTACCTTGGGGTTCAAATGAAAGTCATCAGATGATATTAAGTCCATGGTCATGGATGGAGAGCATTATATAAGCTCAGTGGATTTCTTGAGGGTCATTTAGGGGCTTGTGCAAGTCATTATATCAAGTGTAAGAAGCCACAATCAAAGGTGGTGCAGTTAGTGTTTTCATCTGGTCGACCCTAAGTCAACAGTGAATTTGAAGGAGATTAAGACTCAATTCCAAGTATTTGGGACCATGGAATGTTGTTATGAGATGTCTAATATATCATTTATAAATCAATTCATCAAGAATCAAGAGTTTGAGAAGTTGCTAAGCTAGGGTTTCTAAGCTTGTCAGTGTAAAATCCCCTATTTAGTGCCCAACTTCAAGACCACATATCCCAAGATGGAAGTCTCATCTCATCTTGACCCCAACATGAAACTTGTAGAGCATGTATCTAGATTTCGTTTGAGTACAAGAAGTCATTAATATGATTTCTAGAACTCAAGTTATGAAGTTGGCAAGTTACAAGTCATCAGATGAATGTGATTTTGGTCAACAAAAGTCAACCAACTTCCAAGACATTTTTGACCTAGAAGGATGTCTCTCCTCAATTTGACCCAAACATGAAAGTTTTTCCTTATGATCTTAGCTTTCCAAAAAGTACTAGAAGTCTTTCATCTAATTTATGAAGCTCAAGATATGAAGCTTGCAAGCCAGGGGTATTTTGGGAAACTTTGATTATAAGTCATTTTGGTTGTAGGTCAATTTCACTACTTTGCACACCTCAAATGAAACTTTTTCCAACATCAAAGTTGCTCCAAATGGGGTCATTTGCATCATCAAACATCAATATATCATTGGATTGGCTTGGATTGAAGGATTGGTGAAGGAATTCCCATGAGAAAAGCATCAAAAGCCATAAAATCAAATAAATTTATTTTGAACCAATTTTTATCAAGTTGGTGCATTTTTTGAGTCCACAAATCATTCTAAACAAGATGCCAATTTTGGATTTGCAAATTGAGGGTATTTTCATGGTTGTTTTCATGCTTGCTTCAAGTGAAAGTAACATAATCAAATCCCACGATTGAGATCAAAACAAGGTATTAATCTGGTCCATTAAATTCCTTACATCACAAGCAACATGTATGAGCCAATTTCAGGAGGTTTTGAGATCTGTTTTCGTGTGAACCATGGAGCTTCAAAGTGCAAAACTTGGATTTTCAATTGGATCAATGTGGGCTTGGATTGGGCTTTATCATCATCCAGATCCAATGTATATATTCTCAGCACCATGTACAAACTCTAAGAATGTATTTTTGATCCAGAATTCAAGAGAAAGCAGTTACAAAAAGTGGAGAAGAAGTGAAAATCGAATTTGGTAATTGAAGCAGTTTTAAGCCAAATCAAGGTCTCCAACACTTCCATTGAAGATCAAGGAACGATTATGGATTGTTTTCATCAAGCTTCATCAAGAATTGAAGGTCCAACGGAGCTATTCGGTTAGGTAACTAACTTTTCCAAATTGCACTCTGTTCATACTGTGATTGCATGCCATTGTTGCATATTCACGATCCTTGAGCTTCATAGTTAGATTCTGGTTAGGTATTATGACTGTTAGTGGCAATTTGTGATGACTGCTTGATTTTGTTTTGGATCAGTTTAGATGATTTAGGTGGTTTTAGGCTTAGATAACATTGGATTCTTGATCAGTGTGAGACGTAGATGAATTTAGACTCAAAGTTTGTGAGATTTGGTGGAGTTCTGATCCACCTGCAAGTTTGAGGCTACCAGAGAAGACCACCGGAGCCACCATGCTCCAGCGTCTGTGTTCTTCCCTCCATCAGAGATGTTTAAATTTCCCCAAAGCGACGTGGCCTTGCGTGTGCCCTTAGATCTGATGATTGATCCATCCAAAAGCCATGATTACGCCCTACCGTGCGTTTGCTTTGACTAAACGCATAGGATCCATTCAAAACTCAGCGTTTCATTAAACGCTTGCTTGAACCTGGGCCTTTATTGCTTCTGGCACCCCCTAGTGTAGTAAGCCCAATGCATTACACGCGAATTGCTTGCTATTCATACTACTCTTTTCCAATTTCATTTTATTTTCTTTTATTTTTACATTTTGCAATCTGTTATATTTTAATTCTTTTAAAATACTTCCAAATGGACTAAAATACACAAAAAATGTTTTTAGGTATTTCAAGATGTAAACTAAATTTAGGAAATTTTAGTTTAATTTTTCTGGACATTTTTCAATTAAAAACAAATGATTCATTTGGAAGTGTTTTGTTGGATTAAAAATTGCATATCTTGCATTCTTGATTTTATTTTTTGATGAAACTTTCACATAAATGTTGGATTTTTCTTGTACATATTCTTGTTGCATTAGTTGGTTTTTTTTATATATTTTCTATCTGTTTTTGGTACCTTTTGATTAGGGTTTAGGCTTGATCTATGGGACCTTCCCTCTTGCCTAATTCATAGGAACTCCCTTAAGATTTGCCTTCTGTTGGAATAGCTAGATTAGGACTTAGGATCCCCTTCTTTGACCCCTGGTTCCTAACACCAGAGGGGTCCCATAGGAGTTTATTTAGAATTTTTAGGATTAGTTTACTATTTTTAGTGTATTTTACACTTTAGGTCACCCTTGTGTGATTTTCACTTCTACACTTGTGCTAGTTTGATATTGTTTGGAATTTTATGTATTGTTTGAATACCCAATATTCATGTATCAATGTCATGTATATAATAAAGCATTTGTATGCTCATTTTTAGGCCTTGATCATGTTCATAACTTGGTTAAGTTTAGGCATCACTTAGGAGTTCCATTTAGGATTTTTCATGTGTATATGTTGAATGCTTTTCACTTTTTGCATGATCCTCTTGCCATCTTTTGTAAATTACTTTTCAAATGCATTGTACACATCTTCTTCTCCTCTTTACTCTCTTTACTATGACCTAAGGATCCCACTTGTGAGAGCCTAGCTCCTCCTCTGGAAGAACTAAAGGCATTCCATAAGTGGTAGAACCTTTGAGGACTGCTTATGTGTTTTTACACATTGAATGTGATGAGTTTGATTGAGTGTCATAGTGAGTTCCTTTGGTTCTCACTTTACTTCCCATCATCTTGTTTATCCTTTCCTCTTCATGTTGTATGATTTGGTGCATTAGGATAGAAGTAGTGCATGTTGAGGCATTCTTTCTCTTAAGTCCATGTTTGCATTAAAGGTTGAGGTTTCCTCCCTTTGCTTGGATGTTGTTTTCTTTTTTATACTTGCTTTGCTTGCATCTAAAGGTTGAGTTTTCCTCCCTTGTTTGGATGTTATTTTCTTTTTGTGTATCTCTTGTTTGCATTAAAGTTTGACGTGTGCTCCCTTTGCTTGTATTGTTGCATTGCATGTGCATCCATTTATATTCAAATTTCAATTCAAGTATTGTATGTTGTTGCTTTACTTTTCATTGCCATGTTCCCCTAGGAGTTCACACTTCCTTGTTTAAGGAAAGTGATTATAGGCCTTAGGCTTCCATCCATGTATGCAAACAAATAGGATAGAATTCCTTTCTAAACTCAACTTTAGGACCATGATGCACGATAACTTTAGGGTTTTGATCTAGTCCCCTTTAGAGTCCTTTCTCTCTTCTCATCTCAAAACAATCTTAAAACACCTAATAAATGCTAATGAGTATTGTACGTTTCGAGCCTTAAGCTACTTAGGAAATGGTTGTTGAGGGGTTTCCCTTTAATAACCAGAGTGTTTAGTGTATCACCCTTTGGGTGATATGCGATGCATTCACTCATGGGTCATAGTCTCTAGTGCAATATAAATTACAAACATTCATTCAAAAACATTTCTCTAATAAAAGACAAAAACAAATAGTCAAACTCCTCTTTTTCCCTTTGGGGCTCCCTTAATCAAGGAAAATCTTTTTAGATAAAGAGTATTGTTAAGCTTTGGTTCAACCGCAAACAGGCGTCGTCCATAACTACTAGAACGATTGTTTAACCTTACTCGGATAAAATAGATGAACAAACCTGTATTCTCTTTATCCCGAACTATGTTTGCTCTGATCTCTCATACCTGTTGAGAGTATGTAGGCACGAGATGATGATGTCTCGGCGAGCAACATTTCCCCCTTTCACCCGTAGTTAATCGAACTACGTTGACTCTGACTTTTCCATTGCACGAGCGAATACATAGGCACAGAGCGGCGATGCTCTGTCGAGTCACTTTTCTTTTCTTTCGTCCCAGACCTTTAGTTAGATAGTTTCAATCACCCTTTTAGATAGAAAAATAAGCATGGATCCCGTCGAGTACAATGGACGTGAGGGGTGCTAATACCTTCCCCTTGCATAACCGACTCCCGAACCCGAGATTTGGTTGCGATGACCAATCTTATCTCGTTTCGCAGGTTTTCTCTGATCATTTCCTTTCCCTCTTGTTGGGATAAATAACGAACGGTGGCGACTCTTTTGTCATTGCCGACACCTTTTTTTGGAGTAGCGACAGCTGGCGACTTTGCTGGGGACTCCAACGGTTCCATATGCGAGTCAATCCTAGCGCTTGTTTGTTCATTTTTGGGTGTGTGTACATACTTGTTGTACTTTATTTTTACTTTCCCGCATTTGTTTTCAGCATTATATATCATTATTGTTATACTATGGGGAGGGAGGTTCTGCTGAGTGATAAGTGATCAGTACATTTTAATGTACCTTCCTCTATGTTTAGACTTAGGCATTTCTACCATTTAGTTTATTTAATTTCCTATTTTATAATGTTTTTACAATTTATTTTATTTTAAGCTTTATTTAATTTTCGTTTGTTATTTTTCAGCATTAACAGCTTTTATTGAAAAATTCATAACTGGAGCTACAGGAATCGGATTGAGGCGTTCTACCAGTCGTTGGAAAGCTAAGAAAGAGATCTACAACTTTCATGTTGCACAAAGGAGCTGATTCGGATTTCTTGAGTCTCAAATAATTCGTTGAAGTTTCTGACTTGTGACAATGTAGTTTTCCTTGCGGGCCTAGTTTAGGTTTCTGGCCCAGTTATTTTCTATTTAAAGTTGTTGTTGTGATGCAAAACATGGACCTAGTTTATTTTTCCGAATTTTTTCCTTTGTTTTATAGTTTTCATGGAGAACTAATACCTCCGGGCAAATCCTGCTGTGTACGGTTTCAACACTTTGAGGTTATTATTATGTCAATTTACTCTGATTCCTTTCAATCCTTTTCTATGAAGTCATCTGCTTAATTTGATTACAATTGTTTGCTTAATTCAATTGTTGTTCATAGGATAGAATTGGTTAAATTCGATTGTATGTATGTTCCTAAATTTAATTGCGTATTATCGTTTGCTTAATTCGTTAATTCGTCATATTCTTAACCGTTTGCTTAATTCGGTAAACAGGAACATAATTCATTTGATGTTGATAAGCGCTTGTCTGATTAATATCATAATCGAATAGGATTGGTACCGCTTAGGGATTGATGTTATAATAACCGATGATAAGTCGGGACCCGAATCAGTAGGATTAACCGTTTTAGTTTATCTGATAATCATTTTTTTAATCATTTTTTTTCTTATTTTATAAATCAAAACTTAAAACCCCCATAAACATTTTCTTTAGTTGATTGAAATAATACAAGAATCCTTGTGAGAACGATATTTCGAGTCATTTGTCGCTATATTACATTTTTATCAAAACTACTCGTTTTTGATCCGCGAGCGACCGTGGATCAAATTGGCGCCGTTGCCGGGGATTCTTATTAATTTTAGCCAAATGTAAAATTTTAATTTTAGAGTTTTTGTTTTTTTTGTTTTTTGTTTTTTGTTTTTGTGTGTAAATTTTCAGGGTTGCAGTACAGTGGTAAGCGTTTCAGCCTATCAGGTGAGTTTGTAAGCTATTGTTCCGATTTGCTCCGAATTTTTTCCAGAAAATCAGAAATAAATCGTTTAACAATACTCATTTAGAATATAATTCTAAAAGATTTTGACCCTGAAAATCGCAAATTAGTTATTTTTCTATTTTATTTTATTTTTTCTATTTTCATATTTTCAAAAAAATCCGAATTTTTTTTTATTGACTCATTTTGATTTTATTTGATTTTTAGTTATATTTTTATAATTTTTAGATTTAATTTTATTCGGTTTTCTATTTTTCCATTCTTTTTCTTAACGGGGACATTGTTGGTATTTTTCTAATTGTTGCTGCATTGCCGAATTTGTTCTTTGTTTTATTTTCTTTGTTGATTTTCCTATTAAATTTAATATGACAAATCAAATAACTCTTAGAGAACTTGTTGCCTATGATACGAACTATAATGCTTTATGTATGGAATATCCTGTTGTTAGTGTACCTTTCGAATTGGAATCTGATTTAATACACTTGTTGCCAAGGCTTAATGAACTTGCAGGTGAGGATCCGAATAAGCATATGAATGAATTCCAAATTGTATGCTCTACACCTTCTGAACCTTCATTAGAGGACCTTGTCAAGCAAATGGCTATAAATGATCTTCAGTTTCAGCAACAAACAGATTCAAGTCTTCAGGCTCTGCAGACACAGATTGAACAGTTTGCCACTATACTGAATGCCATGCAACAAGCTCAAGAATCAAACCAACTATCTGCCCAAACAGTAGTGAATCCAAAAGAGTTACCATCTGATTTAATTGATGATATTCATCCTGAGTTGTTATCTGATTTTCCATCTTTATTAGATTATGATGATACTTACTCTTGTGATTCATGTACCGACACTAACATTTGTTCTGTTTGTGCTGAGATTAATGCTGTCGTACAGGGTGATGTTTTTCATGCAGATGAAGTTGTTTATGTAGCTAAAACTCTTAACATCACGGCTGCCCCAACCTCACCATCCATTGAACAACCTTCCCCCTTGGAGCTTAAACCACTTCATATCAATCTGAATTATGCTTATTCAGATATGGATAAAAAGCTTCCAGTTATAATTTCTTCTAACCTTGATTTTGATGAAGATAATAAACTTTTACAGGTTTTGAAGAAACATAAGAAGAGAATTGGATGGACCTCGATGGAAGTGGGAAGAAAAGCAATGAAGCAACCCCTTAACCCATTGATCTCTGATGTTGTGGAAAAGGATATCAAATTCACGTGTCCATTCGATACTTTTATTTATCAAAGATTCTTCTTTGATCCTGGAATAAAAGGCGAAGACACTAATACAAATTTCAAGGGCGATGGATGCTATCCAAAGTTACTCCCCACTTTGGAAGAGGAGACGGCAGGAAATCTCTCTTTGGGAAAGGATGCATATGTGATCACTTATCCACCTTGACTCCTCGGGTGTGTTCCTTCCTTTCTCTCACTCTTATTTTATATTTATGTTCTTTCGTTGAGGACAATGTATGATTTAAGTGTGGGGGAGGGAACCATTTACTTTGTTTTATTTCTTTCAATTTTCTTTGTTTTGTTTTGTTTAATAAAAAAATTGTTTACTCAGAAAAACACAATGCATTTTTTGAAAATTTTGGGCTGTAGATCGATTGGAGGTCAGATTGTAGAGACTTGGGAAAAATTCATAAGATCGGTATCGTTTTAACACCTTGAGTCTCCAAAATATGGAAATCGATTTAGATACTTGTTATGGCTTAGTCTTGAGTTCTCGTCCTTTAATAGCTCTTAAGTAGTTTATCTAGCAGTCAGCACCATCTAAAAATGACATGCTAAGTAATTGAGCTGATGCAAATAAGTGAATGATCCCGTGCTTAATAAGAAAAAAAAAAGAGAAAAAGAAAAGGACAAAAAGTGAAGAAAAAAAAGAAAAGACAGAAAAATGTCTAATTATGAATTGTTGAAAAAAATATGGATCACAGTCACTAACAAGCTTAATTACCATGTGTGTGAATAGATAAAGGGCTTAATGTGAGTGCACTAGAATGAAAGAGAGTGAAAAAAGAGGATGAGTAAGTTAGACTTAGGCATAACGACATGATTTGGATTGGTTTGTATAGGACGGAGTCTTATGATCGCAAAATTGCGGATTTGTGTTCTTACGATATCCTTAGTATGCAAAAGTAGTACCTATCAATGCAATCTTCACCAAAGAGGAGTTCACAGCCTAGATTGAATAGCTGAATGTTTTTGTGTTTCATGAGTTTTGACAATACTTTGCTCGGAGTGCAAAAGTTCAAGTGTGGGGGAATTTGATCAGTACATTTTAATGTACCTTCCTCTATGTTTAGACTTAGGCATTTCTACCATTTAGTTTATTTAATTTCCTATTTTATAATGTTTTTACAATTTATTTTATTTTAAGCTTTATTTAATTTTCGTTTGTTATTTTTCAGCATTAACAGCTTTTATTGAAAAATTCATAACTGGAGCTACAGGAATCGGATTGAGGCGTTCTACCAGTCGTTGGAAAGCTAAGAAAGAGATCTACAACTTTCATGTTGCACAAAGGAGCTGATTCGGATTTCTTGAGTCTCAAATAATTCGTTGAAGTTTCTGACTTGTGACAATGTAGTTTTCCTTGCGGGCCTAGTTTAGGTTTCTGGCCCAGTTATTTTCTATTTAAAGTTGTTGTTGTGATGCAAAACATGGACCTAGTTTATTTTTCCGAATTTTTTCCTTTGTTTTATAGTTTTCATGGAGAACTAATACCTCCGGGCAAATCCTGCTGTGTACGGTTTCAACACTTTGAGGTTATTATTATGTCAATTTACTCTGATTCCTTTCAATCCTTTTCTATGAAGTCATCTGCTTAATTTGATTACAATTGTTTGCTTAATTCAATTGTTGTTCATAGGATAGAATTGGTTAAATTCGATTGTATGTATGTTCCTAAATTTAATTGCGTATTATCGTTTGCTTAATTCGTTAATTCGTCATATTCTTAACCGTTTGCTTAATTCGGTAAACAGGAACATAATTCATTTGATGTTGATAAGCGCTTGTCTGATTAATATCATAATCGAATAGGATTGGTACCGCTTAGGGATTGATGTTATAATAACCGATGATAAGTCGGGACCCGAATCAGTAGGATTAACCGTTTTAGTTTATCTGATAATCATTTTTTTAATCATTTTTTTTCTTATTTTATAAATCAAAACTTAAAACCCCCATAAACATTTTCTTTAGTTGATTGAAATAATACAAGAATCCTTGTGAGAACGATATTTCGAGTCATTTGTCGCTATATTACATTTTTATCAAAACTACTCGTTTTTGATCCGCGAGCGACCGTGGATCAATAAGCCAGACCCAGGCTTGAGTGCAAACATAGCATTAGTAGTGGAGAGTAGTTGGGGCGTACATGCTTTGCAATGTACAAGTTTCCCATGAAATTCACGCTCAGACGAGATTCTCTTTGATGATCTTCTTTCCAGCCCTTTGGGCTTTAGGGGATTTTGGATCTGAGAGTTGTCGACTCTGGGGATCAATCATTTGTGATTCAGCTAAGTGGGGCCTCTTCAGGGGACGACGATACCAAACCAAAAATGGTAAACGTATCATCATTTTTTGAAAGTCTGTGACGCTGATGAACGCATAGGATGTCAAACCGTATCAGTGGATAGGTCTATACCTGTGAGAGGTATTGGGTCATACAGGAAACCTCGACTTCCAGATTACCCGGTTTTCTTTACAGTATGAATTTGAGTTATTGGTATCAGTTGGTTCCTATTATCAGAGTTGTGCCATTGTTCTTGTCAAAGCAAAGCGCCGGTTCTTCTCCAGCTACAGCACAACAATCTTGATCCCCTATTTGCATCTTTGCATTTGCATTTTCATTTTCATCTGCATCTCATTAACATGTATTTATGTTGCAGGTGCATATTTCCCCCCTCAGCTCTAGAGATCTTGCTCTCTGCTTCCGACATGGAACCCCTGAAGAAAATAGTTGCCTACAAGCTTCCTACTCCAGACATTAGATCTCGGCTCAGTTTGATTTTTGTGGTTGATAGAGAGGTACTGGAGGATTTCAGAAAATCTTATGGGAAATTGCTCATTTTGTCTGCAAGCCTTTAGTGTACGAGATGAATGGTTTGTATGCCCTGTTGCAATTCTATGAACCGCAGCTGAGATGCTTCACATTTCCTGATTATGTCCTCGCACCTACCTTGGAAGAGTATTATGCATTGTTTGATGTGCCTATTTTAAATCAGATGTCGTTCTTCCATACGGACGGTAAGCCTAATCTGGCTCAGCTTCCTGCAGCATTACAATTGGATGCCTTATAGATAGAAGGAAAATTGACTAAATGGAATGGTGGGCATGGTTTTCTCCTTGCAGTTCGTTGTTGAAAAGGCTCAACAGTGCTCCAAAGATGGATGTTGGATCGTATTCAATGCCATTCTAGCTCTTTGTGTCTATGGCATCATTTTGTTTCCCAATATGCCGGAGTTCGTAGATTTGGATGCCTTTCATATCTTCGCCTCAAGGAATCCAATACCCACACTGCTAGGTGACGTTTATCACTCGGTTCACAACAAGAATGAGAACCAAAGAGGGAAAAATGTGTCCTGTTGTGTTCCGTTACTGTACAGGTGGTTTTCCAGCCATATGCCCGAGACAGGTCCTTTTGTCACTTCTGCAGGTACATTGGAGTGGTCGGAACGTCTGATGGGTTTGTCAGCTGAGCACATCACTTGGTTTGATAGGAATATGCTTGGTATGGAAATCATCTATAGCTGCAGTTGTTTTCCTATTGTTCCTCTAATAGGATGGAAGGGGTGCCTTAACTACAATGCGTCATTGTTGGTTAGGCAGTTTGGTTATGCATTAAGGGATCCTTCCAAAGAAGAAGAAGTACAGGAATCTCTGTACCTCACCAGGCTGTTAGGAGATGATACGTTGTCAAAACTTGAGCACGCTTGGAACAATATTCACAGGAGAGGAAAAGCATTGTTGGGAAAGAGTAATAGCCGAGCCTATGACCCCTACTTGAGCTGGATTCAGGATAGAGCGAAGCAGATGCTGATGCCATTTCCTTCAGTGGCGCCTTTATATCCCCTCATGATTGAGGAGCCAACTACTATGGACATTCATAAGTACAACCAGTTATGGGCCGAGAAAGAGGAGCTACAGAAAGCTAACGAGGAGTTAGAGAAAGAGATTGCTCAGCTCCGAAGTGAGAATACCGAAGCAACCTATTCTTTGAAGAAATAGATTGAGTTGGTAAACAAGTTGGGCACAGACTTAACCAAGCAGATTAAATCCTGGGAACGATTGGGTCTAGATTTGAAGGTTTTTAATAGTGTGTTTGCTTCCAAGAAGCAGGACTTGGACAAAGCTTATTTAGAGATCTCCAAATTCAACGCCCAATGGAATGCCACATTTTCTAACAACAAAGAGCGCGAAGATAATTTAAAGTCGCAGATCAACAAATTGAAGACTCAATTGAGAGCCAAAGACGAGAAGATCTCAGCAGAGGCCTCACTCAGGCGCGGCACCGAGTACCGACTGAATGAAGCTATTGTAAACTTGGAGTATTGCAGGCTGAGAGCTGACTCCAAAAGATGCAAGCTTGAAGATTGTTTTGGTGAAGGAGCTTGGGAGGACTAGGCTGAGGACCTACAGCGCACCATTAGCCAGAGATAGCTGCTTATTCAGGGGCTACTCACCAGACCAAGTCACCCCGAGACGCAGGAGTTGCTAGAGGAGTTCTGGTCTCGCCATCCAGCTTGATTACTTTGTTTTCTCTCTATAGTTGTCGCTTATGCTTGTTGTACTGACCATCACTAAGCTTGTTGGTTGAGGTCCTTTAAAATTATAATTAGTTGATATGCTTGTACGCTGCCTGCGTGGCTTTCCATTTACATATACGAGGAGTTTTCTACTATTGCTTGTCTTAGGGGATTTTTCATCGTCGTGCTTTCCCCCGGAACGAGAATTGAGGGGGAAATATCCCTGTTGCATACATACATGTTTGCATAGCATTTTTGCATTACACGTACGGCAGGACCCTCTATCTCATCTCTATCTCTCCATTAGTGTGTTTCTGGATTGCTGATCGAATAACTCACCGGTATGCTACCCGAGGAAATCAGAGAAGAGTGATGGAGCAAATTCAGTCAGAGATGCAAGAGTGCAGGGAAAGGATGAATCAGTTTATGGACCTCATGCAGGGGGTCACTAACAGACAAGAACAACTCCGTACTTTGGTGCAGCCCTTGATTGCACGAGTTGACAGTAACGGTGTTCTTCATGGAGGACAAACGGCTAATCCTCCTCTCAATGAGAATGGGACTCCTCATGCTCGCTATATGCTTAATTTGGTTATCCCTACTGCTGGAGGGAATGGTAATGACAATGGCAATGTTGCTGGTTCTGGTAATGCTATTGGTTTCGACAACATTGGTTTTGGGAATCCTGGAAATGGTAATGCTGGAAATGATATTGCTGCTAACGGGAATGTTCACGGGCCTGGTGTCACCGGTGCTGCACACGGTAATGTGGATCAGTTATGGAATGAAGACAGGCAGGAGGATGTGTTCACACCTAGGGTTGTGGTTGCTGAGTTCCCTTCTGAATCTGATAGGACGATCAAGTTGATTGAGGAAAAGATGAGGTCTCTGGAAAAACAAAATGTCGTGGGCCTTGATATGGCTAATCTGGGACTTATCCTCGACCTAAAAGTGCCTCTAAAGTTCAAAGTCCTGGACTTTAACAAATATAAGGGTACCACATGTCCAAGAGTTCACTTGCGCTCTTACTAACGGAAGATGTCCGCGTACTCGGACGATGAGAAAATGCTGATGCACTTCTTCCAGGACAGCTTGCCCGGGCCGTCCCTTGAATGGTATATGGGGCTGGAGCCCATCAATATCTGAAGCTGGAGGGACCTGGCTGAGGCCTTTGTAAAACATCACCAATATAACAGCGACCTTGCTCCCAACAGGGTCCAACTTCAAAATCTTTCCCAACAGAATAATAAGTGTTTCAAGGAGTACGCCTAAAGGTGGCGTGAACTCGCGACCAGAGTACAACCTCCAATGGTGGAGCGTGAGTTAGTTGATCTATTTGTTGCTACTCTACCTAGGGTCTACTACGAGAAGCTCGTCGGTAACATGTCGGGTAACTTCTCTGATTTGATAATCACTGGAGAGAGGGTGGAGAATGACATCAGGCTCGGGAAAATTCAGTCAAACAAAGTGCCCTCAACTAGAGGAGGGAAGAAGGTGTTTGGTGGTAAAAAGCGGGAAGGTGAGACTAGTTCAGTGTCCAACTCTAAAGGAAAAGGTAAGGGTTAGTATCAAAATCGTCAACGTCAATAGGTCGCCAGTATAACAATTCCTGCTGTTCAGCAGCAGCAGCTAAATCAACAGAATCAGAATCAGAATTACGCCCAACGGAGATATCAGAATTGTGGCCAAGGGGTGAACAAAGTGTTTGACACACCACCAATTCCGTATTCGCAACTTCTCCAGACCTTATTGCAATTGCAGCTTATTTAGAAGAGGACTATGGCTCCCCTGACGGTACCACCTCCACCTGGGTATGATGCGAACACCCGCTGTGAATTTCACTCAGGTGCCCCGGGGCACAATATTGATAATTGCAAGGCTTTCAAGCACAAGGTGTAGGATATTATTGATAGCAAGGCGATAAATTTCTCCAATGACACTCCCAATGTCATACAGAATCCTATGCCAAATCACGGAAAAGCTGGAGTCAATGCAATCTTTGAGGATGATGATCTGGATTTGATAGCAGATGTCAGAGAGCTGAAAACGCCGTTGAGCTTCGTGAAAGCGAAATTGCATGAAAGGAGGTTTGTTCCCAGGGTACGAGGAATTCTGTGCTGAGTGTGCATGCCATCTAGATGGTTGTGATCAATTGAGAATCGGTATTCAGAGTCTGATGGACAAAGGGGTTCTACAGTTTGATCGGGCCAGGGAAGGCAGATCCAGAGAAGTGGTAACTAAGCAGAGGGGTGAGATTGCTACGATCTCTATCCCATACAAAACTATTACAATTTATGCTCCTAGACCATCGACGATTGTCATTACGAAAGCTGGTCCCGTGCCTTTTGAGGATACCAAGGTTGTTCCATGGAATTATGGAGCCGAGGTATATATTAACGGACAGAAGCTAGATTTGAAGAGTCCGCCTCTTGAGTCAGTGAAGAATTTGGTTGGTGCAAGAGGAATTACCCGAAGCGGTCGAGTCTTTTCACCACCCAAAGTGGTGGCTGATAAAGCAGACAAAGGAAAGGGTAAAATGGTCGTGGAAGAAACCTCTCAGGCTAGAGAGAAAGAACTGTTGGCAAAAGATGTAGAAGAGTTTATGAGGCTAATAAGGAAGAGCGGCTACAAGATAGTCGACCATCTGCAGCAAACGCCTTCTAAAATTTCTATATTGTCATTGTTGCTATGCTCGGAAGCACATCGAAATGCGTTGCTAAGGATATTGAATATTGCGTACGTGCCTCAAGAAATTTCAGTAAACCAACTCGAAGGAGTTGCCGTGTGTCGCTACCGCGAAAATAAGGTGCCGGCAAAACAGAAGAGTCGCCACCTTTCGTTATTTATCCCTCAGAACGGGAAAGGAAACGATCGGAAAAACCTGACAAAAAGGTATAAGACAAGGTCGTCGTAACCAATGTCTGGGTTCGAGAGTCGGTTACGCAAGGGGAAGGTATTAGCACCCCTCACGTCCATCGTACTCGATGGGATCCATGCTTGTTGTGTTTATCTGACAGGTGTGTTTAATCTATCTACCTATCAAGGCTGGTCTGAAAAGAAAAGAAAATGACTCGGCAAAGCGTCGCACTTTATGCCTACGTATTCTCATCAGAGAATGAGAAATCGGAGTCAACGTAGTTCGTCTAACTACGGGTGGGGGAAGGTGGCTCGCCAATACGTCAGTATTGTGCCTACGTACTCTCAACAAGTATGAGAGATCAGAGCTTATGTAGTTCGGGATAATACGGATTACGAGAATTTAGATTCATCTGTTTTTCGAGTAGGGTTAACAAACAGTTCCAGCAGTTTGGCGTACGCAGCTCGACCCTTGGAGACTTAGGCGTTACCGTTTGCGGTAGAACTGAGAGTTAACGACACTCTTTTCTTTAGAAAATCTTCCTTTTAATTACGGGCCCACGGGGAAAAAAGGTTTGAAGTTTGTTTTCTGTCTTTTACGGGAGAACTGTTTTTTATGGATGTTTGCAACCAACATCGCACTAGAGACTATGATTTGAGAGTGAATGCGTCACATGTCACCCTAAGGGTACCATACTAAACATCCAGACTGTTGAAGAGTGACCCTTCAACAACCCTTTCTCAAATAGCTTAAGGCTCATAACGTACGACATCAGTTAACCTTTATTACTGTATTTTAATTTGTTTTGAGATGAGAAGAGAGAGGGACAACTACGGGGAGACTATCAAGTCCTAATGTTGTCATGCCAAGGATTCATCCTATGGTTGAGGTTTGAAACAGGGAATTCCTAGAAGTTATCATGCATAGGTTTCAACCTAAAGTTCTAATCATCACTTCCTTATCAAAGGAGGTGAGATTCCTAGGGGATCATGTCAATGATACAGAAACGGATAAAGCATTAGCTTAAACAGTAAACAGATAACCAGTAGAGGAAACAACTGTAAATACAATGCATGCAATGCAAGTGAGGGAGGAAATGTGTGCGGGGCATAAGCCTCCACAAGCTCATCTCAACCTCAAGCCAAGTATGAATAATTGCAAAAATAATAGAAGAAAATAGAATGCCATCAAGCAAACCACAAACCACACAGGCAAGGGAGCGGAGCTCTACCGAATACCAACAAGCAAAGCCATACAGTAAAAATACAAGCAGAGGGAGAAACTCAACCTCTAATGCAATACAAGCAAGGGGAGAAACTCAACCCTTAGGATACTCTTAGGCTTATTCAATTACATGACCTAATCTAAATGCATCACACCAATCAAGTTACATTAATACATTTGCACAAGAAGAAAACAGACAGTCAAGAAAGCAAATCAACAGCTTCCACAGCTTCACAGCAAAGCAATCTTCTGACAGCAATCCAGTCCACAGTTTGTAATTGTTCTTCAAGTCTATCATCTTCAAGGGAATGAAAGAGGTACTCCAAATTCATGCTTCAATCTTCAATAGGCTCCACGAAGAGAGAAGAGAATCAACAAGATGATTATTTGATGATGGGAAGCAGAAAAGGAAACCAAAGGAATCTCATCTGACACTAAACCAGTCATCAGAGAAAGGCATCCTCAAAAGTTCTACTCATTGTAAATGTCACACATCCCTCCTAAGGAGAGATGAGACTTTTAACATGATGACTTTGAATCATAGTATGGGAATGGAATGGGAATGAAACCAACCATTATTTGAAGAATGAAAAAACTATGTCTAAAGCCCTCTCCTAAAGCCCTAATCTTATAAGCTACAAAAAGTTAACAAAAAGGAAAGTAAAGCTCCAATCCAAGCTCCACCAGCCACTCCACAAAAGCTTCATCATGCCCATGATGTCCTCCAATAAGAACCAGAAGCCCACTATGCAAGGGAAGCTTTTTTTGAGTCCATTCCAAATCAGTCACCAAAACTGAAACACCAAATGAACAATCAACTTGAATATTCTATCTAAAATATCAAAACACATTCTAAAAATCTAATTATTTATCTAAGGGAACATGCATTTGCTAATGATCTACAGTTCAAAAATTAGGACATAATTCAATCTCTAAGTCCTCTAATAAAATCCTAAGTTGCAAGGTATCACTAAAGAGATCCACTAAAAATCACACCTAAACAACTAAACTAAAAGCATATTTAAAATCATCTAAAAATCATGATAAAAATCACAAGGAAACATCAATATGTACACAAACAGCATACAAGAAATCAAGATCAAATTCAGAACCATGAGTGAAAAAGAAAATGGACAAAATCACAACATCATTATTTCACCATTAAGCACATATTAAACCAAAAAATATGCAATAAAATGAAAATGCATGAAAAATGGAAAATAAAATCATGAAAAAACTCTAAACAATTTAAATTGTATCCATAATTTTTCTCAAGATTTAGTATCAATTTTTACTATTTTTTAGGAATTAAAATCAAACAAGCATGAAAGCAAAAATTAAAAAAGAAGAACATAAAAGAAATAAATGGGAGGGGTGCATTAAGCAGCAAAACAAGCTAGTTTCGCTTGGGCCCAGGAGAAAGGGGGTGTCACTAGCAACTGGGCGTTGGGCCCATCTGAGTTTCAACTCAGTTCAAAGAAAAAAAACCAGGGAGGGGGTGCATTGAGCAATCACTTTGCCTTGTAAAACCATGTTCGGCCTGAGGGAGGGGTGGTGATAGCAATGAGAATGCCAAGCCCAACGCCTATGACAATTCCTTCAGTTTATTCAACTCACAAATTAATCCAAAAAAGGTTACACGCCAGGATTCGAACCAATGCACCTTTGGTTCACGCAGCGAACAACACAAGCCTAGGAAATTCACTAAACCAAAACGCTGCATTGTGGGGGGAGTTTACGTGGCTCATTGAGAATGCTTGGATTGCTTGACCAGGTCAAGTTTTCAACACGCATGGATGGACACGATTTCATCTTCTTCGATTTAAATTTCTGCAAACCTCAAGCCTGCGCGCGAACCAGAGCCGTCGTCGGCGGCTTTTTCGGCCACCCCTGCGCAACCCTAACTCCATCTATAGTCAACCATTCGCCATGATTCCTAAATGAAACTTGCCCTAAATTTCACCAGAAATTCAACTATACCATTCATTCATGCTAAAAACGTAAGGATCAGAAAATAGCACTCTCAACCGAAAATTGCATCAACCCTAAATTGTCACTAAAGTTCAAATTAACTATCCAGAATCCATCTTGATCATAAGGAGAACCTAACCGCATGCTTCTACTTCATTGAAAACACCTAAACAGAGAGAAAATTCAAGAAGTTAAAAGCTGGCTTTGATCTTTGATTGCAGTTGATTCAAGCCTCAATTCTCTTCCAAATCATGCAGAAACCTTCAGTGATCAATGGTGAATGATTCTTGATGCTCAATTCCTGCTAAAAACCTCTGATTGTCAAAAATGAAATCTCAATTTCAAGCTCTCTTCTTCACTTCTCTGCAATGACTTCTCCACGAATTTTGGCACTAGAAGCTTCCTAAACTGATCCAAAGCTTATTTATATTCTGTTTCAACAGGTTGGAGGCCCAAACCAAGCCCATATGTGGATTTTGGATTTTCATTTTCTTCCAAAATTTCAATGTTGATATCCACCTTCTAGACTTGTTCACTCTTCAAAATTATTCCAAATCATTCACTTAACCCTTGTGGAGTGTAATGAAGTAGTTTTCATCCTTTGATTTCAATCTATGGAATGTGTTGGATATGTTTCTTACTTGTGAAGCAACCTTCCAAATGGCCATGTTATGGACTTCAAATAAAAAATTTGACAATGCCAATCTCTTTATAATATGAATTCCATTCAAATTGACTACAAATTTGACTTGAAAACATGCTATTTCCAGTTATTTTGAATTTTCACCCTTTAATTCATTAAAATGGCCTTTATACGAACTTTCTTCAACCAATGCTTGACATAATCCATATCAATGGACACTTGATACTTGGCTAAGCTAAAAACATCATTTTGAGCAACTTTCATGTTGAACAAAAATCCATTTGAGGCTTGCAAGATGGTGAAATAGACTTATGATTCAAAATGACCTGTAATGCCCAAATACCCAAAATACCCTTGACTTGTCAAAGCCATAACTTGAGTTTTACAAATACAATCATGGACTTCTAGTACTATATGGAAATCTAAGAGGATAAGGAACAACATTCTTGTTGACCAAAAGTTCATAGGAATCATCCTTCTAGGGCAAAAGTGTCATGCAAGTTGGGTAACTTTCAAGCTCCAAATTCACATGCCTCAGATGGCTTGTAACTTGTCTGGCTCATAACTTGAGTTCTATAAACCCTATCAAAGGCTTCTAGTACTCAAATTAAATCTAAGATCATGCCCTACAACAATCATGTTAGGGTCAAGATGATATGACAATCATATCTTTAGTTAAATGGCCTTGAAGTCAGGGGTCAAACCAGGGGATTTCACACTGTCAAGTCTTAGAAACCCTAGCCTGAAACTTCTCAAACTCTTCAATCATGATGAGTAAACCTTGGAATCATCCTTATAACACCTCAATGTATCAATCCATGATCACATGGCCCTTGAATCAGGTCTCAACTTCCTTGAAATCCTCAGTTGACTTAGGGTTGACCCAGTCAAACCCTAGCTGCACCAATCATGGCTGAGGCTTCTTAGTCTTGCACAATGACCTGTCTAGGCCTCAAAGTGATCTTCAACGCTTCTCATGAGCTCTCTCAAGACCTCAAGTCCAACTTCATGGCTTCAGAATCATCTGATGATCTTCCCATAACTCTCAAGTTAGGAGACACACACTCTTGGTTTCAATCACTCTCTCTGAGGATCTTTCAAATTCTTTGACAAGGATATCAACCCCTGAACACTTGAATAACTTTATCTAGCTAGCCCCATAGTCTTGTATAGCTCTTAATTGGTAATCATACCTCTTGATCTCTTGCATACATGTCAATGAAATGCAAATGATAATGCCAATGTGAATGAAACATAAGTTAGGTAAAGAAAAGTTGGTTGAATTTTGGGGTGCAACAGTTGCCCCTATTCAACCGGCTTGGACCTGACTGGGTGAGAAGCGAACGGCTCTCAAACAATCAAGGTAAAAGACGGTTTAATACCAACAAACCCGAAAATTTGCCAACTGCACAAGTATGCGGTACTCTGATGGGAACAAATCTTCAGAAACTGAAATGATAGCTGCACGACAACTAGCTAGAGAAATGCTAATCTGAACCTCCGTCAGGATGATTCTCTGATTTATCTGATATCATTGCATCCTCAAATCATCGAGGGATCACTGGTTACACGGCAACCGGCAATCTGCCACCGCACAGGTAAACGATACTTTGATTGGTAGGAACATCTTCGAAACTGAGGATGACAGTTGCGCGGCAACCTGCTGGGGAATTGGTCACACGGTAATTGGTGAAGGGTCTAATCTCAAATCTCTGTCAGGATGATCATATGATTTTGCCGTAGATTTTTGTCCTCAAGTCATCAAGGGATCACTGGTTACCCGATAACTGGTAATGGATGGTTGATCATGCCGTCAGGCATTCTGCGTCATAGCAGAAGAATTCCTTATTGTCTCCTATGGACTCATCGTGTCGCTAGGCACGTCGACAACATCTTTGTCAGACTTCATCAGTAAGTCAATAAGGGATCACCGGTTACTTGGCAACTGGTGAATAATGGATGATTCTGCCGTCGGGCATTCTGCGCCACTGCAGAAGAATTCCTTATCGTCACCTATGGACTCATCGTGTCGCTAGGCACGTCGGCAACATCTTTGTCGGACTTCATCAGTAAGTCAATAAGGGATCACCGGTTACTCGACAACTGGTGAATAATGGCTGATTCTGCCGTCGGGTATTCTGCGCCACTGCAGAAGAATTCCTTATCGTCGCCTATGGACTCATCATGTCGCTAGGAACGTCGACAACATCTTTGTCGGACTTCATCAGTGAGTCAATAAGAGATCACCGGTTATTCGGTAACTGGTGAATGATGGTTGATTATGTCGTCGGGTAATCTGCGCCACTGCAGAAGAAGTCCTTATCGTCACCTATGGACTCATCGTCGCTAGGCACGTCGACAACACCTTCGTCGGACTTCATCAGTAAGTCAATAAGGGATCACCGGTTATTCGGTAACTGGTGAATGATGGTTGATTTTGCCGTCGGGCATTCTGCGCCACTATAGAAGAATTCCTTATCGTGACCTATGGACTCATCGTGTCGCTAGGCACGTCAACAACATATTTGTCAGACTTCATCAGTAAGTCAATAAGGGATCACCGGTTACTCGGCAACTGGTGAATAATGGATGATTCTGCCGTTGGGCATTCTGCGCCACTGCAGAAGAATTCCTTATCATCACCTATGGACTCACCGTGTCGCTAGGCACGTCGACAACATCTTTGTCGAAATTCATCAGTAAGTCAATAAGGGATCACCAGTTACTCGGCAATTGGTGAATAATGGCTGATTCTGTCGTCGGGCATTCTGCGCCACTGCAGAAGAATTCCTTATCGTCACCTATGGACTCATCATGTCTCTAGGAACGTCGACAACATCTTTGTCGGACTTCATCAGTAAGTCAATAAGGGATCATCGGTCATTCAGTAACTGGTGAATGATGGTTGATTCTGCCGTCGGGCATTCTGCGCCACTGCAGAAGAATTCCTCGGGACTCATCAGGTCATTAGGAACTTTCTAACAATCAAGTTACTTATGCCGTCGGGCATTCACAGAACATCTCGGGCGTCGTCCGAACTTCATCAGAAAGTCGGAAACAGACTCCTCAATCAATCATGAACCAATAGGGATACCTAAACCATTGCCATCAGGCACTCCGCGTCAGCTGAGATAACTGCTTCGACATCGCGGTTGGACGTCAGCAGTAAGTCTTGAAATGGGATCCTTAATCATTCACGGAGCAATAAATATACACAATCTTTTTCCGTTAAGCACTCTGCGTTAGCTAGGCAAACTGCTTCGACATCGCAGCTGGACTTCATCAGTAAGTCAGGGTTTTTGGCACTACTGCCGAATTTCAATCATTAAGTCTTCAAGGAGATCTCAACTTCTCTGTTTAAGACCTGCTGGGGATGACGCGTCTCCACTGGGGATTCTGGAGAACTATCAAGTAACTCTGCTTTGGGGGTCCAGAAATCATTCTAGATGAATCAACTCTGCTGGAGACTTCAAGAATCATCTTGGACAAATAACTTCGTCGGGGACTTCAAGAATCACTCTGAACCAATAACTCTATTGGAGATTTCAGGAATCATCCTGAGCAAACACTCTGCCGGGGACTCTAAGCATCAACTTGAGCGACCAACTCTGGCGACTTCCCTGGGGATTTTAAGAATCATCTTAAGCAATCAACTCCGCTGGGGGATTCAATATTCATCTTGAGCAAACCATTCTACGAAGGAACATCTGCAAAACAAGGACGGTAACGACCTAGCTCATGTTTCATGTGCATATGTTTGACAATGGCGCAATGCTCCACACGGTGGAAATGCTATGCGTTTTTAGGGTAAATGCTATGCCATCATGCAAAATGCTATGACCCCACCAGCAAAATAAATGCTGAAGGGAGAAACCTCCTGTCAAGGAGAAAGGACCACTCTGGTGGAGAGGAGGAATCATCCGGCTGAGGAGAAAAAGTCACACCAATCTCAACTGGACTAAACCTGGGGAAACGAACTCCAGGCGACTGCTGCAGGGGAATGAAGTTTTATAAGAACCTAAACCCACTCAACTAGGTATTTAAACCACAAACTGTCGAGGGAACGATATCAATCGCAGAAATAAATTGCACGGCCTTCACGGCAAAGCTTTCCTAGAGGTAACGACTCTGATGGGGAAATACAACATTGGTTATTTGACACTCTACTTCGGAGAACCAATCATGGCCCAAACGGCTTCCAAGTACTCGGCTCTCTTGGGGAACTACAAACTCGGTTGAGGAGGGTAACTGGATACTGGAATCATTCCTACCTGCCGGGGAGAGTACAACTCTGTGGGGAATTTCAATTCTGCTAGAGACTTCAGTCTGAACTATCGAAAGCTGCACACTTGTGAATAGTCTTTCACGAGAAAACTGCACATTGATCCGGTGCTGGGGAATGAATATACACTTCTGCGTATGACTCAGCTGGGGAGATGGTGATCCTTCCTGGGATACACATGACTGGGAGAATATATCTCTGCTTGGGGGACATATCAAGGCTTTTGGTCCCATGTTCAGACTCCGTGGGGAGACGCTGCTGAACTTGCTGGGGAAGAAGGAATCATCCTGATTGGAAAACCGTGCCATGAAGCGAACTCGAGATGGCTTGCCCCAGAATCTTCTGACAACTTCTGACAAACTCTGACAATCCATGCCACCACGGAGGAACGGCTCCTGCGCTTTCAGCTTTTTCCCCAGCCTGTGGGACCTCTTTAGGGATGTTCCTCGAAAGGAAATCTGCAATCTCTGCACCCAGATCTGCTTCAGCATCTTGAACCTTGCAAAGGTGCTTCAAGTTAACAACCTTCAGGATAAGGATGACTTTGACGCTCTCGGGGTGACCTGCCCCAGTCTTGTCATGACTTTGCCCCTCATGGGCTGATCTGTGGGGAGTAGTACCCTTAGCTGTGAGAGATTCATCAAATCTCGACCTGATTGCCCCGGATTAACGATTTCTGGATGGCTGACTCCCATACTGTGATCATTCGACGTAGCTTGCCCTGGTTCACCGGAATATTCTGGCATTCTGCATTCTATCCTGATCAGACTTTTCATTATGGAAACTTTCCTGCTGTCAAGCGCTTACTCGCTAGTAAAACAAGTTGTTCGGCATAAAAGACATATCAAATGCAATGCATATGGCAGTTTTCAAAAAAAATCCATTCCTGTTCACTGGAAAAAATTTTATGACATAAAATATATGAAATCATTCATCAACATGCCAACACTAAAACAACGCTGTATTGAGAATCCTATCTAGGAGTTAGTTCCGATGTGATCTTTACCGAAGTATGCTCTCGAACTAAACTTGTTTCAATTAGGACTCTTGAAGGTTGTAACGTGGTCAAGTTCACGGTTTTACGAAAGAAAGGATAAAGGCTCAAAATTCATTTTAACCCACCCATTCTCCTTGATGTTCTCCAATCCTACGTTCAGGTAATTCGACCTTAGCGTTCACCTTTCAAAGGTTATATGACAGGAGTGACGGTTCAGGAAACCACAAGTTTTTGGAGTGACAATCATTCACTTTTCGCCTTTGTTTGGGCACCAGTAGCCATACGATTTCGTTCTTTTTGAGAATTTTTCTTTCGTAATCCTTTTCATTTCTTTTCGCTTTTTTCGTTCCCTAATTTTTGCCTGGACTAACTCTTTTGAGTTTCTTCAATCTTGAAGTCCAGCGGGGTACCCTAATTTTTGCCTAAGTCGCTTGCTTTCAAGATTCGACTTAGCGGGCTTTTCCTCTTTTATTCTTTTTCTGTTTTGAACAAATCGTATGGCATCGGCTCGTATGACTTGTTAAAGAGATTGTGACTGTTTCACTCCTGATCGGCCAGGTTTAACCATCATGGTTTTTTTAGGTACGACCTATAGCGGCGTGATTGATCCTCGAACGGACACTCCTTGTTGTAATTTGAACGCTTGGTCAAATCAACTGACACCTACCCTGCCCCGGGTTAAGATTGAGGGTTTTTTATCTTCAGAAAGAAACTCCTACAACTAGGCTCAAAGGGGTTAACAAGGGATTCTCTTCCTTATATCTCCGGTGTTTGGGAATTGAAACAATGCCTGTACATCATCAACAACTTTTTTGTTCAAAAGTATAGCATCAGAAGCTTACGCATCATTGGATTTCTTCATCCTCCCCAGATTCCACTTAAACAAGCGTTTGAAATAAAAGAAATCAATAGAGTGAACACAAATGGATTAGTTAAAAACATGCATATTTATTTCATTATCAATATCAATTGAAAAACAATCATGCTTTACAAGCAAAATTTGCAATTCTACCGGAAAGAAACTACAAATGTAAAGAAATGACATGATAAAATGCAGATTGTCAGCTTTCGGGGAACTGGGCTTTCACAATTATTTGCTGTTGAGGGGAGCGGCCCTTGGAAGTCTTCAGACTGAATCAGAAAAATGACTGCTGTGAGGCTGACTCTGATTCGGGCTCCGATGGTTTCGCTGCAACGGAGCGAGAGGTTGCCGATTCTGTATGGCAGAAACAATTCGGGGACAAGGTTTGACCTAGTGAGGATCCTCTCTGTTCTGGGGTTTTTATCCTGGAGCTCGACCCAGGAACATGAAAAAGTTGCGGGCAAGGCGATTCAGACCTCAAAGACCGCGGGATATACTCCTGATCCTTCTCATCTTCAGATGAGATCATGGGAACATCCAACTCTCTTGCACGATAAGATATGAATTTGCCTAATGCTTTCATGCCGCCCGACACGAATTCAATTGTTCTTGACTCAATCATGTCTTGAACCTTATGCTTAAAAGCTCTACAGCTCAGTATATCATGCCCCGCTGCTCCAGAGTGGAATTCGCATCGGGCGTTCGCGTCCCAGTCGGGTGGCAGTTGTCCGGTCATTGGAGCCAACGTTCGAAGTTTAACCAACTGAAGTTGGAGCAGGAGTTGCAACAACTGGTCATAATCCATCGGGATTGGATCGAGGGTTCTGTCAGATAGTCTCCCCTTTTGACCCTGTCCTTTGGGGTTGTCTTGCGAAACTAGACGTGGCTGCTGACGGGAAGCATTCTGAGCTTCAAGCTAAGCAGAGGGTCTTTTAGGCCTATCATTCCTAGGTGTGGGTTCTTCAGATACCCTTGAAGCAAGTATGCCAGCTGCAGCCTCGGGCTTCTGCTCACATTCTCTTCGGAGTATGTTCTTTAGCACTTCCGCCATCAGGCCCACCTGATTCTTCAGCTGGTCATTCTCCTCTTTGAGCACTTGCTGGTCCCTTATAACCTGCCTTAGTTGGCCTTGGACCTCTCTCAGCTCTGCTCGTACCCGTTCCATTTCTCGGATCAACCTGAGACAAACCTGAAACAACCTGTATCAACACGGGGTTAGAAAAATGGCAAGGTACCTATTATGCAAATGATTCATGCAAATGCAAACGTGTGTCTGTGCCTTAGGGTGATTTCTCCCCCAATTCTAGTGTCTGAGTGTCGGTGCTGCTAATAAGAAGTCCGGATCTAGTCATGGAAATAACATCTCATATATATATAAAGCCCATCAAGGCAGCATACAATGTCACTCAGTACAAGTAGAATCAATAGCATGACCTCGACCAACAAGCCTGGTGATGGTCAACATACAACAATGATAAAAAACCAAGGATTACAAACATAGTCAAGCACGCCCACGGGCGCGAAACTCTTCTTACAAACCCCTCGTTTCTGGATGATCAGGCCGAGTGAGTAACCCCTCGACGAGTAACTCTCTCTGCATGATAGTGTATTGAAGACCTTCAACGGAGTCTTCCCATGCTCCTTCGTCGAAACAATCTTCTAACCTCCGTTTCTTGGATTCAAACATCTGTTTGCGCTCCTTCAGGTTAGCGAGAGCCTTGTTTAGCAGGTCTTCAGCGGCATATCTGCGAGCAGTTTCTTCATCAAACCTCTTCTCACTAGCCTTCACCTGAGCCCTCAATTTGGAGATCTGTTGTTTCAATTTATCCTCCCGTTCCCTGCCGTTGGCTAGAGTAGCATTCCACTGCTGATTAAACTTGGATATTCTTCTGTACACTTCATCCAAGTGCTGCTTCTTAGTGGCTAGTACGTCATTGACATATTTGAAGTCCATACCCAAGCGTTCACGCTCAGCTATCTGTTTAGTCAAGTCTGTACCCAACATGTTCACCAACTCTGTCTGTCGCTTGAAGGAGTGGATGGCTTCACTCCTCTCGCTTCTAGCTTGTGCCAGCTCTTTCTCCAATTCTTCATTGGCCTTTTTCAGCTCTTCCTTTTCAGCCACTACTTGTTCATACTTTAGGATATCTACAGTGGTTGGCTTCTCATTCATGAGGGGAGCTGGAGGAGCCACTGGAGGGAATGGCAACAAAGACTTTTATGCTCTATTCTGAACCCAACTCACATAAGGCTCATAAGCCTGGCTGTTGCTCTTACCCAACAACGTCTTTCCTCGTCTGTGGATGTTAGCCCAAGCATGCTCTAGCTTGGTCAGCGTGTCACTTTCAAGCAACCCGTTGAGGTACAAATATTCCTGCACCTCCTCATCTTTCGGCGGACCTCTCAAGGCATACCCGAACTGTCTGACCAGTAGTGAGGGATTGTAGTTGATGCATCCTTTTCTTCCAATTAATGGAACATTAGGAAAACTGCTGCAGTTGTGGATGACTTCAGTACCCAGCATATCCTGGTCGAACCAAACGATACTTTCTACAGATAAACCCATCAGGAGCTCAGACCACTCAACTGTGGCTGCAGAAGAAACAAAGGGACCCCTCTTGGGCATGTGGCTATCAAACCACCTGTACAACAGAGGAGCGCAACAGGACACCATTTTCCCTCTCCTGTTTTCATTCTTGTAGTGGATAGAATGATACAGGTCACCAAGCAAGGTGGGAACTGGATTCCCTAAGGCGAGCAAGTAGAAAGCGTCAGCATCTACGAAGTCGGGAAGATTCGGGAACAACACAATCCCATATATGCACACAGCTAGAGTAGCACTAAACACATCCCAACGATCCTTCTTTGCAAACTTCTGAGCTACTTCCACCATAAACGATATAGGGAAGCCAAACACTTTGTCTCTCTGAGTGAACCCTTTTCTCAATTCAGACTCATCCAAATGCAAGATACTTGCTAGGCCAACCAGCTTAGGTTCAGTGTCAACATGATGAAAAGGCATTTGATCCTTAACAGGGATGCCTATCAAGTCAGCATACTCCTCCAGAGTAGGGGCTAAAACATAGTCGGGAAACAGAAAGCATCTCAGTGGGGCCTCGTAAAACTGTAGCAATGTATATAGACCACTGATCTCGTGGGCGGAGGGCTTGTAGACATACTTCAGCAATCTCCCATACGTCTGCCTGAATTTTGCCAGAACTGTCTCATCAGCCAGGGTCTTCAAACTCAGGATGGCACTGACATCCGGTGTAGGGAATCTATAGGCAATGGTTCTCTTCAGAGTCTCCATGATGGCTGGGGAAGCTAGATCACTAGAATCAGGGATGAAGTATGCACCTGCAACACAGACACACGTTAATGATATGCCAATGAAAATGCAAAAAATGCAAGATGCAAGATGCAAGAATGCTAGGATGCTGCATAAGATGAAGGCTGCTGTCGAGGAGACCAAGGCTCTGTTTCAGCATAACCATAACACTACTCTGATAACAAAACTCTGAAGAGGACCAATAATCTACTCTGTCAAGAACAAACACATCTCTAATGATAAGAACCCCTTATACCAACAAAACTGATTCACTGTCAAGAAAACCAGGTTGTCTGAAGGTTAAGGTTTCCTACAATAACCCGACCCTCCTCACAGGTATGGACCTAATCACGGACAAGGTTCGGCATCCTATGCGTTCATCAGCATCACAGACTTTCAAGAAACAATGATACGATACCCAGAAGGTGTGGCATCATCATCTCTTGAAGCGGCCTCTCTTAGCTAAATCACAAATGATCGGTCCCCAGAGTCGACAACCCTCAGATCCAACCTCACGTCGAGCCCTAAGGGCCAGAAGAGAGGTCATCAAAGAGGATCTCGTCTGAGTGTGGATTTCATGGGTACTGGTGCATGCTAAGCATACAGGTCCGTCACTAATCTCCACTCTAATACTAGGTGTATGCTCTCAAGCCGGGGTTTTGGCTCATCACTCATCAGAATGCCCCTCCCCAAAACAGCACAGATAGTCATATCATACTGAAAATAAAATGCGGGAAAATGAAATGCGATAAATAAACACAACCCAACAAGGTAAACACGCAAGCGCTAGGATTGACTCGCAGAGGGGACGTTGGATCCCCAGATTGACTCACATAAGGGACGTTGGATCCCCAGGAAACTATAAGTCTCCCCAGCAGAGTCTCCAGCTGTCGCTACCGCGAAAATAAGGTGCCGACAAAACAGAAGAGTCGCCACCTTTCGTTATTTATCCCTCAGAACGGGAAAGGAAACGATCGGAAAAACTTGACGAAAAGGTATAAGACAAGGTCGTCGCAACCAATGTCTGGGTTCGGGAGTCGGTTGCGCAAAGGGAAGGTATTAGCACCCCTCACGTCCATCGTACTCGATGGGATCCACGCTTGTTGTGTTTATCTGACGGGTTTGTTTAATCTATCTACCTATCAAGGCTGGTCTGAAAAGAAAAGAAAATGACTCGGCAAAGCGTCACACTTTATGCCTATGTATTCTCATCAGAGAATGAGAAATCAGAGTCAATGTAGTTCGTCTAACTACGGGTGGGGGAAGGTGGCTCGCCAATACGTCAGTATTCTGCCTACGTACTCTCAACAGGTATGAGAGATCAGAGCTTACGTAGTTTGGGATAATACGGATTACGGGAATTCAGATTCATCTGTTTTTCGAGTATGGTTAACAAACAGTTCCAGCAGTTTGGCGTACGCAGCTCGACCCTTGGAGACTTAGGTGTTACCGTTTGCGGTAGAACTGAGAGTTAACAACACTCTTTTCTTTAGAAAAGCTTCCTTTGAATTACGGGCCCACTGGGAAAAAAGGTTTGAAGTTTGTTTTCTGTCTTTTATAGGAGAACTGTTTTTTATGAATGTTTGCAACCAAGATCACACTAGAGACTATGATTTGAGAGTGAATGTGTCGCATGTCACCCTAAGGGTACCATACTAAACATCCAGACTGTTGAAGAGTGACCCTTCAACAACCCTTTCTCAAATAGCTTAAGGCTCGTAACGTACGACATCAGTTAACCTTTATTACTGTATTTTAATTTGTTTTGAGATGAGAAGAGAGAGGGACAACTACGGGGAGACTATCAAGTCCTAATGTTGTCATGCCAAGGATTCATCCTATGGTTGAGGTTTGAAACAGGGATCTCCTAAAAGTTATCATGCATAGGTTTCAACCTAAAGTTCTAATCATCACTTCCTTATCAAAGGAGGTGAGATTCCTAGGGGATCATGTCAATGATACAGAAACGGATAAAGCATCAGCTTAAACAGTAAACAGATAACCAGTAGAGGAAACAACTGTAAATACAATGCATGCAATGCAAGTGAGGAAGGAAATGTGTGCGGGGCATAAGCCTCCACAAGCTCATCTCAACCTCAAGCCAAGTATGAATAATTGCAAAAATAATAGAAGAAAATAGAATGCCATCAAGTAAACCACAAACCACACAGGCAAGGGAGCGGAATGCTACCGAATACCTGCAAGCAAAGCCATACAGTAAAAATACAAGCAGAGGGAGAAACTCAACCTCTAATGCAATACAAGCAAGGGGAGAAACTCAACCCATAGGATGCTCTTAGGCTTATTCAACTACATGACCTAATCTAAATGCATCACACCAATCAAGTCACACCAATACAGTTGCACAAGAAGAAAACAAACAGTCAAGAAAGCAAATCAACAGCTTCCACAGCTTCACATCAAAGCAATCTTCTGACAGCAATCCAGTCCACAGTCTGTAACTGTTCTTCAAGTCTATCATCTTCAAGGGAATGAAAGGGGTACTCCAAATTCATGCTTCAATCTTCAATAGGCTCCACCAAGAGAGAAGAGAATCAACAAGATGATTATTTGATGATGGGAAGCAGAAAAGGAAACCAAAGGAATCCCATCTGACACTCAACTAGTCATCAGAGAAAGGCATCCTCAAAAGGTCTACTCATTGTAAATGTCACACATCCCTCCTAAGGAGAGATGAGACTTTTAACATGAGGACTTTGAATCATAGGATGGGAATGGAATGGGAATGAAACCAACCATTATTTGAAGAAGGAAAAAACTATGTCTAAAGCCCTCTCCTAAAGCCCTAATCTTATAAGCTACAAAAAGTTAACAAAAAGGAAAGCAAAGCTCCAACCCAAGCTCCACCAGCCACTCCACAAAAGCTTCATCATGCCCATGATGTCCTCCAATAAGAACCAGAAGCCCACTATGCAAGGGAAGCCCATTTTGAGTCTATTCCAAATCAATCACCAAAATTGAAACACCAAATGAACAATCAACTTGGATATTCTATCTAAAATATCAAAACACATTCTAAAAATCTAATTATTTTTCTATGGGAACATGCATTTGCTAATGATCTACAGTTCAAAAGTCAAGACCTAATTCAATCCCTAAGTCCTCTAATAAAATCCTAAGTTGCAAGGTATCACTAAAGAGATCCACTAAAAATCACACCTAAGCAACTACACTAAAAGCATATTTAAAATCATCTAAAAATCATGATAAAAATCACAAGGCAACATCAATGTGTACACAAACAGCATACAAAAAATCAAGATCAAATTCAGTACCATGTGTGAAAAAGAAAATGGACAAAATCACAACATCATTATTTCACCATTAAGCACATATTAAACCAAAAAATATGCAATAAAATGAAAATGCATGAAAAATGGAAAATAAAATCATGAAAAAATTCTAAACATTCTAAATTGTATCCACAATTTTTCTCAGGATTTAATATCAATTTTTACTATTTTTTGGGAATTAAAATCAAACAAGCATGAAAGCAAAAATTAAAAAAGAAGAACATAAAAGAAATAAATGGGAGGGGTGCATTCAGCAGCAAAACAAGCTTGTTTCGCTTGGGCCCAGGAGAAAGGGGGGTGTCACTAGCAACTGAGCGCTGGGCCCATATGAGTTTCAACTCAGTTCAAAGAAAAAAAACCAGGGAGGGGGTGCACTGAGCAATCACTTTGCCTTGTAAAACCATGTTGGGCCTGAGGGAGGGGTGGTGATAGCAATGAGAAGGCCAAGCCCAACACCTATGAGAATTCCTTCAGTTTATTCAATTCACAAATTAATCCAAAAAAGGTTATACGCCAGGATTCGAACCAATGCACCTTTGGTTCACGTAGCAAAGAACACAAGCCTGGGAAATTCACTAAACCAAAACGCTGCGTTGTGGGGGGAGGTTACGTGGCTCATTGAGAACGCTTGGATTGCTTGACCAGGTCAAGTTTTCAACACGCATGGATGGACACGATTTCATCTTCATTTTAAATTTCTGCAAACCTCAAGCCTGCGCGCGAACGAGAGCCATCGCCAGTGGCTTTTCCGGCCACCCCTGCGCAACCCTAACTCCATCTATAGTCAACCATTCGCCACGATTCCTAAATGAAACTTGCCCTAAATTTCATCAGGAATTCAACTATACCATTCATTCATGCTAAAAACGCAAGGATCAGAAAATAACACTCTCAACCGAAAATGGCATCAACCCTAAATTGTCACTAAAGTTCAAATTAACTATCCAGAATCCATCTAGATCATAAGGAGAACCTAACCGCATGCTTCTACTTCATTGAAAACACCTAAACAAAGAGAAAATTCAAGAAGTTAAAACCTGGCTTTGATTTTTGATTGCAGTGGATTCAAGCCTCAGTTCTCTTCCAAATCGTGCAGAAACCATCAGTGATCAATGGTGAATGATTCTTGATACTCAATTCCTGCTGAAAACCTCTGATTTTCAAAAATGAAATCTCAATTTCAATCTCTCTTCTTCACTTCTCTCCAATGGCTTCTCCAAGAATTTTGGCACTAGAAGCTTCCTAAACTGATCCAAAGCTTATTTATATTCTGTTTCAACAGGTTGGAGGCCCAAACCAAGCCCATTTGTGGATTTTGGATTTTCATTTTCTTCCAAAATTTCAATGTTGATATCCAACTTCAAGCCTTGTTCACTCTTCAAAATCATTCCAAATCATTCACATAACCCTTGTGGAGTTTAATGAAGTGGTTCTCATCCTTTGATTTCAATCCATGGAATGTGTTGGATATGTTTCTTTCTTGTGAAGCAACCCTCCAAATGGCCATGTTATGGACTTCAAATCAAAAATGTGACAATTCCAATCTCTTTAGAATATCAATTCCATTCAAATTGACTAAAAATTTGACTAGAAAACATGCTATTTCCAATTATTTTGAATTTTCACCCTTTAATTCATTAAAATGGCCTTTATATGAACTTTCTTCAACCAATGCTTGATATAATCAATATCAATGGACACTTGATACTTGGATAAGCTAAAACCATCATTTTGAGCAACTTTCATGTTGAACAAAAATCCATTTGAGGCTTGCAAGATGGTGAAATGGACTTATGATTCAAAATGACCTGTAATGCCCAAATACCCAAAATTCCCTTGACTTGTCAAAGCCATAACTTGAGTTTTACAAATCCAATCATGGACTTCTACTACTCTATGGAAATCTAAGATGATAAGGAACAACATTCATGTTGACCAAAAGTTCATAGGAATCATCCTTCTAAGGAAAAAGTGTCATGCAAGTTGGGTAACTTTCAAGCTCTAAATTCACATGCCTCAGATGGCTTGTAACTTGTCTGGCTCATAACTTGAGTTCTATAAACCCTATCAAGGACTTCTAGTACTCAAATTAAAGCTAAGATCATGCACTACAACAATCATGTTGGGGTCAAGATGAGATGACAATTATATCTTGAGTTAAATGGCCTTGAAGTCAAGGGTCAAACCAGGGGATTTTACACTGTCAAGTCTTAGAAACCCTAGCCTGAAACTTCTCAAACTCTTCAATCATGATGAGCTAACCTTGGAATCATCCTTATAAAACCTCAATGTATAAATCCATGATCACATGGTCGTTGAATTAGGTCTCAACATCCTTCAAATCCTCAGTTGACTTAGGGTTGACCCAGTCAAACCCTAGCTGCACGAATCATGGCTGAGGCTTCTTATTCTTGCACAATGACCTGTCTAGGCCTCAAAGTGATCTTCAACACTTCTCATGAGCTCTCTCAAGACCTCAAGTCTAAATTCATGGCTTCAGAATCATCTGATGATCTTCCCATAACTCTCAAGTTAGGAGACACACACTCTTGGTTTCAATCACTCTCTCTGAGGATCTTTCAACTTCTCTGACAAGGATATCAACCCCTGAACACTTGAATAACTTTCTCTAGCTAGACCCGTAGTCTTGTATAGCTCTTAATTGGTAATCACACCTCTTGATCTCCTGCATACAAGTCAATGAAATGCAAATGATAATGCCAATGTGAATGAAACATAAGCTAGGTAAAGAAAAGTTGGTCAAATTTTGGGGAGCTCACATTGCCCATCCAGGTAGGGCCAGAAGTGTTCGATGCAGTGTTTTATATAATGCACATCCATCCATCCTATAGTTGTCTATTAGGTCGTCCATGGAACCACTCAGTAGGAGTTGTGACCTCTACATTGCATCAGAAACTAAAATATATGGTCGGTGGCAGCATTGTCACCGCATGTGGGGAAGAAGACATAATGGTTAACCATTTATCATCGTTCAAATATGTTGAAGTGGATGGGGAGATCCACGAAACTCTCTGTCAAGCATTTGAAACGGTCTAGGTTAAGGACAAGTGTCCTACAATGAGCAAAGCGCCCGAGGTGGCCATATCTTCTTTCAAGGAAGCCCAGGCAGCGGTGCAGTCTAGAGCAGCCCAAGGTTGGGGACAGGTGTGTGACATCCCCAGCAAGCACGATAAGTTTGGCTTGGGGTATAGCCCATCTGCTTCATCATCCTCAAAGAGTGTGCCGCGCTACAAAGGACCAGTGTTGTTCGCTCCCGGAGGTGTCATCTTTGAAAGCATCAACGCTGTTTCAGATAGTGAAGAGGGGGATAATGATTGTGACATGGACGCATGGATCAAGCCTTGCACACCAGGACATAGTCTGCACAATTGCTCTATCCAGGAGTTCATTCAAGTGACTATTGAACAGTAAAGATCTGGAGCATAGCGGTATTTTGTCTGGGCCTTGCTTGTTTATAATTGAACGTTTTGTCAATAAATCAAAGGGCGTTATTTCTCATTCAAATTTTGTGATCCTTTTTATTCCTGTTTTATGTTTAAAACAATAAAATGGCAATGTGGTTTTGTGTTTCATATCATTTGAATCATTTAACCATCATCATTGCAAGATCCACATTACAGATGACACCGATCAAGAACCTTTTATGACTCACTTCGACTTTGATCACCCAATATTTCAAGCCAAAGAAGAGTTTGATGAGGATGACGACTTGCCGGAAGAGTTGGCTAGACTCTTGAAACAAGAAGAAAAGATAATTCTGCCTCATCAGGTGGTGATTGAGGTCATCAATGTGGGTTCTGAAGAAGTTGTCAGAAATGTCAGAATAGGGGTTGCACTACAGAGTGACATCAAGCAAAGACTAGTCGAGATACTTCGAGAGTATAGTGACATATTTGCTTGGTCCTAAGAAGACATGCCCGGGCTTGACACCGATATAGTGGTTCATCGTTTACCGTTGCGCGAAGAGTGTCCACCGGTCAAACAGAAGCTCAGAAGAACGAGACCAGACATGGCTGTAAAAATCAAGGAAGAGGTCCAGAAACAGTGGGATGCAGGATTTTTAGCTGTGACAACTTACCCTCCGTGGGTCGCCAGCATAGTGTCGGTGCTGAAGAAAGACGATAAGGTATGTATGTGTGTTGATTATCGAGATTTAAATAAGGCGAGCCCAAAATATGATTTCTCACTCCCTCACATTGACGTATTGGTTGACAATACTGCTCAATTCTTCGTATTCTCCTTCATGGATGGTTTCTCCGGTTATAACCAGATCAAGATGGCACTGGAGGATATGGAGAAGACAACATTTATAACTCCATGGGGGACGTTTTGTTATAAGGTAATGTCCTTTGGGTTAAAAAATGCAGGGGCAACCTATTAGCGGGCTATGGTCACTTGGTTTCATGATATGATTCATCACGAGATTGAAGTGTATGTTGATGACATGATAGAAAAGTCCCAAACGGAGGAAGGACATCTGGTCAATTTACAGAAGCTCTTTGAGAGGCTCAGGAAATTCAGGTTGAGGTTGAATCCTAACAAGTTTACTTTCGGGGTACGGTCCGGAAAGCTACGGGGGTTCATTGTCAACGAAAAATGGATTGAGGTTGATCCTTACAAAATAAAAGCTATACAAGATATGCCAGCGCTAAAGACCGAAAAAAAGGTTTGTGGCTTCTTGGGGAGGCTTAACTACATTGCTCGGTTCATATCTCATTTGACAGCCACGTGTGAACCATTATTCAAGTTGTTAAAAAAATATCAGGCGGTCCTCTGGAATGATAGTTGCCAAAGGGCATTTGACAAAATCAAAGAATATTTGCAGGAACCTCCGGTATTGATACCCCCGGTAGCCGGAAGGCTATTAATCATGTACTTAACGGTTCTTGAGAACAATATGGGTTGCATTCTCGGTCAACACGACGAGACCGGAAGAAAAGAGCACGCCATATACTATATGAGTAAAAAGTTCACAGATTGTGAGTCCCGTTACTCGATGCTGGAAAAAACGTGTTGCCTACTCGCGTGGGCTCCCAAACGTTTGAGACAGTATATGCTTAACCATACAACCATGCTGATTTCGAAGATGGATCCGATCAAGTATGTCTTTGAAAAGCAAGCGCTTTCAGGCAGGATTGCCAAGTGGTAAATGGTACTAACAGAGTACGACATCTAGTATGTTCCTCAGAAGGCCATCAAGGGAAGAGTTCTGTCAGAGTACCTTGCTGAACAGCCTATCAAAGACTATCAACCCATGGAATTTGAATTTCCTGACGAGGACATTATGTTCCTTAAGATGAAGGACTACGAAGGGCCACTACCCAACGAAGGGCCAAATAGGGGTTCTCAGTGGCAATTGATATTTGATGGTGCTGTTAACTCGTACAGAAGTGGAATCGGGGCAATCATTATGACTCCTCATGGATCTCATATCCTATTCACTTCTAGGTTAACATTCCCGTGCACCAACAACGAAGCGGAATATGAAGCGTGCATCATGGGGTTAGAAGAAGCCATTGATCGGAGGATCAAGAATCTCGGTGTGTACGGTGATTCAGTGCTTGTTGTTAATCAAATCAAAGGAGAGTGGGAGACCTGGCAGCCCGATCTGATTCCCTACATGAACTATGTGAGAAGGTTGTTTCCATTCTTCGAGCGGGTAGAGTTCCATCACGTGCCTCGAGCAGAAAACCAAATGGCAGACGCTTTGGCTACGTTGGCTTCGATGTACAAAGTGAACTTTTGGAATGATGCTCCCAGAATTGTCATTTCTCGCCTCGACAGACCGGTTTTCTTATTCTCCATTGAAGAAGCTGCCGATGGCAAGCCGTGGTTTTATGACATACAGAACTTCCTCGAGAAGCAGGAGTATCCGCCAGGGGCTTCGGCTCAGGATATGAAGACTCTGAGGAGGTTGTCTGGTAACTTTTATCTGAACCCAGATAGTGTGCTTTACAGAAGGAACCATGACCTAGTATTATTGAGATGCGTGGACAAAGAGGAAGCAACGTTGCTTATGGAAGAGGTCCACGAGGGCACATTCGGTACACATGCCGGTGGGCATGAAATGTCTTAGAAAATACTACCAGCAGGGTATTATTGGCTAACCATGGAGTCAGATTGTTTCAAATTTGCGAAGAAATGCTATAAATGCCATATTTATGCAGACAAAATTCATGTACCACCGAGCCCATTGAATGTTATGGCCTCATTGTAGCCTTTCGCTATGTGGGGCATTGACATGATTGGCAAGATTGAGCCAACCGCCTCCAACGGCCATCGTTTCATCCTGGTCGCCATCGATTACTTCACCAAATGGGTCGAAGCAGCCTTGTATGCCAATGTAACCAGGCAAGTCGTAGCCCAGTTCATAAAGAGGGACATCATCTGTAGGTATGGAGTGCCTGAGAGAATCATTACTGACAATGGTTCAAACCTTAACAATAAGATGATGAAGAAGTTATGCCAGAACTTCAAAATCGAGCATCACAACTCATCGCCCTATCGTCCGAAGATGAACGGCGCTGTCGAAGCGGCCAACAAAAACATCAAGCAGATAGTGCAAAAGATGGTTGTCACGTACAAGGATTGGCACGAGATGTTGCCCTTTGCTTTTCACGGTTATCGTATGACGGTACACACATCAACCGGGGCAACTCCTTTCTCGTTGGTATATGGTATGGAAGTTATCCTACCATTGGAAGTAGAGATTCCCTCTTTAAGAGTTCTGGTCGATGTCAAGCTCGATGAGGCAGAATGATATGAAACACATTAAATCAACTCAGCCTGCTGGATGAGAAGAAGCTAACATCTATTGCATATGGTCGGTTGTACCAGAGCCGAATGAAGAAAGCTTTCGATAAGAAGGTGCGTCCTCAAAGCTTTCAGACGGGCGATCTTGTGCTGAAAAAGATTCTCCCACCATAATCAGATCACAGGGGCAAATGAACTCCCAACTACAAAGGTCCATACATTGTCTGAAAGGTCTTCTCCAGAGGAGCCTTGTTGTTATCCACCATGGATGGCGAGGATTTTACATCCCCTGTGAACGCAGACGCAATTAAAAAATACTTTGCTTAGAATGACCCGCTGGAAAGAAAAAGAATATCCAGGCAAAAATGGGGCATCCCGGCGAACCATGAAAAAGAAGGGATTTGGGCAAAAGTTAGGGATATAAATGAAAACAGGTAAACCCGCAAAGTTGAAAACCTGGAAAGGCGACTTTGGAAAAAATGGGTATCACGGTGAATTGAAAACCTGTAAGGGCGGTTCATGCAAAATTTAGGGATTGAAAAGTAAATGACTGCGATCTGCGTATGGTACTTCATTGCTTAGTGGTTTGGGAGGCCTGTGGGCCGTTCATCCAAATCAATCTCTTTTGAAGACGGAGCATCGGGAAAGCATCGAAGTCAGGCGAGTCATAGAGGGATCAACTCATGGTGTTCGTCTACACCACATTGCCGGCATGTCTGTACACTTTTGTATATCTCTGTACATATCTGTATATTTCTTGCGCAACTTCCTCTTTTCAGGGACTGCATCTGTTGTGAAACTTTTCCTATTCACAGGCCATTTATCAATGAACCTATGTTATTCAGTAATGTGTTTGCTTTTTTTAACTTTTACTATTTTATTTGTGAAAAACGCCCGATGTTTTTGATAAACTTGCGCATGTATAAATTTGCAGGCGTTGGCCGATAATCGTTATAAATTTGATTTAACTGAACAACGTCACGAATGACGACTGAGATAGTTCCTTTCGAGTAGGATATCTTGTCTGTTTATTCATTTTTGTAGGGTTGTTACCCTTAGGGCAAAGAGATATGGATAAGAGTAGCTTTCTCCCCAATTGGAGTCCATTCCCCAACAATTGGAGTTTGCGTCTCTATCTCCAGCGGAGTTGTGCTTGGTTAAAGGAGCAATTAAGTGTGTATCCTTGTCCCCGGCAGTCGGTTGATACACATTTGAGCCCCACAGAGTCTTGGCATGTGATTTTGTCCCCATTAGAGGTCAAGTTGCTATTGATAAGTCCATTCCTCATCTCCCCAGGCAGAGGTTGAGTATGGATTACCTCATTGCATTATCTCCAATGGAGCCGAAGGGGAAACGTCTCTTCCCCAGTTGAGTACTCCCGGTATTGGAGTTAGGTCTTCACAGTTTGCATCGTGTCTCCAACAGAGGTTCCTGTTCCCCAGAATGTTATATTCTGACATGCTATTCAGAGCTGATGTCCCTAGTGGAACGTGGTTAATCTCTGGAGGTGTATTGTTATTCCCCGCAGAGTCGTAGATTCTCCAGCAGGCGGACAGATTCCCGTGCGTGGTTCTTTCCTCCCCGGTAGGGTCGCCTATTCTCTAGAAGGTTTGTATTCTGTAAGATCGTTCATGGAATTTTCCTTAGCAGGATTTGGCATAATCCCCAGTAGGGTAGAACTACAGACTGGCAGATCGGGTCTATCTCCACAGCAGGTTCGTTTGTTATTCAGGGGATTTCATTCAGGAAGTTATTCGAGGCTTGCTTCCTCGACGTAGGCCCAATGGTTATTGGCACGTGTAAGCTATCCCCAGCAGGGTCGTTCTCCTTTCCCAGCAGGATGGTTTCGGTATCTCCAGCATTTATTTTGCTGATTTGGTTCCGTTGCATTTGCATGTGTGCATAACATCTACCACAAATGTGTAGCATTTCCATTTTGCATGGAGCATTGTGCCATTTTCAACATATGCATTCTGAAACATAAGTTAGGTTGTCACCTCTTTGCTTTCAGGTGTATCTCCCGCAGGTGATCGGTATCCCTGCTCGCGTGGTTTTCAGTCCCGACAGATTTGATGCGTTTATTTCGCCCTCGGTTTATGTTATTCCCTAGCGGCGTCGCCGGACTGTGGTTGTTGAAATACCATCCTCCATGTTCGTACAAAGGTTCAGATTTCGGAAGAAGATTCGTGATAGATATGTTTGTCTCTTCATATGCCTCCCCAACAAAGTTGCTTGGTTAAGTTTCTCTTTGGTCCTCAGCCGAGTGGCCTGGGTAGATTTCTTTGCACTCCCGAAGCAGAGCTACTGGTTCAAGTTTTCTCTTTCCCCAGCGGAGCTTCCTCGTGGTTGTTATCATTGGATGATCTTAACTTTGTATGGATCTGGTCTTTGTGGTTTTCCGGCGGTCATGATGTTTTCTCTTTGATTTGTCTCTTCATATGTTTTCTCTTTGTTACCATATAAGTTTTCTCTTTGATTTTTCTGACGGTGAGGTCAGATGTTTACAGGTTTCATGGTTGTTAGGCGGTGATGCCAACATTTATCAGTTTTAGTGGATGCCTGGCGGCGATGTCAGACATTTATCAACTTTGCGGATACCTGACGGTGATGTCAGATGGTTATCAATTTTGTGAGTGCCTGACGGCGATGTTAGGTGATTATCAGCTTCATGCCTATCCAACCTCTGGGTTTGGTGATCGCTTTTATTTAGAGAAGATCTGACGGCGATGTCAGAAGTCTTTGTATTCGGATTTGATGTTGTGTTTTATCAATCGAGGTATCTGGCAGCGATGTCAGATAGTTTATCTTCTGCAGAGTTCTGGCGGCGATGTTAGATTGTGGCATTCCATGCAGGTTGTATGGCGGCGATGTCAGGAGTTTATCGACTTTATGGTTGTCTGGCGGCAAGGTCAGATGTGTATCATATTTATGATATCTGGCGGCGATTTCGGATATTTATCAGCATTGAGTTTATCCGGCAGCGATGTCGGATGTTTATCAACAGTGTGTTCGTCTGACGGCAATGTTAGATGGTGTGGTTTTCTGGCGGCGATGTCAGAGGTTTTATCGATTGGATATTGATTTTTGGCGGCGATGCCAGATGCTTCTTAATTGCATGGATATCTGACGGCGAGGTCAGGGTGTTCGTTCCTTGCAGGTTTCTGACGGCGATATCAGATGTGGGTAGATTTCTGACGGCGATGTCGGATGTGTGAGGACGTTCTGGCGGCGATGTCAGATGTTCACCGACCTTGTGGTTACTTGGCGGCGATGTCAAGAACTGTATCTACTTTATGGAAGCTTGGCGGCGATGCCAAGTGATGTTTACCGATTGGTTGTATCTTCTGGCAGCGATGTCAAATCCTAATCGATCTTCGGGTTACCTGGCGGAGATGTCGGGTATTTTCTCAATATTGGGTTTGTTTGGTGGCGATGTCAAGTGTTTTTCAACCTAAGGTTTTCTGGCGGCGATGTCAGACGTTTATTTACTGCGTGGTTATCAGGTGACGATGTCAGATGTCTATCGATTATGTGGTTACCGGGCCGCGATGTCAGGTATTTTGTCTACTTTGTCGAGGTTGGGCGGCGATGCCAAATGATGTTAATTACCTTGTGGTTGTCTGGCGGCAATGTCGGATGTTATCTACTTTGTGGTTATCCGGCAGCGATGTCGGGTGATTATTAGACCGGATGGTGGTCTGGCGGCGATGTCAGACATTTATCATGTTTGCGGATGCTTGGCGGTGATGTCAGACATTTATCATGTTTGCGGATGCCTGGAGGCGATGTCAGAATTTGTTATCCCCTAAGAAGACTGGCAGCGATGCCAAGTGATGTATATCAATCTTGTGGTTATCTAACAGCGAGGTTAGATGTTTATCGACTTTGGGTTGGTCTTGCAGCGATGTCGGAAACTTTTATCCCCCGTAGATGCCTGGAGGTGATGTTAGAGGCTTTGTTGACCAGATATTGATAACTGGTGGCGATGCCAAAGGTTTACCGACTTAAGGTTGGCGCTTGACGGCGAGGTCAGTGGTATCTTCTTTCAGAATTGGTGTTTTACTTGACGGCGAGGTCAAGTGTTTTCCTCCCAAATTGATGTAGAGGTCTGACGGCGAAGTCAGAGGGTTATTATTAGATGTATGGTATCAGGTGATCTTCCCGACTTAGTGTCATTGTCTGGCGGCGATGTCAGGTGTTTCTTCAGTCGGCGTGTCGACGTTGCGACAATTTTTCAGATATCTCCGGAGACTGTTATCCCTGAGCGGATTTTGTAGTTTATTTCTGCGGTTGGCAAAATTTCGGGTTCGTTAGTATTCAACCGTCTTTTACCTTAATTATTTGAAAGTCGTTCGCTTCTCACCCAGTCAGGTCCAAGCCGTTTGAATAGGGGCAGCTATTGCACCTTAAAATTTGCCCAACCTTTTCTTTACTGGGTTTATGTTTCATGGCATTCATATTGCATTAGCATTTGCATACCATTTTCCATTTACAGGGGATTGAGAGAGGTGTGCCTAGCAAGAGGAAACAACCAGTTGCCAAGCCCAAGCAAGAGGTTGTATTCAAGATATCAAGTGCTTATCATCATCAGAAGAAAGTCAAAGATCATTGAAGGAGTGGATGGTTAAGATTATTGTATCTCCTACCTTGAGGTTCAAATGAAAGTCATCGGATGATATAAAGTCCATGGTCATGGATGGAGAGCATTATATAAGCTCAGTGGATGTCTTAAGGGTCATTGAGGGGCTTGTGCAAGTCATTATATCAAGTGTAAGAAGCCATAGTCAAAGGTGGTGCAGTTAGGGTTTTCATCTGGTCAACCCTAAGTCAACAGTGAATTTGAAGGAGATTAAGACTCAATTCCAAGTCTTTGTGACCATGGAATGTTGTGTTGAGATGCCTAATATATCATTTCTAAATCAATTCATCAATAATCAAGAGTGTGAGAAGTTGCTAAGCTAGGGTTTCTAAGTTTGTCAGTGTAAAATTCCCTGTTTAGTGCCCAACTTCAAGACCACATATCCCAAGATGGAAGTCTCATCTCATATTGACCCCAACATGCAACATGTAAAGCATGTTTCTAGCTTTCTTTTGAGTACAAGAAGTCATTCCTCTGATTTCTAGAACTCAAGTTATTAAGCTGGCAAGTTACAGGTCATCAGATGAATGTGATTTTGGTCAACAAAAGTCAACCAACTTCCAAGACATTTTTGACCTAGAAGAATGTCTCTCCTCAATTTGACCCAAACATGAAAGTTTTTCCTTATGATCTTAGCTTTCCAAAAAGTACTAGAAGTCTTTCATATGATTTGTGAAGGTCAAGATATGAAGCTTGCAAACCAGGGGTATTTTGGGAAACTTTGATTATAGGTCATTTTGGTTGTAGGTCAATTTCACTACTTTTCACATCTCAAATGAAACTTTTGCCAACATCAAAGTTTCTCCAAATGGGGTCATTTTCATCATCAAACATCAACATATCATTGGATTGGCTTGGATTAAAGGATTGGTGAAGGAATTTCCATGAGAAAAGCATTAAAATCCATAAAATCAAATAAATTCATTTTGAACCAATTTTTATCAAGTTGGTGCATTTTTTGAGTCCACAAATCATTCTAAACAATATGCCAATTTTGGATTTGCAAATTGAGGGCATTTTCATGGTTGTTTTCATGCTTACTTTAAGTGAAAGTAACATAACCAAATCCCACCATTGAGATCAAAACAAGGGATTAATCTGGTCCATTAAATTCCTTACATCACAAGCAACATGTATGAGCCAATTTCAGGAGGTTTTGAGCTCTATTTTCGTGTGAACCATGGAGCTTCAAAGTGCAAAACTTGGATTTTCAATTGGATCAATGTAAGCTTGGATTGAGCTTTATCATCATCCAAATCCAATGTATATATTCTCAGCACCATGTACAAACTCTCAAAATGGATTTTTGATCATGAATTGAAGATAAAGCAGTTACAAAAAGTGGAGAAGAAGTGAAAATCGAATTTGGTAATTGAAGCAGTTTTAAGCTAAATCAAGGTCTCCAACACTTCCATTGAAGATCAAGGAACGATTCTGGATTGTTTTCATCAAGCTTCATCAAGAATTGAAGGTCCAACGAAGCTATTCCGTTAGGTAACTAACTTTTCCAAATTGCACTCTGTTCATGCTGTGATTGCACGCCATTGTTGCATATTCACGATCCTTGAGCTTCATAGTTGGATTCTGGTTAGGTATTATGACTGTTAGTGGCAATTTGTGATGACTGCTTGATTTTGTTTTGGATCAATTTAGATGATTTAAGAGGTTTTAGGCTTAGATAACGTTGGATTCTTGATCAGCGTGAGACGTAGATGAGTTTAGACTCAAAGTTTGTGAGATTTGGTGGAGTTCTGATCCACCTGCAAGTTTGAGGCTACCGGAGAAGACGACCGGAGCCACCATGCTCCGACGTCTATGTTCTTCCCTCCATCTGAGATGTTTAAATCTCTCCAAAGCCACGTGGCCTTGCTTGTACCCTCAGATCTGATGATTGATCCATCCAAAGGCCATGATTACGCCCTACCGTGCTCTTGCTTTGACTAAACGCATAGGATCCATTCAAAACACAGTGTTTCATTAAACGCTTGCTTGGACCTGGGCCTTTATTGCTTCTGGCACCCCCTAGTGTAGTAAGCCCAATGCATTACACGTGAATTGCTTGCTATTCATACCACTCTTTTCCAATTTATTTTTATTTTCTTTTATTTTTACATTTTCCAATCTGTTTTATTTTAATTCTTTTAAAATACTTCCAAATGGATTAAAAATACACAAAACATGTTTTTAGGTATTTCAAAATGTAAACTAAATTTAGGAAATTTTAGTTTAATTTTTTTGGACATTTTTCATTTAAAAATAAATGATTCATTTGGAAGTGTTTTGTTGGATTAAAAATTGCATATCTTGTATTCTTGATTTTATTTCTTGATGAAACTTTCACATAAATGTTGGATTTTTCTTGTACATATTCTTGTTGAATTAGTTGATTTTTGTATATTTTTTCTCTGTGTTTGGTACATTTTGATTAGGGTTTAGGCTTGATCTTTAGGACCTTCCCTTTTGCCTAGTTCATAGGAATTCCCTTAAGATTTGCCTTCTGTTGGCATAGCTAGGTTAGGACTTAGGCTCCCCTCCTTTGTCCCCTGGTTCCTAACACCATAGGGGTCCCATAGGATTTTATTTAAAAATTTTAGGATTAGTTTACTATTTTTAGTGTATTTTAAACTTTAGGTCACCCTTGTATGATTTTCACCTCTACACTTGTGCTAGTTTGATCTTGTTTGGAATTTTATGTATAGTTTGAGTACCCAATATTCATGTATCCATGTCATGTATATAATAAAGCATTTGTATGCTCATTTTTAGGCCTTGATCATGTTCAAAACTTGGTTAAGTTTAGGCATCTCTTAGGAATTCCATTTAGGGTTTTTCATGTTTATATGTTGAATGCTTTTCACTTTTGCATGATCCTCTTGCCATCTTTTGTACATTCCTTTTCAAATGCATTGTACACATATTCTTCTCCTCATTCCTCTCTGTCCTATGACCTAAGGATCCCACTTGTGAGAGCCTAGTTCCTCCTTTGGAAGAACTAAAGGCATTCCATAAGTGGTAGAACCTTTGAGGACTGCTTATGTGTTTTTACACATTGAATGTGATGAGTTTGGTTGAGTGTCATAGTGAGTTCCTTTGGTTCTCACTTTGCTTCCCATCATCTTGTTGATCCTTTCCTCTTCATGTTGTATGATTTGGTGCATTAGGATAAAAGTAGTGTATGTGTAGGCATTCTTTCTCTTAAGTCCATGTTTGCATTAAAGGTTGAGGTTTCCTCCCTTTGCTTGGATGTTGTTTTCTTTTTTATACTTGATTTACTTGCATCTAAAGGTTGAGTTTTCCTCCCTTGCTTGGATGTTATTTTCTTTTTGTGTATCTCTTGTTTGCATTAAAGGTTGAAGTGTCCTCTCTTTGCTTGTATTGTTGCATTGCATGTGCATCCATTTATATTCACATTTCAATTCACGTATTGTATGTTGTTGCTTTACTTTTCATTGCCATGTTCCCCTAGAAGTTCTCACTTCCTTGTTTAAGGATAGTGATGATAGACCTTAGGCTTCCATCCATGTATGCAAACAAATATGATAGAATTCCCTTCTAAACTCAACTTTAGGACCATGATGCACGATAACTTTAGGGTTTTGATTTAGTCCCCTTTAGAGTCCTTTCTCTCTTCTCATCTCAACACAATCTTAAAACACCTAATAAAGGATAATGAGTATTGTACGTTACGAGCCTTAAGATACTTAGGAAATGGTTGTTGAGGGGTTTCCCTTTAATAACCAGAGTGTTTAGTGTATCACCCTTTGGGTGATATGTGATGCATTCACTCCTAGGTCATAGTCTCTAGTGCAATATGAATCACAAACATTCATTTAAAAACATTTCTCTTATAAAAGACAAAAACAAACAATCAAACTCCTCCTTTGCCCTTTGGGGCTCCCTTAATCAAGGAAAATCTTTTCAGATAAAGAGTATTGTTAAGCTTTGGTTCTACCGCAAACAGACGCCGTCCCTAACTGCTAGAACGATAGTTTTACCTTACTCGGATAAAACAAATGAACAAACATGTGTTCTCTTTATCCTGAACTACATTTGCTTTGATCTCTCATACCTATTGAGAGTACGCAGGCACGAGACGGCGATGTCTCGGGGAGCAACCTTTCCCCCTTTCACCCGTAGTTAGTCGAACTACGTTGACTCTGACTTTCCTATTGCACGAGGGAATACGTAGGCACACAATGGCGATGCTCTGTCGAGTCACTTTTCTTTTCTTTCGTCCCAGACCTTTAGTTAGATAGTTTCAATCACCCTTTTAAATAGACAACTAAGCGTGGATCCCGTCGAGTACGACGGACGTTAGGGGTGCTAATACCTTCACCTTGCGTAACCGACTCCTGAACCCGAGATTTGGTTCCGATGACCAATCTTATCCCGTTTTGCAGGTTTTCTCTGATCGTTTCCTTTCCGTCTTGTTGGGATAAATAACGAACGATGGCGACTCATCTGTCATTGCCGACACCTTTTTTTGCAGTAGCGACAATCTTTAAACCCTCGATCAGAGGCAAATCATTCAAAATTTTGATCAGAGGCAAGTCTTATCTGAATCACATCAATGTTTACCTTCCAAAGATCGAATCACTTCAAAACTAGTTAATCAGGGGCGGACCTTTACCACATTCAGACACTGGTGCAAGACTAGTTGCAGAGGATAAGTCCTTTCTGTACTTTTAAGTTGGACAAGAAAACTTTGCCAAACATGGGTGACCATCAAGTTCAGAGTAAAAGAGTAGTCTTCACGAGTTGATCATGTCTCTATGCTCATTTGTGGGCCATCTTGACTCCTAATCATAGACTAGTGGTTCTCTCAGAATGAATTCACAACAAATCAATCAAGTGATAAAACTTGGGGCATCGAGATCATCTTCGTCTGTTTCAACCAAGGCGTCTTCAACAAACTAAGTGTCGAGGAATGAAACCCTTCCACCACCCAAAGTCCAATCCGCATTAGCAACCACCAAAAGTCCACTGTATTGGCACCTTCATATCCAATCACCCGTCTACATCATATGCATCATACATATATTATACATAGCATTCAACATCATGCTCATCATATGCATACAAAAACAAATCATACTTCCCCAACACTTACATCTCAGCACGTCAGCATTTACATTGCGTTTCCATCCAATAAGAAATATCATCATAAAATCAAGCATTCATATATGCATAAGTCGATATCTAGGATCAATCTCGAGATTCCAAAGTGATTTTTAATCCAGTCAGAGGCATCTTCTTCAAGTCCGTGAGCGTTCCTCATGGAGTTGCTTCAACCTTTTGTTAATGAAGCTAAGATTTCAAGACGATCTTCAGCCCAACCAAGGACTTCTTCTTCAAGTTCATGGGCATTCCTCATGAAGTTATTTCAACCTTTTGTTGATGAAACTGTGATATCTAAGCGAGTCGGTGGGCGTTTCCCATTGAGTTGTTCTCCTCAACCTTTTGTTGATGAAGAGGTAGTCATCCCCAGCTCATATAGTAGCATTTATCCAAGTCAGTAGGCGTTCCGTATTGAATTAGTTATCTTCAACCTTTTTTTGATAGAGTTGTTATCTTCAGACCAGTCATTGGTTTTCTTCAAGAAAAATTCAACCTCCCTCTTGGGCGTTCCCAACTGAGTTGGTACCTTATCAACCTTTTATTGATAAGGATGGTGTTCCTCAGTGACAGTCTGTGCTTCAACCTTTTGTTAATGTGTATAAAATAAGTTTTACTCATCATATATCTCGCTTGAACTTTTGTCAATTGCCTTACTATCATCGTTTTGGTGGTAGACAAACACTGTCAATTCAACCTGACCTTCATCCTATTGGTGTTGGTAATTCTTAAAATCATAGATTTACTATCACCCTTTTGATGGTATCCATTCATGTTGCTTCAATTTAACCTTCATTCTTTTGGTGTTGCTGGTTCTCGCAAATCGTAAGTTTTTGTCATCCTTTCGGTGGTAGTAACTTGTGTTGTTTGATCTTACCGTCATCCTTTTTGGTATCGACAATCTCTGAACCTTTGGTATGTGTATCATCCTTTTGGTGAAAGACCACCTCTGATATCGTTATTGTCGCATTCCTGCAAAAAGGGGCCGGCAAAGACAGAAGAGTCGCCACCGTTCGTTATTTATCCCAAAAGAGGGAAAGGAAACGATCAGAGAAAACCTATGAAAAAGGGAAAAGACAGGTCATCGCAACCAAATCTCGAGTTCGGGAGTCGGTTACGCAAGGGGAAGGTATGAGCACCTCTCACGTCTGTTGTACTCAACGAGATCCACGCTTGTTGTCTAATCTAAAAGGGTGTTAATCTATCAAAACGCTGGCTCACAAGGATAAAAGAAAAGAAAAGAGACTCGATAGAGCATCGCAACTATATGCCTACATATTCCCTCGTGCAATGGGAAAGTCAGAGTCAATGTAGTTCGGAAAACTACGGGTGAAGGTGGGGAAGGTTGCTCACCAAAACATTGTCGTCTTGTGCCTACGTATCCTTGTGTGGTACGAGAACTCAGAGCAAATGTAGTTCGGTCTGACACGACCATAAATTGGTTCAAGTGTTTTAACAGAGTATGGTTAAACCTTCATTCTAGCAGTTAGATGTATTGTTGCTCGACCATTGGAGACTTAGGTGTTACCTGCTTGCGGTAGAACCAAGATTTAACACACTCTTTCTGAAAGTGATTTTTAAAACAATCCCGAGGGATAAAAAGGTTTGATGTTTTGTTTTGTGTTTTTTATGAAGAAGTGAATTGAGTTAAGTTTGTAACTCATGTTGCACTAAAGACTATGACTTGAGAGCGAATGCGTCGCATATCGCCCAAAGGGCATACGCTGAACAATCTAGACAGATTGAGAGGAGGCCCCCCAACTATCATTCCCCAAGTACTTAAGGGTTGTAGAGTACAACATTTATTATCCTTTGTTAAGTGTCTTAAGAGATTATGAGATGAGAAGAGAAGATATAAACTCTAAGGGGAAACTAATCAACCCTAATGTTATCATGCAAAATGCTCCTAAAGTTGGGATTAAGATGGAAGAAAATATCCTAGTGTTATCATGCAAAGGATTGAACACCTAATGTATCTCCTACTCCCATCTTAAACAAAGTGACTAGGAATCCTAAGGGATCATGGCAAAAGACCAAGTAAACAACAGATTACTCAATCACAGATGAAATGGAGAATAAGAAGTTGACTTAAACAAGTTAATGCAAATGCAAACATGATATGCAAATATGAAAAATTGAGATGTGAGAATGAAATGATGCAACAAAGACAATTGATCAAAATAGGTTGGCTTAAACAAGTCAAAAAGAGTGAGATGAAATAGAAGAAGTAACAACTCCTTCAACCATTCAAACATCAATCACTTACACAAAAGCTAAACATAAAGCAAATGCAAAAAGCCATGATCAAAGGGTGGATAGGAGAAACAGGCTTAGACAGAAAGCACATGTAAATCATCTCAACCAAACATTTCAAATTGATCAGGCAAAAGAAAAGGGAAAACAAGTGCAAGAAGTGATCCATCATCCAAGACAAGCTTAAAGCATAAACATGAACACTAAAACATCCTAAATAAGGATCAAAGCACAATGGGCAGAGGTGAATCAATAAGAGGAAAGCTCAAATCAAGGTTAGAAGCAAAGCACAAACATGAACCAAGTCATGGCAAGTGAAAGAAACAAGGTTCAATCACTAATTCAACACTTGAAAACAAGTGGAAATGCCTAACTTCTAAGTGACTTGCAAACAAAGTTACACAAGTGTATGACCTAAAAATAAAGAACCAGCACCTTAATCATGTCATAAACAAGCATCAAGACTCATAGGGTGCATATGGGATCCATAGAAGTCATTTCCAAAAGGAACTAGGTCAAACTAGTTTGTATGAACCTCTTTTAAGATAACTTGATTTGCAAGCTTCATCAAAAATTGAAATATTGTTCAATAAATTCCAAATAAAAAGCACAAAATGGCCAAGTCAAATGACAAACAGAAACCAAAGTCTCAAGGTCAAACTCAACTCAAGGCATCACCAACTCAAGGCAAAACCAGATTCGAAGAAGAGAAACTTTTGTGAAATTTTGAGTGAAATTCCTCTCTCTGCTCATTTCCCTCTATTCTGACCAATTAGGGTTGTTTCCAAGCTTATGTATGATGGGTTTAGGGCACTCATGCAGGCCCATAGTGGGTGAATCAAATGATTTCAAATTTTGGCAAGAAAATTCTTTCATAGTGCACACACGGGTTCTGCCCTCAACTCTTCCTTTTGTGCTCAGCAAGTGGTCATTTGAGGGGTGTATGAGTGAATTGTGTTGGTTTGGTGAATTGCAAATGCCTTTGTACCAAGTTTTGGTGCATGACTCTTTTAAGTAATAAGCTTGGAAAAATGGTACATAATGGCTCTTCATGTTGGCACAAATGAGGCAAAACCCTTTATGATCATGTATTGGTGTGGAAAAGTTCAAAAATGAGACCAAAAGGTAACTTACAATGTAAGATATTCAACCCATGACCAAAATTCAAATTTTCACCTTAAAATGGTTCATATGGCCATATAATCCATCAACCTTCATAAATTTTGAGTTCAATGTTGAGTTAAGACAACTAGGCACAAGTTTCATGTTGGTTAGAAATGCATTTGAGGTCCATAAGTTCATGAAAAAGACCATTGAAACAAATGACCTATAATGAACTTTCCAAAAATACCCTTGCCTTGTGAAGTGCATAACTTGAGATGTAAAAATGATAAAAATGACTTCTAGGGCTTTTTGGAAAGCTAAGTTCATAAGGAACAACATTCATGTTCACTTGAAGTTGAGGAGAAACTTTCTTCTAGGTCAAAAATGCCTTGGGAGTGGGTTGACTTTAAGTTGACCAAAATTCTCTTCATCTGAGGACCCTAACTTGTTGGCATCATAAATTGAGATGTACAAACTCAATGTGTGACTTCTTGTACTCAAAAGAAAGCTTTAAAGATTCCCTACAAGCCACATGTTTGCATGAAAAAGATATTGAGCTTGAATCTTAGGGAAAAATTTCCTTGAAGTTAGGCACTAAAGAAGGGGATTTTACACTGAAAACCTCTGAAACCCTAATTTAGTAACTTCTTGAACTCTTGAATTCTCTTGATTTGATTTTAATATGATTCCCTTGATGCTTTAAGATTACTCCCCATGACTCAAGTGACTTAGAATCAAGTCTTGAACCCTCTAAAGTCCACAGTTGACTTTGGATTGACCAGATGAAACCCTAGTTCCATATCTTTTAACTGTGCCTCCTTACAGATGATTTGAATGACCAAACAAACTCCACAATGACCCCTAGGGTAATCAATGAGCTTTTAGACCATGACTTCTCCAAGATAATGACCTCATGAATCCCTGATGATCCTCTGATGATCCCCAAGATAGGAGATAACATCCACACATCAATCTCTCCTTTCAAAGAGCTTTGAACCTTCCATGGTGATGATAAACAATTGATGGCTTGCACAAATACCTTTGCTTGAGCTTTAAGCCAATAAGACCCTCCTCTTGAATGGCACAACAACTCTTGATCCCCTGATAAGAACAATGCTATGCAAATTCAAATGCTAAAAATGAAATGAAACATAAGCCAAGTACAAGAAAAGGTTGGTCAAATTTTGGGGTACAACAATTATGAATTTACTATTATCCTTTTGGTAATAGCAAGTCATGTTGACCCCACTCTCATCCTTTTGGTGAAGGGTCATCGATTTGTCTGTGTTCACTATCATCCTTTTGGCGATAGGTCCACCATCCTTTTGGTGTCGAAGCCTTATGTTCTCTAGACCCGTCATTCTTTTGGTGTCAGATATTTCCGTGCGTTTTTTCTCTATCATCCTTTTGGTGATTGATCCTTCATCCTTTTGGTGTTGGAAATATGATTGTGCTAAATGTTATCCTTTTGGTAATAATGAGTTTCGACCTTTCTTTCATCCTTTTAGTGAAGGGTCGTTGCGTATGTCTTCTATCATCCTTTTGGTGATAGATTTGTCATCCTTTTGGTGTCGGAGCCATGTACCCAATCATCCTTTTGGCGATAGGTCTATCATCCTTTTGGTGTCAAAATCCTATGCGTGTATTTTTCTATCATGCTTTTGGTGATAGATCCGTCATCTTTTTGGTGTCAGAGTTGTCTGTGTTTACTATCATGTTTGTGGTGATAAATTCTTCATCCTTTTGGCGTCGGAGTCGTGTGAGTCCACTATCATCCTTTTTGTCATAGGCCCATCATCCTTTTGGTGACATGATTGTGTTTTATAGATCTATCATCCTTTTGGTGTCGGAAATCTGTGTTTACTTACTATTATCCTTTTGTTAATATCAAGTGTTAACCTCACTTTCATCCTTTTGGTGAAGGGTCACAAAGTCGTGTGTGTTTTCTATCATCCTTTTGGTGATAGGTCTGTCATCCATTTGGTGTCGGAGTCTGATTTTCTATCATCCTTTTTGTGATAGATTCGCCATCCTTTTGGTGTCGGAGTTGTGTGTTTTCTACCATCCTTTTGGTGGTAGAAGTCGGATATCTTAGCGTGTGTTCACTATCATCCTTTTGGTGATAGGTCTGTTATCCTTTGGGTGTGAGATATCTCTATGTTCACTATCATCCTTTTGGTGATAGATCTGTCATCCTTTTAGTGTCGAAAAATCTTTGGATCTTTGGTTTGTGTATCATCCTTTTAGTGAATGACAACATCAAATACTATAGTGTGCTTGCTATTATCCTTTTGGTAATAGCGAGTTTTGACCTCACATTCATCTTTATGGTGAAGGTTCTCCATGTCTGTGCTTACTATTATCCTTTTGGTAATAACAAGTCGAGTCGTGTGAGTTTACTATCATCCTTTTGGTAACTTCCTCTCACGTAAGGGGGTTCTAATACCTTCCTCTCATGTAACTTACTCTCAAACCCAAAATTCTTGATTCGTCGTCGAGCCATTTTCAAAACACCCTTGTAAGTCTATTTCTCTTTAGCATCGTCATCAACCTAATTAACACACTTGTACATTCCATCGTGGTTTCGTTACTAACAGCACCCCTAGGGACTAGGATCGATTCACACCTTTTTTCACAATCCCTTGATTCAATGTCAAATTGAATGTTCAAAATAAACTTTCAAGTAAGGTGCCTTTTGCCTCAGAATCAACCTCTTCGCACGCAAACAAACGCTTGATCCAACATCAAGTGGATTTTCGCAATCATACTCAAAACACATAACAACTATCGAAACTCTTTTCAAGGTGAAAGTGAGTGGGATGGAGTCTTCGATCCTTTTCTTCAATTATTTGGGTGCGAGTTCTCTTACTCGTGTGTGAGAAATTGGCACCTCTAAAATACTTCTAACGTGACAACATTCAAACACAATCTCAATTAAGATTGAAAAAGAGAGAGATTCGAGTCTTCGATTCACTCTCTTGATTGCGTGTGTCCGAAGAGCCTTTCTTAAGCTTCAAGTAATCATCATCCAAGCAAAGCACCCTTCCCTTTCTTTCATGGTTGTACCCACAAACTAAGAACGCTATGATTCTTCATTCTCGTCCATATGAAGATATGTAGGCACATTATTGCGATGATCTTGGTGAGCTACCTTTTCTTTTTTTCTACCTTTTCCATCCAAACCTTTTATGTAGTCGAACTACGAGCGCTCTGATTCCCCATTCTCGTCCGAATGAGCATACATAGGCACAAGGGCCCCAATCCTTGGCGAGCACCCTATCCTAGAACCACCTATTTTCCCCTTTGCATCGAACCTTATATTGTACCTTTTCACTTTATATCGTTTAGAAGAAAAAAGATAAGCTTAGTTAACGTTCACCGCAATTTGAATTAAGAGGTTCCCGTTGAGAACAACGGACGTGAGGAGGTACTAGTACCTTCCTCTCACATAACCGACTCTCGAACCCAGAATGTGGTTGCGATGACCATGTTCTTATCTCTCTTAATGGTTTTTAGATATTTTTCTTTCCCTCTTTTGGGATAAATAAAGTTTGGTGGCGACTCTGTTCGAACCATTTTTCCGCGCCTTTTGCGCGAGGGTCGTATTTTGGGTTATGTATTTTTCGAAGTGCGACACATGGTGGAGAGTTTCAAAATACATCATTCAAGGAATTTTTTGATGAACATAGCATCTCCCACAATTTTTCAGCATCAAGAACTCCTCAACAAAATGGTGTGGTTGAAAGAAATAATAGTCTATTTTAGAACTTGCAAGGACAATGCTTAGTGAATAAATCTTCCAAAATATTTTTTTGGGCGGATCCGGTAAACACAACATGCTATGTAATTAATTGTGTAATTATTAGACATGTTTTAAGATAGACACCATATGAGCTTTACAAGGGAATAAAACTAAAAATTTCACATCTTCATATCTCTGGGTGCAATGCTCTACTCTAAACAATGTCAAAGATAACCTTGGTAAATTTGAAGAGAAATTCGATGAAGGTATATTTCTTGGTTATTCCCTTTCAAGTAAGGCCTATAGAATTTTCAATTAAATAACTCGAGTTATATAAGAATCTATGCATGTATCTTTTTATGAATCTAACCCCTATAAGAAGGATAAAGTATGATGATTTATTATAAGTACCAATCGAAGACAATGTAAAAAATGATCATGTTGAACAATCCAAACATCAAGATGATGTTATTAAGCAAGATCAGAACCAAAACGATCTACCTCAAGATTGGATAACCCACCGTGATCACCCAATCGAGAACATAGTTGGTGATATTAGTAAAGGAGTATCTACTTATCTCAATCTTAAGAGTTCTTTCTTGAACATGGCGTTTGTCTCTCAAATGGAACCATAAAAGGTTAATGAAGCCATATAGGATGACCAATGGATACTTACCGTGCAAGAAAAATTAAACCAATTTTAAAGAAATGAATTTTCAGAACTTGTTCCTAGACCAAACAGTAAACACATCACTGGCACAACATGGGTGTTTAAAAATAATATTGATGAGAACTTGTTGGCTCACAAATTCGACACCTCATATGGATTAAAATATTTAAATAAAATATTAAAGTCTTTTAGAGGTAAAAAGGTCTTTCGAGAGCCTTGAGATCTTTGAAGGGGGGAGCCAAATATTGAGGGACTTAGAGAAAAAAATTGAACTCAAAGAGGTTGGCCTTCGACTGAGATGCTGGTCGGAGATTTTAAATTAAGTATTTGAAATTCAAATATTGGAGGGAGTAGTTATACTTTCTTGTGGCTAAGAGGGACAAGTGGCATTCATTGGACAAAGGACTTCATGCATTGTGACATTTGTCGGAAGATGATGGCCTTAGGAAGTTATTGTTAGTTAGTTTTACTATTATAAATAGGAGTCTTAGACATGGAATTTAGAATGTTGTAATTTACTATTTATGAAAGTCACTCCTAAGTTTACTGAAAGTATCCGAGTGTAGAAAAAAGAGTATCAAAGAGAATGTACGTGATGTAAACAGACCATTTTTTTTACTTTTCAATGAAGTTTACTTTATTTGCTTAACTTTACAAAGTTTTCTTTACTTTTCTTGCAGTCTCTCTTTTTTTTTATATGCACTTTACTGTATCTTCAGCCTCAATTCTTCTCTAAGACTTCTATCCCTTTCTTTCTAAAACTCTATCTTTTATTTTTCTTTAGTCGAGTAAGAAATTTTATTATTAAAACCTTTTTCCAGAAAACTATCGAAGTGTGTAACTTAGATAGATTTCAAACGCTAATCTTTATCACATGTCCTAGGATCAATCTGATCGATCCTGTGATTCACCAAAGTTAGATTTGGAAGATCAGCGGTTGTTTTCATTTTTCAAGGGAAACAAAATGGGACGCCCAGTGGGACAAACTTTAAGACAGCAAATGGATGAGAGCAACTTAACCAATACTTCGGTTGCGTGTTTAAGACAACAAATGGATGAAAGCAACTTACAAATGATTCATATTGTGTCCCCGACCATGGGTGAAATCTTTCAACCATTGATCTAAAACACCACCTTAACCAATCAATAGTTAACAGCGCAGTTGGCACGGTTGGCTGAATTTATGGGAGTACCTCCTACTGCTAGGAACCAGGCCTCAATGGAAAACCTGCCACGACGGGACTTAGGGAACTTAATTGAGCCTAATGTAAAGAATCAAGGGAGAGTCGAAACCCCCAGGCTCAAACCAAACAGAGTCAAACCACTAAGGGATCATGTATCAATCCCAGAGGAAATAAACCCATGGATAATCCTAGTAAATCGAAACCATGATGCAGACAATGTTATCCAACATGTTCGACGCAATAATGTAGTTGTCAATAATAACTTAGTAGCCATGGTCGAAAGGATAATGGCTCGAAACAGCGTAAATACTGGGTTCACTAGGCCAAATTATACCTCTCCAATAGTGGATTACATTCTCCAAGTAGAACTACCACCTAAGACAAAGGTACCCAAATTCACCAAATTTTCAGAGGACACGACAGAATCTAATGTCGAACATATGGCTCGTTATATAATCGATGCTGGAGAGATAGCTAATGATGAGAGTCTTAGAGTAAAATAATTCCCAAGTTCTCTCACTAAAAATGCCTTCACCTGGTTTACGACGTTACCCCCTAATTTGGTTTGTAACTGGACCCAGTTAGAACGTCTATTTCATGAACATTTTTATATGGGACAAACTAAGATTAGTCTAAAGGAATTGGCTAGTGTAAAACGTAAGTTTTCTGAGCCAATCGAAGAGTACCTAAATAGGTTTCGACTACTCAAGGCTAGATGTGTCATCCAGGTGCCTGAGCATGAGTTGGTCGAAATGGCCGCAGGGGGTCTCGACTACTCTATTAGAAAGAAATTAGACACCCAATACCTAAGGGATATGGGTCAGTTAGCCGATAGAGTGCGACAGCTGGAGCGACTTAAAGACAAAAAAGCCAAATTCAATAAAATCAAGAACGTAGCTTATGTCGAATATAACGAAAACGTCAAAGGTGTATGGGAAGAACCCTTATACTTCGACGAAAACGAAGTGGTTATTGCTGAACTTAAACAGGGACCCCCCTACGCTTGTAAAGTGTTGGCTCCCCCACTTTGGAAAAATTTCGTCGAATCTGAAAAGAACGACAGATTCCCAAAGAAGACATATACTTTCAATATCACGAAATGTGACAAAATTTTCGATTTGATAGTTAAGGATGGGAAAATGATAGTACCACCTGGTGCTAAAATGTCATCTTTAGAGCAAAGGAAAAAGAGAGAGTTTTGTAAATACCATAATTTTTTGGGTCATAAAACGTCTCAATGTTTTCTTTTCAGGGATATGGTACAAAATGCCATCCAAGAAGGGAGATTAAAGTTTGGGGAGAAAGCCAGCAGCCAGATGAAGGTCGACACAGACCCTCTACAGGTGGCAGATGCCCACTACACGGTGCCTATGGAGGCCAACATGGTCGAAGCTACTGATGGCTACGACTTCTCGATCAACATGTTAGAAATTGAGGATGATTTTTCTAATAAGACTGTAATGGCCAAGATCACCATGGGTCTTGGACAAGAGAATTTGTTAAAGGAGGCTGCTGATGGCCTCAACCAGGGTGTTGTTGATCCAAGTCAAAAAGACACAGAGAATCCAAGTTTGGTGATGGTAACTAAGGAACCCGCTGATAGTTTCATTAAGATAGACCAGGCCACCAGAAGCTTAGAGTTGGACCTAGTTAAGCTCAATCTAGCTGAGGGTGTCGATGTCAATATGGTAGAGATAACGCAACATGAAACCATATGGGATAATGAGTCAAGTTGTCAGGAAGAACACAACAAAGTGGCTTATCCAGGACACGAAGAGTCTATTGTCGATTTTCTTCACCGTTGCCAGAAGAAGGGTTCCAGTGTCATGTTATGCCCTAGATGTAGTGCCATTTTCGACAGGAAGGCGACCCAAAGACTCGAAGGGACACGCAGATCAAAACAGAAATGGGCGAAACCCAAATTCGACCCTCGAAGCAGTGCCCCAAGAAAGTCTGAGCCTCACATCAGGGCCAGGCCTGGTAGCTTTAAGCCATTTAGTAAGATTGACAATGGCAAATGGGTGAAACCAAATGAGGATAGATAGCAAGGACAACAGAAATGGAAAAACTTTGAGGTCAATCGAGGATCTTCAATTACCTATCGAAAGGAGTTCCAGTCCTCCAAAACCGCACATATATCTGAAAACTACAAAGGGAAGAATCCCATGTCTCGATCGTAGTGGAGAAGAGAGCAGCCCAAGAGGAAAGCCCTCAGGGAAGGCTCATTAAAAAAATAGGCAGAATCTAGCACTAATGCCCCTGTCGAGAATAAAGGGGGGCAGTCAGAGACTATGGAGAAAGCACCTGTGGGGCGAAGGTTATTCCCTGCCCAAAAGCAGAACACAAGAGACCAGTCGAAGAAGATGACGAAATAACTGAAAATTTCAAGTCCGACTCCGACGACTCTCTGAAATTGCTGGTCAATGTAGTATCAGTAATGCCAAGGGATTTCGATAGAATCTCAGAAGTCGAAAATCTCGATGCCTATACAGAGGCAGAAATGGTGGCACATAATCCTGTGTGCTACTATGTTATGAATAATGGTTGTGTCGAAGAGCATAATGCTTTTTTAGAGTGGCCCACAGTAGCGATGAAGAACCATTTGAAGCCCCTTTATATTACAGGGAAAGTATAAAATGTGTCAGTTAATAAAATTCTGGTGGATTGTGGCGCAACGGTGAACTTGATGCCACATTTCTTGTTAAGTAAAATCGGCAAATATGATACCGATACAAAACCATACAACATGGTCTTGTCAAATTATGAAGGCAAGGTGGGTTCGACAATGAGAGTTATACAGGTGGACCTAACGGTCGAAACAATAACAAGACCCACCGTTTTCATGGTAGTGGAAACGAAGGCCAATTACAATCTGCTGCTAGGACGAGAGTGGATTCATGGCATTGGTGCAGTATCGTCTTCAATTCACCAATGGATTACTATTTGGAGACCAGACGACATTGTCGAAAACATTGAAGCTGATCAAGGATAATTTAGAGCGCCCATAAACCACGTCGACCGGAGGCAGTTCGACAAACATCTGGCCACCATTGGCCTATGTGCCCCAACGGATTTCGAATTCGTCCCAGATGAAGAAAATTTATGTTCATTGTATTTGCATCCCGTTGATGGTTTTCGTTGGGACAAAGAGGTGCCAGGGGAAAGACTCTCATATCTTGGAGGACTCCCAGAAGACCCTACAGGCTGGGGAAGCGAATTCAGTGATAATGACTAAATTTGAAGCACTACAAGGAATTTTAGCCTATGTGGCAGAAACCAAATTACAGACGGCCTTGGAGGCTGCCAATAACTAGATGGCTGAAAAAGCCAAGTTGGAATCCGGTCAAGAAGGTCCTGGAAAGGAGTTTAGTCCAAAACCACCTGACAAGATTCAACAAGAATACCAAAGGCTCGATGCTATATATGATGAAGAGCCTCTGGGATTCGAAAAGGACCCGCTGGTGAATGACGTCAAAATGCTAGCGCAGGACCCTGTCGCTACTACGAAAATTGGGGCCGACAATGACATAAGAGTCGCCATCGTGCGTTATTTATCCCAAGAGAGGGAAAGGAAAAGCTAAAATAAAACCTAACAAAAAGAAGGATAATATCGGCCATCGCAACCAAATCTCGGGTTTGGGAGTCGGTTACACAAGGGAAAGGTGTTAGCACCCCTCACGCTCGTCATACTCCACGGGATCCACGCTTGTTGTCTATCTAAAAGGGTGATTGAATCTATCTATGCTACAGGCTTGAGGATAAAACAAAAATAAGTGACTCAGCAAAGCAACTGCGCTTTGTACCTACGTATCTCATCTGAAGTGAGAAGTTAGAGTCAACGTAGTTCGACTAACTACGGATGAAAGGGGGGAAGGTTGCTCGCCAAGACATCGCGTCTTGTACCTACGTACTTTCATCTGGTATGAAAGATTAGAGCAAACGTAGTTCAGGTTAAAAGGGAACACAGGTTTGTTCAACTGTTTTACCTGAGTAAGGTTAACAATTAGTTCTAGCAGTTTGGTGTATGCAGCTCGACCATTGGATACTTAGGCGTTACCGTTTGCGATAGAACCGAGAGTTAACAACACTCTCCTTATGAAAATGATTTTCCAAAATTAAAGGCCCCAAAGGGCAAAAAGAAGTTTGAATGATTTGTTTTTGTGTTTTTTAGAGAATAAGTGTTTTTGAATTGTTTGCAATTCATATCGCACTAGAGACTATGACTTATGAGTGAATGCGTCGCATATCACCCAAAGGGTGCTACACTAAACATCCAAGCCATTGAAGGGAAACCCCTCAACAACCCTTTACCAAGTGCTTAAGGCTCGTAACGCACAATAATCATTGACCTTTATTAGGTGTTTTATGATTGTTTTGAGATGAAAAGAGAAAGACTCGTACTAAGGGGAAACTGGACCCTAAAGTTATCATGCATAATGCTCCTAAAGTTGGGGTGAAAGGGAATGAAACTATCCTAATGTTGTCATGAAAAGGATTGAACACCTAATGTCTCTCCTACTCACATCCTAAACGGAGGGACTAGGAATCCTAGGGGGATCATGGCACAAGGCCAAGTAAACACTAAATAACTCAAACACAGATGAAATAGGAAAGAAACGAAATTGACTTGAACAAGTCAACATGCGATGCAAACGTATGAGATGCAAAGAAAAGATGCATACATAAAGAAAAGAGGGAGGAAAAAGTGTGGGGAATCCACCTCCACAAGCACATCTCAACCAACATTTCTTAAGATTCACCCAATGCAATGCAAACAGAACAATGCAAATAAACACTAAAGTAGGCAAACAAACACCAAAATTCATGACAAAATCAAAGCACACACAAAGCACATTAATTTGTTAATTCAATTAAAAAAATAATAAAAAGTAAATGGAAAAATAAAATGAAAGTGATGAAAAATAAATTAACACATTAAAATATTAAAATATGATTTTTTTGGATTTTTATAGTATTTAAAATTATTTTCAAATAAATAAAACAAAAACAAGAAACAATTAAAATATGATTTTTTTGGATTTTCATAGTATTTAAAACTATTTTGAAATAAATAAAACAAAAACAAGAAACAAAAATAAAACAAAGAGAAATGAAATAAATATAAAAACACAAGTCATTAAAAATAAGAAAGTGTCTCCCCAAGGCTTGAACCCAAGACCTTGGGGCTGCAGGCTCAAAACAAAGTAAGTTCTACCACTCATATGTGTGTGAAATGAAAAGGAAAAATAAAGAAAAAAATATTAAAAGCATGAAAATAATTAAAAAGGAAGCAAAAACGCCCCCGTTAGGAGTCGAACTCAGGTTCAAGGCATGGCAAGACAAGGTTACAACCACTGAGGTGGCGATACATCTGTTGTATCAAGCCACCCCATGCATATAAGTATTAAAAGAGGCGCATGGCTGGGCAATGAACAAGGCAAAAACTAAGTGAAAAAGCTAAATACGATTCGATCATAACTTTGTCAAAACACAATCATTTTCAGTGAAATTTAAGTCTAACCTGCTTGTTTTTTCATGAGGAATACAATGGTAACCGCCATTTTTCAAAATGAAACACACACAACAAAATTCGAATGAAAATGCAGTTGTGGCTTTTGAGATGCATTTTGAAGTTTTTAGATCCAAATAGATGCAATTATTGGTAGAAGATAGTTTGAGCAAAGTCTAAACATAATTTTGAATGAGTCTCAACAGAGAGTTTGTTCAGAATGCATCAGAGCCAAATATTGGTATGTGAGTTGCAAAGGGTGATGTTTGGAAATGCATTTGAAAACCAATGGATCAAAACAGATGCAGTTATCAGCAAACAAGGGTCCACTCAAATCTTGAATACATCACTCATGGATTAATACCAAAGAATGAACTCAGTTTCCCATCAGATTAAGAAATGGCTGTTAATTTGCAAATAGGTAAGGGTGTGTTTTGAGTGAACAACTTAGTTCTAAATAAAGTATTCAAACATGACTCTAACGCAGCACATGTTTATCAGTCTGAAATGCAACATGCCATAAACTTGGCACACATAAAGAATGGTATGAGGAATTCACAAATTTCAAGGTAGAAACTGGTAGTGCACAATCAAGGTAACAACTTAATCAAATTAGCCACACCAAGTAACAATAAGAGCCTCATAATCAAACTACTTCAAACAAGACATGAAACAAAGCTAAATGAACTCCAACAAGATTGAATGCCAATCTGATGAAGACAGCCAAATTGATAAACCTCCCAGCAAAAACTGGACAGTAGGCATAGCATCAACACTTATGTCAACCAAAGTTGGAAACCTCAACTGCCAATGAATTTGAGCAGACCTATGGAAAAAACCCTCTCCCACAAGAGCTAGACAGTGTTAAATATCAAGGTACTATGTCAACCAAAAGTCTAGAATTACAAGAGCAGATCAGGCCCATGACAGTCCTATTTTTATCAAGGTACATCAGTTCTATTCCAAAACCAATAGTAATTCAATACACTAACCAATACCACTTAACTCCTAAAACCTGGCAGCAACCAACATGATAATGTCAATTCCTAAATGCACCATGTATTGCATCATCACACATCTACATTCCCAAAAGCAACAAATCCCAAACACATACCCTAATGACAGTCTAGCAGCAACTGTAATGAATTGAACAAGCTTGACAATGTTGATCACCATATGCTTCAGCAGCATCCAAATGAATCATCTCACAAGAGGTTATAACAAAAATACATTGTGACCTGACTGACAGCTAAACAACAATGCTTATAATTCAAAGGAGTTGGCACATTAAAACTTGGAAATGGCTTGACAGAACCCAAACATCTTTAAAAACAAATGGACCAATAATGCACTGTATATTCCAAACTGTACTTGCACATGCTAACTAGAACATGTAGTACATTAGCAGATCCTGAGCTAAGCTAAAGTTTCCAATAACAGTCAACAATTCCCATGCTAAACCAACACATACCAGTTAAATAACAAAAGATATGGTCTGCCCCTGACCAACTTCAAAACAGTCCACAATGAAATAATGAGTTCATGGATCAGAAGCTAACAACACTCAGAACATGTTAGTCAAGATGCTTTGGTACTTCAATCAGTGCACATTGATGACTGTCGCTTCCGCGAAAATAAGGAGCCGGCAAAACAGAAGAGTCACCACCTTTCGTTATTTATCCCTCGAAACGGGAAAGGAAACGATCGGAAAAACCTGACGCAAAGGTATAAGACAAGGTCATCGCAACCATTGTCTGGGTTCGGGAGTCGGTTACGCAAGGGGAAGGTGTTAGCACCCCTCACGTCCATCGTACTCGATGGGATCCACGCTTGTTGTGTTTATCTGACGGGTTTATTTACTATCTACCTATCAAGGATGGTCTGAAAAGAAAAGAAAATGACTCAGCAAAGCGTCGCGCTTTATGCCTACGTATTCTCATCAGAGAATTAGAAATCAGAGTCAACGTAGCTCGACTAACTACGGGTTAACGGATGGGCGAAGGTGGCTCGCCAATACGTCAGTATTGTGCCTACGTACTCTCAACAGGCTTGAGAGATCAGAGCTTACGTAGTTCGGGTTAATACGGATTACGGGGGGTTTAGATTTATCTGTTTTTCCGAGTAGGGTTAACAAACAGTTCCAGCAGTTTGGTGTACGCAGCTCGACCTTTGGAGACTTAGGCGTTACTGTTTGCGGTAGAACTCAGAGTTAACGACACTCTTTTCTTCAGAAAAGCTTTCCTTTGACTTATGGGCCCACGGGGCAAAAGTTTTGAAGTTTGTTTTCTGTCTTTTACGGAAGAACTGTTTTTTATGTTTGTCTGTAGTTTGTACAGCACTAGAGACTATGACTTGGGAACGAATGCGTCGCATATCGTCCAAAGAACGTATACTAAACATTCTAGACGATTGAGAGGAGGCCGCTCAATCATCATTACCCAAGTAGCTTAAGGCTCGTAACGTGCTTATACTAACTTGCCTTTATTACATTTTTTACTGTTGTCTTGAGATGATAAGAGAAGAAAGGACTCTACAGGGAGACTATCAAGCATCCTACTGTTGTCATGCCAAGGATTCATCCTATAGTTGAGGTTTGAAACAGGGAACTCCTAAAAGTTATCATGCATAGGTTTAAACCTAAAGTTCTAATCATCACTTCCTTATCAAAGGAAGTGATATTCCTATGGGATCATGCCAGGGTAAACAGAAACAGATAAAGCATCAGCTTAAACAGTAAACAGTAAACATCTGTAAATAAAATGCATGCAAGGCAAGTGAGGGAGGGAATGTGTGTGAGGCATCAGCCTCCTCAAGCTCGTCTTAACCTCAAGCCAGATATGAATAACTGCAAAAATGGAGAAGAATGAAATAAAATGCCATCAAGCAAATCAAAAACCACATAGGCAAGGGAGCAGGGCTCTACCGAATACCCGCAAGCAAAGCCATACAGTAAAAATACAAGTAGAGGGAGCAACTCAACCTCTAGTGCAATCATGCTCCTAGCTTAACACAATCTAAACATGAACTTATTCTAATGCATCAAGCAAATCAAACAAGTCACAGCAATACAGTTGCACAGAAAGCAAACAGACAGGAAAGAAAGCAGGTCAACAGCTTCCACAGCTTCACAGCAAAGCAGTCCTCTGACAGCAGCTCAGTCCTCAATCTGTAACTGTTCCTCAAGGCTTTTCCTCTTCAAGAGCAAGTGTCAACTTGCTTCTTCAAGCTTTCAATGCATCAGACACAAGTATCAACTTGTTCTTCATCTTCTTCAAGCTTCAGCTCTTTCTTCATTTTCAAATTGATCTGCTTCACACAAGTGTCAACTTGTTCTTCTTGATCTTCAAGCTCCTAACAAGGAAATCCATCCTCTATCATCTTCAATCTTCTAGCAGGGAACTCCATCCTCTAACAAGGGAGAGAGATTCATCTAACAAGAGTAAGGCGGGGATAGGGAGAAGCAAAGTGAAGACCAAAGGTCACCTCTAAGCACTCCACCATCAAGGAAAGGAACCCTCAAAGGTTCTACCAACTTGTGAGGAGCCACACATCCTACCAAAGGAGGGATGGGGCCTTCACAATGGGACCTTACATCATAGGGAGGAATGGAAGTTATCAACACCTTCCATGTTTCATGAAGGAAGAAAGTCTATTCTAAAGGGATCTCCCTAAACCCAAACCCTTAACCCTAAACAAACTACACCAAAAGGAGAGTAATCTCCAAGTCCAAGCTCCACCATGCCTTCCACAGTAGCCCACACAAGTCTTTATCATCATACAAAAGCAAGAGAAGCAAAACCCTATTCTAAGGGAACTAATGAAATCATTCTAGTTGAGTTAGCAAGTTAGGATCACCTAAAATCTAGTATTGAAGTTAATTCTAACTAAAATACTAAAATCAATTATAAAATCCTACAAAAATAACTATGGGAACCTATGTCAATCATGACTCTACCATGTTAATTTCAGAGATCAAATCCTTAAATAAGACCTAGAAATAAGTTCTACATTACAAGGTACTACACTTAAACCCTAAAAGGAAGCACCTAAATTTTCAATCTAAAAGAAACACTTAATTTCACCACAAAAATGTGAGAAAAATACTATCGGAGCATACATGTCTAAGCTAATCACACACAAAAAATCAATCCAAAACTCATCACCAAGTGATCACACTAAATTCACCAAACAGAGGTATCAACCATGGTAATTTTATTATCAAAGAAAATGTAAAAAATGCACAAAAAATGAAAATGCATGGTTTTGCTAATATTTTTATTCAATAAAATTCTAGATTCAATCATGAATCAGGGGGAAAAATCTGGAATTAATTGACCTATTTTTCTATTTTTTTATGAATTATTGTCAAACTAACATGAAATGATGAAATTAAAAGAAAAACAAAAGAAATTAACAAGACTGCGTGGCAAATAGCAACTCTGATCAGTTCATCATGTGGGTTGGGCCAGATGGGGGGTGTGGATATCAATCCAAGCGCTAGGCCCATTTACTTCAGTTAAGTGAAACGGTGCGTATTGGCTTCAGTCAATAGTCAGCCCTTTCAAACTCAATTGTGGCCGTCTGTTTGGATTACTTGGTCAAGTCTCAAGGATGATCCCACGCCTGCAGTGCATCTTCTTCATTCAAACATTCAGATGGAGGGAATTTATAGACGGTGGAATGAGCAGTGGCGCCGCCGTCTTCTCCGGTGAAGACCAACACACAGTTCATCAAAAATTACAAAATGATACATCATCTTGTCCAATTTTTCATGCTGATCATGAATCCAGCCTTAGAATCATCTAAATCTCCATGGATTTTCAAACCCGATAGCTATTCCAAAATACACCTCAATCTTGAATCTCCTCAGAACTTCAATTAAATGCACAGAAATGATCCTTATCTCATGGTGATCATCTTAGCCTATCCAATCTTGATTATCAATCCAAGAATAGCAAGAATTCAGCTTCAACAGAAAATGATCCACATCCTAACTTGTCTTTAATTCCCAAATTGATCAGCTCAAATCCATCTATACATCATCCAGATCCTAACCACCTATAGATTTCTATCTATCTCCTCCTAGATTATGCACAAAAATGAAATGTACCAACCTGTGTTCAGAGGCGTAACAGAAGAGGTTCTTGATCACTTCAGCCTCCAAGATGATGCAGATACACTCCAAAACTCCTTCCAAAGCTAATGCAATCTTCAATTACCCTTGATTTGGCCTGAAACTCAGAATTCGATTTCAACTTGCAGCTCTGAATTTTCAATGGCTCTCTCTGCTACTAGCTTCAAATCCTTCCAAAAAAATGGTTGAACACACTTACCAACTTATATAGAACTCATTAGAATCATCTAAAACTCTCTCAAAGCTTCAGAATGAGAAATTAGATTTTCAAATTCTCTCCAAAATCTCACTTACACCAGTCACGATTCCCACTCTGATTTGGCCTTAGCAAGCTTGCATTCAACTTCTCATGAGATTTTGAACATGAATGGTAGTGTTTTCCTCCTTGTTTCCATCCAATGGTTCATGTATGCTATGTTACTTCATCATGAAGAAACAAAGAAAAAGGGCATGATATTGGACTCAAATCAAAATTCAAATATTGCCAAAGTTTCTAAAATGCTTTTTCCATTCAAAAAATGATATTACTTTGCTTCATTTGCACACAAAATGATTTATTTGAATTTTTGATCATTTAATGCCTTTAATTCTTCCTTTTTCACAACCTTTTGAACCAAGTCTCTCCTTGAGATATTTCAATGCCTCCTTGATACATGGTCAAGGTTAAAACCCCATTTTGAGCAACTTTCAAGTTGGTGAAAATGACCTATAACCAGAAATGACCTATAATCACAACTTCCCAAAATACCCTTGACTTGTCAAAGCCATAACTTGAGTTCTACAAATCCTATCAAGGACTTCTAGTACTCTCTAGAATGCTAAGAGAATAAGGAACAACATTCATGTTGACTAAAAGTTCATAGGAATCATCTTTCTAGGGAAAAAGTGTCATGCAAGTTGGGTAACTTTCAAGCTCCAAATTCACATACCTTAGATGACTTGTAACTTGTCTGGCTCATAACTTGAGTTCTATAAACCCTATCAAGGGCTTCTAGTACTCAAATTAAAGCTAAGCTCATGCTCTACAACAATAAAGTTGGGGTAAAGATGAGATGACAATCATATCTTGAGTTAAATTGTCTTGAAGATAGGGGTCAAACTAGGGGATTTTACACTGTCAAGTCTTAGAAACCCTAGCTTGAAACTTCTCAAACTCTTCAATCATGATGAGTTAACCTTGGAATCATCCTTAGAACATCTCAATGTATCAATCCATGATCACATTGCTCTTGAATTGAGTCTCAACCTTCTTCAAATCCTCAATTGACTTAGGGTTGTCCCAGTCAAACCCTAGCTGCATCAATCCAGGATGAGGCTTCTTATTCTTACACAATGACCTGCCTAGGCCTCAAAGTGCTCTTCAATATTTCTCATGAGCTCTCTCAAGACCTCAAGTCCAACCTTATGACCTCAGAATCATCTGATGGCTTCCCACAACACTCAAGTTAGGAGACCTACACACTTGGCTTCAACCACTCTCTCTGAGGATCTTTTAACTTCTCTGACAAGGATATCAACCCTTGAACACTTGAATAACCTTCTTAGATAGCTTCATAGTCTTGTGTAGCCCTTGATTGGTGATCATACCTCTTGATCTCCTGCATACATGTCAATGAAATGCAAATGATAATGCTAATGTGAATGAAATGAAACATAAGCTCGGTGAAAAAATGTTTGGCAAATTTTGGGGTGCAACAATGACTTCTAATTACCATTCTGGCAACAACTCAAAGAGAAAAAACTTAAGAAATCTCTCAATGCAAGAACAAAATTGAAGAGGTTCTATTAAGAAAAAAGAATCAACCATATGCTTACATTGTGAACAGAATGCACACACATGCTTAGCACCAGCAGACCAACTTAAACTGGTCTCACCATGAAATGCATAGTCATGACAACCAAAAGAAAAGTTTAACAAACTCATTTCTCCCCAAATCCCGTTAGATGGCAATCACAACAATAAACAAATCCTCTCATCATGTGAAATGAAACTGGTAGTAGACAAGCACAACTAACAAACTCAGTCTCTAAGAGCAGTCCTAGATGGATTCAAGGTATTATGTCCTGACAAAAGTGATTTCTAGGCAACAAGTTCAAACCAAATACTTAATCAACATAACAATAACATGATCAAATACTTGACATGACTAAAAAGTGGGAGTATGGCACAGTGGTTCATGATCCATAACAATGATCAACTCATCTTGCTTAAAACAGAAGCAAATACCAAACTTAGCATGACAATGCACACACCAGTTCCACATAATGCCTTCAACAACATATTGGCATAACATCTAGACAGAGGCAAAAACAACATGTTGGACACAACCACTGCCAACTATCAAACTGTAGGCCTAAAACAAATACTTTAAGACAGCCCATAATGCAAACCACAAAAGCTAGACAGATCCACATTAATAAAAACAGTTCACCATAACAGTTGTAAATTTCACAAATGTTGGTGACAGTCTTGGTCAGCACAAAGCCACACAATCACACCAAAGCCTTATGGAAGTTGCAACTCCAACGTGACAACCCCCAAACATAACAATGTTCAAAATCAAACAAACTAAACTAGACCTCTTCATGCTAACAATTCTCAAAACAGCTGGTGGTTATTTCATCATAACAATGTTGAAATCAAAGTACTTAACATCACAACTACATAGAGCCAAATGTATATTCTACTAGCATTCTAAACAGAAAATGCATATGATGGAAATCACATATACTTGATAGCATGATTATCAAACCAATTCAACATGATAATGCATAAACATATTCACCAAAAAATCAATCAACACATGATGCATAATGAGTGTGTTTAGGACTACATACCTCTGGTAGATCCCTCAAACAAGCTAGCAGCAAAAAGGCAAGAATTCCTTCCCCCGGAGCAAGCTTGCAAATTCCTTCTTTTTGAAGCGAAAGGTGATTTTTGATGACAGTTCTAAGATGTGGTGTTCCAGCTAGTTTTTAATGACTTGGGTAGTTGGTACAACATAAATATGTGGTGTTCAAAGTGTTAAAGAGTTTAGAACTGGTTTAGGCAGTGTGTTTCATCATCTTATGCAGAAAAGTCAATGTTCATGGTGTGGGAAGTTGACTTTTTGGGTTATGGTGTTTTTGACTGGTTTAATGGTTGTAACACCTTCTAAACATGATTTTGAGGTTGTGTGGATGTTTTTTAAGGTGATTCTATGGTTAAAAGGGCTTCTGGTATGAAACTTGCACAAGGCAGCTTTTTTGGTGTTTTTGGAAGATTTCTTTACTTTCAAGCAAAGAGGGAAAGAGGATGAGAGATGTGTTTTCTATGGGGTTTAGAGTGCTCTGGTGTGATTTGAAGAGTGGGATGAGGTCTCTATTTATAGGCCAAGAGAGGCATTGGGGCAGATTTGAAGTTTCAAGCTTTTGGGGGGAGTTTTCGATCACTACGCCAGAAATGACATTTAGCAGCGCATACAAAGACAGCGCTTTTAGAAAAAGCGCTGCTAAAGAGGAATAAAAAAAAAAGAAAAAAATTGATAACCAAAGACAGCGCTTTCTCAGAAAGCGCTGCTAAATGGGGGTCCTAAGACAGCGCTTATAAAAAGCGCTTCTAAAAGGGGGGTCTAAGACAGCCCAAAGAGAGCGCTTTTTAAAAAGCGCTGCTAAAGGGGGGTCCTAAGGCAGCGCTTCCAAAAAGCGCTGCTAAAGGGGGGCCCTAAGAAAGCGCTTTTTAAAAGCGCTGCTAAAGGGGGACCCTTAGAAAGCGCTTTTTATATAAAGCGCTGCTATATGGAATTGATAAGGCACCCTATGAAAGCGCTTTTAAAAGCGCTGCTAAAGGCCTTTAAAAGCGCTGCTAAAGGTATTCATATTATAATTTTAAAATACCCTCCAGAATTTTAATAGAATCAGAACAGTCACGCTAACTATTTCTTCTTTCTCTGGCGAACGAAAACACGAACCAACCACCCACTGTTCATCGTCCGACCATCGCCTTCTTCCGTCCGATCATCCTTCCGACCATCACCGACCGTTCACCGTCTGTTTTTGAGTTCATCCATCCGTCTGCATTACCGGTCCACCATTGTTACGGTACGTGAAGCTTGCTCTGCTTTTCTTGTTTTTTTTTTTATCTTTTCACCATTGTTGTTCTGATGATATAGGTGGTTTTATATAGATGGTATTTGAGCATAGTAGATGGTTTTATATTGTTGCTATTTGGTTTGTTGTTGTTGCTGTGTTATATATTGAAGGTTTTATGTTATTTGTTTGTTGTTGTTGTTGTTGAGATATATATGATATTGTTGTTGTTGTTGATGTAAAATATGAGATATTTGAGTTTTTTTTTGTTGTTGTTGTTGTGTTATTTGTTGTTGTTGTTGTTGTTGTTGTTGTTGTTGTGTTAATATATATAGTTTAATATATGATATTTGATATATGATATTTGATGTTTTTAGTGTTATTGAGATATATTTGATATTTGATATTTGATATAGTTTAATATTTGATATATGATATTTGTTGTTTGTTGTTGTTGTAAAATATGATATTTGTTGTTTGTTGTTGTTGTAAAATATGAGATATAGTTTATATTAGATATAGATCGTGGTTGTTGTTGTTTAATATGATATTTGTTGTTGTTGTTGATGTAAAATATGAGATATATATATTTGATATATATTGTTGTTGTTGTTGTTTAATATGATATTTGATGTTGTTGTTGATGTGAAATATGAGATATATATATTTGATATATATTGTTGTTCTTGTTGTTGTTTAATATGATATTTGTTGTTGTTGTTGATGTAAAATATGAGATATATATATTTGATATATATTGTTGTTGTTGTTGTTGTTTAATATGATATTTGTTGTTGTTGTTGATATGAAATATGAGATATAGTGTATATTTGATATAGATTGTTGTTGTTGTTGTTGTTTAATATGATATTTGTTGTTGTTGTTGATTATAAATATGAGATATAGTTTATATTTGATATAGATGGTTTGTTGTTGTTGTTTAATATGACATTTGTTGTTATTGTTGTTGATATTTGTTGTTGTTGTTGTTATTCTGAATTACAGGTATATTATGGCCAGCAACGAGGAAACATCACATGATGGAAAAGAAACACCCAAAGACGTTGAAGGCGAAATTAAAAGAGGCATAACGATAATGAAAAGAATCATTCGTGCAAGAGATAGAAGTGTAAAGTACGATGTCCATTGGAATGAAAGAGATCAATTGGTTGAGCCTAATGGTGCGCTGCTGACAAGTTATATTGGAGCAGTTGTACGTTCGCAAATTCCGATTACTTGCGATAACTGGAGAATTCCTGCATTAGAAGCGGCTAAGGATAAAATTTGGACCGAGATTCAAGTATGAGATTTGATCATTTTTAATTATGTTGACAGTTACATCTTTAAATTAATTATACTAACATGTTATATGTATGTGTATTTGTTTGCAGAGATCTTTTAATATTGAGGATTCTAGGAGAAAATATTGTATTCAGTTGGCCAGAAAAACGCTTGAGGGGATTTAGAGCGTTTTTAACCAACAAATATGTTAAAGATTCTGATGGAAACTTTGTAGAGTCGGAGCGTCCAGCGAAGTACGCTGATTTGATTTCGGATGCAGAATGGGAGACATTTGTTGCGAAGCGAAGAACCAAAGAATTTGAAGTAAGTACAACTTATCATGAACAATGTATAGTATATATACCTATTCCACAAACAAACTGATATGACTTAAACTTGTTTTTTCAGGTTAAGAGTGGCGTAAATCGGGAACGGGCATCAAACCCTACGTATCCATATAGAAAGGGGCGTTTGGGATATGCACGCTTAGAACAAAAATTAGTAAGTGCATATATATGCTTTAATATGATCTATTTACAAAAAATAGTAAGTATACATAATAGGATATAATGCTTTATTTCGTCTTAATGCGTAGTTGGAAGAGGAGAAAAGTGATGCGACATCTCTTCCGGACCATGTCGTATGGAAGGTTGCCCGGGTGGGAAGAGATGGAGCCGTCCAAGAAGAAGTTCAACAAGTGTTTGAACAATGTGTAAGTACAACATTAGTTTTTGAACAAAGTGTTTGAACAAAGTGTATAAAATATTTAAATATGCTTTTATCTATATTTCAGGAGTCCCTATCCCAGACTATAACTCTTGCTGAAGATGATGATTGCAGGAGTTTATTGAGTCGGGTGTTGAATATTCCTGAGTACTCTGGGCGTGTGAGGGGCAAGGGATTTGGTGTCACTCCATCCAAACTGTATAAGCAGCCAAGGAAAAAAATCCAACCAATAAAGAAGTGATGGCTACTTTGGAGGAAATGAAAGCTCAAATCGTGAATTACAGAAGGATAAGGAGAGATACATGTCCGAAAGGCGCGCTCTAGAGGCCGGTAAAGCTACTAGTGACAAAGATAGTATCGGTTGTCCGCAGAAGCTTCCAGAGATAATTGTATATATTACATTGAAATTAATTTAGCACATTTTTCTTAATTGACACATTAACTGATCATTATTTGTTTAGGGCATTTCACCTTGTCGACTATATTTATCGTCGCCGACTTATCGCATGGTTGGCAAGGGAAATGTGCATAACACCCTGGGAGGCTTACTTCACCATAAACCTCTCCCTGCTGGATTTTTGAAAGTATCTGTTGATATTGCATTAGAGGGGGGGGGGCGTTGTTGCCTATGCCAGACGATGTATCAGACGCAACAATGGTGGGAGACGCGATAGGAGCTTATGTAGCATGGCCGGCGAATCTCATTTTCATAGATGATGAGGTAGGTTGAACCTTGTAATATTCCAATGTTTTATTACCCATACATGAAAGTTATTCTGACATTTACACTTTCTTATTGACATGATGATCTTAGAGTCCCACAAAATCCAAAACAAAAGATGATAAAATTATTGTGCGGGATACCGATTCAGCTGCATCAAAGTTACAGGTACTAGTACTACAGTTTAAGTGATTATTTTATTATAAATTATTTACTGAACTTATATATGACTTTTAGGTTCTTGATCAGCAGTCGCAACAAGTCAGTAAGGGAAACATGCCTGAAACTTCCAAGGTGCCCAAAAAAAAGGTCGAGACAAAAAGAACATTTGTTCCTCAATTTAGGTCGTGCCTTCAAACATATGTAGGGACAACAGACGTGCCTGAAGGCGGCATCCGTCTAATACATATGGATCAAGGTATTTTCGGTTTTGAATATTCCGAAACACTTGCTAAGGAGGATTTCGACCAGGTTTTCAAACATTTAGAATTAGGCGTAGGGGTTATGCATTCCTACATCAGGTACTTCGATCCATTTTAATTAGATAATTGAACATTTTAAAATTCGCTCGTTTAACTGAATAATCTAATGTTGATTGTATTTTTTTAGGCGCTTGTATGACAAGTTGTTGGTCCCCGCTGATTTGACTTCAGTATTCGCATTCTTATCTGCTAGCAGTGTCAACTCACGGACAATAGACCAGACACCAGAAGCAGTCAAAGAGTACACAGTCCAGAGATTTATGGGTGCGAATACGGAGAAGTTGTTTATGTTGCCATATAATACTGGCCATGGGTTAGTTTTTATTCTAAATTCATTTATTATAATTGTTCGATTTTTGCCATATTATATAACATTTCCGTCTAAACTGTTGTCTTATTTTATAATGGTCACTGGTTGGTTGTCGCAATTAATCCGATTAAAGAAATAGTGTATTATATAGATTCATTGGATGGCGATACAAACAAATATGAAAATCTGAAGAACATGGTTGATACGTAAGTGATGATATATAGTGTTCTGAATAATTATATATGTTTATTTATTATGTGACATTGTTCTAAATATGTGTTTATATTATGTTAGAGTTATACAAATATACAGAGCACAGAGAGATGCAACAGTGCCAAAAAGCAGGGCTAGCAACATCAACTGGATCAGAGTGGAGGTATATTTTCCCATGTTTGACTGTTATAGTGGTTCTACTTATAAAACTATTTAAACTATATATCCTGATAAATGTTCGTTCGCTTTTTTCCTAATACAGTGTCCTCGTCAGCGTGGTGGGATTGACTGCGGATATTTTGTACTGCGCTTTATGAAGGAAATCATTCTTTCTGGTCAATTAGAGATTCCAATCATGGTATGGATCAATTCATGATTTATATGATTCATTTTGATAATTAACTAATATTTCATCTGAGTAATTAGTATTAAATCGTGCTTGTTCTGTTATATTATGTAGTATTTTGATGAATTCAAATGCGCTACGTACTCGAAAGTAAAATTGGAAGAAATTAAGGAAGAATGGTGTCAATTTATGATTGAGTTAAGAATTCTATAATGTATATTGGATTTGTAATTATGTGTAAATTGTATATTGTATAATGTACAATGTTTAAATTATGTGTAAATTATACTTGAGTTAATTATGTGTAAATTGCAAAGTGTTATTGTATAATGTACAATGTTTAGTTATATTGTGTTGAATTAAAGGCCAAGTGTTGAATTACAATGTTTAAAGGCCAAGTTATATTTAAGGCCTGAATTATAAGCAGGGAATTTAATTGTTATAAGCAGGTTTGTCTAAAAATATATAAAAAATGTGATTTTTCAAAAAAAAAAATTTTTAAAACGTGAAGTATAGACAACGCTTTTACAAGAAAGCGCTGCTAAAGGGGGAAAAATAGGCATAAAAAAGCGCTGCTATAGGTTAGGAAAGGAGGGGTCTAAGAAAGCGCTTTAAAAAAGTGCTGCTAAAGGGTGGTCTACAAAAGCGCTTTCATAAAGCGCTGCTACAGGGGGGGAGGGGGAGGGAGAATAGGCAGCGCTTTGAAAGCGCTACTAAAGGGGTAAAAAAGCGCTGCTACAGGGGGGGAGGGGGAGGGAGAATAGGCAGCGCTTTGAAAGCGCTACTAAAGGGGTAAAAAAGCGCTGCTAAAAGTGATGCCTTTAGCAGCGCTTTTTCCACAAAAAAAAGCGGTGCCTTTACCTTTAGCAGCGCCACTTTAGGCAGCGCTTTAAAGCGCTGCTAAAGGTCAAAAAAAGCGCTGCTAAAGGCCATTTTTGGCATAGTGGATGAAAATCTATCCAATATCATGTGGCAGTTGTGCTCATCAGTCCCTTGGCTCAATGCAGGGGAAAACTTAAGTGAAATGAAGGACATGAGGTGACTGAAGTGCGACTCGAGGCTGCAGCTGCAAGTCTTCACCAAAAAGTTTCTCTTTCCTCTATTTTTGAATAAAATAATGTCCACTTGCTTGCAACTTGCAAACTCTACCAAATATCATTATTTCTGCATTTTCTAACCTTCATCCTCTCTTACTATCAGATTAAGACATGATCCAATGGTTGAGAAGGGTCCAAGTGGTTGAAAAGTGAATTTGTGAAAAAGTGGAAATGGTGCACTCAAGTGTGGAGACCTCAACTTTCTGGATTCATAACTCTCAACTCACAAAGGCTATGGAGGAGTTCTACTACATTTTAGAAAGCCCTCATGGAGCTCTAAAACTTTCATGCTTACATGATCTTTATATTCCAAGTGGAACTAGGTCAAAAATCCCTCCAAAGTTGGCTGAAAACATGATTTGCAAGGCCAAAAAACATAGAATTTTTCTAAGTGTTTTCCCCTCTTGTAATGATTTTGATCATAAATCCAAATCTACTCATTTTTTGCACATGGACCTCTATGAGACATTTGTAGTATTTGTCAAGACCTTTCCAACAAGATTTGAACCAACTCAATAGGATGTGTGGTTAGGAAGTTATGGTCTTGCCCCTTTCAAAACCCTAATTCCTGACTTTCTCGATTACTCCTCCATCCTTAATCTGATGGTCATGAAACTTCATGGATAGGTGTAATATGTCACTAGGAACATTTTTCTTCACACTTTGAGGTCAAATTCCTTATGGTCAAGGGGTTGACTTTTTGGTCAACGAAACGATCGATCGATGACTACCGAGTCGACTATTGGCGTTCTGGGTCTTCTTGAGTGGACTTCACTAAGCCATATGAGCTTCATGGACCATAATTCCATCATTGGAACACCTTTTAAAGCGGAAGTCAAACTACAGTTGACTTTTCCTGATTAGAAGCCCTAATCAGGAATCCTAAACTGCACTGTCTTCAATCTTTGGGTGACAACCTCAAATTGGACTCATACTTGACCCATCGGAGTATCTTTGATGATGTGGAGATTTGTTTCTTGGAGAATCAATCCAACACATTGACTGATTAAACCATTGAAACCTCAATTTTTACTGTATAAAACTCTAATTCACCCTTTTTGCCTAGGCAATGTGCAGGTGAAATGAGTGACCATTCCCACTCCACAATGACCTCAGAGGTACTCAACAGGCCTCTACTAATGGCCACACCAATGATAAATCTTCATGGACCCCTTAACAACCTTTTGATCGTTCTTTGATATTGAGTTATGACACACCTCTCCTTTCCATAATGATAACACACACTTGATGGCTTGTACTGGTGCCTTTGCTTGATCTTGAAGCTAATAAAGACCGTCCTCTTGGATAGGGAACACAAACACTTGATCCCCTGTAATAACTTTGCTATGAAAATGCAAGATGCTAAAATGCAATGAAATATAAGCCAAAGATTAAGAAAAAGAGGTTGGTCAAATTTTGGAGTGCAACAGCTGCCCCTATTCAAGCGACTCGGACCTGAAGGGATGAAAAGCGAACGATTGCTAAAACACCAATAACTCAGCCGATGAAACAAAAAGACAAAAACTGGTGTCGTGGTCTGAAGGGTAAATTGTCAGAATCCGCATATTCAAGGAACACAACGAATCAACGAAATCTGCTGGAGTCTAGAAACTCAGCATGATGAGAAGCACATCAAAAAATGAAAACTGGCCGGAGTACGAACACTCAACGAAGCAAACCAACCGGAGCCTAAACACTCAACGAAGCAATCCAACCGGAGCCTCAACACTCAACGAAGCAAACCCACCGGAGCCTAAACACTCAACAAAGCAAACCAACCAGAGCCTAAACACTCAAAGAAGCAAACCAACCGGAGCCTAAACACTCAACGAAGCAAACCAACCGGAGCCTAAACGCTCAACAAAGCAAACCAACCGGAGCCTAAACACTCAACGAAGAAAACCAATCGGAGCCTAAACACTCAACGAAACAATCCAACCGGAGCCTAAACACTCAACGAAGCAAACCAACCGGAGCCTAAACACTCAACGAACCAAACCAACCGGAGCCTAAACACTCAACGAACCAAACCAACCGGAGCCTAAACACTCAACGAATCAATCCAACCGGTGCCTAAACACTCAACGAAGCAAACCAAACAGAGCCTAAACACTCAACGAAGCAAACCAACCGGAGCCTAAACACTCAACGAAGCAAACCAACCGGAGCCTAAACACTCAACGAAGTAAACCAACCGGAGCATAAACACTCAATGAAACAATCCAACCGGAGCCTAAACACTCAACGAAGCAAACCAACCGAAGCCTAAACACACAACGAAACAATCCAACTGGAGCCTAAACACTCAACGAAGCAAACCAACCGGAGCCTAAACACTCAACGAAGCAAACCAACCGGAGCCTAAACACTCAACGAAGCAAACCAACCGAAGCCTAAACACTCAACGAAGAAATCCAACCGGAGCCTAAACACTCAACAAAAACAACCCAAACGGAGCCTGAACACTCAACGAAGCAAACCAAATGGAGCCTAAACACTTAACGAAGCAAGAGATACCATCACAAAACTTAATGGGATTAATATAACCAACCGGAGTCTAAGCACTTCACTGGAAAAGCAAAACGTCACAAATAGAAAATGTCGGAACCTAGATGTTCAACGGAGGAACCGGAGTCTGAATGCTCGACGTAAAAGCCGAAGCCTGAAGATCACCTGTAGGGGATAACCACCACCTAATCAGAAAGGTAACAACCTGGCTTATGTTTCACATGCATATGTTTGAATATGGCATAATGCTCTATACGAAATGGAAATGCTACGCGTTTGGGAGGATGCTATGCACGATGCAAATGCACAGGGACCACTCTAGCAAAATAAATGCTAAAGAGGAGAACAAACTCCGCTGGAGGAAGACTAGGCACGCCTAGTGCAAATGGACTCATGCTGGGGAATATAAGCCTTGGATGGCCTCCGAGAAAACTTCTAGGTAAAACTGCTCTGCTAAGCATAAATCCACTCTGCTGGGGATCAAAAATCAAACTCTATCGAGGAAAACGTCCCAGATGGCCTACCAGAATACAACTCTTCTAGGGAACTAACAACTTGGCTGGAGACAAATAACTCCACTCTACCGGGGAAATCAGCCCTTGATGGTCAACCAGAATATAACATTTCGTGGAACAGATAGCTTCCCTGGGAATCGAGGTGGATTGCTGAAGGATGGATCTATTTTGTAAGAGATCCCGCTCTACTGAAGATTTAATCTGCTATCTATTAGGGATTATGAATAAGATCTACTGGGGAAACGTCCCGAGCTTTCTCTCTGCTAAGGATGGAGAATAACAATCTCTGAGTCAGTCTCATTCGGTGGAGAAGAAAATTGCTCCACTGACTTGGCTGGGGATTAGGTAAGGAGGGAAACAACATCGACCTCTGCTTGGGGAATATGAGAAATAAACTCAACAATAACAACTTCCGCTTGGGGAATAAGTTAATGACCTAGACTTTGAGGGAAAGGAGCCAGTCATTCAGGCTCTGCGGGGAAAACGAAATTCTGAATTCATTCCACTGCTAGGGATAATCCCATGCCTACTTGTTGGAGATAATCCTACTCTACTGGAGATATCGATCTCGACCTGCTGACGATAACCTTGATTGTACGGGGTTCTAACCTACTGGGGATGAACTGATCTCGACTATATATTATCGTGGGAGAGATACTTATGGTCTAACATTTTCACTTTGTGGGGATAGAAACGTAGCAAATCCACTAGATGTGCCGAGTGTGATTGGGCTTTAGTTTTTCCATGAAAGGTCAGGTACAACTGAGTTTGAGAAACGCTCTATCCGGATACAGGTTTGGTGTGGGTCAGGGGATAATTTCTATGACTTCCTGACACTCGTCTTGAACTTGAAAGTTGACTGAACCTGCTTGAATAATTCTGATAAGTTCTGAAGATATGGAGAGGAACAGTTCTTTTGTTTCCAATTTTGCCCCAGCCTTTGGGACTTCTATAAAACCTTCCTTGAAAGGAAACCTAAGATTTCTGTACCTTGATGGTTTGATATGAACTGCCTCAGCATTTTAAGCCTCTTCAAGTTAATTGTCTGCTGGATAAGGAGAGCTTTCATGCTCTTGGGGTAGCTTGCCCCAGCGTCGCAATGATTTTGCCCCTAACTGGCTGATTTGGAGAAGTGCCTTTGACTTCGAGAGATTCATCGAATCTCAACCTGATTGCCCCAGATTAATTGAATCTTGGAACGACTGAATCCTCTTTTGTGATCCTTTGGCATGCCCCTGCTTGATGGGGCTCTCCGACGCTTTGCATCTTAGCTCGATCAAACTTCGCATTGTAGAAGCTCTCCTGATGTTAAGTGCTTACTCGCAAGTAAAACAATTCATTTTGCAAATGATAATATTAATGCAATGCATATGACAGTTTTGAAATCCAAGTCTGTTCACTGGAAAAAATTTGTAACATAGTAAATGAATCACTTATCAGAATGTAAATATCAATACCCATAAGGTAAGAAGAATCCTTTTAGGAGTCAGTTTCGACACAATCTTTACCGAAGTATGCTTTCGAAACAAATCTGCTTCAATTAGGACTTTTTAAGGTTGTAACTTGGTCAGGTTCACGGTTATAGAAGGAAAGGATATAAGGCTCTATGTTTGTTTTAATCCACCCATTCTCCTTGATGTTCTTCAATCCTATGTTCAACTAATTTGAAATAAGCGTTCACCTCTCAAAGGTTGAATGACAGGAGTAATGGTTCAGAAAACCACAAGTTTTTCGGAGTGACAGTCACTCACTTTGGTGCCCGGAATCACACGACTTGTTCTATATTGTTTTTCTAATTTCCCTATTTTTGCCTAGACTAACTCTTTTGAGTTTCTTTTGATTTCGAAGTCCAACGGGATGCCCTAATTTTTGCTTAAGCCACTTGTTTACAAGTTATCAACTTAACGGGCTTTTAATTTTTCTTTTTTTTTCTTTTTTTTATATTTTTGATTGATTATTTTTTCGGAACAAATCGTGTGACACTGGCTTGTCTGTCTTGTTGAAAGGGTTGTGACTGACTAATTCCACTATGGTTTTTTATTTTTAGGTACGACCTCTACAGGTGTGATTGGTCCTTGAACGCGAACACTCCTTCTGCAATTTGGATGCTCGGTCAAATTAACTGACACCTACCTTGCCCCAGGTTAAGATTGAGGGTTTTTTTTTCCAGAAAGAAACTCCTACTGCTAGGCTCAAAGGGGTTAACTAGGGATTAACTCTGCATCTCTCCGGTGTTTAGGTATTTGAAACAATGCTTGTATATCATCAGCAGAGGTTTATTCAAAAGCATACTATCAGAAGCTTTGTGCATCTTTCAATTTCGTCATCCTCCCTCGGATTCCTCTTAAACAAGCGTTTGACATCAATAGAAAAGCATTGAGTGAACACGAATGGGTTAATCAAAACATGCATATTCATTTCATTATCATTATCAATAAAAAATGAACACGTTTTACAAATGAAATTTGCACTTAAACAGAAAAGAAACTACAAATGCAAGAAAATGACATGATAAAAAGAGCTGCCAACTTCTGGGAACTAGGCTTTCAAGTCTTGATTTCATCTTCATGATTACTCGTCGAAGCCAGTCGGACACTCTTCGGAACATATGCTTTCGGTGCATCCCTCCATAACATTGACTGCTGAACCCATCTGGCTGGATGAAGAAAGATCGTTGATCTGGATACCATGCGGTGTGACAAAGAACACGTTGGAGTCAAGCAGAGTTTGAATCTTGCTCCTAAGCACCTTACATTCTTCGGTTGAATGCCCTTGTGGCCCAACAAGGTACTCACAGTGGGCGTTGGCATCAGAACCTGGAGGATGTGGAGGAATCTCTGGATCAATCTTCTTCGGCACTATCAATCCACCTCTGATCAAGTCTGGCAATATTTGACTATAAGACATCGGTAACTGAGTGAAACACCTGTCTGGCTTCCTTGGTCTTCGTCTGGCGTGCTGACGCGGCTGATGATGGTATGAATGTTGACTCTGGCGGGGAATAGATATCTAATGCAATGAACCAGAAGATTGTTGACTCTGAATAGTTGAAACATCTGGAGACTGAGTCTGAGGTATTGTTGCACCCTAAAATTTGACCAACCGATTCTCCTATCTGACTCGTGGTTTAAATTCATATTCGCAACTCAGGCATATGATTTTTGTGCAAACAGGGGATATCAGGGTTACAGCTTGATTTTCGTCTATCAGATATGGCAGATCCAGTCCAGATCACCAGGGTTTTATTTTCGGGAAATTGTGCGCTCCTCGGTGATTTTTAGCTTGCACAGTGATTTTGAGGATATTCTGATGCCCGGGGATCTCTGTTCGATTCGATCTGGTCTCGTGCGCTCTTCTATGGCGGTCATTTGCATTCATCTGCATTTTTAGGATTTTTATAGACTTTTGTGGATTTTAATAGGCTTTATAGATTTTTCTGGAATTTAAATAGGGTTTTTGTATTTTTTATATATAGTTTAATTCTCTTTTTAGAATTTTATAGGTTTTTAAATAGATTTTTTAGAATATAAAAGAGTTTAAATAGGTTTAATTGTTTTTAGATAATATAGAATAATATAGTGTTTTCTTTCATTAATAATAGATGTTAATAGTTTAGAATTTTAATAGAAATTTTATAGATTTTTAAATAGGTTTTAAATAGTTTTAATAGATTTAAATCATTTTATAGCTTTTAAATCATTTTTAGAATATTAATTGAGTTTTTGAAATAAAGAATATAGTTTTAAATAGATTTTTTCTTTTAAATAGTTTATTTTCTTTTATAGAATTTAAATAGATGATATAGTTTTTTTTAAAGTTTAATATAGTTTTATTAGAGTTAATAGGTTTTTTCTCTTTTTAGATTTAATTAATTAAGATTAGATGTTAATTAGATTGTTTAAGCTTGTTTTACAGTTTTTCTGAATTCTTTTAAGATTAGTTTCGTTGGGCCCGGTACAAGCCCAATTCAAATGCAGTTGTCCAAATAATCCAGCGAATTTCCAGAGTTTTCAGCAAGTTTCTAGAAGGTCCTAGAGTGGTCCAGAAAATGCCAAGTCTTTAAATAGCAGACGCCACGTGTTAGGAGAAGGCTGGCCCACGCGTTCCACACTCGGCACAACACCTCACAACTCAGAATTCACCCTCTCACTGCCACGCGTTTTTCCACTCACTGCACTCTGCCACACGTGTCGTCCCCCAGTCTCCCCCCTTCACCACTTATCATCACCGCACGCGTCACCGGAGACGCCCTTGACCGGCATGCAAAGCCGGTGACCACCTCACCGCCGGCCACTCTAACCGTCTCCGGCCACCGTCCTTGCCGGAAACTGTAAAAAACCCAGAAATACTCTTTGCTTCTCCGATCTCCCCCTTTCTTCCTCCGGCCACGCTCATCCACAGTTCGCCGGAGAACTCACCGAAATCTGCAAACTGTCCAGAAATCCCAAATTCATACTCTAATCCACTCCGATCCTCCTCAATATCTGCAACAGTTCTTGCCTATTTTCCAGGTTTTTGACGTATTCCTCCCAGCTTCATCACATCATCCAATCTTCAACAATGAAGAGTTTCCAGGATCTGCATCAAGATCCTCAGAACTCAATCAAGCGTCCAACGCGTTCATCATCATAACCGCCATCAGAGAAATCGCCAGAACTCAGATACTTCATATTTCGTTCTTCGTCCGATCTTCAAGAATCCTCCTCGCGTTCACCGCTCACCAGAAGATCTTCAAAAGAGCTTCAAGAACTCACACCAAGGTTCTCCAGTTTTGGCGTAACATCTTGAGATCACCAAGTGTTTTTTGAGCAAGCTCCCAGAGATTCACAAGCGGTTCGTACTCCTCATCCAGGTATGTCTTCCTTTGATTCTTGGTTGAGCATTGTCTCTGATTGCTAGGACGTATCGATTTGGTTTGTTTCATCTAGAACTCAGTTTGAGCATGGGATTGGGTCGGAGTTTTGTTAAGATTTGGGTTTAGTGTCAAACTTTGTGAAGAGATTGAATGAGGGAGAGAGGTTAGAACTTAGGGTTACAGAGAGGGTTTGTGTGAGGAAGATGAGAGAAGACGGTGGCGTTAGGGTTGGTTGTAGTGAACAGTAACAGAGAGTTGATTAGGAGGCAGGTTTTGTTTAGGGTTTCATTGGGTTAGGGTTAGGGTTTGGGCTTAGGCCCAAACACAGTTTACTGGAGCAACCCTCATTTCACTCGTACACTCCCCCCTGTGTGAGAAACCAGAGTGACATTGATGTGGGCCTTAGGCCCTAAGGCTATTCGCACCCCCTGGGCATAAGCCCATTGAGAGTTAACTGCAAAACCTGCTAGTCTGCACCCCCCAGGCGTTTTTCTTCTTTCTGAGTTTATTAATTGTTTTTGATGAGACTGGGCCCTGCGCCCTAGTGCTTTTCGCACCCCCCGTTGCTTGGGCCCAGCCAGAATGAACTCATAAACCCTGCTATTCTCACCCCTTCCATATTATTTCAATTTTGTTTTTATTATTTTCTTTTATTTTCTTTGCATATTATAAAATTCATAATAAAATGTAAATAAGTGATTTTTTAATTCTTCTTTTTTCTACCATTTCATGAAAATATCTAGAAAATTAAATAAAAATACAAATGCAATTTTATTTTTGTTTACTATTTTTGGTATATTTTCCATTTAATTGATTTCTTTTAATATCTTTAGTGCATACATATCATTAGAAAATTCATGAAAAATAGTAGATTTAGTCAAATAATTCCGTTCTTTTTTCTGTAGACTCGTAATTCAGTGTAGAATTTTATAGTGCAAAAACATTAGCTTAATCGTGCATTTTCATTTTAATTGCATTTTTTGTATTGTTTTGCTATTAAATAATTGGTCTGTGGATATGTCTGTGTTGCTGATTTTAGTTCTTTCATCTGGTATTGAATTTTGTTCTGATTTTTCAGTATGTTGTCTTAGAGCCATGTAGGTGTCCCATAGATTTTTGTTAGATTTTTGTAGGATGTTCTGAGGTGGTTTGTCTGAGCTTGAGGATAGGAGAAGTCTTGATGGCTTCTGACTTTGAAGTTCAACTGTGGTTGAACTTCAGAGATAGTTTCTATTGGTTTGGTGGCCTGTGGGTTCTTCTCAAGGTGGAAGCTGATTGAGGTCCTGTTGGAGCTTGCAGGGATGCAGTGGATTGAGGCTTAGTCTAGGAGCTTGTTATCTGTTTGTGAGGTTCGAGATCCTGAAGTTTGAAGGGAGTTTATGGTACTTTCCTGAGGAAGGCACTATGAATGACTTTCATTCTTTCTTCTCACCTCTTTCTTAAAGTATCCAATGATGTTGGAGCCAACTTGTGAGTTTAATTTCTCCTGAGGAGGAATGTAAACTGATCACTGTTGTTGAGCCACGTAGGATACGATTCCTAAGTGTCAGCCTCCTAGTACTTTCCTGAGGAAGGTCCTATGGGTCTATTCACTTAGTTCCATTAGTTTATCTAGGATTTCTCAAGTATCCAGTGATGTTGGAGCCAACTTGTGAGTTTAATTTCTCCTGAGGAGGAATGTAAACTGATTACTGTTGTTGAGCCACGTAGGATACGATTCCTAAGTGTCAGCCTCCTAGTACTTTCCTGAGGAAGGTCCTATGGGTCTATTCACTTAGTTCCATTAGTTTATCTAGGATTTCTTAAGTATCCAGTGATGTTGGAGCCAACTTGTGAGTTTAATTTCTCCTGAGGAGGAATGTAAACTGATCACTGTTGTTGAGCCACGTAGGATACGATTCCTAAGTGTCAGCCTCCTAGTACTTTCCTGAGGAAGGTCCTATGGGTCTATTCACTTAGTTCCATTAGTTTATCTAGGATTTCTCAAGTATCCAGTGATGTTGGAGCCAACTTGTGAGTTTAATTTCTCCTGAGGAGGAATGTAAACTGATCACTGTTGTTGAGCCACGTAGGATACGATTCCTAAGTGTCAGCCTCCTAGTACTTTCCTGAGGAAGGTCCTATGGGTCTGTTCACTTAGTTCCCTTAGTGTATATAGGTTTTCTCAAAGTATCCAGTGATGCCGGAGCCTTCATGTGAGTTTAATTTCTCCTGAGGAGGAATGTAAACTGATCACAGTTGTCGAGCCGCATAGGATATGACTCCTGAGTAGTAATCTCCTGGTACTTTCCTGAGGAAGGCACTATGAGTTTGTCTGCTTAGCTCCTTTTCTCTGGTAAGCTTGCTCTGAAGCTTGGAGGCTGGGGTTGATTCCTCTTGCTTAGGGTTTTGATTAGAATTTTTGCTTAGATCTTTGCTTAGGGTATTGTATAGAGTTTTGTTTAGAGATAGGTTAGGAGCTTGTTTCAGGTTTGTTAGGGGCCTTGCCCAGGAGTAATTTCTTGTTTTGTAGATAGAGGCTTATCAGGTTAGCTAGCCTTCTCTTTGGATTGTTTGACTTGTATGATGTTGCATTAGACTTAGGTATTCATCTAGATAGTTCTGAGTAGGTGCATCTTAGAATTAGACTTTGTGTACATGAGAAGTTGAGGTGGTCCTCCTTCTGCTTGTTTGTTATTGAGTGGCTTTGCTTGTTGGTATTTGGTAGAGCTGAGCTCCCTTGCCTCTGTGGTTTGCGGCCCTCGCGCCTTGTTTGTTTAGTCGTTGCATTCATGCATATTTTCAGTATTCCTTTACTCTGCAGTTTCTTGTTTGTAGTTTAGTCCTGTTGCCATGATCCCTTAGGAGCTCTGACTTCTCCGCTGCGGAGTTGTTATGATAGACATTAGGATGGTCAACCAGGCATGATAGCAGTAGGTAGATTCCCCTTTCTCAGCTATAGTTTTAGGGTTTCCCTTTCCTTTCTGTAGTAGCTTTTGAGTAGCTTGATCCGTAGTTAGCTGAACTACAGCTGCTCTGATTCCTTGTACCAGACGAGGATATGTAGGCATAGGATGCGATATCCTAGCGAGCACACTAACGACTAACCTTTAGTTCTCTCGCGGCTGTGCGATCGAGACTTTCCCGCTAACAACTGATTGTTATCCCTTTCTCTTGCCCGAGCGCATTTGAGACCAGATCGTATTTGTAGGTTCCCGAGCCTTAGAGACCAGTTTGTTTTCTCACTGCTGTGTGAGAGCGCCTGTTTACCCGTAGTTAGTCGAACTACGTTTGCTCTGATCTTCCATACTGTGTGGAAGTACGTAGGCACAGGACGCGATGTCCTGGCGAGCAACCTTTTCCCCGGTTAGACGTAGGAAGTCGAACTACGTTGACTCTGACTTTCCCATTGCACGAGGGAATACGTAGGCCCAGAACACCGTATGTTCTGTCGAGTCCTGTCCTTTTGTTTCCTTTTCAGACCAACCATTAGCGTAGATAGATAATACACCCTTTTACCTATAAACACCAAGCGTGGATCCCATCGAGTACGATGGACGTGAGGGGTGCTAATACCTTCCCCTTGCGTAACCGACTCCCGAATCCAGGTTTTGGTTGCGATGACCATACCTTTTCCCGTCTTTGCGAGGTTTACTTCGAGCGTTTCCTTTCCCGCTCTGAGGGATAAATAACGCACGGTGGTGACTCTCCTGTCAAGCCGGCGCCGATTTTCGCAGTAGCGACAGCTGGCGACTCTGCTGGGGATGATAGCATCTAGGGACTTTTCCCATCCCTTATGCTGGGACCGTTTCCCATCCCCTACGCGAGTCAATCCTAGCGCTTGGGTGTTTATTTGTTGGGTGTTGTGCATATTGTGTTTTACTTTTCTGCACTTTACTTTTCTGTACCTTTACCTTTCCGCATTTATTTTCCAGCATTATATTATTATGACTATTGCTGTGGGCAAAGGGAGGTTACTGTGAGTGAAAAGCCGGACCTGGGCTTGAGTACACACCTAGATATAGTTGCGGAGAAGTAGTAGACGAACCTGTCTGCTGAGCAGGCACAGTTCCCTACGAAAATCTGCGCTCAGACGAGATTCTTGCAGAGGTGCTCCTTTACGGTCCTGAGGATCTGAGGGGAGTCCAGACGTGAGGGTTGTCGACTCTGGGGACCGATCATTTGGAAGTCAGCTAAGTGAGGCCTCTTCATGACTTGATGATGCCACTCCTTCTGGGAATCGTATCGTCATTCATGAAAGTCTGTGACGCTGATGACCACATAGGATGCCGTACCTTTGTCCGTGGATTAGGTCTATCATACCTGTGAGGGGGATTGGGTTATTGCAGGAAAACTGGCCTTCAGAAACCCTGATTCAGTACTTTTATCAGACGGTGTTCTTGATTCATCTCCAGGTGTGTTGTTTGGGTCAGATGGGTTTCTTATCTGAGGTTGAGGCTATTATCAGATGGTATTCTCGTCAGATACAGAGGTTCAGATGGTTTTCTTACCAGGGGATTGATATTTTGAGTATCAGATGATAGTTAGTGGCATGAGATTCTGGTGACCGTGTTGGTTTTCTGTTCTCGATCACAGAGATATTCCTCTTCAGGCTACAGCATAGCCCCTGTGTTCACAGATTGCATTATTTATCATATTGCATCATTGCATTACCATCTGCATTCAACTAACGTGTGTGTATTGCAGGTACATATTTTCCCTTCCAGTTCTGGTGTTTGTTCCTAGCAAGACATGGAAAACCTGAAGAGAGTATTGCCTTATAAGTTTCCGTCGCCGAATATCAGTCTATTGTTAGAGTTGATTGCTATTGCTAAGAAGAGGGGAATGGGTGACTTCAGAAAGAGATATGGGAGGATTCTGACCTACGTTTATCAGCCATCTGCCTACGAGACCAGCGGCATCTATACTCTGTTACAGTTCTACGACGCGGAGCTCAGGTGTTTTGTATTCCCCGACTTCGTTTTGGCTCCTACCCTGGAGGAGTACTCTGCACTTCTGGATATACCGATCCGTGAGCAGATGCCTTTCTATCGTACGGACGCTGAGCCTAAGCTGGCTGAGCTTTCTGCCATCCTGTGCTTGAAAGAGTCTGAGCTGTCTGGGAAGATGATCAGAAGAGGAGACGTATGGGGATTTCCGTTGGATGTCTTGGTGGAGAAGGCTCGGGAATACGCCCAGAAGGGTAGCTGGGGTGTTTTTGACGTCATTCTTGCTGTGTGTGTTTATGGCATCGTGTTGTTCCCGAACATTCCTTATTTTGTTGATTCAGATGCCTTCTATATTTTGGCTGCGAAGAACCCAGTTCCTACTTTGCTGGGAGATATCCACCATTCAACTCACTACCAGAATAAAAAGCGACGAGGAAGGAATGTGTCTTGCTGCGTACCTCTCCTATGCAGGTGGTTCACCAGTCATATGCCTAAGTCAGGCCCTTTTGTCACCTCTATCAATTCTCTAGGATGGCCCGAGCGCTTAATGGGATTGACTGCTGAGAACGTGGTGTGGGTCAATAAAGAGGTATTCGGAGCTGAAGTCATACTCAAATGCGAAGGATTCCCGAATGTTCCTTTAGTGGGAAGGAAGGGGTGTGTCAACTACAACCCTTCCTTATTGATCAGGCAATTTGGGTATGTACCTCAAGGAGCGCCAAAGCCCGAGGAGATACAGGAATCTCTGTATCTCACCGGGGCAATTGGGAAAGAGATGCTGACCAAACTTGAGAAAGCCTGGAAAAACTTGCACAAGAAAGGGAAGCTTTCAGGTAGCAGAGGGGATACTCGAGTTCTTGGCCCGTATATAGAATGGATTCGTGAGCGAGCTGTGAAGTTCCTTATGCCGTATCCAGCGGTTCAGCCATTGCATCCTTCTCCGGTGGAGGAGCCTACCACTGTGGACATGCAGGTCTACAAGCAGCTGATGGCGGAGAAAGAAGAGCTAGCAAGGGCTAAAGAGGCTTTAGAGCAGGAGAATGCCCAGCTTCGGCATGAAAAGATTGAAACAGGATATGTTTCTAAGCAACAGGCTGAAACTCTGAAACATCTAAAGACTGCGCTATTGGAATTGACTGAAACCAAGAAGCGTCTAGAGTTAGATGTAGACTCAGTTAGTAGTGTGTTGGCCACCAAGAAGCAAGAGCTGGAAAGGGCATACACAAAGCTAGCCAAGTTCAGAGAACACTGGGATCTCACTATGACCAAGCGCAAAGAGTGGGAAGAAGAGCTGAAGACACAGGTAGCTCAGTTAGAAGAACAGGTCAAAGTGAAGAATGAAGAGCTTGAAGAAGAAGCCTGCCGCCGATACGAGGCCGAGCGCAAGCTGACAGATGCCATGAAGAATTTGGAAGATTTCCAGCATAGAGCAAATGCCAAGAGACCCAAACCTGGGGGCGGTGCCAATGATAAGGCTTGGGAAGACTTTGTCAGAGACATCCAGGGGACGGTCAGGAAGAGGGATCGGCTGATAGAAGGTTTGATTTATCAACCAGATCATGCAGAGACGAAGAAGATGGTTGAGGACTTCCGCAACCGTACCCGTACTTGATTTCTCTCTTGTATTCTGTATGTTGAGGTCACCACCAGGCATGTTGGCTGGGATCCTCCTTATCATATCAGCTGTATGGAGCATAGTTATGTAACTTCTTGACAAGACTATTATTCTAATCAATGTATGAGGGTTTTTTCCAAATATTGTCTTTATGGTTTATCTCGTCTTGCTACCACTGACACTGGAATTGGAGGGAAAATATCTCCAATGCACACATGCACGTTAGCATTTCTGTATTTCTGTTTGCATAAATCATACTGCATAGCATTTCTCTAGCAGGTCAGAGCACTTATCCAACCTTTGTTTTCACCAGAAAGTGATTCTCGGGGAATTGTTTGAGGCAAGAGTAGAGTGCTGAAGACGACCAAGGGGCTGAAGCAGATTTGAGCAGAATCAAGCAGCATAGTCCGTTGCAGGGAATTGGTAGTCATGTCTGAAGGCAATTTCCGGTCTCCTAACACTTTGGCAGGGTTTGTCACGGCGCCCAACCATCAGTATGATTCTATGGAAGGTTTCCCGCAAGCAAACAATCTTACTGCAGCCCAAGTTGTACAGCCTGCTGTTGAGAACCGAGATCGGCATGAGCAGTTCGTTGCCCGAAATGAACGTCATCCTCCTGTTAACAATCAAAGTGTCGCTTTCCCTGCGATGAATTACCGAAGAGATATTCCAGTGACCGGGTTAGTAGATCCAAGAGCTCTTGACGATGGTAGAAGACTCCGAGCATTGGAAGAGCAAATGAAAGCCTTGGAAGCGAAAGATGCCGTTAACCTGGATGCTGTAGCCATGTGTTTGGTTCCTGACCTGGTGTTGCCGTACAAGTTCAAAGTGCCGGAATTTGAAAAATACAGGGGAGATAGCTGTCCAAAGCTGCATTTGATGATGTTCTGTCGAAGGATGACTTCGTTTGTGCGAAATGACCAACTAATGATCCATTGCTTCCAGTATAGCCTGACTGGGGCATCGTTGAGATGGTATGTGCAGTTAGAAAGTAACCAGATTCGATCATGGGTGGATTTGGCCAGAGCTTTCATGAAGCAGTACGATTACAACCTGGATTTGACTCCTAGTCTCGTAGATCTGCAAGAATTGTCTCAGGCGGAGAATGAATCATTCAGAGCGTATTTGCGAAGATGGAAAGAATTGGCTGCTAGTGTTCAACCACCGCTTCCGGAAAGGGAACTGGTTGACATCTTCTTGGGTACTCTGAAAGGCCATTATTTTGACAAATTATTCAGTTGCACAAACTTTGTGGGCCTGATGAGACTAGGAGGGATTGTTGAGAGAGGACTCAAGAATGGAAAGTTTCGAGATGTTCCTTACGTCCCAGTTGATAAGATTGAGTCAGTTGTCAGTTCTCAAGAAGAGTGGGAAGTAGGAGATGACGCCACCTCAGAATCTCTAGCATCTCAAGATCAGTTTTCAGACACTTCAAGTCAACGATCATCCTATCGCCGATCGCGTCAGCATGCTCCACGAAGACCAAGGAAGCCTGAAAGGCAATTTTCTCAGCTACCGGTGTCGTACAGTCAGTTGTTGCCAGATCTGGTCAAAAGCGGATTGATAGTACCAAAAGAGACTAAGCCGGTGATTCCACCGTATCCTCCAGGTTTTGATGCCAGCGCCCACTGTGAGTACCATGTTGGGGCACAGGAGCATTCAACAAATGATTGTAAGGTGCTTAGAAGCCAGATTCAGGATCTGTTAGACTCTAACCGTATTTGCATCACTCCTCAGGGTTTTGTTCAGATTAATGATTTTCCATCCTCCAGTTGTGTGGGTTCGTCAGTTAATGTCATGGAAGACTCCACAGGAAGTGTGTGCTCTGAAGATTGTCAATCAGAGAGTTCAGTTGTGTGGGAGAAGTTTCTAGAGGTTTTTGCGCCGGATGTCGCATCTGTTTTCTCTACTTAATCCGTTTAGCTTTTGTGCACTAGTGTCTGCCGACCACCACCAGGATTGTTGGCTGGGGTCATTGTATTCGTACTCATTTGTGCTTACCTGCTGATTTTGTTGGTTGTACATGTGTGGGAGATGTTCGTCTGTGTGCTTATAGCTTGAGTTTCTCTTTGTCTCGTTATGAATATGTGTTTGCTTTCTACGCTGCATTATCATTTAACAGGTATATCAGAACCGTGGGTCTCATTTCCTCATCGCCCAGTTTATTGCAGGAAATCCTTCAGAGATATGGAACAGAATCAGTTTGAATTGATCGAAGTCCAAAGCCAGCTGGGGCAGATGATGAGAGACATGCAAGAGATGCGTTCGGAGCAGAGGATTCTCAAGGAGGAGAACAGTCAGCTGAAGACCCAAATGAGCTTGATCATGGAGGTAGTCAAGAATGTGCTTAGGAAAGAAGACGATCAGCTATTTGAAGCCGCAATGAAGAAGCTCGCGCCACCTGTGCATGTGGAACCTGAGCAGCAGCAACAGAAGATACATCCGGCTCAGCGGAGGATCCAGGAAGGGAAGCCAAAGAGAATGTTTGAGGCACCGCCTATGACATATGCTGAGCTCTTGCAGACTTTATTGAGGTTTAATCTGGTTGAGAAAAGAACGTTGGAACCACCAACGAGGGTGTTTCCTCATGGGTACGATGCCAGTAAGCAATGTGAGTTTCATTCCGGGGCATTCGGACACGACATCGAGGGTTGCCATGCTTTTAAGCACAATGTTCAAGACTTGATTGACTCGCACGATATTGAATTCACGCCGGGCGGCGTAGCGGTGCGCATTGCTCCTATCTCAATCGATGCTAAGATGACAGATGTTTCTAAAGCTGCAGTGGGTCAGAAGCGTATCCTGGACTCCATGGTGTCAGAATCTCCAGGCCCACAACTGTTGCCTATTCCTGGGGCAGATCTGAGAAAGAAAATGGCTAAGCATAAGGAGGGCGTTAATCGATGCATTGAAGGTCAAGAAACCGATGTTGCATTTGATACGAAGGGTGTTCAAGAGTCAACCCGATACCAGCAGCAGCAGCCTCAGCAGCAGAACCAGCAGGGGTATAAAAGATATCAGAATCGGGGTCCTTTGGCAAATCGTCAGTTTGAAACTCCACCTATGTCATATGCACAACTTCTGCAAACGTTGCTTCAGCTCCAATTGGTTCATAAGAGGACAATGGCTCCCTTAACAGGGGCACCACCACCGGGGTATGATGATAACGCTACTTGTGAATTTCACTCGGGGGCACCTGGCCATACGGTTGAGAATTGTAAGGCTTTTAAGCACAAAGTGCAGGATCTGCTTGATAGTGCAGCAATCAGCTTCGGGCCGAAAGGTCCCCAAATCATCTGAATGAAGGAGGAAGGGCTCTATAATTTGGTTGAGTCGTCGAAAGCGGATCAAGACAGCATCGAAGTGTCTCTGGTGAAGATAGCTGGTTCAGCAGCAGGGCAGATGTGAAAGCCCGGTTCTCGGAAGCTAGCATATTTTCTTTGTTTTAGCTTGTCATTTCTTTACATTTGTAGTTGCATTCCTGGTTGAATTTGTAATCTTGTTTGTAAAACTTGTTGTTTTCATTCAATTGATGATAATGAAATAAATATGCATGTTTTGATTAAATCCATTCGTGTTCACTAACTGTTTTTACAAATGTCCAACGCTTGGTTAAGAAGAATTTGGGGAGGATGACGAAAATGACCGACATGCAACTGCCGATACTGTATGCTTTTGAAATAAAACCTGTTGATGATGTACAGGCATTGTTTCAAATCCCTAAACACCGGAGATATAAGGAAGATAATCCCTTGTTAACCCCTTTGAGCCTTGTAGTAGGAGTTCTTTCTGAAAATGAGAAAACCTCGATCTTTAACCTGGGGCAGGGTAGGTGTTAGCTAATTTGACCGAGCGTCCAAATTGCAAAAGGAGTGTCCGTTCGAGGATCAATCACGCCCCTAGAGGTCGTGCCTAAAAGACCACAATGGTTCAATCAAGAGTGGGACAGCCACATCACTTCCCAAAGAGTCAGACAACCAGTGTCACACGATTTGTTCAAAAAAGGAGAAAAAAAAAAGGGAATCAAAAGCCCGCTAAGTCAAGAAAACTTCAAAACAAATGACTTAGGCAAAAATGAGGGCATCCCGCTGGACTTAAAAAAATCAAAAGAAACTCAAAAGGAGTCAGTCCAGGCAAAAGTTAGGGATATGAAAAGAAAAAGATGAAAAGGATCAAAAAAAAAAATCCTCGATGGAAATACGAGTCGTCTGACCTCAAGTGTCAAAGACGAAAAGTGAGCGGCTGTCACTCCGAAAATCCAAAAGTTTCTCGAACTATCATTCCTATCTTTCAACCTCTGAGAGGTGAGCGCTAAGGTCGAATTAGCTGAACGTAGGATGGGAGAACATCAAGGAGAATGGGTGGGTTAAAGTAAACTTTGAGCCTTTATCCTTTCTTTCGAAACCATGAACCTGACCACGTTACAACCTTCAAAAGTCCTAATTGAAGCAGGTTGTTTCGAAAGCATACTCCGGTAAAGGTCGCGTCGATTCTGACTCTTAAAAGGGTTCCTCTTACCATGTTGATACTAATGTTGATAAATGTTTTATGCATTATATGCCATAAACTGTTTTTCCTTTTCCCAGTGAACCGATTGGATGTCAAAGCTGTATATGTGTTGCATTAATACATCGGTTACGCAGAACAACTTGTTTTACTTGCGAGTAAGCGCTTGACAGCAGAAAAGCTTCCTACAATGGAAAGTATGGTCAAGATAGAATGCAGAACGCCCGAATGTTCCGAGAGCAGGGGCAAGCTATTACCGTAATCCCCAGTCAAGTCAGCTTTTCGAAGTTAGTTATCCTGGGGTAATCAGGTTGAGATTCAGGAAAATACGGCGTAGTCAAGGGCACTACTCTGAATCAAATAATCAGGAGCAAGGTCATTGTAGTCAAGGGTAGACCATCTTAAGCACGCAGAAGTTATTCGAGGAGCATTCGATGTGAAGCATCTCCCCGAAGTTCAGAACGCTGGGGCATGTTATATCAGACCATCAAGGCTCAGATCTGCAGATTTCCTTTCGAGGACTATCCCCACGGAGATCCCGTAGGCTGGGGCATTTCAGAAGCGAAAGGATTGGTCTTCTCCGCTTCAGCAGGGTCATTCAGAGTTGTTCGAACAAATTCAGTCGATTTTCGAGATCGAGACGGATGCGGGAAGTCGTGTCACTATCCCTTCACTCTTCACTAAAAGGCTGTGTATTCAGGAAGAATGTTTTCCAGCGTCAGTTGTACCTGGCCCAGCAAGATAGCTTAAGAGCTCAAATCCATGTTTGCGATTACTGTGAGGCCCATCCGTGTTGGCGCATCAATTTCCGAATCCGAGCTTCGTCAGTACGCAGGAGGACTCCCTCCATTTTCTCCAGCGAAGTCCAATTTGTCATTGGCACGGGTGAGCTATCTCCAGAGGAGGCCAATCATATTCAGCACGTCTGCTATTTCACAGCGGAGTCATATTCCCGGCAGGGTATTACTTCGTCGAGGTGTTCGGTTAAGTTCCCAATATCCCCAGTGGAGTTGATTTCACTCTCCCAGCATTTATTTTGCTGGGATAATTCAGTGATATCCAGTTTATCCCCAGCAGAGTTGGCCTCGCCTTCAGCATTTATTTTGCTGAAGTGGTTCTGTACCCAGCTCTCTCCGGCAGCTCGAGCCTGCATTGGCATATTGCATGCATTATCATATTTGCATCATACTTGCATATCATTGTCGAAATGCGTAGCATTTCCATCCTGAATGGAGCATTACGCCGTAGAAAGATTAAAGCATACACATATGCATACGAAGCATAAGTCAGGTTTTCTATCAGCCTCATATGGCGCGTGAATTACTCTGTGATCAGTTCAGGGGCATTTATCCAGCAACAGTATTCAGACGGTTCAGCGGATCATTCGTATCTCAGATCAGACAACAATTATGCTTTGATCAAGCAGTCATCTGATGTCGACAGACTTTTCTTCCCGTCAATTCATACTGACGATGTGTTCCTCCAATAAGTGGATTTCTCCGTCTATCATTACACGTCTTGAGTACGAATGTGGTTTTCTTTCCGTCTATCCTTAGACGATGTGAAGTTGCGGGTGATCGCAGTAGGGTTTCAAGAAGGGGTTTCCCCCAGGATATGCTTTCCTTCCCGTCTATCAGTAGACGATGTGAAGTTTTGGGTTGATTTTCAATGGGGTTCAAAATAGAGTTTCTATAGCAAGTGGCTTTTCTTTCCGTCTGTCAGCAGACGATGTGAAGTTTCGAGTTACTGTTCAGCGGGTTTCTTATTGCCAGATCATACGCATGGTGAGTTTCCCCAGCAAGACTTCCCTGGCTATCTTTGCTTGCTGAGGGGTTTCAAAATGATATTTCGGATAGGGGTTTACTTTCTGTTTATTGGATGAGATGACGTTTCAAGAGGTACTTTCCTGACTGTCAATCCTTATCGATGTCGAGGCTCTTCGAAGAATGTTCAGTTTTCGTGATTGTTGATTCTTATTGACGACATGGTTCTTTTAAAGGTGGTTTTCTTCCCGTCGGTCCATACTGATGATGTGGCCCCTTCAAGGATGTTGATCTTTCCATCAATTCCCGTAGACAGAAGGATTCTGAAATTCAAGGGTTGGTGTTGAATTGGGATTATGGTGTCTTTCCGTCTATCAGTAGACGATGTGAATTCGGAGATTATTGCTTCCCGTCTACCCTTAGACGACAAGAATATTGATTTGTTTCATCAATCAGGATGATCCCGTCTACCCTTAGACGATGTGAGTATAGAGATTATGAGTTTCTTTCCGTCTACTCTTAGACGATGTGAATTGTTTTGTTCCATCAATCAGGATGATTCCGTCTACCCTTAGACGACGAGAATGTTGATTTGTTCATCAATCAGGATGATTCCGTCTATCCTTAGACGATGTGAATTTGGAGATTACTTCTTCCCGTCTACCCTTAGACGATGAGAATATTGATTTGTTCATCAATCAAGATGATCCCGTCTACCCTTAGACGATGAGAATATTGATTTGTTTCATCAATCAGGATGATGCCGTCTACCCTTAGACGATGTGAATATTGATTTGTTCATCGATCAGGATGATGCCGTCTACCCTTAGACGATGTGAATTGGGAGATTAATGTTGTCTTTCCGTCTATCATTAGACGAGGTGAGTATTCAATCAGGGTGTCTTCCCGTCCATCTTTGGGCGATGTGAGTATATTTCTATTCCTGCCTATCAGTAGGCAATGTGAAAGGATCAGGTATTTTGTTGCAGCCCTCGGGTTCTGTTACATGGGGCATCACAAGTAATGGGCATTCAAGTCAGGAGTTCTTTATCAGATGATTGATCAGTTTGGTGCCGTAATGACTGGACTCGGTTTCCGGATTTTATTCCCCAAGCAGTTTATAGTATATGCTCGCGGTTGGCAAATTTCCGGGTTTTATTTGTATTCAACCGTCTCGTACCTCTGAATGTTTGAAGGCTGAGCGCTCTTCAAACCCTTCAGGTCCAAGTCGCTTGAATAGGGGCAGCTGTTGCACCCTAAAATTTGACCAACCGATTCTCCTATCTGACTCGTGGTTTAAATTCATATTCGCAACTCAGGCATATGATTTTTGTGCAAACAGGGGATATTAGGGTTACAGCTTGATTTTCGTCTATCAGATATGGCAGATCCAGTCCAGATCACCAGGGTTTTATTTTCGGGAAATTGTGCGCTCCTCGGTGATTTTTAGCTTGCACAGTGATTTTGAGGATATTCTGATGCCCGGGGATCTCTGTTCGATTCGATCTGGTCTCGTGCGCTCTTCTATGGCGGTCATTTGCATTCATCTGCATTTTTAGGATTTTTATAGACTTTTGTGGATTTTAATAGGCTTTATAGATTTTTCTGGAATTTAAATAGGGTTTTTGTATTTTTTATATATAGTTTAATTCTCTTTTTAGAATTTTATAGGTTTTTAAATAGATTTTTTAGAATATAAAAGAGTTTAAATAGTTTTAATTGTTTTTAGATAATATAGAATAATATAGTGTTTTCTTTCATTAATAATAGATGTTAATAGTTTAGAATTTTAATAGAAATTTTATAGATTTTTAAATAGGTTTTAAATAGTTTTAATAGATTTAAATCATTTTGTAGCTTTTAAATCATTTTTAGAATATTAATTGAGTTTTTGAAATAAAGAATATAGTTTTAAATAGATTTTTTCTTTTAAATAGTTTATTTTCTTTTATAGAATTTAAATAGATGATATAGTTTTTTTTAAAGTTTAATATAGTTTTATTAGAGTTAATAGGTTTTTTCTCTTTTTAGATTTAATTAATTAAGATTAGATGTTAATTAGATTGTTTAAGCTTGTTTTATAGTTTTTTTGAATTCTTTTAAGATTAGTTTCGTTGGGCCCGGTACAAGCCCAATTCAAATGCAGTTGTCCAAATAATCCAGCGAATTTCCAGAGTTTTCAGCAAGTTTCTAGAAGGTCCTAGAGTGGTCCAGAAAATGCCAAGTCTTTAAATAGCAGACGCCACGTGTTAGGAGAAGGCTGGCCCACGCGTTCCACACTCGGCACAACACCTCACAACTCAGAATTCACCCTCTCACTGCCACGCGTTTTTCCACTCACTGCACTCTGCCACACGTGTCGTCCCCCAGTCTCCCCCCTTCACCACTTGTCATCACCGCACGCGTCACCGGAGACGCCCTTGACCGGCATGCAAAGCCGGTGACCACCTCACCGCCGGCCACTCTAACCGTCTCCGGCCACCGTCCTCGCCGGAAACTGTAAAAAACCCAGAAATACTCTTTGCTTCTCCGATCTCCCCCTTTCTTCCTCCGGCCACGCTCATCCACAGTTCGCCGGAGAACTCGCCGGAATCTGCAAACTGTCCAGAAATCCCAAATTCATACTCTAATCCACTCCGATCCTCCTCAATATCTGCAACAGTTCTTGCCTATTTTCCAGGTTTTTGACGTATTCCTCCCAGCTTCATCACATCATCCAATCTTCAACAATGAAGAGTTTCCAGGATCTGCATCAAGATCCTCAGAACTCAATCAAGCGTCCAACGCGTTCATCATCATAACCGCCATCAGAGAAATCGCCAGAACTCAGATACTTCATATTTCGTTCTTCGTCCGATCTTCAAGAATCCTCCTCGCGTTCACCGCTCACCAGAAGATCTTCAAAAGAGCTTCAAGAACTCACACCAAGGTTCTCCAGTTTTGGCGTAACATCTTGAGATCACCAAGTGTTTTTTGAGCAAGCTCCCAGAGATTCACAAGCGGTTCGTACTCCTCATCCAGGTATGTCTTCCTTTGATTCTTGGTTGAGCATTGTCTCTGATTGCTAGGACGTATCGATTTGGTTTGTTTCATCTAGAACTCAGTTTGAGCATGGGATTGGGTCGGAGTTTTGTTAAGATTTGGGTTTAGTGTCAAACTTTGTGAAGAGATTGAATGAGGGAGAGAGGTTAGAACTTAGGGTTACAGAGAGGGTTTGTGTGAGGAAGATGAGAGAAGACGGTGGCGTTAGGGTTGGTTGTAGTGAACAGTAACAGAGAGTTGATTAGGAGGCAGGTTTTGTTTAGGGTTTCATTGGGTTAGGGTTAGGGTTTGGGCTTAGGCCCAAACACAGTTTACTGGAGCAACCCTCATTTCACTCGTACACTCCCCCCTGTGTGAGAAACCAGAGTGACATTGATGTGGGCCTTAGGCCCTAAGGCTATTCGCACCCCCCTGGGCATAAGCCCATTGAGAGTTAACTGCAAAACCTGCTAGTCTGCACCCCCCAGGCGTTTTTCTTCTTTCTGAGTTTATTAATTGTTTTTGATGAGACTGGGCCCTGCGCCCTAGTGCTTTTCGCACCCCCCGTTGCTTGGGCCCAGCCAGAATGAACTCATAAACCCTGCTATTCTCACCCCCCTCCATATTATTTCAATTTTGTTTTTATTATTTTCTTTTATTTTCTTTGCATATTATAAAATTCATAATAAAATGTAAATAAGTGATTTTTTAATTCTTATTTTTTCTACCATTTCATGAAAATATCTAGAAAATTAAATAAAAATACAAATGCAATTTTATTTTTGTTTACTATTTTTGGTATATTTTCCATTTAATTGATTTCTTTTAATATCTTTAGTGCATACATATCATTAGAAAATTCATGAAAAATAGTAGATTTAGTCAAATAATTCCGTTCTTTTTTCTGTAGACTCGTAATTCAGTGTAGAATTTTATAGTGCAAAAACATTAGCTTAATCATGCATTTTCATTTTAATTGCATTTTTTGTATTGTTTTGCTATTAAATAATTGGTCTGTGGATATGTCTGTGTTGCTGATTTTAGTTCTTTCATCTGGTATTGAATTTTGTTCTGATTTTTCAGTATGTTGTCTTAGAGCCATGTAGGTGTCCCATAGATTTTTGTTAGATTTTTGTAGGATGTTCTGAGGTGGTTTGTCTGAGCTTGAGGATAGGAGAAGTCTTGATGGCTTCTGACTTTGAAGTTCAACTGTGGTTGAACTTCAGAGATAGTTTCTATTGGTTTGGTGGCCTGTGGGTTCTTCTCAAGGTGGAAGCTGATTGAGGTCCTGTTGGAGCTTGCAGGGATGCAGTGGATTGAGGCTTAGTCTAGGAGCTTGTTATCTGTTTGTGAGGTTCGAGATCCTGAAGTTTGAAGGGAGTTTATGGTACTTTCCTGAGGAAGGCACTATGAATGACTTTCATTCTTTCTTCTCACCTCTTTCTTAAAGTATCCAATGATGTTGGAGCCAACTTGTGAGTTTAATTTCTCCTGAGGAGGAATGTAAACTGATCACTGTTGTTGAGCCACGTAGGATACGATTCCTAAGTGTCAGCCTCCTAGTACTTTCCTGAGGAAGGTCCTATGGGTCTATTCACTTAGTTCCATTAGTTTATCTAGGATTTCTCAAGTATCCAGTGATGTTGGAGCCAACTTGTGAGTTTAATTTCTCCTGAGGAGGAATGTAAACTGATCACTGTTGTTGAGCCACGTAGGATACGATTCCTAAGTGTCAGCCTCCTAGTACTTTCCTGAGGAAGGTCCTATGGGTCTATTCACTTAGTTCCATTAGTTTATCTAGGATTTCTCAAGTATCCAGTGATGTTGGAGCCAACTTGTGAGTTTAATTTCTCCTGAGGAGGAATGTAAACTGATCACTGTTGTTGAGCCACGTAGGATACGATTCCTAAGTGTCAGCCTCCTAGTACTTTCCTGAGGAAGGTCCTATGGGTCTATTCACTTAGTTCCATTAGTTTATCTAGGATTTCTCAAGTATCCAGTGATGTTGGAGCCAAATTGTGAGTTTAATTTCTCATGAGGAGGAATGTAAACTGATCACTGTTGTTGAGCCACGTAGGATACGATTCCTAAGTGTCAGCCTCCTAGTACTTTCCTGAGGAAGGTCCTATGGGTCTGTTCACTTAGTTCCCTTAGTGTATATAGGTTTTCTCAAAGTATCCAGTGATGCCGGAGCCTTCATGTGAGTTTAATTTCTCCTGAGGAGGAATGTAAACTGATCACAGTTGTCGAGCCGCATAGGATATGACTCCTGAGTAGTAATCTCCTGGTACTTTCCTGAGGAAGGCACTATGAGTTTGTCTGCTTAGCTCCTTTTCTCTGGTAAGCTTGCTCTGAAGCTTGGAGGCTGGGGTTGATTCCTCTTGCTTAGGGTTTTGATTAGAATTTTTGCTTAGATCTTTGCTTAGGGTATTGTATAGAGTTTTGTTTAGAGATAGGTTAGGAGCTTGTTTCAGGTTTGTTAGGGGCCTTGCCCAGGAGTAATTTCTTGTTTTGTAGATAGAGGCTTATCAGGTTAGCTAGCCTTCTCTTTGGATTGTTTGACTTGTATGATGTTGCATTAGACTTAGGTATTCATCTAGATAGTTCTGAGTAGGTGCATCTTAGAATTAGACTTTGTGTGCATGAGAAGTTGAGGTGGTCCTCCTTCTGCTTGTTTGTTATTGAGTGGCTTTGCTTGTTGGTATTTGGTAGAGCTGAGCTCCCTTGCCTCTGTGGTTTGCGGCCCTCGCGCCTTGTTTGTTTAGTCGTTGCATTCATGCATATTTTCAGTATTCCTTTACTCTGCAGTTTCTTGTTTGTAGTTTAGTCCTGTTGCCATGATCCCTTAGGAGCTCTGACTTCTCCGCTGCGGAGTTGTTATGATAGACATTAGGATGGTCAACTAGGCATGATAGCAGTAGGTAGATTCCCCTTTCTCAGCTATAGTTTTAGGGTTTCCCTTTCCTTTCTGTAGTAGCTTTTGAGTAGCTTGATCCGTAGTTAGCTGAACTACAACTGCTCTGATTCCTTGTACCAGACGAGGATATGTAGGCATAGGATGCAATATCCTAGCGAGCACACTAACGACTAACCTTTAGTTCTCTCGCGGCTGTGCGATCGAGACTTTCCCGCTAACAACTGATTGTTATCCCTTTCTCTTGCCCGAGCGCATTTGAGACCAGATCGTATTTGTAGGTTCCCGAGCCTTAGAGACCAGTTTGTTTTCTCACTGCTGTGTGAGAGCGCCTGTTTACCCGTAGTTAGTCGAACTACGTTTGCTCTGATCTTCCATACTGTGTGGAAGTACGTAGGCACAGGACGCGATGTCCTGGCGAGCAACCTTTTCCCCGGTTAGACGTAGGAAGTCGAACTACGTTGACTCTGACTTTCCCATTGCACGAGGGAATACGTAGGCCCAGAACACCGTATGTTCTGTCGAGTCCTGTCCTTTTGTTTCCTTTTCAGACCAACCATTAGCGTAGATAGATAATACACCCTTTTACCTATAAACACCAAGCGTGGATCCCATCGAGTACGATGGACGTGAGGGGTGCTAATACCTTCCCCTTGCGTAACCGACTCCCGAATCCAGGTTTTGGTTGCGATGACCATACCTTTTCCCGTCTTTGCGAGGTTTACTTCGAGCGTTTCCTTTCCCGCTCTGAGGGATAAATAACGCACGGTGGCGACTCTCCTGTCAAGCCGGCGCCGATTTTCGCAGTAGCGACAGGTATCAGGGACTCCCTTTGTTCAAGAACTTTCATCCTCAGGCGTGGCCCATGAACAGGCAGCAACTATGGACAAGGGAACTTAGACACCAAAGATTGCAGGATATATTCCTGACCTAACGCAGCTTCAGGTGAGGGAATATGAACATCCATCTCTTTTGCGGTGACTGGGATAGGACCATCTGATACATTTACCCCGCCCGACGTGAATTCAATTGCCTTTGAGTCAACCAGGTCCTGGATTTTATGCTTAAAAGCTTTACAGTCCTCAATGTTATGCCCCAGTTCCCCATAGCGGAAATCGCAATGGGCATTCACATCAAAACCTGATGGAGGCTCACCAGTGAAAGGATTCGTAGTCCGAAGCTTAATCACCTGGCGTTGAAGCAAAGGTTGCAACAGCTGAGCATACGTCGTAGGAATCTGATCGAAAACTCTATTACATGGCCATGTCTTCTGATACCTCCTAGGCATATGATTATCCTGAGAATCAAGGCGTTGACGAGAAAATTCTAGAGCTCTCTATCGTGCATGAGATATCTGAGCACAGGTTCCATAGGCACAAGCGGAACAAGCATTTTTGCTGCGTCCTCAGGTAGCTGATCACCTTCTTTTCTGAGCACATTCTTTATCACCTCCATGATCAAGCCCACCTGGGTCTTCAGCTGATGGTTTTCTTCTCTGAGTGTCTTCTAATCCAGACGCAACTCTTGCACGTCCATCATAATCTGCCCTAGCTGGCCTCAGACTTCAATCAATTCAGCTTGAACCTGCTCCATAGTCACTTATGTCTTCCTTGAAAAGCTAATGTCTAGTTCTGAAGAAAAATGGATCAGGATAACAAAACCCAATCTTGAACACATGCGATGCAAATTAAATACAAATGCCATGCAACGCAATATGAAATGCAACAGAGGATCAAAGTTGTTGTGTCGTTGACGGAGACGGACCAGCGCTTCGCTTTAGTCGTAACATAACACTAACATTAGGACCCCTTGATATCAAGAACACAAAATCCAAACTGTAAATAACCAGGTAGTCTGAAAGCTAGAGTTTCCTGCACAACCCCATTCCTCTCACAGGTAAGGACCTATCCACTGACAAGGTTTGGCATCCTATGCGTTCATCAGCATCACATACTTTCAAGAAATGATGATACGTTCACCATTTCTGGTTTGGCATCCTCACCTCCTGAAGAGGCCTCACTTAGCTGAATCCCAAATGATCGGTCCACAGAGTCGACAATCCTCAGATCCAAAATTCCTTCGAGCCCAAAGGGCCAGAAAGAAAATTGTTAAAGAGAATCTCGTCTGAGTGCGAATTTCAAGGCTAGTTGGTGTATGCAAAGCATACAGGCTCACTATTAATCTCCACTTCTAATGCTAAGTCTATACTCAAGCTTGGGTTTGGCTTATCTCTCAATGGAATAATCCCTCCCCACAGGACAATAATAATGAATCATGCGGAAAGTAAAATGCGGAAAGCAAATAAAGATAAAGCACATATGTACACACCCAAAAATAAACAAACAAGCGCTAGGATTGACTCCCATTGGGGATATTTCAGTCCCCAGCAGAGTCGCCAGCTGTCACTACTGTGAAAATCGGGGCCGGCAATGACAGAAGATTCTCCACCGTGCGTTATTTATCCCAAAAGAGGGAAAGGAAACGCTCAGAGAAAACCTAATGAAAAGAGGGATAAGATCGGTCATCGCAACCAAATCTCGGGTTCGGGAGTCGGTTACACAAGGGGGAGGTGTTAGCACCCCTCACGTCCGTCGTACTTGACGGGATCCACGCTTGTTGTCTATCTAAAAAGGTGATTGAATCTATTTACGTTACAGGCTTAAGGACAAAAGAAAAAGAAGTGACTCGGCAAAGCAATGGTGCTTTGTGCCTACGTATCTCATCTGAAGTGAGTAGTCAGAGTCAACGTAGTTCGGCTAACTACGGATGAAGGGGGGAAGGTTGCTCGCCAAGACATCGCGTCTTGTGCCTACGTACTTTCATCTGATATGAAATATCAGAGCAAATGTAGCTCGGGTTAAAAGGGAACACAGGTTTGTTCAACTGTTTTACCCGAGTAAGTTTAACAATTAGTTCTAGCTGTTTGGTGTGTGCAGCTCGACCATTGAAGACTTAGGCGTTACCGTTTACGATAGAACCGAGAGTTAACAACACTCTCCTTATGAAAATGATTTTCCAAGATTAAAGGCCCCAAAAGGAAAAAAGAAGTTTGAATGATTTGTTTTTGTGTTTTTTAGAGAAGAAGTGTTCTTGAATTGTTTGCAATTCATATCGCACTAGAGACTATGCCTTAGGAGTGAATGCATCGCATATCACCCAAATGGTGCTACACTAAACATCCAAGCTATTGAAGGGAAACCCCTCAACAACCCTTTCCCAAGTGCTTAAGCCTCCTAACGCACAATAATCATTAACCTTTATTAGGTGTTTTAAGATTGTTTTGATATGAAAAGAGAAAGACTTGAACTAAGGGGAAACTGGACCCTAAAGTTATCATGCATAATGTTCCTAAAGTTGGGGTGAAAGGGAATGAAGCTATCCTAATGTTGTCATGCAAAGGATTGAACACCTAATGTCTCTCCTACTCCCATCCTAAACTGAGGGACTAGGAATCCTAGGGGGGTCATGGCACAAGGCCAAGTAAACACTAAATAACTCAATCACAGATGAAATAGGAAAGAAACGAAATTGACTTGAACAAGTCAACATGCGATGCAAACATATGAGATGCAAAGAAAAGATGCATACACAAAGAAAAGAGGGAGGAAAAAGTGTGGGGCAGCCACCACTACAAGCACATCTCAACCAACATTTCTTAAGATTCATCCAATATAATGCAAACAGAACAATGCAAATAAACACCAAAGTAGGCAAACAAACACCAAAATTCATGACAAAATCAAAGCACACACAAAGCACATTAATTTGTTAATTCAATTAAAAAAATAATAAAAAGTAAATGGAAAAATAAAATGAAAGTGACGAAAAATAAATTAACACATTAAAATATTAAAATATGAATTTTTTTGGATTTTTATAGTATTTAAAATTATTTTCAAATAAATAAAACAAAAACAAGAAACAATTAAAATACGATTTTTTTTGGATTTTCATAATATTTAAAACAATTTTCAAATAAATAAAACAAGAAACAAGAAACAAAAATAAAACAAAGAGAAATGAAATAAATATAAAAACAGAAGTCATTAAAAATAAGAAAGTGTCTCCCCAAGGCTTGAACCCAAGACCTTGGGGCTGCAGGCTCAAAACAAAGCCAGTTCTACCACTCATATGCGTGTGAAATGAAAAGGAAAAAGAAAGAAGAAATATTAAAAGCATGAAAATTATTAAAAAGGAAGCAAAAACGCCCCCGCTGGGGGTCGAACTCAGGTTCAAGGCATGGCAAGGCAAGGTTACAACCACTGGGGTGGCAATACATCCGTTGTATCAAGCCATCCCATGCGTATAAGTATTAAAAGAGGCGCATGGCTGGGCAATGAACAAGGAAAAAACAGAGTGAAAAAGCTAAATACGATTCGATCATAACTTTGTCAAAACTCAATCATTTCCAGTGAAATTTAAGTCTAACCTGCTTGTTTTTTCATGAGGAATACAATGGTAACCTCCATTTTTCAAAATGAAACACACACAACAAAATTCATGAAAATGCAGTTGTGGCTTTTGAGATGCATTTTGAAGTTTTTAGATCCAAACAGATGCAATTATTGGTAGAAGATAGTTTGAGTAAAGTCTAAACATGATTTTGAATGAGTCTCAACAGAGAGTTTGTTCAGAATGCATCAGAGCCAAACATTGGTATGTGAGTTGCAAAGGGTGAAGTTTGGAAATGCATTTGAAAACCAATGGATCAAAATAGATGCAGTTATGAGCAAACAAGGGTCCACTCAAATCTTGAATACATCACTCATGGATTAATACCAAAGAATGAACTCAGTTTCCCATCAGATCAACAAATGGTTGTTAATTTGCAAATAGGTAAGGGTGTGTTTTGAGTGAACAAATTAGTTCTAAACAAAGTATTCAAACATGACTCTAAGGCAGCACATGTTTATCAGTCCCAAATGTAACATGCCATAAACTAGGCACACATAAAGAATGGTATGAGGAATTCACAAATTTCAAGGTAGAAACTGGTAGTGCACAATCAAGGTAACAACTTAATCAAAATTAGCCACACCATGTAACAATAAAAGCCTCATAATCAAACTACTTCAAACAAGACATGAAGCAAAGCTAAATGAACTCCAACAAGATTGAATGCCAATCTGATGAAGACAACCAAATTGATAAACCTCCCATCAAAAACTGGACAGTAGGAATAGCATCAACACTTATGTCAACCAAAGTTGGAAACCTCAACTACCAATGAATCTGAGCAGACCTATGGAAACAACCCTCTCCCACAAGAACTGGACAGTGCTAAATATCAAGGTACTATGTGAACCAAAAGTCTAGAATTCCATGAGCAGATCAGGCCCATGAAAGTCCTATTTTTATCAAGGTACATCAGTTCTGTTCCAAAACCAACAGTAATTCAATACACTAACCAATACCACTTAACTCCTAAAACCTAGCAGCAACCAACATGATAATGCCAATTCCTAAATGCACCATGTATTGCATCATCACACATCCACATTCCCAAAAGAAACAAATCCCAAACACATACCCTAATGACAGTCTAACAACAACTGTAATGAATTGAACAAGCTTGATAATGTTGATCACTGTATGCTTCAGCAGCATCCAAATGAATCATCTCACAAGAGGTTATAACAAAAATACATTGTGACCTGACTGACAGCTAAACAACAATGCTTATAATTCAAAGGAGTTGGCACATTAAAACTTGGAAATGGCTTGACAGAACCAAAACATCTTTAAAAACAAATGGATCAACAATGCTCTGTATATTCCAAACTGTACTTTCACATGCTAACTAGAACATGTAGTACATTAACAAATCCTGACCTAAGCTAAAGTTTCCAATAACAGTCAACAATTCCCATGCTAAACCAACACATACCAGTTAAATAACAAAAGATATGGTCTGCCCCTGACCAACTACAAAACAGTCCACAATGAAACAATGAGTTCATGGATCAGAAGCTAACAACATTCAGAACATGTTAGTCAAGATGCTTTGGTACTTCAATCAGTGCACATTGATGACTTCTAATTACCATTCTGGCAGCAACTCAAAGAGCAAAAACTTAAGAAATATCTCAATGCAAGAACAAAATTGAAGAGGTTTTATTAAGAAAAAAGAATCAACCATATGTTTACATTGTGAACTGAATGCACACACATGCTTAGCACCAGCAAACCAACTTAAACTGGTCTCACCATGAAATGCACAGTCATGACAGTAAAAAGAAAAGTTTAACAAACTCATTTCTCCCCAAATCCCCTTAGATGGAAATCACTACAGTAAACAAATCCTCTCATCATATGAAATGAAACTGGTAGTAGACAAGCACAGCTAACAAACTCAGTCTCTAAGACAGTCCTAGATGGATTCAAGGTATTATGTTCTTACAAAAGTGATTTTTAGGCAACAAGTTCAAACCAAATACTTAATCAACATAACAACAACAGGATCAAATAGTTGACATGACTAGAAAGTGGGATTATGGCATAGTGGTTCGTGATCCATAACAATGATCAACTCATCTTGCTTGAAACAGAAGCAAATACCAAACTTAGCATGACAATGCACACACTAGTTCCACATAATGCCTTCAACAACATATTGGCATAACATCTAGACAGAGGCAAAAACAACATGTTGGACACAACCACTGCCAATCATCAAACTGTAGGCCTAAAACAAATACTTTAAGACAATCTATAATGCAAACCACAAAAGCTAGACAGATCCACATTAATAAAAACAGTTCACCATAACAGTTGTAAATTTCACAAATGATGGTGATAGTCTTGGTCAGCACAAAGCTACACAATCACACCAAAGCCTTATGGAAGTTGCAACTCCAAAGTGACAACCCACAAACATAACAATGTTCAAGATCAAAAAACTAAACTAGACCTCTTCATGCTAACAGTTCTCAAAACAGCTAGTGGTTATTTCATCATAACAATGTTGAAATCAAAGTACTTAACATCATAACTGCATAGAGCCAAATGTATATCCTACTATCATTCTAAACAGAAAATGCATATGACGGATATCACATATACTTGACAGCATGATTATCAAACCAATTCAACATGATAATGCATAAACATATTCACCAAAAAGTCAATCAACACATGATGCATAATGAGTGTGTTTAGGACTACATACCTCTGGTAGATCCCTCACAACAAGCTAGCAGCAAATAGGCAAGAATTCCTTCCTCCTAAGCAAGCATGCAAATTCCTTCTTTTTGAAGCGAAAAGTCATTTTTGATGACAGTTCTAACAAGTGGTGTTCTAGCTAGTTTTTAATGACTTGGACAGTTGGTACAACATAAATATGTGGTGTTCAAAGTGTTAAGGAGTTTAGAACTGGCCTAGGCAGTGTGTTTCATCATCTTATGCAGAGAACTCAATGTTCATGGTATGGGAAGTTGACTTTTTGGGTTATGGTGTTTTTGACTGGTTTAATGGTTGTAACACCTTCTAAACATGATTTTGAGGTTGTATGGATGATTTTTGAGGTGATTCTATGGTTAAAAGGGCTGTTGGTATGAAACTTGCACAAGGCAGCTTTTTTGGTGGTTTTGGAAGATTTCTTTACTTTCAAGAAAAGAGGGAAAGAGGATGAGAACTGTGTTTTCTATGGGGTTTGGAGTGCTCTGGTGTGATTTGAAGAGTGGGATGAGGTCTCTATTTATAGGCCAAGAGAGGCATTGGGGCAGATTTGAAGTTTCAAGCTTTTGGGGGGAGTTTTGGAAGAAAATATATCCAATATCATGTGGCAGTTGTGCTTATCAGTCCCTTGGCTAAATGCAGGGAAAAACTTAAGTGAAATGAAGGACATGAGGTGACTGAAGTGAGGCTAGAGGCTGCAGCTGCAAGTCTTCACCAAAAAGTTTCTCTTTCCTCTATTTTTGAATAAAATAATATCCACTTGCTTGTAACTTGCAAACTCTACCAAATCTCATTATTTCTGCATTTTTTAACCTTCATCCCCTCTAACTATCAGATTAAGACATGTTCCAATGGTTGAGAATGGTCCAAGTGGTTGAAAAGTGAATTTGTGAAAAAGTGGAAATGGTGCACTCAGGTATGGAGACTCCAACTTTCTGGATTCATAACTCTCAACTCATAAAGGCTATGGAGGAGTTCTACTACATTTTGGAAAGCCCTCATGGAGCTCTACATCTTTCATGCTTACATGATCTTCAGATTCCAAGTGGAACTAGGTCAAAAATCCCTCCAAAGTTGGCTGAAAACATGATTTGCAAGGCCAAAAAACTTAGAATTTTTCCAAGTGTTTTCTCCTCTTGTAATGATTTTGATCATAACTCCAAATCTACTCTTTTTTTGCACATGGACCTCTGTGACACTTTTGTAGTATTTGTCAAGACCTTTCCAACAAGATTTGTACCAACTCAATTGGATGTGTGGTCAGGAAGTTATGGTCCTCCCCCTTTCAAAACCATAACTCCCGAATTTCTCGATTACTCCTCCATCCTTGATCCGATGGTCATGAAACTTCATGGATAGGTGTAATATGTCATTAGAAACATTTTTGCTTCACACTTTGAGGTCATATTCCTTATGGTCAAGGGGTTGAGTTTTTGGTCAACGAAACGATCGATTGATGACTACCAAGTCGATTGTTGGCGTTCTGGGTCTTCTTGAGTGGACTTCACTAAGCCATATGAGCTTTATGGACCATAATTCCATCATTGGAACACCGTTTAAATCGAAAGTCAAACTACAGTTGACTTTTCATGATTAGAAGCCCTAATCAGGAATCCTGAACTGCACTGTCTTCAATCTTTGGGTGACAACCTCAAATTGGACTCATACTTGACCCATCGGAGTATCTTTGATGATGTGGAGATTTGTTTCTTGGATAATCAATCCAACATATTGACTGATTAAACCGTTGAAACCTCAATTTTTATTGTACATAACTCTAATTCACCCTTTTTGCCTAGGCAATGTGCAGGTGAATTGAGTGACCATTCCCACTCCACAATGACCTCAAAGGTACTCAACATGCCTCTACTATTGGCCACACCAATGATAAATCTTCATGGACCCCTTGACAACCTTCTGATGATTCTTTGATATTAAGCTATGACACACCTCTCCTTTCCATAATGATAACACACACTTGATGGCTTGTACTGGTGCCTTTGCTTGATCTTGAAGCTAATAAAGACCCTCCTCTTGGATAGGAAACACAAACACTTGATCCTCTGTAATAACTATGCTATGCAAATGCAAGATGCTAAAATGTAATGAAACATAAGCCAAAGACTAAGAAAAATAGGTTGGTCAAATTTTGGGGTGCAACAAACCCATTGGAAGAAGTTGATCTAGGGGAAGGGGTTGTTAAAAGGCCAACATATATTAGTGCCAACCTAATCCTTCAACTCAAGGTCGAAATTATTCAATTGTTGCGAGAGTTCAAATACTTTCTCGCTTGGGATTATGATGAGATGCCTGGTTTTAAGAGGGAATTGGTCGAACACAAGCTGCCGATCAAGCATGGGAAAAAGGCAATCAAACAAAACCCAAGACGTTTTGCCCCAGAAGTTCTCTCAAAAATAAAGGAGGAAGTCGAAAGACTCCTTTGATGCAAGTTCATCCGTACAACCAGGAATATCGAATGGCTGACTAACATTGTTCCAGTCATTAAGAAAAATGGGTCTTTAAGAGTTTGCATAGATTTTAGAGATCTAAACTCAGCAACTCCTAAAGATGAATATTCGATGCCTGTGGCAGAAATGCTAGTTGATTCTGCCGCAGGACATGAGTACCTTAGCATGCTGGATGTATACTCTGGTTATAATCAAATTTCCATTGCAAAAGATGATGTTCCTAAAACAACCTTTCGTTGTCCTGGGGCCTCAGGCACTTATGAATGGATAGTGATGCCTTTTGGCCTAGAAAATGCTGGGGCAACATATCAACGGGCAATGAATTCAATTTTTCATGATTATATATAGTCCTTCATGCAGATATATATCGATGACATTGTGGTGAAATCTGTGTCAGGAAATGACCATGTGGGCCATCTTCGACAATCCTTTATAAGGATGAGGAAGTATGGTCTTAAGATGAATCCTCTAAAATGTGCATTTTGTGTGCAGGCGGGAGATTTCTTGGGTTTTGTGGTCCACAAAAAGGGGATCAAAATCAACCAAAATAAGACCAAAGCCATCATAGAAGCGAAAGCGCCATCGAACAAGAAGGAGCTGCAATCGTTAGTAGGCAAAATAAACTTCTTGAGAAGATTCATATCAAACCTAAGTGGTAAAACGCAGGCCTTCTCACCATTACTTCGAGTCGCTAGAGAAGGGTTCAAATGGGGGAGAGATCAGCAAGAGGCTTGCGACAAAATCAAAGACTATCTGACCCACCCTCTAGTGCTTTCGCCACCATGCAGAAGTAAGAGCATAAGGTTGTGCATAGCAGCATCAAACAAGACTCTAGGGAGCATGTTAGCTCAAGAGGATGAGAATGGCGTCGAAAGGGCTATTTACTACCTCAATAGGGTTTTGAATGATGCAGAAACTAGATATAGTGTGATTGAAAAATTATGTCTCTGTTTGTATTTCTCATGTACAAAGTTAAAGCAATATATAAAACTAGTTGATGTGTATGTTTCTTCGCATTTTGATGTTATCAAACACATGTTGTCTAAGCCTATTTTGCATAGTCGAATTGGTAAGTGGGCATTAGCATTAACCGAGTATTATTTAACTTATAGATAGCTGAAGGTGGTTAAAGGACAAATAGTGGAAGACTTTATGGTCGACCACGCCATAAAGGAAAATTTTCTAAATTATGTCGAGCTAGAACCCTGGAAGTTATACTTCGACGGTTCCAGCCATAAGAATGGAACAAGCATTGGTCTGTTGATTATTTCGCCTGATAAAACTCCAAAAAAATTTTAAGTACAAAGTTGAAGGGCTATGCTCTAATACTGAGGCTGAATATGAGGCCTTGATAGCAAGACTTGAAATTTTGTTAGAATTGGGGGTAACCCGAGTCGAAATAATGGGAGACTCAAAGTTGGTTATAAAACAACTAACGAAGGAGTACAAATATGTCAAAGAAAATCTCATTGTGTACTTTGTGATAGCCAACAGGTTACTCAAAAAATTCGAGGTGTCAACTATTCGACACATACCACAACTAAAAAATCAAGTGGCGAACGACTTGGCACAAATTGCCTCTGGATATAGGGTTTCGAAAGAGGACCTGCAAGAAGTAATCGAAGCTAGAGGTAAGGTCGTGTCTGTTGGCTTATGACCATCAGACCTAGAAGCAACAAAATTCGGCTATGCTGATGAAGAAAATTTCGAAATCTTTATGGTAGAGGGCTTGATGGACAAAGATTGGAGAAAATCTTTGGTCGAATACCTTCGAACCCCTTCAGCGTCTGCAAAGCAAAGAGTTAAGTATCAAGCACTAAGTTATGTTCTTCTAGGAAACAAATTATTCAAAAAAACCTCTGAGGGGGTTCTACTTAAGTGCCTTAGTGAATCTGAGGCATACCTAGCGTTATCATCAGTCTATAGTGGAACGTGTGGGGCACATCAAGTAGGTCACAAGATGAAATGGTTATTATTCTGTCAAGGCATGTATTGTCCTATTATGTTAAAGGATTGAATCGAGTTTTCCAAGGGATGCCAAGAGCGTCAGATCCATGATGGCATATAACATGTCCCAGCGAGCGAATTATACTTTATAATCAAACCTCAACCAGCATCTTCCAAAAACCAAAAGTATATCTTGGTGGGAATAGATTACTTTATAAAATGGATCAAAGTGATACCTTTACTAAAAGCAGATCAAGAGGATGTCATCGACTTCATTCAGAAATATATCATTTACAGGTTTGGGCTGCCAGAAACAATCACAACGGATCAAGGGTCGGTGTTCACTGGTCGAAAGATGTAGGAGTTTTCTAAAGAAATGGGGTTCAAGCTCCTAACCTCGATGCCCTATTACTCCCAAGCAAACGATTAGTTTGAGGCAGCAAATAAGGTAGTGATCGGGTTGATAAAAAAGCAAGTGGGGAGTAAACCAAAAAATTGGCATAAAATGTTGGACCAGATCCTATGGGCATGTCGAACGTCTCCCAAGGAAGCAACCAATAGCACTCCTTATCGACTAACTTTTAGCCACGATGCAGTACTACCTGTCGAGATCTACATACAGTCAGTTAGGATTCAGAGACATCATAAAATCCCTCGTGAAATTTATTGGGACATGATGCTTAATGTGTTGGTGGATCTAGATGAGGAAAGACTTAAGGCTTTGGAACTTTTGAGAGGGCAAAAGAAAAGAGTAGAGAAGTCATATAAAAAGAAGGTTAAGGCTAAGACCTTTTTGGTTGGAGATTTGGTGTGGAGGGTGATCTTACCTATGGATCAAAGGCTTAGGTCTTTAGGTAAGTGGTCCCCAAAATGGGAAGGCCCATTCCAAGTTACGAAAGTTTTCTTCAATGGAGCGTATGAAGTAAAAGAACTAAACGAGGATATAAGAGTTTCAAAGCTTCCTCGTTTGTTTAGGAGAATCTTGACATATTTTCGAGGATTGGAGAGTTTCAAAGCATTGAGTTCTGCATTAGTGGGACTTGCCTCACCTTTTGTGGGTATTGTTTTTCTTTCCTTGGTTACAATAGCGCTCACAGTAATAGTCACATCGACAGGGGCAGGATCATCAACTGGACATTCCTCAAGTTTCTCTTCCTCACTCTGGTTGGCATCTGCCTGGGCTTCTTCCATTTTGTCACCAGTACCCTCATCACTAGAACTATTCAGTTCTGTTTGGTGCATAGTTTTGTCCTCGACGACGTCTTTTTCTCCTGCTGTCTCAGTATCCTCGACGACATTGGTTTGGTCCAAAGGAGAGTTACTAGCATTAGCCAGGATCCCACCTTCCTCCACAGGAGTATCTTCTCCATCTGTTAGCTCAAGATTATGTGGGGCATTGTCTTCTTCATAATCAGACCCATCAGTCTGAGATTGTTGGGTAGTTGTTTTGGTAGGTGAAAGGGGAGCTGTGGTAAATTCAGGTTTATTAATTTCACCAAGAAAACTCATACCAGAGCCCAAATATGAGGTAAGATGATAAGTGGGCTCACCTTAGCTATTCAAAAGGATGGTCGGAGAAAGAGACGTGGTCGAGGTAGGTTTCGAACCTCTAGCACTAGCCTAGACAAAAAGAGAAGACGTGAGGAGCAAAGACAAGGTATAAACAGAACTTCAAGAAGCACTTGAATATAAGATATACCTTAGGGCCTTCATCAGCAAGACTCGAATTATCACTCTCAATAGGAATGGCGGTTGGAATCGAGGCACCCTCAACAGGAGCCTCAGCATGATCACGAGGAGTGGTTAGTTTTACAATTTCGACCGTCGAAGGGGCGGACGAGGTACTAATAGCATCTATACCCTGGTTGACTTTCCGCCTCTTCTTTAGTTGTAAATCTTTGGGAGGAGATTTGTCATCATCCTCTGAGTCAATGATTATTTGGGAAGAGGCCCTTTTGAGTTTCTTTTGAGGTGTAGGTGGCTTACGTGTTACCTAAGACATTAAGAAATGTTAGAAGCAGCCAAAAGGGTTAAGCAAATAAAGGCCTATAGAGAATCACCTTATAGCCTTCGACTTTGCCTTCAGTCCATGATGGAGGAGCACTCCTTTTAAGGGAAGCTGCAAAGCAAATCATGTTGCTACCAGTTAGTAACAATAAAGTTCAACTAAAAAAGTCCTAAATCGAAGGGAGATGACCTTCAATAATGTCGGATTCGATGCGAACATCTTCGATACCAACATGAAGGTGCCCTTTTGAAAGTATCGAGTGTATGTTTAGTCGGAACCACCCGTTGTGCTTTCGGCCTCGACTGCTGTCGAAGGACTTTTATGGAGTCTCCACAGATGAACCAATCTGGAAATGGAGGGGTAAGAGCCACTCTAAAATTAGCAGTTGACAATCGAGGGATCTTTGGGGGAAATAAATTAAAAGTTACCTCATACTGTTTCTCACGGGTAGCATATGAGGGGATTTTAAAATTCTCCATCTTTTTAGAAAACTTTTCCTTCAAAGTGACAACAGCCTCACGAATGGTCCGTCTAATATCATCGGGTCGATAGGCAGTTTCAAAGTACTTCTAGAAGGCTTGAATCTCTTTGATAAGAGTAGATGTACATTTCCTGATCTTCTCCTACACATTAATGAAAGCTTGGTCAATCAAGCGAGTAAAGCTCGAAATATCAAGAAACGCTGAAGCATGGTGGTTGGACCACCAGTCGTGGAACTCTCCGGAGCAAAAGTAAGAAGGTTCAAAATGAATGGGTGTAAAGAGGGACTTGTGAGCATGGCACTCCAAGTGTGTCGAGCATTCTATAGGATTGAAAGCAGTAAGGGGAAGTATAACATGGGCCTTCTTGTGATATAAACATTTGGGCAAAGTTTGTATCAATCCAAATTGTCGTGATACTAGGTTCGGTTGTTAGGCTACCAAAGAGGTTTGGCCTCTGAGAAGGTTGAGTTTGTGGATTAATAATCGAGGTGTCAGAAATTGCTCCCTGACCAATTTCGACTCTTCTTCTTGTTTCTTGAGCAATGGAGGGAAGGGTCTGGTGAACCATTCAGGATCGTACTTCCTCTCAACAATGGAGCCATCCGTGGAGTAAATTCATAATGTTTGGCGAATATATGAATGAAACCTGAGAGATTGGCTCTGAGCGTATGCCCTTCTTTGCTTGGGGTGAGTTGAACTAAGCGAGGCCATTCGACTTGTCTTTCGACGACTGAGGGTGATTCTTCGTTGACGTCTCCTTTAGTTGGGAGGCTGCATTTGAAAGTGGAGTTGATCCACAATTGGAGTAACCAGAAAGGGCCTGATAGTAACAGATTCCCATGGCTTTCCTAGTCTTTCAGCCAGCCAGCACCTTCTCTTAAAGCTTCGTAAAGGCTGGCCAGGATCATCTCGCTTAAACAGATGCCTCGTTTCAGGTGTAGTTGATTCACCAGGGTAAGATACTTCTACGCCAGCTGCAAATATTTCGTGTAAAAAACACAACGGGATAGCCACATGTCTAAAAAGGCTATATGCTCTTCAGCATCGACGGTGGTTGTGGTTTTATTATGGTAGTGATTGATAAAGTGGGTATAAGTATGTTTGATGTTCGAGAATCCTATGGTGTTTTGACAATCGACCTCGGGGTCATAAACCAGTCCATGAAGTTTTAGCCCTATGATAGCGACTATATCGAAGAGCATGGGTGTCATCATCTCGCAGGGGAGATGGAAGGTATAATGGGTACCATCCCAGAAGAAGAACTAGGAAGCTAGCATAAGAGGGCATTAAGACGGGCCTACCTTCAACATCATGATCAACTCATATATTCCAGTTTCTTTCCAGTGGTTAGCTTTGACTTTCCCCATCTTTGCCAGTCAATTTAAGTAAATGTTTGAATCTTTGAAGTATGGAGTAGCTCTGAACAACCTGGCTCCATCACTGAGGTATTTTAGGTCTATGCTATGAAGTTCTAGACTATCAGGACCTTCCAGAGGATCTTCGCTAGAATCCTTTTGCTTTAAAGGTTTGGTCTTACGGTAGGAAGGGAAGAAGTCACTTAGGTTGGAATAGTTAAGACCTAGTGGAGACAACGGACCAGACATAGCCAAAGGTTTACCTGCAACAGTAACATGAGTTTTTACCTGGGATTCGTAGATGTGCCTCTTCTCCTCTAACAAGGGTTCTAGGATGAACTGTAGATTCTTTACTACTTTGGGTCCACTTAATGTGGCGACAGGAGGAAGGAGTGGTGCAGGAGGTTGCCCTTTGGTTTATACTTTCTTCTTTTGGGTTTGATTATTAGCCATAGAATACGCCATTGATGAGATGATGGAAGAAATGGATTTCTTTTTTCTTAAGAGTTGCCTAGAAAATGAGACGAGAATATTTGCTAAATAGTGGAAAAGTTAGATGTGATTTCTAAAAGATTATTTATAAGATGTTTTGGAGATTAAAATTTTTCATCCTTAGTGCTCAGAGATAGTGGGTCACGTGTGTATCCCAAGGTGAGGAAATGGGGCGGTGCTGGTTGATATGACCATGATTGTCCTAGGATCTAAAAGGGATGATGATGGTTTTTTGATTTTTTGGTGAATTCCAAGAAATCCTCCATAATGACCCATGACGTCAGAGACGTGCATGGGGATAGCGGAACAGTTTCTTGTTTTTCTTTCCTTGGTATTTGTCTCTCTTTCATCTTCCCAGACATAGTTGGTCGAATCACACTAGCATCTTGTGAAAATCAAAACGGCGGCGTCGAATTAGACGCTGTCAAAAAATGTTTCGTTTTCTATATAAAGATCGAAAAAGACATTTTTGGGGGGCAATTTGTTGGTTCCCAAATTCGATACTTCATATGGATTAAAATATTTAAATAAAATATTAAAGTCTTTTAGAGGTAAAAAGGTCTTTCGAGATCCTTGAGATCTTCGAAGGGGGAAGCCAAAAGTTGAGGGACTTAGAGAAAAATTCTGAACTTTAAAGAGGTTGGCCTTCGACCGAGATGCTGGTCGGAGATTTTAAATTAAGCATTTGAAATTCAAATATTGGAGGGAGTAGTTTTACTTTCTTGTGGCTAAGAGGGGCAAGTGGCATTCATTGGACAAAGGACTTCATGCATTGTGACATTTGTCGGAAGATGATGGCCTTAGGAAGTTATTGTCAGTTATTTTTACTATTATAAATAGGAGTCTTAGACATGGAATCCAGGGTTTGTAATTTACTATTTGTGCAAGTCACTCCTAAGTTTACTCAAAGTATCCGAGTGTAGAGAAAAGAGTATCAAGGAGAATGTACGTGATGTAAACACACTATTTTTTACTTTTCAATGAAGTTTACTTTATTTTCTTAACTTTACAAAGTTTTCTTTACTTTTCTTGCAACCTCTCTTTCTTTTATATATGCATTTTACTGTATCTTCATCCTCAATTCTTCTCTAAGACTTTCATCCCTTTCTTTATAAAACTCTATCTTTTATTTTTCTTCAGTCGAGTAAGCAATTTTATTATTAAAACCATTTTCCACAATACTGTCAAAGTGTGTAACTTAGATAGATTTCAAACGCTAATCTTTAGCACATGTCCTAGGATCAATCTGATCGATCCTGTGATTCACCAAAGTTAGATTTAGAAGATCATCGGTTGTTTTCCATTTTTCAAGGGAAACAGAACTGAATAATTCTTCGAAACAAGGAAAGATTGGCACCTCAAGGATATAATCATGAAAAAGTAATCTATTTTGACAAAACATTTTCTCTACTTGCAAGGTTAAAAACTATTCGATTATTACTTGCATATAATCGTTCATTAAATTTGTAGTTATACAAAAGGGACATCAAGAGTGCATTCTTGAATGGATACATCAATGAAGAAGTCTATGTCAATCACCTTCATAGTTTTGAAGACATCAAGAATCCTTCACATGTGTAGAAATTGAGAAAAGCTCTTTATGGATTGAAACGAGCACCAAAGGCTTGGTATGATAGACTTAGAAACTTTCTATGTTAAAGAGGATTTGACAAAGGTAAGGTTGATACAACATTGCTCAATAAGAAAATCAAAAATTACACCTTACTTGTTCAAATCTATGTTGATGAAATCATATTCGGATCAATGAATAAGGACTTATATGAATAATTTTCAAAGATGACGCAAGGATAATTTGAGATGTCAATGATGGGAAAACTAAATTGTTTTCTTAGACTTAAAGTCAAACAATCAAAGAATGGTATCTTTTATAACCAATATAATTATTGCAAAGAACTCTTAAATAAATTTGATATGGAAAACTGCAAAGAGATTGCTACTCTAATGAGTTCAGGAACATATGTTGATCAAGATGAATATGGTATTCCCATTGATATCACAAAGTAGTGAGGTATGATTGGTTCTTCATTATATTTAATTGTTAGTCATCCTGACATTATGTTTAGTATTTTTTTTATGTGCATGGTATAAAGCTTGTCCAAAGGAATCCCGCATCTCTTTTGTCAAGAGGATCATGAAGTATCTAAAAGGGACCGCAAATGTTGGAATTTGATATTCAAATGGTAGTGTATGTGATTTAGTAGGTTATTCTAATTTGAATTATGTGGGTTATAAAATACATTGAATAAACGCAAGTGGGACTTGCCACATTTAGGTAACATTCTAGTTTCATGCTCATGTAAAAAGCAAGCATGTGTTGCTCTTAGTATGGCTGAAGCTGGATATATTACGGCTAGAAGTTATTGCGCTCAAATTTTATGATTATAACAACAACTCTGTGATAATGGTGTGAACATTGGATGCATTCTCTTGAAGTGTAACAATACAAGTTCTATAAATATGACAAAGAGTTCAATAATTCATTTCTAAAATAAACACATAGAGATTTCTCATCATTTCCTAAAAGATAGTGTTCTTAAAGGAGATGTTTAAATCACTTTTGCAGATACTCAAAATCAACTAGCAGATATCTTCATGAAACCTATTGCAAATAACCATCCTACAAATTTAGAAGAAAACTTGGGATCCTGTATGAAAGTGATATTTAATAATAAATAGGAACTCACATCAATGGATAATGATCTTCAAGATATTATGGTTTAACATGGATATCCAAAATGATCTTGTCTCATTTATGAATGACTTTCATGTAAGTGCTAAGCTTCCTAAAGCTATAACAATTGATTTTATTACACTTATTCCAAAGGTAGATAACCACAAGGCGATTAGTGAGTTTTGACCAATTTGTTTGGTCAGTAGCTTATACAGAATTAAAGCTAAGCTTCTTGCACCTAGAATAAAGAAGGTTGGGCATTATTTTATATCTATATGTAAATGAATTTTTGTGAAAAATAGACAAATGCTTGTTGGTGTCTTAGTTATCAAAGAACTATTGGACCTAGAAAAAACACATAAGAGGGAATGCATGTTTCTTAAGATTTATTTTTAAAAGAAGTATGATATTATATCTTGGAATTATCTTAGAAACAAAATGACTAAGATGGGTTTTGGGGTGAAATGGTCGAGGTGGATGGAGGTCTGTTTATTTTTTAGTAGTTTATCAATTTTAGTGACTAGAAGTCCAACCAAGAACTTTAAAGCTCATAAAGGATTATGTAGGGGGATCCATTATCTCCATTTTTGCTCTTATTTTGCAGTTGGAGGAGTAATAGTTCTAGTCAAGAATGTTATTTAAAAGGGAGAATTTCAAACATTTGAAGTCAATGATGAAATCCAATTGGAAAATTTGCAATTTGTTGATGATACGATGATCGTAGGTGATTGGTCTTGGTTAAATTTGTGGATCATCAAAGCAATAATGCATGGATTTGAATTAGCATATGACCTTGGTGTGATTTTCCATAAGAGTAAACTATATGGGATCAATTTGAAGGAAAGTTTCTTAGAGGATGCCACATCATTCTTGTCATGTAGTATTCGTAGTATTCCTTTTTCCTTTTTAGGAATACCCGTGGGATCCAACCCCAAGAGGAAAGTATACTCCCATCTTAGACAAGCTTAAGTGTAGATTATCAGTGTGGAAAGGAAGTAAGTTGTCCATTGGTGGTAAGGTTATGCTAATGAACTTAGTGTTGAACAATCTTCCGCTTTACTACTTTTCATTATTTAAGGCACCAAAGGTAATAATTCAAGAAATAACAAAGTTACAAAGAGGTTTTTTATGGGGAGGTGCTTAGGAAAAGATAATGATTAATTGGTGAGTTAGAACAACATGTGTTTGTATAAGAAGATTGAAGGGTTAGGTGTTAAACATTGTGAATTATTTAACTTAGCATTTTTGAGTAAATGGAAGTGGAGAATCCTCAATGAGGATGAGCCCATTTGAAAAGTGCTATTAAAATTTAAGTATGGTGATCTTATAATGAAAGTAATGGAAGGTATTCACAATGTGAATGGTGTAAATAATCTTTATGGTGGAAGGATCTAAAGCTAGTAAGTCCGTCTTAATTTGAGAAGCTAAATTGTTTCTTCAGTAATAGAAGAGGAAGGTCAAATAATGGCATTAATCTTGATTTTTGGAGGTGTATTTGGCTTGGGAATGAGGCCGTGTCTAGTCTCTATCCTAATCTTTTTGCTTGTACATATTTATTTAATGCAAAGATTGTTGATATGGGAGTTTGGAGTGATAATAGGCGGTGTTGGGATAATCATGTAAGGGAAGACATGTTGTCATATACAGGCTTGACTCTGATGGAGGATATGCTAAATATTTTGTAGGATGTGGACTTGCAACAACAAGAGGAAGATAGATTTTTCTGGTAGAGAGATCCTAGGGGGTTTTTCGGTAAAATCTAGCTTCCATATTCTTTTTGAGACACTGAATGTTGGTGTAAAGGTGGTAGATAGTTTGCATCAGGAATTGGGCAGACTGTCGAAACTGAAAGTGCCAAGTAAAATTCTTATCTTTGGTTGGAGATTATTGCTTGATATATTACCGACTAGAGTGGAACTAACTAAAAGAAGAGTGATTAGCTGCACTAACAATTTTATTTTTTCTCTTTGCTTCAAAGAAGAGGAATCAAATCAACATTTGTTTGTAAATTTATCTTTTTTAAACCATCTGTGGAAGCGGGTTCATGTCCGAATTAGTTTGGCTTCGGTTGGGCTTGTAGGTTCAATTGAAGAAAATCTCAGGTCATTCCACAGGAAGCTTAAAAGAAGGTTCAAATTTTTTGAATATGTAATTCACTATTTTAGAAAGATTAGATTTGATTTAGAAAGATCATATTTAATTTAGAAATATTAGATTAGATATTTTTAGGCTTTTATAGTTTGGACTTTATCTTTAGATGCAAGTTAACCTAAATCTATAAATAGGGAAGAACCCTTATCATTAGAATAATCAAGTTTGATAATCATAATTTTGCAGTTGTAAAGTGATAATAAAATTCCACAGTTTTGGGCAGAGAGTACTCTGCAAAAAATTGTTCATCTTTTTCTCCAATGTTTTCCTTCTTTCTTTATTTTGTTCATTGTCATTACGCGAGTGGTAACAATCTTGAGATCAAGATTGAACATAATTCTCCATAGATCCTGGTTGAATACCAACATCTGGTATCAGAGCTTCGATTTTGATTTAAGGGAAGAACATTTGTGATGGTGATGAATCACCTGAACGGTCACTTTCCAGCAAATCTTCCAATTCTCAAGAAAGATAATTCTGAGAATTGGTGCAAGAAGATTAAGGTGGTTTTCTGTTACCAAGATCTTTGGGATCTTGTGAAGGAGGGATTATCACCGCTTGCAGAAACTACGACAAATCAGGAGAAAGAAACATATAAAGAATTAAAGAAGAAAGATTATACAGCTCTCTTTATAATCCATCAATGTGTTAATCCAGATAACTTTGAAAAGGTTAGTGATGTAGAATCAACAAAAGAAGCTTGGGAGATTCTTGAAAAATTGTTTGGAGGCGCAGAGAAGGTGAAAGAGGTGAGGTTACAAACTCACAAGAGGACTTATGAATTGCTTCAAATGGAAGACAATGAAAGTATAACATATTTCTTCACCATAGTTACAAAGCTAGTGAATTAAATCAAGGTATGTGGAGAAGTGTTGACATCAAGATCAGCTGTGTCAATGATCTTGAGGTCATTAGCTCCAAAGTTTGACCACATGGTAGTAGCCATAGAAGAGTCGAAAGACTTGTCAGTATTAATGAAGGAAGAACTTTAAGGGACGCTTGAGTCTCATGAACAAAGGATGGATGAAAGAGTTGCAGGAAAGTAGAATAGTGATATGGCTTTACAGGCACAGTCAGAAAAAGAAAGGAAATGTAAAGGAAGCTGGAATGGCAACAAAGGTAGATGAGGCTACACCAATACGACTGGTCAAAATCAGCATAAAGGAAACTGGTCAAATAAGAGAAAACCCTGGAACCAAGGCAACTAAAGAGGTGGTGTTGCAGGTAGAGGAAGAGGTGGTGGTTGTTGTACCCCAAAATTTGACAACCTCTTTCTTTGCTTGGCTTATGTTTCATTTCATTCTTTAGCATTTGCATTTGCATAACATTGTCCTTTATAGGGGATCAAGGGAGGTGTGCTATTCAAGAGAAGAGTTATAAGTGTTTCAAAGTATGAGTGCTTATTCAAGCTATCAAGTGATTACAATCATCAGAAAATTGTCAAAGGTCTTTGAAATAGAAGGTTGATGGTTGTTGCTTATCTCCTATCTTGGGGGTCAATAGAAGATCATCAAGAGTTCATATGATCATGGTTATGGAAAAGAGGTGATTGAGAAGCTCATTGAGTGATGTGGAAGCCATTGGGGGGCTCATCCAAACATTTATTTCACTTGCAAGAAGTCACAGTCAAAGGTTGTGCACCTAAGGTTTCATCTGGTTAACTCAAGGTCAACTAAGGACTTGAGGGAGTTTGAGACTTGGTTTTAAGTCATTAGAGTCATGGGAAGTTATCTTTAGACATCTAGGATGTCATTTCAAGTTCAAATCAAGAAGAATCAAGAGTTCAAGGAGTTACTAAATTAGGGTTTCAAAGGGTCTCAGTGTAAAATCCCCTTCTTTAGTGCTCAACTTCAAGGACAATTTACATCATGATACAAGTTAAATCTCATTCTCTTGTGAACATGAAACTTGTAGGGTATGTTTTAAGATTTCTTTTGAGTACTAGAACTCATCCATTGGATTTATGGGACTCAAATTATGATGCCAACAAGTTATAGGTCTCAGATGAACATATTTTTGGGTCAACAAAAGTCAACTCACTTCCAAGACACTTTTGACCTAGAATCAGGTTTCTCCTCAACTTTTGGTAAACATGAAAGTTTTTCCTCATCATCTTAAATCTCCAAAAAGTCATATAATTCCTTGATATCATTTGTGTAACTCAAGTTATGGCTTTGGCAAGGTAAGGGTGTTTTAGGAAAGTTTGATTATAGGTCATTTTCATTATGGGTCATTTTCATGCACTTGTATATTTCAAATGAGCTTGCAACCAACATTAAAGTTGCTCCAAAAGATCTCATTTACACCATAAGACTCAAGGATTGTGTGAATTATGGATGGTTATGGACTTAGGGATGAAATTTCAAGTGGAAAATGGACTTTAAAAGGTTATTTGGTTTGAACACATTATGGGTCTTTTTCATACCTCACTTTGATCCAATTCTCTTCACAATGTACTTATGAGCAAAATTCAAAAATTGGTTTGGCACAAAATGGCAAGAAACACGTGCATTTTTCAATTACTTCGCAAAGAAGATTCACATTCAAACTTCAAAATTGGATCACATACAAAGCCTAATCCAATCCTCATGTAAAATTCAAGTTGCAAGTTGCAGAATGAAGGATTTTTGGTGTGTGTAAAATCCAATCCTCATGTAAAATTCACATGTGCATGAATCACTTGCCATTTTGGGCATTTTTTCAAATTCATCAAATTGGAGCTTCATGGGCCTCCAAAAGCATCAGATATCCCACATATAAAAGTTCAAGACGAGTTTTGAGGGCTCAGAAGCGCATTTTGGAGCAAGAGAGAGCAAGTTCCATTTTCAAATTCTCCAAGAAAATTTTAAATCATGTTTTTATTTTCACTGCAAATCAAAGCCAATTGAAGTTCAATTCCTCTTCCTTGTGCAAATTGGAGTGAATCTGGAGGGTTTGAAGCAAGCTAGCAAGTAGTTGAAGCACCAACAGAGTGTCTCCATCCAGTAAGTTTCTCCTTCACTTTTATCTCATTCTAGAGCATGATATAGGTCCATATTGGCTGCATCTGAAGCCCTACCTCGTGTAGGCCAAGTTTGATTGCTCAATTTTCATGTCTGCTTGAGTTTTCAGAGTTGCATCTTGAAATTGATCTGTTCGATTCTCTTTATTTAGACATGTTTTGGAGTAATGGATCTTGGATTTGAAATGTACATGAGCTCAGATTTCTTTTCATATGCATTTTGTTGAGTTTGGTGATGTTTTGGGTCATCTGACCTCTGGCCAACTCGCCAGAAAAGACGACCGGAGCTAGGGCTCCGACGTCTGATTTTAACTCAGTCAAAGCTGATGTGGCTTGAGTTGAAACTTTGACACTATGTGTGTTGCATTTGGATTGGCCTGACCTGGGTGAGCTGGAGTTTGACTCCACCCTGGATTAATGAAACACATTATTTCATTAATCTGACTGAACTTTGATATGGATCTGGGCCCAGAATGCTATTGGCACCCCTCTTTTATTGAGCCCAAACGTGTTTGAACTGAATTCCTTTGCATTCTGGGATTATTGATACACCTCACACCTCCTTTGCATTTTATTTGATTTCTTTTTATTTCTGTTTTGATTTTTAATTGTAAAAAATACCTCCAAATGTCATAAAATTCAAATAAAAATATTTTCCAACACTTTGAAATGTTAACTAGTTTTTCATAATTTTTATTTTAAATTTCCTTTTATTTTTCAATTTAATTTGAATTTAATGATTGGAGGTGTTTTTAATGTGGTTTCCATTTGTTCTAGCTTGACTTGTGGACCATTTGCAATCACCTATGAGTAAGGCTTCCTCTCCATTTTGATGATGAATTGAGGGGCCTTTGAGGCTGGTTTTGGTCAAATTTTGACCTATTTTTGTTTGACTTTGACTTGTTTTTGTTTGACCCTCAATCAATATCCTTCAACGTGGAGCACCCTAGTTGATCAATTCATTCGGTGATACTTTGATTGGATTTTGGTTTAGATGTTTTGGCCTCTGGTTACCAACTTGTTGATGAGCTTTGTGCATTTTATTTGGTATTTATTGAACTATTCTCCTATTTTTGGTGAACCTTGCAAGTCAAGTCACCCTAATTGGGGTTCATATAAACTAGTTGACCTAGTTCTTTTGGGAGATGACTTTTGTGGATCTCATATGCATCATATTCCTCTTGAATCACATTCTTGACATGTTTAGGATGCTGGTTTCAATTTTATAGGTCACACATTTGGTTGGTTTTTGTTGCAAGTTACTTTTAATTAGGGTTTTCCATTTGCATTTGAATGTTGAAAGTGTTTTGAACTTTGGTTCTTTACCTTGCCCTACTTTGTAACTTGTCTTGGATTGATTTCTTCTTTGGTTTGTGAACCTTCTTCTCTTGTTCTCACTTTTGTCCTTTGGACTTTGGAACTCATTCAAGTTGGTTTGGTGCCCTTCGTTTGCACTTTGAGTTTGACTTGAAAGAGATGTCACTTTGAGAACCTTTTGTGCTTTCTTTTTGCATGATCACTTTGATGCTCTTGGTTGAGATTTCTTATTGTGTTGCTTGCTTCCCGAGCCTATTCTCCCATCCTCATCCTGATCATGCCTTCTTCTCTTTCTTATTTGCTTTCCTTTTGAGTTTAGTGATTGATGCTTGAATGGTTGTAGGAGTTGTGACTTCTCCCATTACATCTCACTTTTGCTTGGACTTGTTTGAGTGCTTTTGCTTGCATTCTTCTTTTGTTTTGCATCTCTTTGTTTGCATTTAAGAGGTTGAGATGTGCTTGTGGTGGTTACTGCCCCACACTTTTTTCCTCCCTCTTTTCTTTGTGTTGCATTTCATATTTGCATCTCTTTCTTTCATCTCACTTGTGATTGATTTATCTTATGTTTACTTGGTTTTCTTTGTCATGATCCCTTAGGATTCCTAGTCCCTTTGGGAGTAGAAGAGACATTAAGTGTTCAATCCAAGCATGCTAACATTAGGATAGTCTTTTCCCTCTTGATCTCAATCATAGGAGCACATTACATGATAACATTAGGGTTGAGTTAGTTTCCCCTTAGTTGTGTCTCTCTCTTCTCATCTCAAAACTTCTTCAAGACACCTAATAATGGATAATAAGTATTGTACACTACGAGCCTTAAGCATTTGGGAAATGGTGACTGTGGGGCCTCCTCTCAATGGTCTAGAGTGTTTAGCGTATGCCCTTTGGGCGATATGCGACGCATTCGCTCCTAAGTCATAGTCTTTAGATCAACATGAATTACAAACACAACTCAATTCACTTCTTCATAAAAGACTCATAAACAAACATCAAACTTTTTTATCCTTCGAGATTAATTGAAAACCATTTGCAAAGAGAGTGTTGTTAACTCTTGGTTCTACCGCAAACAGGTAACGCCTAAATCTCTAATGGTCGAGCAGCAACGCACCTAACTGCTAGAACTAAGGTTTAACCTTACTCGGTTAAAACACTTGAACCAACCTGTGGTCGTGTCAGCCCGAACTACGTTTGCTTTGATTTCTCATACTAGATAAGGATACGTAGGCACAAGACGGCGATGTCTTGGCGAGCAACCTCCCCCACTTTCACCCATAGTTTTCCAAACTACGTTGACTCTGACTTTCCCATTGCATGAGGGAGTACGTAGGCATAGAGCAGCGATGCTCTATCGAGTCTCTTTTCTTTTCTTTTGTCCCTGTGGCCTGTATCATAGATAGATTAACACCTTTTTAGATAAATAACAAGCATGGATCCCGTCGAGTATGACGGACGTGAGGGGTGCTCATACCTTCCCCTTGCATAACCGACTCCCAAACCCAAAGCTTGGTTGCGATGACCTGTCTTCTCTCTTTTTTGTAGGTTTTCTCTGATCGTTTCCTTTCCCTCTTTTGGGATAAATAACGAATGGTGGCGACTCCTCTGTCGTTGTCGGCCCCTCTTCTGTCCTTGCTAGAGACTCTAATGGGGACCTTTCCCATCCCTTATGCGAGTCAATCCTAGCGCTTGTGTGTTTATCTTAGGGTATGTGTATATGTGTTATATTTTATCTACATTTGCATTTTACTTTCCAGCATTGTTATATACCATTATTGATGTGTTGTTGGGTGAGAATGTTCCATTGTGTGATAAGCCAAAACACAGGCTTGAGTATAACCATAGCATTAGAAGTGGAAAGTAGTGGTGAACCTGTATGTTTGGCATGCACTAGTTCCCATGAAATTCGCGCTCAGACGAAATTCTCTTTGATGACTACCTTTCCAGTATGCTTCGGACAGTTGAGAGGATATTGGATCTGAGGATTGTCGACTCTGGGGGCTGATCATTTGGGAGTCAGCGAAGTGAGGCCGCTTCGTTAGACTATGATGCCAAACCAGAAATGGTGAACGTATCATCGTTTCTCGAAAGTCTATGACGTTAACGACCGTATAGGATGCCAGAACTTGTTAGAGATAGGTTCATACCTGTGAGTGGGGAGGGTTATGCAGGAAACTTTGACCTTCAACCTACCCGGTTTTCTCGTCATTGTGAAATTTTGGTCCTTGATACAGTGATTCCTTATATCTGTGTTGTGTTGTGTTCTCGCCAAAGCGAAGCGCTGGTTCTTCTTAGTCAACAACACATCGATCTTGATCCCCTGTTACATTTTCATTTTCATTTGCATTTAACATTGACATGTATTTATGTTGCATGTGTATATTTTCCTCTCAATTCTAGTGAGCTTATTCCATTTCTGACATGGAGCCCAGTTTGAAGAAGACTGTTGTGTACAAGTTTCCTACTCCTGACATAGCCCCTCTGCTCAGTTTGATATTTGTTGCTAATCGTAATGTAATGGAAGATTTCAAGAAGTCATATAGGAAGCTCTTGGGTTGTGTTTGCAAAGCTTCAGTATTTGATTTGGGAGGTCTTCACACCTTGCTTCAGTTCTATGATCCACAATTGAGGTGCTTCACTTTCCCAGGTTATGTGCTGACACATACTCTGAAGGAGTTCTCTGTGCTGTTAGGAGTTTCTATTCTGGATCAGATGTCTTTTTATCATACTGGAGCTGAACCTAATTTGACTAAGCTCTCTAATGCTCTTCATCTAGATGCTTTAGAGTTAGAGGGGAATTTGGTTAAGAGAAATGGAATACCTGGGTTTCCATTGCCTTTCTTGGTTGGTAAAGCTCAACATTTTGCAAAGGATGGTTGCTAGATTGTCTTTAATGCCATCTTGGCTCTGTGCATATATGGTATAATGTTGTTTCCAAACATTCCAGACTTTGTGGATTTGGATGCTTTCCACATTTTCATCTCAAGGAATCCTGTACCTACACCTTTGGGAGATGTGTATAACTCTGTGCATTACAAGAATGAGAATCGGAGAGGGAAGAATGTATCTTGTTGTGTACCTCTTTTATACAGATGGTTTGTGAGTCACCTTCCCAAGACTGGTCCTTTTGTTGATACTGCAGGTACCTCAGAGTGGTCAGAGAGACTAACGGGCTTGGCTTCTGAGGATATTGTTTAGTTTGCCAGAGATTAGTTAGGTACAAAGATTATCTTTAGCTGTGGTGGTTTTCCTAACGTCCCATTGATTGGAAGGAAAGGAGGTATTAACTACAACCCAGCTCTTGCAGTGAGGCAGTTTGGGTATGCTCTGAGGGAACCTCCGAAGGAAGAGGAAATACAGGAATCTATGTATTTCACTAGCTTGCTTAAGAATGAGACCCTGATCAGAGTGGAGAAGACTTGGAACAAGATTCACCATAGAGGGAAGGTTTCTTTGGGTAAGAGCAACAACAGAGCTTATGAGCCTTCTTTGGTTTGGATTTAGGAAAGATCTAGGAGATTATTGATGCCATTTCTAGCTTGTGAGCCTTTATATCCTTTATTGATTGAGAAGCCGAATACTGTTGATATCCAGAGATATAATCAGTTATGGTTCGAGAAGGAGGAGCTACGTAAGGCAAACGAGGAATTGGAAAAAGAGATTATTCAGCTCCGAAGCGAGAGAAATCAAGCCACTTTTTCATCTAAGAAGCAAACTAAATTGGTGAATAAGTTGGACAGAGAGCTAACTGCAGAGATTCGCGCTCGAGAGCGTGTAGGCTTAGATCTGAAGAGTGTCAGTGATGTTCTTAGTTCCAAGAAGAAATAGCTGGATAAAGCATGTTTAGAGATCTCCAAGTTTAATGACCAGTGGAATGCCATTCTAACTAACAACAAAGAGCGAGAAGATGGGCTTAGGCAACAGATTGCTAAGTTGAAGGCTCAACTCCAGGTGAAAGATGAAAAGGTTATAATTGAATTGTCGCGCCAACGTGAAAGCAATTGTAGACTGAATGAAGCTCTTGCAACCTTGGAGAACTATAAGGCAAAAGCAAATGTGAAGAGATCTAAGCTTGAGGAAGTGTTTAGTGAAGGCGCTTGGGAGGATTATGTTCAGAGCTTGCAAGTCATCATCAGCCAGAGAGAGTTGCTCATCCAGGGGTTGGTAGATAGGCCAGATCATGCAGATACGAGAGAGTTGTTGGAAGATTTCCAGGCTCGCCATTATATTTAATGTTTCTCTCTTTGTAGTTTGTTGTTATGATGTAGCTTGACCATCACCAGATCTGTTGGATGAGGTCATTTTGATTCTCTTGTATTCAGTGTTGTGTTGTACATTGATTCTTGGCTCTCATTTTTATTTACGAGGAGTTTGCTATGCTTATCTGTTGGCGTCTCATTGTCTTGCTGTTCTCGCAGAACCAGAATCAAGGGGAAAATTTCCCTAACGCATATTTACATGTCTGCATATTGCATCATTTCTTATTTTTGCATTGCAGGTGCTCCAGAACTGTTAACCTTATCTCTGTGGTTTATTCATCTTGTTTCAGGATTGATAACTAAGCAACTCATCGCTATGCTACTCGGGGAAATCAACGCAGGATTATGGATCAGATTCAGGCTGAACTTTAGGAATTCTATGACAGGATGGCCCAGTTCATGGATAGGATGCAAGGGGTCGCCAATGGCCAAGAGCAGCTGAGAACTTTGGTGCAACCATTAATTTCTAGGGTTGACGGGAGTGGTGTGCATCATGGAGGAACTGCTGATATACCTCCTACTGTTGACAATGTCACCCCACATGCTAATACTAGTCCTACAGTTGTTATCCCTCCGGGCGAAGGAAATCAGACAGGGGTTCATATTCCCGGACCTACCTGTGCTTTGCATGGGAATACTGCCCCTAATTGGGAGGAAGATGATCAAGAGGATGTGTTCTCTATGAGGGATGTTGGTGATGGTCTGCCATCTGACGCAGACAGAAGGTTTAAGTTGTTCGAGGAAAAGTTGAAGAGTTATGAGAATCAGAATTCTATGCGGTTGGATATGGAAAATTTGGGCCTGATTCGGGATTTGAAGGTTCGTCTGAAGTTCAAAATCCCGGACTTAGATAAGTATAAGGGGACAACCTGTCCGAGGGTTCATCCTCGTTCTTACTACCACAAGATGTCCGCCTATTCTGACGATGAGAAGCTGCTTATGCACTTTTTCCAGGATAGTCTTTCTGGTCCGTCCCTGGAATGGTACATGGAGCTAGAGCCAATTAACATTCGAAGCTGGAGGGATTTGGCTGAGGCGTTTGTTAAGCATTACCAGTACAACAGTGATTTAGCACCGAACAGGGTCCAATTACAGAATTTATCTCAAAGAAACAATGAATGCTTCAAAGAGTACGCCCAAAGATGGCGTGAATTGGCAGCCAGAGTGCAACCTCTTATGGTGGAGAGGGAGTTGATAGACATGTTCGTTGCCACACTACCTGGGGTGTATTACGAGAAGATAATTGGTAACATGTCGAGAAGTTTTTCAGACCTAATCATTACAGGAGAAAGAGTTGAGAACGGAATCAAACTGGGTAAAATTCAAGCCAGTGAAGGATCCTCAGCTGAAGGAATTAAGAAAAGTTTCGGCAATAAAAGAAGAGAGGGGGAAACCAATGCAGTCTCAGGTTCCCGAAACTGAAATAAGGGTAGAGGACAGCAGTACCATCAACAGCAACCTCTGGTTGCTAGCATTACAATTCCTGCAGTGCCACAACCATAACAACCACAGCAGCAACAACAAAATTATGCTCCTCGCAGATTTCAGGATTGAGGCAGAGTAGTAAATAGGCAGTTTGATGCGCCACCGATGCCGTACTCGCAGTTGCTTCAACACTTGTTGCAATTATAATTGATTTAGAAAAGGACTATGGCTTCTTTGACTAGTGCGCCACCACCCGGATACGATGCTAATGCTAGATGTGATTTTCATTTCGGTGCTCTCGGATACAATATCGACAATTGTAAAGCATTTAAGCATAAGGTGAAAGACCTTATAGACAGAAAAGCCATTAACTTCTCTCATGATGCGCCCAATGTCGTGCAAAATCGCATGCCTAATCATGGGGCAGCTGGGGTTAATGCCATTATTAAGGATGAAGGTTTGAACTTGGTAGCTGATGTTGAGGATTTGAAGACTCCGTTGAGTTTTATAAAGGACAAATTGCTGAGTGGAGGAGTATTTCCGGGTTGTGACAGAGCTTGTGCAGAGTGTTTGATCCATCCTGAGGGATGCGAGAAGTTAAAGAGTCATGCTCAGAAGCTGATGAATGATGGTATTCTACAATTTGACAGAGTGTCTGAGAAGAAAGATGAGAAAATAGTGGATGAAGAGAAGAACGAAGTTGCTACAATTTCGATTCTGTACAAGACAACCACTATTTCTGCGCCTCCAAAGCCGCCCACTATCATAATTACTAAAGCTGGACCCATACCCTACGAGAGTACTAAGGCTATTCCGTGGAATTACGGAGTCGGGGTCTACTGTAATGGTCAGAAGCAGGAACTGAAAGGTTCACCGATGAATTATGTTGACAATCTGGTAGGGACCAGGGGTATAACCTGAAACGGAAGAGTATTTTCACCCCCTGAAGTGAGTGTTGAGAAAGCTGATAAGGGTAAAGGAAAAGTGGTGGTCGAAGAGAATTCTCAGGCTGGTGAGAAAGAGTCCTTGTTGAAGGAAGCGGAAGAGTTTATGCAGTTGATCTGGAAGAGTGACTACAAGATCGTAGATCACTTACAACAAACATCGTCAAAGATCTCTATTCTGTCGTTGCTGTTGTGTTCTGATGCACACGGAATTGCTCTCTTAAGAATCTTGAATACAACATACGTGCCACAAGAGATATCTGTGAATCAGATCAAAGGAGTAGTAGCACACGTTAATGCGGGTAACGGGCTAGGCTTTACTGATTTGGATTTGACGCCCGAAGGAAGGAATCATAATCTAGCGCTGCATATATCCATTGAATGAATAGGGTATGTGTTATCACACGTGCTAGTAGACATTGGGTCATCACTGAATGTGTTACCCAAGAAGGCTTTAATGAAGCTGGATACCCGAGGGACAATTGGTTCCCTAAGTGACTTGGTGGTTCGAACTTTTGATGGGACCAAAAGGTTCGTGTTTAGGGAATTGACTCTTCCAATCCAGGTCGGTCTAGAGGTTTTTGATGTCGTGTTTTATATCATGGATATTCAGCCAGCATATAGCTGTCTGTTGGGACGACCATGGATTCATTCACCAGGCGTTGTTACGTCAACTCTGCACCAGAAGTTGAAATATATGGTGGGTGGTAGTGTTGTTACTGTTTGTGGGGAAGAAGATATTATGATAAGTCATTTGTCTTTGTTCAAATACGTCGAGGTTGACGGTGAGATCCATGAGACTTTATGTTAGGCTTTCGAGACTTTGCAGATTAAGGAAAAAGTGCCAGATGTGAGCAAAGTACCTGAGGTTGCCATGTCATCTTTTAAAGAAGCACAAGTAGTGGTGAAATCCAGGGCATCTCAGGGTTGGGGCCAATTTCTGAGCATCCCCAACAAACAAGACAAGTTTGGACTAGGATACAACCTATCTTCCTCCTCGCAGAGCGTGCTGAGCTACAAGGGACCTGTCCAATTCACCAGCGATGGGGTGATCTTTGAGCAGATCAATGTTGTCTCTGACGAAGAAGGCGACAGTGATTGCGACATGGATGCGTGGATCCAGCCGTGTACTCCTGGTCAGAGCCTAAGCAACTGGGCCATCCACGAAGTCATCCAAGTGACTAGAGAAGAGTAATGATTTGTTTTCTTGATTATTGTGTAGCCCTATGTTCTACCCGGAGCATAGCGGTCTTTGTCTTCAGGGCCTAATCTTTTATGTTGAACAATCATTTTATCAATTAATCAAAGGGCGTTTTTCTTGCATTCAAATATTGTGATCTCTGTTTTTCTTGTTTTATTTTTAACAATAAAATGGCAATGTGGTTTGTGCTTGTTTTCATATCATTTTAAGCATTAAATCATCATCATTGCAAATTTTACATTGCAGATGACACTGCTCTAGAATCGTCTATGACTCGCTTTGACTATGATAATCCGATCTTTCAAGCCGAAGAAGAGATTGAGGCAGATGAAAACCTATCTGAAGAGTTATCCAGGCTGCTGAAACAGGAAGAAAAGGTCATTTTGCCTCATCAGGAAGAAATTAAGATCATTAACTTGGGTACTGAGGAAGCCAGAAGGGAAGTCAGGATAGGGGCTGCATTGCAGAGTATTGTCAAGCAAAGATTGGTTGAAATGCTTCGAGAGTATAATGATATCTTTGCTTGGTCATATGAAGATATGAACGATCTTGACACAAATATCGTGGTTCATCGCTTGCCTTTGAATGAAGAGTGTCAACCTATCAAGCAAAAGCTCAGGAGAACCAGACCAGACATGGCAATAAAAATCAAAGAAGTCCAGAAGCAGTTGGATGCAGGATTTCTCGCCTTGACAAATTACCCTCTGTGGGTCTCTAACATCGTACCTGTACCAAAGAAGGACGGTAAGGTAAGGATGTGTGTTGATTATAGAGACTTGAACAAAGCGAGCCCGAAGGATGATTTCCCGTTCCCCCACATTGACGTACTTGTTGATAATACCGCACAGTATTCAGTGTTTTCCTTCATGGACGGTTTTTCCGGATATAATCAGATTAAGATGGTGCCGGAGGATATGGAGAAAACAACTTTAATTACACTGTGGGGGACTTTCTGTTATAAGGTAATGCCTTTTGGGTTGAAGAACGCAGGGGCAACCTATCAGCGGGCAATGGTGACGCTCTTTCATGATATGATTCATCATGAGATCGAAGTCTATATTGATGACATGATTGCGAAGTCACAGATGGAGGAGGAACATCTGGTAAACCTTTTGAAGATATTTGAGAGGCTAAGGAAATTCAGATTGAGGTTGAATTCAAACAAGTGCACTTTTGGTGTACGGCCAGGAAAGTTGATGGGGTTCATTATCAGTGAAAAAGGAATCGAGGTCGATCCTGCAAAAATAAAAGCAATTCAAGAAATGCCAGCGCCGAAAATGGAGAAAGAGGTTTGTGGTTTCTTGGGTAGATTGAACTACATTGCTAGGTTCATATCTCATCTCACAGCCACATTTGAACCCATGTTCAAATTGTTAAAGAAAGACCAGGCGGTCGTCTAGAATGAAAATTTCCAAAGGGCATTTGAAAAAATAAAAGAGTATTTGCAAGAACCTCCGATACTGATATCTCCAGTAGCTGGAAGACCATTGATAATGTATCTAATAGTTCTTGAGAACATCATGGGTTATGTTCTCGGTCAACACGACGAGACTGGAAGAAAAGAGCATGCCATATACTACTTGAGTAAAAAGTTCACAGATTGTGAGTCCAGATACTCAATGTTGGAAAAGACGTGTTGCGCACTCGCTTGGGTTGCCAAACGCCTGAGACAGTATATACTAAATCACACAACCATGTTGATTTTGAAGATGGATCCAATTAAGTACGTCTTTGAAAAGCAAGCACTTTCAGGGAGGATTTCCAGATGGCAGATGGTGTTGACAGAATACGACATTCAATACATCTCCCAGAAGGCTATTAAAGGGAGTGTTCTGTCAGAGTATCTTGCAGAGCAACCGAATGACGACTATCAACCGATGAAGTTTGAATTTCCGGATGAAGACATCATGTTCTTAAAGATGAAGGATTGTGATGAGCCATTACTTGAGGAAGGTCCCGAGAAAAGCTCCTAGTGGCAAATGATCTTTGATGGTGTTGTTAACTCTTACGGTAGCGGAATTGGGGCAATCATCACAACTCCTCGTGGTTCCCATATACCATTCACTGCCAGGTTGACATTTCTTTGCACCAATAATGAAGCCAAATATGAAACGTGCATTATGGAGTTGAAAGAAGCCATTGATCTGAGGATCAAGAATCTAGATGTTTATGGCGATTCAACACTAGTTATTAATCAGATCAAAGGAGAGTGGGAGACTCGGCAGCCTAACTTGATTTCATATATGAATTATGCCAGGAGATTGTTACCCTTCTTTGACAAGGTAGAATTTCACCATGTGCCAAGAGTGGAGAATCAGATGGCAGATGTCTTGGCTACGTTATCCTCAAAGTATAAGGTGAATTTTTGGAATGATGCTCCAAGAATTGTTATCTCGCGCCTCGATAGGCCATCATTTGTATTCGCAATAGAAGAATCTTTAGACGGCAAGCCATGGTATTATGACATCCAGAATTTTCTCGAGAATCAGGAATATCTACCTAGGGCCTCGGCCCGGGATAAGAAGACCTTGAGGAAGTTAGCTGGAAATTTCTATCTAAACCAAGATGGTGTACTCTACCTGAGGAATTTTGACTTGGTACTATTGAGATGCATGGACGAGAAAGAAGCAGGGTTGCTTATAGAAGAGGTCCACGAAGGTGCCTTTGGCACGCATGCTGGCGGGCATGTCATGTCTCGAAAGCTGTTACGAGCAGGGTATTATTGGTTGACTATGGAGTTTGATTGCTTCAAGTATACGAAGAAATGCCATAAATGTCAGATTGATGCTGATAAGATTCATGTGCCACCGAGTCCTCTGAACGTCATGGCATCGCCTTGGCCCTTTTCCATGTGGGGCATTGACATGATAGGCAAGATCGAGCCGACCACATCCAATGGACATCGCTTCATCTTGGTAGCAATTGAATATTTCACCAAGTGGGTTGAAGCAGCTTTTTATGCCAATATCGCTAAGCAAGTCGTAGCCCGGTTTGTCAAGAAGGACATCATCTGTCATTACGAAGTGCCCAATAGAATCATTATTGATAATGGTTCGAACATGAATAACAAGATGATGAAGGAACTGTGCCAGAGTTTCATGATTGAGCATCACAACTCTTCTCCCTATCTTTTGAAGATGAATGGTGTTGTCGAAACGGCCAATAAGAACATAAAGAAGATTGTGCAGAAGATGGTGGTAACCTATAAAGATTGGCATGACATGTTGCCCTTTGCTTTGCATGGATATCGTACTTCAGTATGTACCTCTACTGGGGCAACTCCTTTCTCTCTAGTATATGGTATGGAAGTTGTCCTAGCATTGGAAGTCGAGATTCCTTCTTTGAGAGTTTTGGTTGACGTCAAGCTTGATGAGGCAGAATGGGTAAAAAAACATATTGAATCAGCTCAGCCTGATGGATCAGAATAGGTTAGCATCCATTGCGTATGGTCGTCTATATCAGAGCGGGATGAAGAAAGCTTTCTATAAGAAGGTGCGTCCTTAGAGCTTTCAGGCAAGCGAGCTAGTGTTGAAGAAGATTCTCCCTCCACAAATAGATCACAAGGGCAAATGGACTCCCAACTATGAAGGTCCATATGTCGTGCGAAAGGTTTTCTCGGGAGGAGCCTTGCTGTCATCAACCATGGATGGTGAAGATTTCACATCCCCTGTGAACGCAGACGCAGTTAAAAAATACTTTGCTTAAAAAGTTAGGGATAAAAAGATAAGATGTAGACCCGCAAAGTTGAAAGCCTGAAAAGGAAACTTTTGAAAAAATGGGTATCCCGGTGAATTGAAAACCCGCAAGGGCGCTTCAGGAAAAAGTTAGGGATTTGAAAAGCAAATGATTGCAATCTGCGTGTGATCTTCAGAGTATAGTGGATTGAGGGAGAACCTGAGGGTCGTTCATCTGAATCAATCTCTTCCGAGGATGAAGCATCGGAGAAGCATCGAAGTCAGGCGAGTTATAGATGGATCGACACATGGTGTTTGTCTGTGCCACATTGCCGACATTCTGTATATTTCTGTGCATTTCTGTAAATTTTTGCGCAACATCCTCTTTTCAGGGGTTGCATCTGTTGTAAAAGTATGCCTATTTACAAGCCTTTTGTCAATAAAACACATACTATTCAGGAAATTGTTGTTCTTGCTTTTGCTTTACTGTTTTGTTTGCGAAAAATGCCCGATGTTTTGATAAAACTTTACGTACATAAACTTGCAGGCTTTGCCAATAATCATTAAAACTTTGATTTATTTGAACAATGTCATGGATGATGACCGAGATAGTTTCCAGTGTGCAGGATATCTTGTTGTTTGTTCATTGTGCAGGGTCGTTACCCTTGGGGTAAGTTTCTCAGAGGTGTATCCCAGGTAGGATCACCATTTCCTACAGAAATAAGGTGTGTAGTTGAGACGCATTTATCTCCAGCATCGGGCCTGATGCACCTTGGCCCTAGCAAGAGTTTGCTTCTACGGGAAAGGATATGCAAGTGTGAGGTTGAGTGAATACATTTCTCCCCAGCAGTTTGTTTGTATGCACTTATTCCTCAGCGACTCAGGTTTGATTTTTTCGGTAGAATGAAGTCATCTTCAGAGGGTTGAGATTGATATCCCCCATGCAGTTCAAGTGTGTGTGCTTATCCCTAGCCGATTATAGGTATGCACTTACTCCCTAGAGAGTCTGAAGGTGAGAAAAACACTTAGAAGGGGGGGTTTAATAAGGGTTTTGAAATAAATATGGCAATAAAAACACAATGATTTTTATCCTGGTTTGTTGAACTCAACTAATCCAATCCACCCTATCAAGAGTGATTTGCCTTTCTCCTCAAGGACTTAATCCACTATATTCAAATAGATTACAGTGTCAAACACTAAAAACAATTGTCTTAGTCTTCTCAAGAACTACTGACCACAACTTGGTCTTCTTAAGAAACCTTTTACAAATTAATATAAACTAAACAAGTGTTTAAGATGCTTCTAAAAAGCTATATCACAAACTGTGAGTTTTACACTTAAGTTTAAGAACAAATAAAACTATTCAGCTTTGAATAAGAATGAGTGTATGAGAGTTGTTGAATAATTTGCTCAAGATTTGTTATCAATTTGTTAACCTTGAAGAGATGTTGAAGACGTCCTTTTATATTGCTGAAAGCCCAATGCTTGAAGACTGTGCAAGTAGAGTAGTTGTAGCCTTTTGTCTTCACATGACTTTTCCTTTCTCAGAAGTAGAATATTCAGAGAAATGCCTTTTTCCTGAATCCTTGTATCTATCACAAATAAGGAATAGTTCTGTTGGAGAGGACGATGAGAATAGTACCAAGTCTATTCACGTGCTGACATCTTTTCAAACGTAAACAACATTAGATCCTCTGATGTGCTACTTGTTCTTCAGATCAGATTCAATGTTATCAGAGTTGCAGCAATAGTGCTTTAGCGTGAGTGATCTGATCAAAGCATAACTGTTTATCAGAGCCTCTGTACTTGCAGCGTAAAGTATATTCAGAGTCTTCTGAAAGAATGCTTGAAACTCTTCATACAAAATCTTCAGCTACGCTTCAGATGCTTCTGCAGCTTCTGCTTCAGATTCTTCTGCAGCTTCTGCTTCAGAGTCTCTTCTGGCAGCGCTCAGAGTCTTCTGATGGCTTGCTTCTGAGCTTTGCGTAACTGGCTGTTCAGATGCATTTTTGCTTCCATAATGATATTTATTTTAATATCTGAAACAAAAGTACTTGAACAAAATTAGAGTATATATTTTCTTAATACAAAATTTCATTAGAGTTATCATCAAAACATAGAGATAATATTAAACACCAATTTGTGTTCTAACAATCTCCTCCTTTTTGATGATGACAAAATATAGGAAATTTTGTTCAATGAAAAGGATAAATATATAACTCCCCCTGAGATAAAGAATCTCCCCTTGAAATGAATACTCTAATAGAAGAAAATACTTCCCTTTTTGCATGAGTATGCTATTCAGATTAAGAGTCTGGTTGAAAAACTTATGGTTAAAATCCTGGTTAGAATATACTTTCCAGAATCAAAGCTTGATTTTTCTTCCAGAATTAGAGCCTGGTAATAGCTTGATTTCCTTTCTAGAAACAGAGCCTGATTTACTCTTACTGATTTTCTTTGCAAGAGTAGAGCCTGGTTTATTTTCCATAAACAGAGCCTGGTTAACTTCTAGGATCAGAGCCTGGTAATCAAAACCTGGTTTGAGTTTATCAGAGCCTGGTAACTAGAACTTAGTTTGAATTTATCAGAGCCTAGTAAACCTGGTTTGAATAAAAAAATCTGATTTGGGGATTCTCAGGGTAACTTCAATGAGTTTTGTCAGATGATACGTTAGTTCTGAAAGACTAAAATTCAATGTTACATAAAATTTGTTATGTCTGAATTTCATTTTAGTAACTGTTTATATTTGAACAAACAGAATTTCTTTTTCTCCCCCTTTTTGTCATAATCAAAAAGAAAACTTTTTAAGACAGAAAAGATTAACAGAAGAAAATAGAATAAAGTTAATAACATCAACAAATAATCAAACAGACAGATTCATTTATAGATAAACAAAGTACAATCAGAACAAAACATGATTCAGAAAAATAGAAACAAATAACACTTAAAGTGCACAAACATAAGAATTAAGATAAACGAGATGCAAGAAGCTTAAGGATGTGGGTCATCTCAGAAGTAGATTCCTCTTGCTTAGCCATCCATTTTTGTATGTTGTCTGTCTTCTCATCTTGTTTTGCCATCCAAGATTTAATCTCAGATTGACCATCTTCCAGCACAACAATCTTGTCTTCTAGGTCTGGATTCTCTTTCTTAACCTCAGAAGAAGTAGAAGGAGCAGATTCAGATGCAGGAGCAGGAGCAGAGTCAATGATCATAGCAGATGCAGATTCAGGAGGCATAGGTTCAGAAGGTTGATCTACAATCATCAGAGCCAATGGATTGGTTTCCAGAGTGACTTCAGGAGCAGATTCTTCAAAAATCTCAGAAGTAGCAGTTACTTCAGAAGTTGAAGGTGCATCCTCAAGAAGCAATGTAGGAGATCTGTTCACATTCCATAATGTCTGTCTGACAACTTCATCAAATCTGACCTTTGCGTCATCAGAGCAAATGGTCTTCAGATTAGAAGCTACAGTGTTGAATCTGGAAGTGAACTTAGTCCATCATTCTTCAGAAGCTTCTGGATTAATGCTTGAGAGACATTCCTCCTTTACAGAGTCCAAACTCATCCTTATTTCTTTCTTAAAATTAGTGAATAAAACATCAACATTCAGCCTAGATTTAGGTTTAAGGTAGGCTTCAAGAGGTGATGGTTTGGGTTATTTTGGTGGGGTTGGTATGGTAAAGGTTGGGATAATGAATAAAGGACGAGGATAAGAAGGTAATGAAGGATGTTCAGATGATGAAAAGAAAGTTTTGAATCTGGATGAGGATGATGTGGGAAACAAGAACTGTTTGAAATTTGATGCATAGGGAATGACATCAAAAGGTGTAGAGGTATAGGGGATAAAAACAGAGTTTTGAGAGTGCATAGGTTCTGATGGAATGATGTCTGGTATTTGTTTTAGATAGTCTTGAAGTACAGAAGGAAGGATAGTTGAAGAAATAGGTTTATGTGGAATGGTAGATGCAGGTGCTTCTCTTCTGATATAAAAGTTTTTAAGCTTTAAACCATAAGGAAGGGGATCAGAAGGATGAGGTTTAAAAGAAGCAAATGAAACAAATTCAGATGTTCTTGGTTCATAGCCACGGAGAGAGGGTGGTGAGTTAATTTCTGGTGGTAAGTCAGATTCAGATGAATCAGATGATTCAGATGAATGACAGGATATGGAAGAAATGTCAAAGACAGTTGTTAGGGGTTGGATGTCCAGAATATCTGAATCAAAAATATTGGATTCAGATGGTTAGATAGGTTATGGTTGAGGAATAGAAGGAATGGATTGTTCTGGTTGTGGTTGTTGTTGTTGCTCTGGTTCTTGTGGTGTTGGTTCTGTAGGTTTTGAAGTTTGTGGTTCAGGTGGGGGAATTTCAGATGTATGTTGTGGTACAGATTCTGTTGGTGTGGATCCTGGGAGTGTAGAAGGTATTGGTTCAGTGGGAACAGATTCAGTTTGAATTTGTGGTTCAGAGACTTTTGGTTGTTCAGGTTGATCAGATGTAATGGGTTCAGATGATGGAGGTGGTTGTACAGATGATTGAGAAGGTACATAAGTGGTTTGAGTTTGAGAAGGAGGGGGTTCAAGAATAGAGCTAACTGTTGATGATTCTATTGCAATTTTAGAAATATCAGGTAAAGATGAATTAGTACTTGTTTTCTTGACACGCTTGATTTTTACAGATGAAGCTTCTCCAGAAGCTTTTCTCTTCTTCTTCTTCTATGGTTCTTCAGCAGTTTTCTGTTTCTTCTGACTAGCAGCTTCTTCTCCTTCTAACTGTCTTTTCTTCCTCATATTCTCCACATAAAAGTCTGGTCCAGGTTCTCTAGCCCTCTTAATCAGATCAGCAGGAACTGGAATTCCTTCTGCCTTGCACAACTGAACATACTCAAGAATAGCATGCCTTGGTTCTTCAGCAGAGAAAATAGGATAGTCATCCAAATGAACTCTCCTCTGACTCACTGCTTCTACATTGAGCTTAGCAGGTTTGGAGGATAGTTCTTCAATCACTTTCATTCTTTGCAGACTTTTCCCTTTAAAGGCTTTCCAACTAAATAAGCAAGATCCTCTGTCAATCCAGCTTCTGTCAAGTGAGTAATCAATTGATTCTCTATCAGAATGTCTAATATCAATCTTTCCATTGGTATCTAGTTTCTGATCTTCTGGTGCTTTGTCTTAACAGTTTCTCTTGACATCTTGATGTGGCTCATCAGATGAGAGAAAAGAAGATGTGGCAGATCCACTTTAGTCTTTGACTCAGACAATACATGAAGTATAGCTGATCAGTGTTGACATAGTCTGGAGAATTTGAAGATTTTCTATGATGAATGCACCCCCATGAAAATCTTGGCCCAGATCCTGTAAACTGGCTTCAAATCCTTGACCTTGTTGGAGACTTCACCAGAGGTACAGACTTCAGCATAAACATCTGACATATCAATTCGTCCAGCTGGCAGATTTGTAACTCCATCTGTTTCTTCATACCCAATGAGTTTCCTTATCAATTCTTCAGTGATGATGATATCTTTTCCCAGAACAGACGATACAATGAACTTGGGTAAGTGATTGCATGGATCCAAAACTCTTTCACCAAGGAAGGATACACTGGACCCATCAGTCTGTCAAAGAACTTTGTCCAACATTGAGCATCAATAATTGGACGAAGGTCATATCCATTTTCAGAAATGGATTCAAAATCCATGATAGATTCACATAACACTTCAAGCTTATCAATTGGAATAAGTAGGGTTCTCACTGGTTCCTTCAAAGAAATAGTACCCATATTTGCTGAGGAAATAGCATCCATAGTAGATTGGAGCTGTTGAGATGTTGATGAATATGTTGCCATTGTTGAAGAATTTGCCATTGTTGTTCTTGAAGATTTAGGGTTACGAGCAGTTTTGGGTTTGGGAGAGATATGGAAACAATGAAACAAGAAGAAATGCATACAAGGTGTTCGTGAGAGTGAAAAGTGTGAAATGTGTAAAGTTGTGGCATTTATAGAAGAAATTAGGGCACACAGGAGTCACACGTTCAGCACGCTTGCACTTAGCATTTAATGAAAAGAATATAATCATTTCAAGAAATTAATGATTCTGACAATTGGGGAGAAAACGAGAAACTCAATATTCAAAAACAGTACCTCAAACGTCAATTCAGTATTGTGCACTCCACCTTTTCAGATTCAGAGTTACATGTGTTTGCTTGCATGTGCTTCTGAAACTTCTTTTAGAAATGAAACGTTAGCCAACGTTCAGATCCTCTGAGGTTTGTTAGTTCTGATTTGCATATAATAAATAAAATAATAAACAATAAATGAATAGATGTAATACTTCAGAGTTAAAAACATTTTCATCTAAGAAAATTTTCTTCTGATAAAAATTTTATTCTGGACAGAAATCCATACTTATATTTTTCCAGAATGAATTTAAATCTATCTTTAGCAAGGGGTTTTGTAAAAATATCAGCCCATTGATGATCTATATCAACAAAGTTTAAATTGATAACTCCCTTCTGAACATAGTCTCTGATGAAATGATGTTTTATCTCTATATGTTTTGCCTTAGAGTGTAAAATAGGATTTTTAGACAAACATATAGCAGAAGTATTATCACATAAGATTGAAATGTTACTCTCATGGATCTTATAGTCTTCTAGTTGACTCTTCATCCAGAGCATCTGAGTGCTACAACCAGCAGTAGCAATGCATTCTGCTTCTGTTGTTGAAAGCGCAATAGTGGGTTGCTTCTTGCTGAACCAAGAGATCAGATGACTTCCAAGAAACTGGCAGCTTCCAGAAGTACTTTTTCTTTCAACTCTGTCTCCAGCGTAATCGACATCACAGAATCCAACTAATTTATAATCATTAGATCTTCTGTAACACAAACCCACATTAGTAGTACCTTTCAGATACCTTAGAATCCTCTTAACAACTGTTAAGTGTGATTCTCTAGGATCTGATTGGAATCTGGCACACAGACAAACAATGAATAGAATATCCGGTCTGGAAGCAGTCAGATACAAAAGAGAACCAATCATACCTCTGTAGAGTTTCTGATCTACTTTCTTACTTATATCTTCCTTACCCAGAGTGCTTGTAGGATGCATTGGAGTCTAGGCCAATTTGCTTTCAGTCATATTAAATTTCTTCAGAAGCTCCTTCACATACTTAGTCTGATGTATGTATATGACTTCTGGAATTTGATTAACTTGGATTCCCAGAAAGAATCTGAGTTGTCCCATCATGCTCATCTCGAATTCAGCCTGCATAGAAAGAGCAAACTCCTTTCCCAGCGTAACATTGGTAGATCCAAATATAATATCATCTACGTAAATTTGACAAATTAACAAATCTTTCTTAAATGATTTACAGAAGAGAGTTGTATCCACTTTGCCTCTGATAAAATTCTTTTCCAGAAGAAAATTGCTTAATCTCTCATACCAAGCTCTGAGAGCTTGCTTTAAACCATAGAGTGATTTTTTAAGTTTGAAAACATGTTCTGGAAATTTATCATTTTCAAAGCCAGGAGGTTGGTGAACATAAACTTCCTCTTCTATAATACCATTTAAGAAGGCACTCTTAACATCCCTCTGATAAAGAGTGATGTTATTTTGTGCAGCAAAAGAAATGAGTAAGCGTATAGACTCTAACCTGGCCACAGGAGCATAAGTCTTTGTGTAGTCAATTCCTTCTTGCTGACTATATCCTTGAGCAACTAGCCTTGCTTTGTTCCTTACAACTTCTCCTTGCTCATTCAATTTATTTTTGAAGACCCGTTTGGTTCCAATAATATTGAATCCTTTTGGTCTTGGTACGAGATCCCAAACGGCATTTCTGGTGAATTGATTTAGCTCTACTTGCATAGCAAGTATCCACTCATTATCATTCAGAGCTTCATCTACAGAAGTTGGTTTAATGATAGATACCAACCCAAAAAGTGACGATGCAGATGATCTGAGAAAAGACCTTGTTCTGATGGGGTCATCCTTCTTCCCAATTATCACATCCTCTGGGTGGGAGGCCTTGATTCTGGATGATGATCTCTTAACATTTGGTTCTTCAGAAATATTCAAATTGTTCATCTAAGCAACCAATGGAGTTGCATCTGGCGTTGCTTCTGGTTCTTTCACTTAAGCCTTTCCTGCCTCTAAGACTCCAGAGTCTGTGAGAATGACTTCTCTATCTGCAGAATTATCAAGCTGTTTTGGCTTTTGATTGCCAAGCTTATCATCAAATATAACATGTATAGATTCCTCCGCAATCTGTGTCTCAGTATTGTATACTCTGTAGCCTTTAGAGCGTTCAGAATATCCAAGCATGAAACCCTTCTGTGCTTTAGAATCAAACTTGTTCAGATTCTCTTTAGTATTCAACATAAAAGATACACATCCAAAAGGATGGAAATAAGAAATGTTGGGCTTTCTGTTCCTCCACAATTCATAGGGAGTCTTCTCCATAAGAGGTCTTATAGACACTCTGTTCTGAATATAACAAGTTGTATTTATTGCTTCTGCCCAAAAATGCTTTGCCAGATTAGTCTCGTTGATCATGGTTCTGGCCATTTCTTGCAATGTTCTATTTTTCCTCTCTACAACTCCATTCTGCTGAGGAGTTCTAGGGCAGGAGAAATCATGAGCAATGCTATTTTCATTAAAATATTTTTCAAAATATTTGTTTTCAAATTCGCCACCATGATCACTTCTGACTTTAACAATTTTAAAATCTTTTTCATTATGGACTTATTTGCAGAAGTCAAAGAACACAGAATGTGACTCATCCTTGTGTTTTAGGAATTTCACCCACGTCCATCTGCTGTAGTCATCAACAATGACTAATCCATACTTCTTGCCTCTGATGGATGCAGTTTTCACTGGTCCAAACAGATAAATATGAAGTAATTCTAATGGTCTTGAGGTTGAAACAACATTTTTAGTTTTAAAAGAAGATTTTGAAAATTTTCCTTTTTGACATGCTTCACAAAGAGCATCTGAGTTGAAATTCGACTAAGGAAGTCCTCTGACCAGATTGAGTTTATTAATCTGAGATATACGTCTCATACTAATATGCCCCAAACTTTTGTGCCAGACCCATTGCTCATCATTAACAGACAGAAGGCATTTTACGTTCTGAACCTTAAGTTCTGAAAGATTGATTTTATAAATGTTGTTCTTCCTATTTCCATTAAATAGGATTGAGCCATCCTTTTGACTGACAGCCTTGCAACATTTTTGATTAAAGATTATGTCATAACCATTGTCACTTAATTAACTTATGGACAATAAGTTATGTGTTAATCCTTCAACAAGTAAGACATTAGAAATGGAAGGAAGATTACCATTGCCAATAGTTCCAGAGCCAACTATCTTGCCTCTCTGGTTCCCTCCAAACTTGACATCTCCTCCAGATCTAAGCTCCAGGCTTTGGAACATAGACCTTTCTCCCGTCATATGACGCGAGCAGCCAGAATCTAGGTACTAAGATTGGTGTTTTGACTTTCCTGCTAAAGATGTCTGCAACAGATATTATTTTGTCTTTAGGTACCCAGATCTTTTTGGGTCCTTTAGGGTTAGTTGCCTTAAAGTTTTGTCTGAACTTCTGTCTTTTGACAGCAGGTTTGTTCTGACTAACTTTATGGTTAAAACACAAGAATGTTCTGACCAGAATGAGTGTGTTTAATGTCATTAAGATGACCAAACTTAAAGGTAGAATACATAGGAGTATGCTTGATTAGTTTATCAACAGATGTTGGATTTAAATCCTTCTCAGAAGAAGATTCATATCCAATACCCTTCCTGTTATTTCTGCTTACACCATAGATCATTGAAGCCATCTTGATTCTCTCTAGGCTTCTTGCTAGAAATCCCTGAAAACTATAGTCATATTCTTCTAAAATGTTTATATTTTTACTTAGTTTCAACTTCAGAATCTTGTTGAGCTCTTTCTAATTCATTTTTAATTTTCAAATTGTTTTCTTTGAGCTCAGCAACTTCTGATTTCAGAAGATCATTCTCAAATACAAGATTTCTTTCAAGCTTCTTCTACTTGAGCTTAATCTTAATATAGTTTTCTAACATTTCTAATAAACTCTCAATAAGCTTTGCTCTAGAAAGTTCAGAAAATACCTCCTCAAAATCTGATTTTGATTCTGATCCAGATGATTCTACACGGTCTTCTACGTCATCCATGAGTGACATGTTTACACATTCTTCATCTGAGTCGGATGAAGATTTAGATGCATCTGAATCATCCCAAGTTGCCATAAGAACTTTCTTTTTATGATCAGGCTTCCTTCTTGGCTTCTCCTTCTGAAGCTTTGGGCATTCATTCTGGTAGTGCCCAGGTTCCTTGCATTCATAGCAGACAACCTCTTTCTTTCCAGATCTTCTGTGTCCAGAAGACTCTTTATGTTGATCTGGTTTCTTGAAGTTCTTAAACTTCCTCTGTTTATGCTTCTAGAGTTTGTTGATCCTTCTGGACAGCAGGGACAATTCATCTTCTTCTTTAGAAGAAGATTCTTCAGAAATTTCTTCTAAAACCTGCAAAGCTTTGGCAGATTTGTTAGACTTTAAAGCAACAGACTTACCTTTTTTCTGGGGTTCGTCTTCTTCTAGTTCAATCTCATGACTCCTCAAAGAGCTGATCAGTTCCTCCAACGTGATCTTGTTCAAATCCTTGGCTAGCTTCAGACCATTGGTCTCCATCTGATTGGAAAACTTCTGATGATCTTCTTAACATGATCTGTAGTGGAGTAACCCTTGTCCAGAACTTTCAAGCCAGCTGTGAGAATCTGGAACCTAGAGAACATAACTTCTACAGATTCTGATTCCTCCATTTTAAAGGCTTCATATTTCTGGATCAGTGCCAGAGCCTTGGTCTCCTTGACTTAAGAATTCCCTTCATGAGTCACCTTCAAAGATTCAAACATACCAAATGTTGTTTCTCTGTTAGTAATCTTCTCATACTCAGTATGAGATATAACATTTAGTAGCATGGTTCTTGCTTTATGATGATTCCTGAATTCTTTCTTCTGAGCTTCAGTCATAGATTTTTTGTCTATCTTCTTGCCATCCCTATCAGTGGGGTGAACATAGCCATCAATGACTAAATCCCAAAGGTCAGCATCATATCCTAGAAAGAAACTTTCAATCTTTCTAGTAGTCAAACTTTTCCCCATCAAACGTAGGGGGTTTAGTGTTGATTCTATCTCTGTCCTCATATCTGTTGTTGTTGGATGTTGAAGCTTCAACCATAATGTACCAACCAAAATATATCAAGAGTTTTCTCAACAGGATCTTTTCTGTTCACGGTGAAGTGATAGCACTAACAGAACCGGAGCTCTGATGCCAACTGAAGGTGAGAAAAACACTTAGAAGGGGGGTTGAATAAGGGTTTTGAAATAAATATGGCAATAAAAACACAATGATTTTTATCCTGGTTCGTTGAACTCAACTAATCCAGTCCACCCTATCAAGAGTGATTTGCCTTTCTCCTCAAGGACTTAATCCACTATATTCAAACAGATTATAGTGTCAAACACTAAGAACAACTGTCTTAGTCTTCTCAAGAACTACTAACCACAACTTGGTCTTCTTAAGGAACCTTTTACAAATTAATGTAAACTAAACAAGTGTTTAAGATGCTTCTAAAAAGCTATATCACAAACTGTGATTTTTACACTTAAGTTTAAGAACAAATAAAACTATTCAGCTTTGAATAAGAATGAGTGTATGAGAGTTGTTGAATAATTTGCTCAAGATTTGTTATCAATTTGTTAACCTTGAAGAGATGTTGAAGACGTCCTTTTATATTGCTGAAAGTCCAATGCTTGAAGACTGTGCAAGTAGAGTAGTTGTAGCCTTTTGTCTTCACATGACTTTTCCTTTCTCAGTAGTAGAATGTTCAGAGAAATGCCTTTTGCTTGAATCCTTGTGTCTATCACAAATAAGGAATAGTTCCATTGGAGAGGACGGTGAGAATAGTACCAAGTCTATTCACGTGCTGACATCTTTTCAAACGTAAACAACATCAGATCCTCTGATGTGCTACTTGTACTTCAGATTAGATTCAATGTTATCAGAGTTACAGCAATAGTGCTTTAGCGTGAGTGATCTGATCAGAGCATAACTGTTTATCAGAGCCTCTGTACTTGCAGCGTAAAGTGCCTTCAGAGTCTTCTGAAACAATGCTTGAAACTCTTCATACAAAATCTTCAGCTACGCTTCAGATGCTGCTGCAGCTTCTGCTTCATATTCTTCTGCATCTTCTGCTTCAGAGTCTCTTCTGGCAGCGCTCAGAGTCTTCTGATGCTTCTGAGCTTTGCGTAACTGGTTGTTCAGATGCATTTTTTCTTCCATAATGATATTTATTTTAATATCTAAAACAAAAATACTTGAACAAAATTAGAGTATATATTTTCTTAATACAAAATTTCATTAGAGTTATCATCAAAACATAGAGATAATATTAAACACCAATATGTGTTCTAACAGAGTCAAGACTGGATTTCTTTCCACCAGGCAGACGTGGAACTTTTTTCCCAAACAGCGGAGCAAAGTCAGAATTTTGTTTCCCCACAAAGTCCAAATGTGTTTGACTTTGTATCCCCTCAGAGTTTGACTGCTGACTCAATCCCTAAGCAAAGGTTGATGTCGTTTCCCTTATTGCTTATTCCCCAGTGAAGTCAGCAGAGTATACTATTCCTTAGCAGAGTAGGTTCTTCCCCGCAGGGTGAAATCGTTTCTGAGAAAGTTTAGTGGTGCATTCCTAGAAGTTGGGTTGTAATTTGATATTGATTTCCCACTGAGTAACCCTCGGTAGGGTAGATTGGGATCTCCAGTGGAGTGGATTTATCCCCAGATGTTTGCTTGATACCCTAGAAGATTTCAGTGTTCTAGGAGGCCATTCAGGGTTGTTTTCCCCGATAAAGCGCAGGCTAATCTTAATGATTATTTGTGGTTCCCCTGCAGAGTTGTTGATCTCCCCCAGTAGGTTACTTTTGATTCCAATGGTTGGTTGTCTGTCCCCAGCCGGGTCGTTTATTACCCAGAAGAGTGATATTTTGGAAGGCCATCTAGGGCGTTTCCCTCAGCAAGAGTTGATTTGATTCTCAGCCGAGTGGATTGTGTTCTCATCAGAACAGTGTTACCCAGGAAATTTCTTTTCCTGGAGGTCATCCAGGGCTTGTTTTTCTCAGCTTAAGTCCAATCGTACTTGGCATGTTTCATCTCTTCCCGGCAGAGTTGGTCTTGTTTCTTCAGCATTTTTTTGCTGACTTGGTTCTGTTGCATTTTGCATTCGTGCATAGCATCCTTAGAAACACGTAGCATTTCCATTTTGCATGGAGCATTACGCCATATTCAAACATATGCATTTGAAACATAAGCCAGGTTGTTACCTCTTTATTCTCAGGTGTATCTTCATTAACAATTGATTTTACTTTGTTCGTGCGATATTCAGACCCCGACAGATGATGTTATATCCCTTTAGCACACTGTATCCAGACCCGACATATTATCAGTTGTATCCTGAGCCTGTCTGGTATCTAGACCACGACAAAATCTCTTGACATATGTGTTCATTTTACCATTTGTTCCCCAACAGAGTTGCTTGTGTAAGTTTATTTTCCCCCGACAAAGTTTTCTTGTGAGTTATTGTTAAATTCACTTATCAACTGCGTGTTGATCCGGCCTTCAGGTTCGATGCTCGCTTTTATTTAGTGAATGCCTGCTGGTTAGCAGATATTATCAATTGCGTGTTGATCCGGCCTTCGGGTTCGATGCTCGCTTTTATTTAGCAAATTCCTGCTGATTAGCAGATGTTATCAACTTCGTGTTGATCCGGCCTTCAGATTCGATGCTCACTTTTATTTAGCGAATGCCTGCTGGTTAATAGATGTTATCAACTTTGTGTTGATCCGGCCTTCGGGTTTGATGCTCGCTTTTATTTAGCGAATGCTTGTTGGTTAGCAGATGTTATCAACAGCGTGTTGATCCGGCCTTCGGGTTCGATGCTCGCTTTTATTTAGTGAATGCTTGCTGGTTAGCAGATGTTATCAACTTCGTGTTGATTCGGCCTTCGGGTTCAATGCTCGCTTTTATTTAGCGTTGACTATTGGTTAGCAGATGTTATCAACTGCGTGTTGATCCGGCCTTCGGGTTCGATGCTCGCTTTTATTTAGCGAATGCCAACTGGTTAGCAGATGTTATCAACTGTGTGTTGATCCGGCCTTCAGGTTCGATGCTTGCTTTTATTTAGCGAATTCCTACTGGTTAGAAGATGTTATCAACTTCGTGTTTATCCAGCCTTCGGGTTCGATGCTCGCTTTTATTTAGCGAATGCTTGCTGGTTAGCAGATGTTATCAACTTCGTGTTGATCCGACCTTCGGGTTTGATGCTCGCTTTTATTTAGCAAATGTCTGCTGGTTAGCAGATGTTATCAACTTCGTGTTGATATGACCTTAGGGATCGATGCCTGCTTTTATTTAACAGATGTCTGACAGCGATGTCATATGTTCTTCTCAGCTTCGTGTTGAGCCGGCCTTCGGGTTCGATGCCTGTTTTGTTCAAACAGAAGACTGATGGTGATATCAGATGATCTTTCTGACTGAGTGTCATTGCCTGCATGTTAAGAGGTGTTTCTTCTGACTGCGTGTCGAGGTTTCTTGATTGGTAATCAGTTAGCTTGTTGTTGTTGCAACTATCAGATTCAGTTATCTCCGGAGATATTTGTTCCCAATAACGAGTTTGCAGTTCTATTTCTGCGGTTGGAAAATTTGCGGGTTCTTTGGTATTCAACCATATTTTACCTTGATTGTTTGAAAGTCGTTCGCTTTTCACTCATTCAGGTCCAAGTCGCTTGAATAGGGGCAGCTGTTGTACCCCAAAATTTGACCAACCTCTTTCTTTGCTTGGCTTATTTTTCATTTCATTCTTTAGCATTTGCATTTGTATAGCATTGTCCTTTACAGGGGATCAAGGGAGGTGTGTCATTCAAGAGAAGAGTTCTAAGGGTTTCAAACTCAAGTATGAGTGCTTATTCAAGCTATCAAGTGATTACAATCATCAAGAAATGGTCAAAGGTCTTTGAAAGAGAAGGTTGATGGTTGTTGCTTATCTCATATCTTGGGGGTCAACAGAAGATCATCAGGGGTTCATAAGATCATGGTTATGGATAAGAGGTGTTTAAAAAGCTCATTAAGTGCTATGGAAGCCATTGAGGAGCTTATCAAAACTTTTATTTCACTTGCGAGAAGTCACAGTCAAAGGTTGTGCACCTAGGGTTTCATCTGGTTAACTCAAGGTCAACTGAGGACTTGAGGGAGTTTGAGACTTGGTTTTAAGTCATTAGAGTCATGGGAAGTTATGTTGAGAGATGTAGAATGTCATTTCAAGTTCAAATGAATAACAATCAAGAGTTCAAGGAGTTACTAAATTAGGGTTTCAAAGGGTCTCAGTGTAAAATCCCCTTCTTTAGTTCTCAACTTCAAGGACAATTTACATCATGATACATTTAAATTTCATTCTCTTGTGAACATGAAACTTGTAGGGCATGTTTTAAGCTTTCTTTTGAGTACTGGAACTCATCCATTGAGTTTATGGAACTCAAGCTATGATGCCAACAAGTTATAGGTTTAAGATGAAAATATGTTTGGTCAACAAAAGTCAACTCACTTCCAAGACACTTTTGACCTAGAACAAGTTTCTCCTCAAATTTTTGTGAGCATGAAAGTTTTTCCTCATGATCTTAAATTTCCAAAAAGTCCTAGAATTCCTTGATATCAATTGTGGAACTCAAGTTATGGCTTTGGCAAGGCAAGGGTATTTTGGGAAAGTTTGATTATAAGCCATTTTGATTATGGGTCATTTTCATGCCCTTGTATATTTCAAATGAGCTTTCAACCAACATGAAAGTTGCTCCAAAAGACCTCATTTACACCGTAAGACTCAAGGATTGGGTGAATTATGGATGGTTATGTACTTAGGGATGAAATTTCAAGTGGAAATGGACTTTAAAAGGTGATTTGGTTTGAACACATTATGGGTCTTTTTCATACCTCACTTTGATCTAATTCTCTTCACAATGTACTTATGAGCAAAATGCACAAATTGGTTTGGCACAAAATGTCAAGAAACACGTGCATTTTTCAATTACTTCACAAAGAAGATTCACATTCAAACTTCAAAATTGGATCACATACAAAGCCCAATCCAATCCTCATGTAAAATTCAACTTGCAAGCTGCAGAACGAGGGAGTTTTGGTGTGTGTAGGCAAGCTTTTCACATGTGCATGAATCACTTGCCATTTTGGGCATTTTTTCAAATTCATCAAATTGGAGCTTCATGGGCCTCCAAAAGCATCAGATATCCAACATATAAAAGTTCAAAACGAGTTTTGAGCGCTCAAAAGCGCATTTTAGAGCAAGAGAGAGCAAGTTCCATTTTCAAATTCTCCAAGAAAATTTCAAATCGTGTTTTCATTTTCATTGGAAATCAAAGCCAAGTGAAGTTCAATTCCTCTTCCTTGTGCAAATTGGAGTGGATCTGGACGGTTTGAAGCAAGCTAGCAAGAGTTGAAGCACTAACGGAGTGTCTCCGTTCAGTATGTTTCTCCTTCACTTTTCTCTCATTCTAGAGCATGATCTAGGTTCATATTGGCTGCATTTGAAGCCCTACCTCGTGTAGGCCATGTTTGATTGCTTAATTTTCATGTTTGCTTGAGTTTTCAGAGTTGCATATTGAAATTGATATGTTCGATTCTCTTTATTTAGACGTGTTTTGGCCGAAGCTCAAATGACCCAAACCTTCACCAAACTCAACAAAATTCATATCAAAGATGAAAATTGGCCTCTTGTTACCAACTTTTTGATGAGCTTTGTGCATTTTATTTTGCATTTATTGAACTATTCTCCTATTTTTGGTGAACCTTGCAAGTCAAGTCGACTAATTGAGGTTCATATAAACTAGTTGACCTAGTTCTTTTGGGAGATGACTTTTGTGGATCCCATATGTATCCTATGCCTCTTGAATCACATTCTTGACATGTTTAGGATGTTGGTTTCAATTTTTTAGGTCACACATTTGGTTGGTTTATGTTGCAAGTTAGTTTTAATTAGGGCTTTCCATTTGCATTTGAATGTTGAAAGTGTTTTGAACTTTGGTTCTTTACCTTGCCCTACTTTGTAACTTATCTTGGATTGATTTCTTCTTTGGTTTGTGAACCTTCTTCTCTTGTTCTCACTTCTGTCCTTTAGACTTTGGAACTCATTCAAGTTGGTTTGGTGCCCTTTGTCGCTACTGCGAAAATCGGCGCCGGCTGAACAGAAGAGTCGCCACCGTGCGTTATTTATCCCACGGGAGGGAAAGGAAACGCTCAGAGTAAACCTCGCACAACACGGGAAAGGTATGGTCGTCGCAACCAAAACCTGGGTTCGGGAGTCGGTTACGCAAGGGGAAGGTATTAGCACCCCTCACGTCCGTCGTACTCGACGGGATCCACGCTTGTTTTCAGGTAGGGATTGTTATTCTATCTAAACTTATAGGTCAAGGGTTAAAAAGAAAATAAAATGAAAATAAAAATGACTCGGCAAAGTATCGCACTTTATGCCTACGTATTCCCGCCTGGAACGAGAAATCAGAGTCAACGTAGTTCGCCTACCTACTGGAAAGGAGGGGAAGGTTTCTCGCTAGGATATCGCATCCTATGCCTACGTACTTCCACACAGCATGGAAGATCAGAGCAAACATAGTTCGGGCCACGTACGACACAAGCTTGTCTTGGTTGATTTTATTCCTTCTGAAAAAGGTTTTCTGATTAGCGGTCCAAGCGGACAAAAATGACGTTTTGGTGAGTTCACATTCTTTTATAGAAGAAGTGTCTTTTATTGTGTTTGAAATCTTTATGTGTTTTTCTGTTTGTTTTGAGAAAGAAGAGACAGAACTCTATCCTATGGTTGCGAAGGGAATCAAACTAGCCTAATGTTATCATGCATGGGTTAAGACCTAATGTCTATCATGCTCCTCTCTTGCGCAGAGAGAAACAGAGATCCTAAGGGAATAGACTGGAACAGAAACAATATCAGATATACAGTAAAACAGTAAAATGCATGGATGCAACAATACAAGTGAGGCAAGGGAGTCCCACTCAACCTCGAACCTGGAAAACAATAGGCAAAAGTGAACAGGATTCACCTTCAACCCAACAGGGTAAACAGCAAACAATACAGTCCAGAAAACCAATCAATACATCAAGAAATGAAATACAGCAAAAATAGACAGCCACAGCAGCTCTGCATCAACATCTGGCTTCAAGTAATCTCCAATCAGCTACAGGCTTCAACAAGCATCAATCTCTATCTTCATGACCTTCAGGCAAGGGCTTTGATCATCAGTCTTCTATCTGCAATGGCTTTTCTTCAAGCTCAAACCTCCAGGATGAGGGATTAGTCACAAGAGTGAATTGGGTGTTAAGCAATCAGTTGACTACCAAGGGTGGTGAACAGACTGCTTCTAACACAAAAGACATTTTCTCTCAAGAGTTCTATCTCTTAGACACTATCACCAAGCCTTCCAAAGGAAGGGGGTGAGTGTCTTAGAGAGACTCTGAATCACAGAGAAGAATGGATGCAGACAAGGCAATCCATGTTTGAGAAACAAACTTTCTAACCTAGAGCTCTGCCTAGCTCCTAAACCCTAGTTCCTCAGCATCTGCTAGCAAAAATCTTCTCTTCAACTCTGGAAGTTGAACTTCAATCTCTGGATCTCCAATGGCTTCACCTTCTCAATTCTTCAGCTCTCCCAAGTCCCCATACAATCCCAATACCCACACAAACAAGCAATAAACCCTAGAGGGCATACCACACCAGTCAATCAGATATATACAGTACAGTAAAAGCAGTAGGGGAATCCTGACTTTTTCTCTAAGGGATCTAATAACTACCCATAGCCCCTATAGTCCCATAACTAATCTAGTTAAACCCTAAGTCCTAAGGGGAAGAATCAAACCTCCTAAGTCATCACCTAAAAACCCTAATTTGTTCATGTTGTTCAAACCTACACTAAGCACCTAAATTTAATTTCTAAAAATGGGAACTAAATTGAATCTATAAGTTCAATGTCTAATCTAAACAACCTAAAAAGAATGGATGAAAAATATGAAAATATCTAATAGAACAAAAATTAATAAAATCATGTATGAAATGAAACCATTTAAAATGTCATTTATTTAGAAAATATGGGAAAAATATCAAATAAAAAATAAAATGCAATTTTTATTTTTTATAATTTTCTAGACATCCTAAAGAAAATAATGCAAAAAGAATGAATTAAAAATGATTATTTTGCTATTTATTATGAATTTTAGAAAATGCATGAAAAAATTAAAGAAAATAAAAGAAAATATAATGAAATAAAGTGGAGGGGGTGTGAATAGTAGGGATAACACGTTCAAGGCATTGGGCTTATTAAAATGGGGGGTGTGGATAGCGCTCTGAGCCCAACCCCCCAATTAATGAAACGCAGCGTTTGGTCTCTTTTGAAATTTCCCACCAAAACTCAGATTGAATGAGGGCCGTTCGATCCCTGGTCAAGTCAATATTCCCTCCAGATCCAAGGGCGCGTGGTTCATCTTCTTCCTCCCTTCGCCTAGTGTTTCAGTCCCCACTTCCATGCATGAGAATTCCACTCAATCTTTCTCCATGATTTCTTGATGAAAACACAAAATTCCAAGCCCTAAAATATTCTATGAAACTCCAGTGATCCATGCCTAGTCTTAGTTTTCCCTAACTCTCATTACACACTCCAAACAGAGAGCTCGAACCTCAGAACACACCATGCTTGCCTGAGATCAAAGTTGCCAGAACTCAAACCTAATGATCAACAGATGTTGTACATGCTTGCCTCATTATTCTATGCCTCAACATATTGATTATAACTCAACATAAAGCTTGTTATCGAAGCCAACAGAAATGGTAACCTGTTATTGATCTCCATGAATCTATCCCTAAACCTCAAGAAATGATCCTCTAGGGTTTCTAAACAACATTATCTTAGCCACATGATCTCTAACAGCCAGAACAGTGAGATTCGAAGAAATATACATACCTTGCACTTGATAATGGTGATGATAGCTAGACCTCAATCCAACCCTTGATACTTGCTAAAAACAATCTCCAATGGATGAATATGCTTCTGTTTGCAGTGATTTATGCTGAAACCTTGTGAATTATGCTATTCCATCCTTCATGCAAGTTGCAATGATGAAGTGGATATGTATGATCCTTGATCAATTCAGCCACTTCTTGGTGTGAATCCTAGGGTTTGAATGATGATGATGATGATTCAATTCAAAGATGTGAGAATTTTGAGAGGTTTGTGAGAGTTTGAGTATCTTGTGGAAGAATAAGAAAAATGGATGAAAATGGAGATTCTTGCCAAATGGGAGCACTAACCCTTGCATGATTCAGCTTGCATGAATATATAGGTTGCATTAGAACCTCCTAGAACATTGGAGAAATTTCCCTTTACACTTTCCCTTTCAATTTGGATTATGTTACTTTCAAATCAAGCAACCATGTATAACTCCCAAATTATGACCTAAACTCAAAATTCCACTTTAGCCAATGTTTTTAGAATGCCTTTTCCATTCAAAATGACCTATAATTTTGCATCATTTGGCCAAGATATGAAAAATACCATTTTTTAAGCCATTTTCCTTCATTAAATTCACCAATTTTGAAATCTTGTGCTATGGACATTTCCAATCTTTCATGGTCACTTTTCTAGACTCAAAATGTCATTTGGAGCAAGTTTGATGTTGTAAGTTTTTCCATTTGAAGCTTCCTTGTATGAGTTTTGGGCATAGGTTAAGATGACCTGTAATTCACAAATGACCAAAATACCCTTTGCTTGCCAATACCATAAGTTGAGCTACACACATCATATAAGGGCATGCTATACCATTCTTGAAAGCTAAGACAATGAGGAACAATTCTTATGTTGACCAGAAATTCACTTGAAATATCCTTGAGGGGTAAAACTAGCTTGGAAGTCAAGTCACTTTCACAGACAAAATTTCAGATACCTCAGATGACCTGTAACTTGCAAGGACCATAACTTGAGTTCTATAAATCTCCTTGATGTCTTCCACCACTAAAATTAAAGGTCTTGAGATCCTCTACAAGTTCCATGTTGGCCAAGGATCCATTTGAACCTTGCATTTTGACTTATCTTGCTTGGAAATTTGACCTAAACTAGGGGATTTTACACAGAAACCCTAATTTAGAAACTCCTCTTCTCCTTGATTTCTCTTGAATTCTTCTTGGCGTATCTCCATATCCTTCTTTATATGTCAAATGATGAACCCCACATCTCTCCAATAGACTTGAATGCCCTTTAAATCAGTCAATTGACCTAGGGTTGACCTAGGGTTGACCTAGGGTTGACCCAGATGAAACCCTAGTTGACTGCCTTCAGCTGTAGTTCTTGTGCTCTCATCAATGACTTGTCTCCTTCTTTAAATGACTTTCTAAGTCTCTCATAATGTCTAGATACTCTCCATGCCTTCAACTCACAGCTCACAACCCTCTTGTTGACCCTCAGATACCCTCAGCTAGGAGATGGACCCAAGGCTTGATCTGCTGAACTCTCTGCTTTCAAATTCTTTCTTGATGACTTGAATGAGATTGAATTGGGATAATAACCTCTGGATAGGCCTCTAGAGACGAGAATAATGCTTGATCCCCTGTTGAATGACTTGCTATGCTTATGCTATGCAGATGGTTAGGCTATGTACATGACTCTATATGCAAATGCTAATGATATTGAAACATAAACCAAGTGAATAAGGTTGAGCAAATTTTAGGGTGCAACAACTGCCCCTATTCAAGCGACTTGGACCCGATTGGGTGAAGAGCGAACGGCCTTCAAACATTCGAGGTACGAGACGGTTGAATACTAAGAAACCCGGAAATTTGCCAACCGCAGAAATAAACTGCACCCCTGTTTGGGTAACGACATCCACTGCCTGGATCTGACTGTTTGCAGCCGCTCACTGATCTCGTAACGACCACGCTGGGGATAACAGATTGCTTGCTTGTCCACATTAGGACTCTGTCTGTCATCAATACGAAGAAATCTCAACTAGGACCTGTCCACGTTAGGACTCCACTTGCTGTTAACCCAGAAAAATCTCGGCAACTCCGCTGGGGAATATTCCAATAAATCGTCCACGTTAGGAATAGACTCTTCCACGTTAGGAATAACACTTGTCCACGTCAGGAATCATCTCTTCTGCATCTGTCCACGTCATGACTACATTTTCCACCTTTCCACGTCAGAATGCAATCTTCTTTTTCCACGTAAGGAGAACCGTATCAATCTGTCCACGTAAGGACTCCAGTACAACTCAATATGTCTGCGTCAGGACTCCAATCTTTCCGCGTAAGGAATACAACTTTGGTTCTGAACCTGTCCACGTGAGGACTCACCTTTCCACGTAAGGAGTACATCATTCTTCCACGTCAGGAATCCTCCTCCTATGTGTCCGCGTAAGGACTCAATCTTTCCACGTAAGGAACATGATCTCCTTTCCCCGTAAGGAACCATTTTTCTGATTTGTCCACGTAAGGACTCCCATCTTTCCACGTAAGGACCTGAAGTTTCTCTTTCTCTTCCACGTAAGGAACACGCCTTCTTTCCACGTTAGGCATACTGCTTCTTCTGAATCCGTCCACGTCAGGACTAAACTTTCCACGTAAGGAATCTATCTTCTTCTTTCCACGTCAGGAATCAATCTTGATATGTCCGCGTGAGGACTCAATCTTTCCACGTAAGGAAACCCATTCTTTTCCACGTAAGGAATCTCATCTTTCCACGTTAGGAATAAGCTTTCATCTTTCCACGTCAGGAACTGAAACCTCTTTTCCCATGCAAGGAATAGACTTGTCCACGTCAGGACCCCTCTTTCGTCTTGATTTGTCCACGTCAGGACTCAGGCATCTTCGACCTGCTGAGGAAATAAGACTTGTCCACGTCGGGACTCACACCCTTGTCTGATCTGTCCACGTCAGGACCCATGCTTTGCCAACACGAAAAAAAGACAACTGCTGAGAGTAACTAGTCTGCGTCAGGATATCAACACAAAGAGCAATCACTTTTGTCAACGTCATGACTTCCCCTTTCACCAATTTCAAGAATCTGAATTTGCCCACGTTAGGACTAACACACCTCACCAACCCGGGGGGATAAACCTGTCCACGTTAGGACGCCCACTTCTGAAGAAACCCCGTCAATATAGGAATAAATTGTCCACGTCAGGACTTAGTTCTCCATTAATCCCCACCCACAAACTTCTTAGCACCGACGTGACAGCGACTTTGGGGCGGACTCTACTGGGGATATCTGGAAACCAAACTACCGGATGCCTGTTCTGATGCCCGGCGGTGGCCTCTGAAATTCTGATTCATGGAACCCCTGATGACAACTAACTCTGCCTGGGAATAAAGTGAAACTTATCCTAGTAACTCTGTGGGGAATACTGCCGAAACTGACATTATCATTGAATATCTCATGCCGAGATCTTGAGTGTTTGGTAGTTCATTTGAGCAAGAGCTCTCTCTACCTGAACTGCTAAACTAACAGGAACTGCTTCAGCCAAATAAATGCTGAAGATAATGCCAACTCCGCTGGGGATAGCCAGGTGCTATAAAATTAATGCTGGAAGGGTGAAGTCAACCCTGCTGGGAAATTGGGGAATTCAAACCAAACGCCCTGTTGAAGATAACCCCCTGCTGGGGAACATAACTTTGCTTGGGAATAGCAGATGTGCACAGTATGATCGGACTTTTTGCTGGAGAGTGAACTGATATTACACAGTATCCCTGACAAAATAAATGACAGGACCCACCACCAACTCTGTTGGGGAGAGTCTTGATCTTCGAGTTCCACTGGGAGGAAAGAACATTTGCTGAAAGGAGAGAACTCCGCTGGTGGGACTACTCTCTCGGGGGAATCCACTGATTCCGCTGGGGGAGAGTGAATGACCCTGCGGGGAAAGATGAACCGGTCTGAATACAGCCTTACGATCTTGTAATCGTCGATCCTTTCTTTTTTTGCACAAGCTACGACTAGCTGGGGAGTTCGATCCTTCTCCAGGAAGAACCTGCATGACCTGCGCGAAGGCAGAGTCTTTCGTTATTGCAATCTTTCGATCATCTTCCTTGTACGGTTATGAAACCTGCGACAACACAAACAAGACAAGACAAGCCTATGCAACCAAATCAACTCAGGTTAGTGACGTTATTTTCAGTTAATTCAAAGCTTTAGCAACTGTTGGCAAGGGCCAGCGATGTTATACTCATGTTAGTTTCATCAAACGTAGGCGTTAATCATGTACAAAACAGTAAAGAGCAGTGTTAAGTACTGAATAACGTATTTTATTGATTGGGCCCCTGAATGGGCGGAGTTTTGTACACGGGATGTAACTCCTGAAATGAGGAAGCTACACAAAGCAAATATACACATACACGAATATGCACAAGAAGCATAAATATTGACAACTTAAATTTGTACACATGTCGGCAACGGGACGCAGATGAACACCACAAACTGATCCTCCTATGACTCATCTGGCTCTAATACTTTCCCGGTATCCCTACTTCTGAAAAGATTGTATCCGATAACTGGCTCCTCAAATGTATTCTCCCGCATTGATGCTCATTGCAATTATCAAATTCGGACCGCAGTCATTTGCTTTTCAAATCCCTAACTTTTGCGTGAACCGCCCTTTACGGGTTTTCAGTTCACCGGGATACCCTTTTTTGCCGAAGCCGCCCAGTGTAGGTTTTCAACTTCGCGGGTGTACATTTTTTCCAATTTTATCCCTAATTTTTGCCCGAACCTTTCATTCTGTTTTTGGTTCGCCAGGATGCCCCATTTTTGCCTGGACTCTCTTTTTCTGTCCAGCGGGTCTATTTTAAGCAAAGTATTTTTTAACTGCGTCCGAATTCACAGGTGACGTGAAGTCTTCTCCGTCCATGGTGGACAACAACAACGCTCCTCCTGAAAAGACTTTAATGACGACGTATGGCCCTTCGTAGTTGGGGGTCCACTTGCCCCTGTGATCTGCTTGCGGCGGGAGAATCCTTTTCAGCACAAGGTCGCCCGTCTGAAAGCTCCGCGGATGTATCTTCTTGTCGTACGCTTTCTTCATTCGGCTCTGGTACAAACGACCATATGCTAGAGAAGCTAGCCTCTTCTCATCCATCAAACTCAATTGATTCAACCTGTCTTTCACCCATTCTGCCTCGTCCAGCTGAACGTCTCGCAATACCCTCAGAGAAGGGATCTCAACCTCTAATGGTAGCACCGCTTCCATTCCGTATACTAACGAGAACGGGGTTACCCCGGTTGATGTGCGTACCGTCGTACGATAACCGTGCAAAGCAAAAGGTAGCATTTCATGCCAATCCTTATAGGTCACCACCATTTTCTGAACAATTTTCTTGATATTTTTATTGGCCGCCTCAACAGCGCCATTCATCTTGGGTCGGTAAGGAGAGGAGTTGTGATGTTCGATCTTGAAATTCTGGCAGAGCTCCTTCATCATTTTGTTGTTCAGATTTGAACCATTATCCGTGATTATCCGCTCGGGAATCCCATATCGGCAAATGATATCTCTCTTGATGAATCTGGCCACCACTTGCTTCGTTACATTCGCGTAAGACGCCGCTTCCACCCACTTGGTGAAATAATCGATTGCTACTAGGATGAACCGATGCCCGTTAGAAGCTGTCGGCTCGATCTTTCCAATCATATCGATTCCCCACATCGAGAATGGCCATGGAGATGACATCACATTTAGAGGACTCGGAGGCACGTGGATCTTATCGGCATAGATTTGGCACTTGTGACACTTCCTCGCAAACTTGAAACAATCAGTTTCCATAGTCAGCCAAAAGTAACCTGCCCGCAGCAGCTTTCTCGTCATAGCATGCCCCCCAGCATGCGTACCAAATGTACCTTCGTGAATTTACTCCATGAGAAGCTTTGCCTCTTTCTCGTCTACACAACGCAACAACACCAAATCGTGGTTTCTTCTGTATAAGACGCCATCCGGATTCAAGTAGAAATTACCCGCTAATCTCCTGAGAGTCTTCTGATCTTGACTGGATGCCCCAGCCGGATACTCTTTATTCTTCAGGAAATTAAGGATATCAAAATACCACGGTTTGTCGTCAGATGCTTCATCAATAGCAAATACATAAGCTGGCCTGTCAAGCCGAGAGATAATGATTCGGGGAGCTTCGTTCCAAAAATTGACCTTGTACATGGAAGACAAAGTGGCAAGGGCGTCAGCCATTTGATTTTCTGCCCGCGGTACGTGATGCAATTCAATTTTGTCGAAGAAAGGCAACAATCTCCTTGCATAATTCATGTAATGTATCAAATTAGGCTGCCGTGTCTCCCATTCCCCTTTTATCTGATTCACTACCAGAGCTGAGTCTCCGTATACGTCCAGATTCTTGATTCGCAAATCAATGGCTTCTTCAAGCCCCATTATACAAGCTTCGTATTCGGCCTCATTATTGGTAACTGCAAAGGTCAATCGAGCAGTAAACGGGATGTGCGACCCGTGTGGAGTGGTGATGATTGCCCCTATTCCGTTGCCGTAAGCATTCACGGCCCCGTCAAATATCATCTTCCATTTGGACCCCAACTCTGGTCCCTCGTCTGGCAACGGCTCTTCACAATCTTTCATCTTTAGGTACATGATATCCTCGTCAGGAAAATCAAACCTCATCGATTGGTACTCTTCAATAGGCTGCTCCGCCAGATACTCAGACAGCACACTCCCCTTTATAGCCTTTTGCGAGACGTATTGAATATCATATTCAGTCAAGACCATCTGCCAACGGGCAATTCTACCTGACAACGCCTGCTTTTCAAATACATATTTGATAGGATCCATCTTCGAGATGAGCATGGTTGTATGATTCAGCATATACTGCCTCAAACGCTTGGCGGCCCAGGCTAGCGCGCAACAAGTTTTCTCCAGCATTGAATATCGAGATTCGCAGTCTGTAAATTTCTTACTCAGGTAATAGATCGCATGCTCCTTTCTCCCCGTCTCGTCGTGTTGACCGAGGACACAACCCATGCTTCCCTCAAGAACCGTCAAATACATTATCAAGGGTCTACTTGCCACTGGGGGTATTAGAATAGGAGGCTCCTGCAAATACTGCTTTATTTTATCGAACGCCTTTTGACAATTTTCGTTCCACGTCACAGCTTGATCTTTCTTCAACAGCTTGAATAACGGTTCACACGTGGCCGTTAGGTGAGATATGAACCGGGCGATGTAGTTCAATCTCCCTAAAAACCCGCGCACCTCTTTCTCTGTTTTAGGCGTCGGCATTTCTTGAATTGCTTTTATCTTAGCAGGATCGACCTCTATTCCTCTTTCGCTTACGATAAACCCCAGGAGCTTACCCGATCTCACCCCGAAGGTGCATTTGTTAGGATTCAGCCTCAGCCTGAACTTCCTAAGCCTTTTAAATAGCTTTAGCAGATTCACCAGATGCTCTTCCTCCGTCTGGGATTTGGCAATCATATCGTCAACATATACTTCGATCTCTTTATGCATCATGTCATGGAAAAGAGTCGTCATCGCGCGCTGAGATGTTGCCCCAGCATTTTTCAAACCGAAGGGCATCACTTTGTAACAAAATGTTCCCCAAGGTGTTATGAAAGTAGTCTTCTCCATATCCTCTGGCGCCATTTTAATCTGATTATAGCCTGAAAAGCCATCCATGAAGGAGAACACGGAGTATTGAGCAGTATTATCGACTAACACGTCAATGTGAGGAAGTGGAAAATCGTCTTTTGGGCTTGCTTTATTCAAATCTCTATAATCTACGCACATTCGAACCTTGCCATCCTTCTTGGGCACTGGTACGATGTTAGCAACCCACGAGGGATACTTCGTCACAGCCAGGAAACCAGCGTCCCACTGTTTCTGAACTTCCTCTTTGATCTTCATTGCCATATCTGGTCGAGTTCTGCGAAGCTTTTGTTTGACCGGCGGGCAATCTTCTTTCAGTGGCAGGCGATGCACGACCATATCTGTATCGAGCCCTGGCATATCCTCATACGACCAAGCGAATACATCACTATACTCTTGGAGCATTTCAACCAGTCTTCGCTTGACATCACTCTGCAGTGCGGCTCCAATACGAATATTTTTCTCAACCCCTTCCGACCCCAAGTTGATAATTTCGATGACCTCATCGTGAGGCAGAATGGCTCTTTCCTCTTGCTTTACTAACCAAGACAGTTCTTCAGGAACGTCGCTATCTTCGACAACCTCTTCTTCGGCCTGGAATACCGGGTGATCGAAGTCGGGACGAGTCATAGGTGGTTCAAGGATGTCATCTGAAAACGTTATCCTGCAAAAGGAATGGTTAAGTGCTTCAAAATGCGTATAAAGCGAATAACCACGTTGCCATTTTATTGAAAAATATAAAACAAGAAAGACAGGGATTACAGTATTTGCACATGAAAAACGCCATTTATTTAATGATTGACACGCAATGTTTATAACAACCCAGCCCTAAGCAAATCTCGATGCCCCGGGCAAGACATCAGATTATTCAACAATTAATAAAGCAAAGCATTACTGTTTAAAAGTCACAAGAACAAGCTCCTGAATAGACCAGTTGCACAGTCCTTGTCCCGGCGTGCTTGGCTGAATCCAGGCATCCATATCACAGTCGCTGTCTCCTTCATCAGACTCTGAAGCAGCATTGACAGTTTCGTGACATACTCCACTGGCAGAGATGGTGATTGGCCTTCTGAAACGGGGCGCCCCCACGGAAGGAGTTGATGACGACGGTTGGTACCCCAGCCCGAACCGGTCCATCTTCACAGGAATGTCCAGCACTTTGCCCCAGCCCTTGGCTTCTCCGGCTTCTACTAGAGCTTGAGCTTCCTTATACGATGAGACAGCTATCTCTGGCACTTTGCTCGGCCCGAGACCTTTGTCCTTGATGCGCAAACCCTCGAATGCCTGGCATGGAGTTTCGTGGATCTCTCCGTCGACTTCCACATATTTAAATGACGACAGATGGCTGACCAGGATGTCCTCCTCTCCGCACACGGTGACTACGCTGTCTCCGACCATGTATTTCAACTTCTGATGTAGGGTAGACGTGACTGCCCCTGCTCCATGAATCCATGGTCTTCCAAGCAAGCAGCTGTACGCAGGCTGTATATCCATGATATAAAACTCAATTGCAAACACTTCCGGCCCCACTTGCAGAGGCAAAGTAATCGATCCAAAGACTGTTCTCCGCGTGCCGTCAAACGCTCTGACTACCAAATCACTGGGCGTGCACAAAATTCCTCTAACATCCAGCTTCATCATCGCCTTCCTGGGTAACACATTCAAAGATGACCCGGTGTCAACCAAGACGTGTGACATTACTGATCCTCTACACTCAACAGATACGTGTAATGCCATATTATGATCTCTCCCTTTCGGAGTCAAGTCAAAATCGGTAAAGCCCAAGCTGTGGCCTGCATTCACATGTGCCAATACTCCTTCTAGCTGATTTACGGAGACGTCTTGGGGTACAAAAGAAGTGTCCAGGACTTTCAGCAAAGCATTTCTATGAGCTTCCGAACACAACAGCAATGATAGGATAGATATTTTGGACGGTGTCTGCTGCAGATGCTCCACAATCTTATAATCACTTTTTCGAATCAAGCGCATGAACTCTTCTACGTCCTTCGATGCTGCTTCTTTTTCACTCGCTTGCACTGGAACATTCTCAACCGCTTTCCCTTTTCCTTTCGCTAGTCTTTCAGCCTCCACTTCAGGAGATATAAAGATCCTGCCACTCCTCGTCATACCTCCCGAACCAACAACATTATCCACAGTCTCAGCTGGCTGCTTGTTAACATCAATTTTTATCCCGTCACAATATACTTCCAACCCATATGACCATGGGACTGCTTTCGTGTTCTCGTACGGGATTGGCCTGGCCTTAGTTATGGTGATCGGTGGGCGCTGAGCTGGTGCTGCAATAGTGATCGTCTTCCGAGGAATCGTCACAGTGGCCACATCATTCTGATTATCTGCTACTGCCCCTGCGGGTTCTTCAGTTGCCGCTTGGTCAAACTGCAATATGCCCTCATCAATTAAAGCCTGAATGCCCTTCTTCAAATCCTCACACCCCCCAGCTAGGGTCCAACAGTCTAAGCAATACTCGTTACATCCTGGGTAAACACCTCCTTGTAACAGTCGGCTCTTTATCTCGCTCAGCGGCGTCTTTAAATCATCGACATTCATAATCAGATTCAACCCTTCCTCAGCCAGAACGGCGTTTGCCCCATGATTAGGCATGGGTTTCTGGACTATATTCGGACCTGCCGTTCCGAAGTTGATAGTCTTGTTGTCCAAAAGATCCTGCACTACGTGCTTAAAAGCATGGCAACCTTCTATATCGTGACCCGGGGCCCCAGAATGAAACTCACAGTGCCGGCTTGCATCGTAACCAAATGGGGGAGCTCCCGTTATCGGTGCCAGAGTTCTTTTCTCTACTAGATTCAATCCCAACAATGTCTGCAGCAAATCGGCGTAGGTCGAGGGAGGCTTCTCAAACACTCTTTTGGGTTTACTACCCTGGAATCTTCGCTGAGCCTGCTGCGCCCCCTGCTGAGGCTGCTGCTGCTGTTGCATTGGCTGCTGCTGAACCGGTTGTTGTTGCTGGACCGATGTTTGTTGGTATGGGATAGTAACACTCGCCACCTGCTGCGGCTGACGATATTGGTTTCGTCCCCTGCCTCGGCCTCGGCCTCCAAATACTGCGCTTGCCTCGCCCTGACGGCGCCCACCATAAGCTTTCCTATTACTGCTGGATGCAGTTGATTCCTCGACTTGGAACTTTCCTTGCTTGATGTTACGTTCAATCTTTTCCCCCATCAGAATTAGGTCTGAAAAACTGGCCAGAGACGTGTGAAACAGCATATCATGAAACAGCCCTGTGAATGTGCCGACAAACATGTCATTCATTTCCTTGTCTTCTACCGGAGGACGGACCCTGGCAGCCATATCGCGCCACCTTTGCGCGTACTCTTTAAAGCTCTCCCCCTTCTTTTGCGACAGCCCGGCCAACTGGACCCGATTGGGTGCCAAGTCGCTGTTATACTTGTAATGGGCTACAAATGCCTCTGCTAATTGCTTCCATGTCTTGATATCAGTTGGCTCCAACCCCATGTACCACTCTAGGGAAGGGCCCGACAGACTATCTTGAAAGAAATGCATTAGCATTCTTTCATCAGTTGAGTATGCAGACATCTTTCTGTAATAAGCTCGTACATGCACTTTTGGACACGTGTCTCCTTTATACTTGTCAAACGCAGGGGCTTTGAATTTAATTGGCACCCTCAGGCCAGGTACCAGCCCCATTGTTGCCATGTCCAATCCCACGGCACTTTGGTTTAAGACTCCCCTCATCTGCTCTTCCAGCATTCTGATCTTCTGGGAATCATCCATCGGCCCTTCAAAACCTCCTCCGGAGAAGGCGTCTTCCTGCTGATCTTCTTGCCACATACCGTTTCCAGCCCCATACCCATCATATCCATTGTTACGTCCTGCTCTGATCTGATTCATTCCCGGACCTCGACCTCTGTTGCCGTACCCTTGAACACCTCCAGCAGGACCAAAAGCCATAAATCCAGTGCCGTTTCCGTTTCCAAAGCCTCCGTAACCCTGATTGGTCGCGCCATAACCGTCTTGCCCAAAGCCTTGAGCATTAAAGCCATACTTGCCAGTGTTATCGAATCCCTGATCGTTGAACCCGAATTTAGCATTGACAAAGCCGTTGCCGCCTAGATTATCACCCAGATTGACATTACCCAGCCCAACATTATGGACAGCAGTCTCATTTCCAACTCCGACGTTACCATTTACAGCAGCGGTAACGTTGTTAACATTAGCAGCGGGTGTATTGATTACAGGCGGAGCCACTGGCGTGGGAGTGCCGTCTCCATGAACAGTATCGACCCGTACAGACTGATGATCTTCATTACCATGACCAGCGTTTCGGGCCAACAGAGGCTGGACCATGGCCTGCAAATTCTCCTGCCCTTTCGCAATAGCTTCCATGGTCTGCATGAAGAGAGCGAGCTTCTCGCGCACATCTTGCATCTCGTTCTGCATTTGATCCATGATCCTTCGACAGTTGGTGCGGGTAGAATAGCGGTGCGGATGTTGATCTGCAATCCTGGAAAGTACCTGGTACAGAGCAGGACATAAGACACTTATTCAAAAATTACCTGTAATGCAATATGCGTATGAATGCAATGCAATGTGTCTGTGCATTAGGGTGATTCATTCCCCCAGTTCTAGTGTGAAGGTGCCAGTGCAGTGACAGTGTTGACAATAGGAATATCGGAGCTGAATCATAGAAAGCCTCATATATTGCAGGGAAAATTAATAAGCCCGGAGTACAATATTACTGAGAGTACAATAAGAAGGCATGACCTCAACCAACAATCCTGGTGATGGTCAGCACTATGCAAATAAAGCATGCAAGTTACTATATGAAATGATCAAATCCTCCCATAAGTCTGGTACTCTTCCAGCAACTTCTTGGTTTCCGGATGGCTTGGTCGATCAAGCAGCCCTTCAACAAGCTGGTTTCTCCTCTTAAGGACACGTCGCACGTCTTCAGCAGTTTCTTCCCATGTGGCTTCCCCGAAGCAATCTTCTAACTTTCGTTTCTGAGACACCGCTTCATCCCTGGATTTGATTGCCTTGTTCAGTGCATGCTGGACACTATACCGGGTCATCACTTCCTCCTCACACTTCTTGATGCTAGACTTCAACTTCTTTTCGAGGTCGGAAATTTGCTGCTTCAGCTTATCTTCCCTCTTCTTATTGTTGGTGAGAGTAGCATTCCAAGTCTTGTTGCAAGAGGAGATTTCTCGATGTGCCGCGTCAAGCGCTTTCTTTTTGGCTTCCAGCATGTCATGGGAGCTTCTGAACTCTTGCCCCAGACGTTCGCGCTTTTTCTTTTCCTCGGTCAACTCAGCCCCTAACCTCTTCATTAGCTCAATCTGCTGTTGGAAAGCATACACGACCTTGTTTTTCTCACTGCGTACCTGGGCTAACTCTTGCTCTAACCCTTCATTAATCTTCACCAAGGCTTCCTTTTCCTTCACAACTTGCTCGTAGACTTCCCTAGAAACAGTAGTTGGCTCCGCTACCGGAATGGGAACAAGAATTGGTGCGTCTGGAAACGGCATCCTCAACTGACTAGCCCTCTCCTGAATCCAAACTCTATAAGGTGCATAGGCCTGACAGTCATTCTTTCCTAACAACGGCTTCCCTCTGCGGTTAATACGCGTCCAGGCGTGTTGCAACTCAGCTAGCAATTCTCCCTTCAAATCACCTGTGAAGTACAGAGATTCCTGTACTTCTTCCTCCTGAGGTGGATTCTTCAGTGCATATCCGAACTGGCGAATGAATAGAGAAGGGTTGTAATTGATACACCCTTTTCTTCCTATCAACGGCACATTAGGGTGCCCAGAACAACTGAAGATGAGCTCAGATCCCAACAGGTCTCGATCAAACCACTCCATATCTTCCGACGATAGCCTCATCAGGCGCTCTGGCCAACCAGCTGGGACTGTAGTCTCTGCAACAGATCTTCTCTTAGGAAGGTGACTCTCAAACCACCTACTCAACAAGGGTACACACAAATGAACATTCTTCCCTCTTCCCTTCTCATTCTTGTAATGCAGTGAGTGGTAGAGATCTCCGAGTAAGGTAGGTACAGGATTACCAGCGGCAAACAAGTAGAAAGCATCGAAGTCCACAAAATCCGGTATATTGGGGAACAGTACTATGCCATAAATGCACAAGGCCAACACGGCATTGAAAGCAACCCAGCACCCGCTCTTGGCATACTCTTGGGCTTTACCAACTAAGAATTGGAGTGAGAAGCCTGGAACTCCACGGGAAACAGTAGTTACAAGTTCAGAAGCATCAATATGCAAAGCTTTTGCCAAATCCTCCGGCTTGGGTTTGGCGTCATAATGAATGAATGGAACCTGGTTCTGCACGGGCAGCTCAACATACTCAGCGTATTCCTCCAGGGTTGGTCCCATAATAAAGTCAGAGAACGTAAAGCATCTCAGAGCAGGGTCGTAGAATTGCATCAAAGCATACAGCCCATCTAACTCTACCTCTGTAGGTTTGCACACCAATCTCAATAATCTACCATAGCTCATCCGGAAGCTCCTACGAACACCCTCGTCAGCAAGAGAGATCAACCCCAGTAAAGGAACAATATCAAGAGTAGGCAATTTGTAAGCAACTGTTCTCCTTAAGCTAGTCATGATCAAACACTCAGAAGTCTAGACACCAGAACTAGGGAAATGCAAATGCACCTGCAGCACAGACACACGTTAGTGAAATGCAAATGATAATGGATATGCAGTAATGCAATGCAAGCAACATGCAACAGGGACCGAAGCTGTAGCTGAATAGCCTGAACCCAATCAAGAAAGGTCTCAGATAGACCATCCAGAAGTCCTCAAGCCCTGGTCTCAGATATACCTCAAACAAAGCTCCAATATTGGTCTCTGATAGACCCCATAATCATAACCTGAATGGTCTCTGGCAGACCTCAAATCATTTTTCCCACTGGTCTCTGATAGACCTCAAAACACATCTCCAAATAGTCTCTGACAGACCTCGGAACACACCAACTGGTCTCTGACAGACCTTAGAACCCTCCATAAATATCCAGGATCCTGATCAAGAAACAAACCGGTGGTCTGAAGGTCTAGTTACCTGCATAACCCTGAATCCCCTCACAGGTGGGTGGCCCTATAACTGGCACAAGGTACGGCATCCTATGCGGTCGTCGGCGTCACAGACTTTCAGGGTTGATGATACGATTCCCAGAAGGAGTGGCATCATCAATTCCTGAAGAGGCCTCACTTAGCCAACTTCCAAATGATCGGTCCCCAGAGTCGACAATCCAACTAACCAGCAACCCACGCCAACCAAAGGAAGGGGCAGGAGGCCAACCAGAGGAACCTCGTCTGAGTGTAGATTTCATGGGACACCAAAGCAAGCAAAGCAAGCGGGCACCCACTAATTTCTACTCTAATTCTAGGTGCACTCAAGCCCAGGTCCGGCTTATCTCTCAATATCAGAACACCCGTCACACCCCAGATACAACAACAATAATCAATATATAAAGCTGAAAATACAAGGTTAGAAATATAAAATAACTCCATACAAAATCCTCGACGGGAAAACAAGCGTTAGGATTGACTCTCTCAAGGGACGTTGGATCCCAAATGCATAAGAACCATCGCAGTCCTTAGCAGCCAGGGGACGTTGGATCCCCAGCAGAGTCGCCAGCTGTCGCTACTGCGAAAATCGGCGCCGGCTGAACAGAAGAGTCGCCACCGTGCGTTATTTATCCCACGGGAGGGAAAGGAAACGCTCAGAGTAAACCTCGCACAACACGGGAAAGGTATGGTCGTCGCAACCAAAACCTGGGTTCGGGAGTCGGTTACGCAAGGGGAAGGTATTAGCACCCCTCACGTCCGTCGTACTCGACGGGATCCACGCTTGTTTTCAGGTAGGGATTGTTATTCTATCTAAACTTATAGGTCAAGGGTTAAAAAGAAAATAAAATGAAAATAAAAATGACTCGGCAAAGTATCGCACTTTATGCCTACGTATTCCCGCCTGGAACGAGAAATCAGAGTCAACGTAGTTCGCCTACCTACTGGAAAGGAGGGGAAGGTTGCTCGCTAGGATATCGCATCCTATGCCTACGTACTTCCACACAGCATGGAAGATCAGAGCAAACGTAGTTCGGGCCACGTACGACACAAGCTTGTCTTGGTTGATTTTATTCCTTCTGAAAAAGGTTTTCTGATTAGCGGTCCAAGCGGACAAAAATGACGTTTTGGTGAGTTCACATTCTTTTATGGAAGAAGTGTCTTTTATTGTGTTTGAAATCTTTATGTGTTTTTCTGTTTGTTTTGAGAAAGAAGAGACAGAACTCTATCCTATGGTTGCGAAGGGAATCAAACTAGCCTAATGTTATCATGCATGGGTTAAGACCTAATGTCTATCATGCTCCTCTCTTGCGCAGAGAGAAACAGAGATCCTAAGGGAATAGACTGGAACAGAAACAATATCAGATATACAGTAAAACAGTAAAATGCATGGATGCAACAATACAAGCGAGGCAAGGGAGTCCCACTCAACCTCGAACCTGGAAAACAATAGGCAAAAGTGAACAGGATTCACCTTCAACCCAACAGGGTAAACAGCAAACAATACAGTCCAGAAAACCAATCAATACATCAAGAAATGAAATACAGCAAAAATAGACAGCCACAGCAGCTCTGCATCAACATCTGGCTTCAAGTAATCTCCAATCAGCTACAGGCTTCAACAAGCATCAATCTCCATCTTCATGACCTTCAGGCAAGGGCTTTGATCATCAGTCTTCTATCTGCAATGGCTTTTCTTCAAGCTCAAACCTCCAGGATGAGGGATTAGTCACAAGAGTGAATTGGGTGTTAAGCAATCAGTTGACTACCAAGGGTGGTGAACAGACTGCTTCTAACACAAAAGACATTTTCTCTCAAGAGTTCTATCTCTTAGACACTATCACCAAGCCTTCCAAAGGAAGGGGGTGAGTGTCTTAGAGAGACTCTGAATCACAGAGAAGAATGGATGCAGACAAGGCAATCCATGTTTGAGAAACAAACTTTCTAACCTAGAGCTCTGCCTAGCTCCTAAACCCTAGTTCCTCAGCATCTGCTAGCAAAAATCTTCTCTTCAACTCTGGAAGTTGAACTTCAATCTCTGGATCTCCAATGGCTTCACCTTCTCAATTCTTCAGCTCTCCCAAGTCCCCAGACAATCCCAATACCCACACAAACAAGCAATAAACCCTAGAGGGCATACCACACCAGTCAATCAGATATATACAGTACAGTAAAAGCAGTAGGGGAATCCTGACTTTTTCTCTAAGGGATCTAATAACTACCCATAGCCCCTATAGTCCCATAACTAATCTAGTTAAACCCTAAGTCCTAAGGGGAAGAATCAAACCTCCTAAGTCATCACCTAAAAACCCTAATTTGTTCATGTTGTTCAAACCTACACTAAGCACCTAAATTTAATTTCTAAAAATGGGAACTAAATTGAATCTATAAGTTCAATGTCTAATCTAAACAACCTAAAAAGAATGGATGAAAAATATGAAAATATCTAATAGAACAAAAATTAATAAAATCATGTATGAAATGAAACCATTTAAAATGTCATTTATTTAGAAAATATGGGAAAAATATCAAATAAAAAATAAAATGCAATTTTTATTTTTTATAATTTTCTAGACATCCTAAAGAAAATAATGCAAAAAGAATGAATTAAAAATGATTATTTTGCTATTTATTATGAATTTTAGAAAATGCATGAAAAAATTAAAGAAAATAAAAGAAAATATAATGAAATAAAGTGGAGGGGGTGTGAATAGTAGGGATAACACGTTCAAGGCATTGGGCTTATTAAAATGGGGGGTGTGGATAGCGCTCTGAGCCCAACCCCCCAATTAATGAAACGCAGCGTTTGGTCTCTTTTGAAATTTCCCACCAAAACTCAGATTGAATGAGGGCCGTTCGATCCCTGGTCAAGTCAATATTCCCTCCAGATCCAAGGGCGCGTGGTTCATCTTCTTCCTCCCTTCGCCTAGGGTTTCAGTCCCCACTTCCATGCATGAGAATTCCACTCAATCTTTCTCCATGATTTCTTGATGAAAACACAAAATTCCAAGCCCTAAAATATTCTATGAAACTCCAGTGATCCATGCCTAGTCTTAGTTTTCCCTAACTCTCATTACACACTCCAAACAGAGAGCTCGAACCTCAGAACACACCATGCTTGCCTGAGATCAAAGTTGCCAGAACTCAAACCTAATGATCAACAGATGTTCTACATGCTTGCCTCATTATTCTATGCCTCAACATATTGATTATAACTCAACATAAAGCTTGTTATCGAAGCCAACAGAAATGGTAACCTGTTATTGATCTCCATGAATCTATCCCTAAACCTCAAGAAATGATCCTCTAGGGTTTCTAAACAACATTATCTTAGCCACATGATCTCTAACAGCCAGAACAGTGAGATTCGAAGAAATATACATACCTTGCACTTGATAATGGTGATGATAGCTAGACCTCAATCCAACCCTTGATACTTGCTAAAAACAATCTCCAATGGATGAATATGCTTCTGTTTGCAGTGATTTATGCTGAAACCTTGTGAATTATGCTATTCCATCCTTCATGCAAGTTGGAATGATGAAGTGGATATGTATGATCCTTGATCAATTCAGCCACTTCTTGGTGTGAATCCTAGGGTTTGAATGATGATGATGATGATTCAATTAAAAGATGTGAGAATTTTGAGAGGTTTGTGAGAGTTTGAGTATCTTGTGGAAGAATAAGAAAAATGGATGAAAATGGAGATTCTTGCCAAATGGGAGCACCAACCCTTGCATGATTCAGCTTGCATGAATATATAGGTTGCATTAGAACCTCCTAGAACATTGGAGAAATTTCCCTTTACACTTTCCCTTTCAATTTGGATTATGTTACTTTCAAATCAAGCAACCATGTATAACTCCCAAATTATGACCTAAACTCAAAATTCCACTTTAGCCAATGTTTTTAGAATGCCTTTTCCATTCAAAATGACCTATAATTTTGCATCATTTGGCCAAGATATGAAAAATACCATTTTTTTAAGCCATTTTCCTTCATTAAATTCACCAATTTTGAAATCTTGTGCTATGGACATTTCCAATATCTCATGGTCACTTTTCTAGACTCAAAATGTCATTTGGAGCAAGTTTTATGTTGTAAGTTTTTCTATTTGAAGCTTCCTTGTATGAGTTTTGGGCATAGGTTAAGATGACCTGTAATTCACAAATGACCAAAATACCCTTTGCTTGCCAATACCATAAGTTGAGCTACACACATCATATAAGGGCATGCTATACCATTCTAGAAAGCTAAGACAATGAGGAACAATTCTTATGTTGACCAGAAATTCACTTGAAATCTCCTTGAGGGGTAAAACTAGCTTGGAAGTCAAGTCACTTTCACAGACAAAATTTCAGATACCTCAGATTACCTGTAACTTGCAAGGACCATAACTTGAGTTCTATAAATCTCCTTGATGTCTTCCACCACTCAAATTAAAGGTCTTGAGATCCTATACAAGTTCCGTGTTGGCCAAGGATCCATTTGAACCTTGCATTTTTACTTATCTTGCTTGGAAATTTGACCTAAACTAGGGGATTTTACACAGAAATCCTAATTTAGAAACTCCTCTTCTCCTTGATTTCTCTTGAATTCTTCTTGGAATATCTCCATATCCTTCTTTATATGTCAAATGATGAACCCCACATCTCTCCAATAGACTTGAATGCCCTTTAAATCAGTCAATTGACCTAGGGTTGACCTAGGGTTGACCCAGATGAAACCCTAGTTGACTGCCTTCAGCTGTAGTTCTTGTGCTCTCATCAATGACTTGTCTCCTTCTTTAAATGACTTTCTAAGTCTCTCATAATGTCTAGATACTCTCCATGCCTTCAACTCACAGCTCACAACCCTCTTGTTGACCCTCAGATACCCTCAGCTAGGAGATGGACCCAAGGCTTGATCTGCTGAACTCTCTGCTTTCAAATTCTTTCTTGATGACTTGAATGAGATTGAATTGGGATAATAACCTCTGGATAGGCCTCTAGAGATGAGAATAATGCTTGATCCCCTGTTGAATGACTTGTTATGCTTATGCTATGCAGATGGTTAGGCTATGTACATGACTCTATATGCAAATGCTAATGATATTGAAACATAAACCAAGTGAATAAGGTTGAGCAAATTTTAGGGTGCAACACCCTTGGTTTGCACTTTGAGTTTGACTTGAAAGAGATGCCACTTTGAGAACCTTTTGTGCTTTCTTTTTGCATGATCACTTTGATGCTCTTGGTTGAGATTTCTTCTTGTGTTGCTTGCTTCCCGAGCCTATTCTCCCATCATCATCTTGATCATTCCTTCTTCTCTTTCTTATTTGCTTTCCTTTTGAGTTTAGTGATTGATGCTTGAATGGTTGTAGGAATTGTGACTTCTCCCATTGCATCTCACTTTTCCTTGGATTTGTTTGAGTGCTTTTGCTTGCATTCTTATTTTGTTTTGCATCTCTTTGTTTGCATTTAATAGGTTGAGATGTGCTTGTGGTGGTTGCTGCCCCACACATTTTCCTCCCTCTTTTCTTTGTGTTTCATTTCATGTTTGCATCTCTTTCTTTCATCTCACTTGTGATTGATTTATCTCATGTTTACTTGGTTTTCTTTTCCATGATCCCTTAGGATTCCTAGTCCCTTTGGGAGTAGGAGAGACATTAAGTGTTAAATCCAAGCATGCTAACATTAGGATAGTCTTTTCCCTCTTGATCTAAATCATAGGAGCACATTGCATGATAACATTAGGGTTGAGTTAGTTTCCCCTTAGTTGTGTCTTCTCTCTTCTCATCTCAAAACTTCTTCAAGACACATAATAATGGATAATAAGTGTTGTACGCTACAAGCCTTAAGCATTTGGGAAATGGTGATTGGGGGGCCTCCTCTCAATTTTCTAGAGTGTTTAGGGTATGCCCTTTGGGCGATATGCGACGCATTCGCTCCTAAGTCATAGTCTTTAGTGCAACATGAATTACAAACACAATTCAGTTCACTTCTTCATAAAAGACTCAAAAACAAACATCAAACTTTTTTATCCTTCGGGATTAATTGAAAACCATTTTCAAAGAGAGTGTTGTTAATTCTTGGTTCTACCACAAACAGGTAACGCCTAAGTCTCCAATGGTTGAGTAGCAATATACCTAACTTCTAGAACTAAGGTTTAACCCTACTCGGTTAAAACACTTGAACCAACCTGTGGTCGTGTCACCCCAAACTACGTTTGCTCTAATTTCTCATACCAGATTAGGATACGTAGGCACAAGAAGACGATGTCTTGGCGAGCAACCTCCCCCACTTTCACCCGTAGTTTTCCAAACTACGTTAACTCTGACTTTCCCGTTGCACGAGGGAGTATGTAGGCATAGAGCGGCGATGCTCTATCGAGTCTCTTTTCTTTTCTTTTGTCCCTGTGGCCTGTAGCTTAGATAGATTAACACCCTTTTAGATAGATAACAAGCGTGGATCCCGATGAGTACGACGGACGTGAGGGGTGCTCATACCTTCCCCTTGCGTAACCGACTCCCGAACCCAAGGCTTGGTTGCGATGACCTATCTTCTCCCTTTTTCGTAGGTTAAATCTGGCGAAACATGAAGAAGAAGAGATGTTACTAATGGTCACAACAAGAGACGAAGAGAGATTCCAGGACAAGTGGTACATGGACTCAGGATGCTCATCACACATGACTGGAAGGAAAGATTGGTTTGTCAACATGAAGCCCTCGTTGAAGAACACGGTGAAGTTTGCAAATGAAAACATTCTAGTAGCTGAAGGTGTTGGTGTTGTTCAGATTGTGAGGAAGGATGGAAAGAAATCAATAATTTCCAATGTGTTATACATACCAGGCGTGAAAAGTAACCTGCTCAGTACAGGACATCATGTCGAAAGGAACTATAAGGTAGTTTTTGAAGACAAGATGATGAAAGTACTCGACGCAGCTAGTGGGTTGATCTTGAAGGTTCCAATGTCTCATAATAGGACCATCAAGATTGAACTCAGTGTGATGGAGCACAAGTGCCTAGCAACTGGAGCCAGCAGAGATGAGTGGTTATGGCATTTTCAACTAGGACATCTCAACTTCAATGACATCAGAGAGCTAAAGAGAAGAAATATGGCTTCATAATTACCTGAAATCAACATTCTAAGTGAAGTCTGTGAAGAGTGTGTTCAGTCGAAACAACACAAGAATAGCTTCAGCAAGGATGCAGGAAGGAAGTCGAAGGCAATTGTGGAAGTTATATACTCTGATGTATATGGTCCAATCTAGGTGGATTCGATTGCAGGAAACAGATACTTTGTCAAATTTATTGATGATTACAGTCAAAAGTTGTAGACTTACTTCATCGAGACGAAAAGTGATGTGATCGAGGTATTTGTCAGATTCAAATCTATGGTCGAAAGGCAGAGTGGTCGAAAGATGAAAATTTTGAGGACTGATGGTGGTGGAGAGTATGTGTCGAAAGAGTTCGATGCATTATGTGAAAAAGAAGGGGTGGTGCATGAGGTGGTGCCACCCTACACTCCACAGCAAAATAGAATTGCAGAAAGAAAGAAATGAACCATCATGAACATGGTGAGAAGTATGTCGAATGGAAAGCATTTACCTAAAGAATTATGGGGAGAAGAGGTTTCAACAGTAACATATATCTTAAATAGAATTCCGACAAAGAAGCTTGAAGAAATCACACCATAATAATGTTGGTCGGGTGGCAAACCTAACCTCATTCACTTGAAGGTGTTTGGATCTTTAGCACATAGACATGTTCTAGATCAGTTGAGAAGGAAGCTTGATGACAAGTTGAATCAGATAATTTTGATAGGATATCATTCGATTGGAGGTTACAAGTTGTTCGACCTAGTGAATAGGCAGGTTGGGATCAGCAGGGACATGATCATATATGAGGTTAAAAATGGGATTAGACTGAGAATGTCAAGAAGGATTCGGTGAGAATCTCTTGTAAAGAACCAGCTACTGAAGTCGAAAGAGAAGTTCGACAAGAAGAGGTCAGAGGTGAAGCAGGCCGAAGCAGACCTCAACGAACAAGACACATGCCTGCAAGGTTTCAAGAATGTGTGAATACGTCATATGATGTGATCGATGAAGAAGGTGAGTTGGTATACTATGCTTTTTATGCAGATGCTAAACCAGTCAATGCAGCTGAGACATTAAAGGATTTGAAGTGGGTGAAAGCTATGAATGAGGAGTTATAGTCCATCAAATTCAATAACACTTGGTCACTTGTCAAATTTCCTCAAGGCATGAAGGAAATTGATGTGAAATGGGTTTACAAGATGAAAGTGAATCCTACATGCGAGGTAACTCGACACAAGGCGAGACTTGTAGCGAAAGGGTTTCTTCAGAAAGAAGGAATAGACTTCAACAAAGTGTTTGAACCTATTGCTAGGATCAAAACAATCAGGTTGGTTGTTAGTCTAGCAAATATGAATAATTGGCACACATGTCAGATGGATATGAAATGTGAATTTATTAATGACCCCTTAGAAGAAGAAGTTTATGTCGCACAACCAACTAGGTATGTGAAACGAGGCGAAGAAAGAAAGGTGTACAGGATGCATAAAGCCCTGTATGGACTTAAGCAAGCTCCAAGAGCTTGGAATATGAAGATCAACATCATGTTAGCTATCAACTTGACAAAGAATCCAATAGCATGCGGTCAAAAAAACACATCGAAATGAGGTTTCATTATCTTCGAGAGCATGTAGCAAAAAGGAAGATGAACTTGGAACACAGCAGAACTGAGAATCAGATTGAAGACATCATGATGAAGGGAATGTCAGCTGAAGTGTCCAAGAAGGTAAGGTCTATGATGAATGTAGATAGTTTAGACACAATGAATTAGGTGGTGTGTTGAATATCTAATTCATTTTTTAGAAAGATTAGATTTGATATAGAAAGATCAGATTTAATTTAGAAAGATTGGATTAGATATTTTTATGCTTTTATAGTTTGGGCTTTATCTTGATATGCAAGTTAACTAAATCTATAAATAGGGAGGAACCCTTATCATTGTAATAATCAAATTTGATAATCACGGTTTTGCAGTTGTAAAATGATAATAAAATTCCACGGTTGTGGGCAGAAAGTTCTTTGCAGAAAATTATTCATCTTCTTCTCCAACATTTTATTTCTTTATTTATTTTGTTCATTGTCATTACGTGAGTGGTAACAATCTTGAGATTAAGATTGAACGAAAATTTTCATAAATCATGATTTAATTCCCACAAAAATGGCATTAGTGGTTTATTATGGTGATCTATTTGTTGGCTAATTTGGTTGTGTTGGAATGAAGTGTTTTTTATTAGAGGTTTTAAGAATGTAGTTGATAGACCTAAAATATACTGTTTATTTGACTCGATTTCACACACGTCATTTAGTATTTTATTTCTGTTTTCTTGTATTATGCCTTTGTTTTGTTTCTTTTTCAGGTTTTTGTATTTTTAAAGCTACTCGAGAAGAAATGAAGAAAAATGAGCTAAAAACCCTACTTTCTAAGGAATTATACACATGGCTTCCACCATGGAGGGCGCCATAGGGGATGCCACACATTGGATAGAAGCCAACTGCTGACAACTGCCACGTCTCCCACTCCTTTCCACCCTAGTTCATGTGGCGGGCGCCACCTTCACACGACCATTTCCCTACCAAAAGGAGTTTGGGGGCATTCCTGTCTTTACCTGTACTTTCCTACCACTATAAATAGAAGAGTTCTGTTTCATTTCAAATCATCCAAGCTTAGAGAACAGAACTTAAGCCATAAATTTCACCTGTTGTAAAGTGATAAACTTCTCACATCGAGGGGTTATCACACTGTGTAATTGAGTCTGTAATCGAGTTTGGAGCACTTGGGTAGAAGTTAATTCTGCCGCCATTTTATTTCATTATTTTTACTTCCAGTTGTACAAGATTTTAAAGCCTCTCGTTTAGAGCAGGTTCCTGTCTATTTATTGCCTTTTATTTATTTACCCGCCTTTATTTCCCGCACCCTTTATTTCTCGCACCGCACTTTATTTACTCGCATTTATTTACCATGCTTATTTACTTTACCATGTATGGCTAAATCTTAAAGGCTAGGATGCAAGGATTGTAGTTATAAGAGTATTCCATACGGCTGTCAGTAGAATTACTTAAGGGTTGTTTTAACTTTTAACACTTATTTTCTGTACTTAAAATTTGTTGGGTAAGATTGAAAGTCGTCCAACTTTTAGATAAATTTGGTTAGTTTTAACTGATCCAAGGAAGCGAAAGCGCTTGGCTCAATTAATTAGGAATCTTTAATGTTTAAGAAAACTGATTTTAAAACTGTTTTCGGACGCGTTTATTGATTTAAAGTCCGGTTCGCAAGAACCTCTCTTTGTTAGAAATTCTAGGTTAAAATACTTTTTAACTAAGTCAAGAAACTATATTTCTTAAAAATAGGTTTATTAATCCTAACGCAATGCACACCTTTTTATAAGTGACAATAAGAGGGGTCGATTAGGGATAAACTCGGCTCTGAATACGCGAAAGCGATAGTTCCCATTAAATTAGTTCTTTTCATGAGTAGAAAATATTACCCCATAAGGAATCCTATATGTACACATCTGGAATACGACGTAGCTATATGAATTGATTCTATGCCAGTTGCTTTATTATTGAATTTATTTTCGCACTTTAATTTTATTTCGCACAACCCAATCCTTTATTTGACTTGCCTTAGATAAACACCATAACAATAGTAATCGATAGATTAACGTTTGGTATCTATGGGATCAATAATTTTTTATATTACTTTGACGTTATTCGTGCACTTGCGAGTCGCCCATCAAGTTTTTGGCGCCGTTGCCGAGGACCAATTACGTCAAAATTTTGTACCCTATTGTCACACCGTCTAGACTAAGGCTATACCCACTAGTCAATGCGAAGAACTCGCAGCACCGGTACCCTTATAGATACTTTAGAGGAACCTGAATGTTACACTCGCGCTCGTATTTTATTTCGTAGAATTAAGAGAGCTATGGACGCAGACTGTAACCAAAGACCCCTTAAGGATTTCGCCCAACCATCTAATGACGAACCTAGCTCTAGTATTGTGAACCCCAATATTCCTGCTCACAATTTCGAGCTAAAACCATCCCTATTAAAATTAGTGCAACAAAACCACTTCGCGGGACTCGCTACCGAGAACCCGAACCAACATTTAAAAACTTTTATCCAACTAGCTAACACTTTTAAAACTTGGGAAGACCTTAGGAGAGAAAAAGCCCTTACGTGGTTAGATTCCCTTCCAGCCAATTCTATAACAACTTTGGAAGACCTTAGGAGATTTTTCCTCGCTACATATTTTCCCCCGGGCAAAACAGTTGTTCTTAGGAACCAGATAACCAGATTTACCCAAAACCAAGGTGAATCTCTCTTCGAGGCTTGGGAAAGATATAAAGACCTGTTGAGAATAGGTCCTCACCATGGCCTAGAATCATGGCTAATCATTCACATCTTCTATAATGGACTTCATTATAACACAAAGATGACCATCGACGTCGCCGCAGGTGGCTCCCTGATGAATAAACCTTACCTTGAAGCTTGCGCTCTCATCGAAGATATGGCCAAAAACCATTGTTAATAGGGGATAGAGCGAGCGACGGTGGAAATGAAAGAAGCCCAAGGAGGAATACATGAGATAAGTTCTATAGACATGATGCAAGCCAAAATGGACGCTTTAGCCCTTAAAGTAGAACATATGTACGCGAACCCAGTAGCTGCAGCTGCAGTTTCAACTAACTGCAAACTATGTGGTACTCAAGGACACCAATCGGCAGAATGCAATCTGCTGAATGAAACTCATTCAGGAGAGGTCAACTATACCCAAGGAAACCCATTTTCAAACACCTATAACCCTGGATGGAAGAATCACCTAAACTTTTCCTACAAAAATAACAACCCTATCCAAAACCCTGCACCCCCGAGACCGTCCGGTTATCAAGCTCAAAGACAAAACCCGCCTATGCAAGTTGTGCAACCTAAGCCGAACCTTAAGAAAATCATGGAAAACTTTATTACGGCTCAGACCCAGCAAAACAAAGAATTCTTAAACCAGAACATTCATGTGAATGAATTGATTACATAGTTAGGAACCAAAGTAGACCAAATAGTCACCCATAATAAGATGCTTGAAACCAAGATATCTCAAATAGCTTTAAAACAAGCTCCTGAGACTAAAATAGGAGGACAGCTCCCTGGTCAACCTCAACAGAACCCCCGAGGGCAAGCCAATGCAATCACCTTACGGAGTGGGACCGCTTACGATGAACTAGTTAACCCGATATTGAGCGAACCCAAGACTCCTAAAGAAAGCATGGTACCCACGAGCGAAGTAGAAGAACCTATAGGATCTGAAAAGCAGAAGAATAAGGACAAAACTAACGAACCACCACCACCATATAAACCTCCCATGCTCTATTTACAAAGACTAAAACAAACCAAGATCAATAACCAATATCAGAAATTTATCAAAGTCATAGAGAAACTTCATGTGGAAATCCCTTTCACAGAAGCCATCACCCAAATACAGTCATATGCAAAATTCCTCAAAGACATCCTTACCAATAAACGTAGACTTGACGATCCAAAACCCTTAGAATGTGATTCCATTTCTGAAAATAAACTTGCCAAGAAGGAAAAAGATCCTGGAAATTTCTCCATACCTTGTATTTTGGGAAGTCATGTATCAATAAAGCTTTTATAGATTTAGGAGCTAGCGTAAGCCTTATGCCCCTGGCAGTTTTTGAAAGATTAAAACTGGGAGAATTACAACCTACGAAGATGTCACTTCAATTAACCGACAAATCCGTCAAGTATCCAGTTGGCATATTGGAAGACGTCCCCGTTGGGATCGGTCAGTTATTTATTCTGACCGATTTTGTTGTCATGGACATTAAAGAAGATGATGACATTCCAATCCTTCTAAGCAGACCATTCTTATCAACCGCTGGAGCCATAATAGATGTCAAGAGATGGAAGTTGACTTTTGAGGTAAGTGACGAAAAGATAGAATTCAGTCTGTCGAAGATTCTTATGGCACCAGTATTTGGAGATGCATGTTATGCCATAGACATCATCGATGAATGTGTTAGGGAGCTAGAATTAGAAGAAACCATCAGACTACCTTCAACCTTCATAATGGAGGACGATGGATTTATAGACCCTACATTGATGATAACTTGTACGAATGTTTATCCCTTACCCCAGATCCTTAAAAGGGGATTTAAAAAACCAGCTTTAGAACTTAAGGAACTTCCTAAGAATCTAAGGTATGAGTTCTTGGATGAAGAAATGAACCACCCAGTTATAGTCAGTGCTACCTTAAACCAGGGAGAAACGGACCAACTCTTATTTTTCTTACGCAAATATCACTCTGCCTTAGGATATAACATCTCTGATCTAAAAGGTATAAGTCCATTCATGTGCATACACCGAATCTCACTCGAGGAAGACTTAAAACCCTCTAGAGAACATCAGAGAAGGATAAACCCTATAATGAGCAATGATGTAAAGAAGGAAGTTCTCAAGTTACTAGAAGCAGGTATAATTTATCAGATCTCAGATAGTAAGTGGGTAAGCCCTGTACATGTAGTACCTAAGAAGGGAGGCATCACGGTTGTGCAGAACGAGAAAGGAGAACATGTAGCTAAACGGATAGAAGGAGGATGGCGTATGTGTATAGATTATAGGAAATTAAACAAAGCTGCTAGGAAAGACCATTTTCCCCTACCATTTATAGACCAAATGCTGGAATGTTTGGCCAGACACTCCTATTTTAGCTACCTGGATGGATATTCAGGATTTTTCCAAATACCCATACATCCAGAAGACCAAGAGAAAACTACCCTTACATGCCCTTATGAAACTTTCGCCTACAGGCGAATGCCTTTCGGTCTCTGTAACGCACCTGCTACTTTCCAACGTTGCATGATGGCGATCTTTGCAGATTACCTAGATGTAATCATGGAAGTATTCATGGATGATTTCTCAGTATGCGGTCTTGATTTCAACAATTGTCTCACAAACCTTGAGAAGATCCTGAAAAGATGTGTTGACGTCAACCTAGTGTTGAACTGGGAGAAATGTCACTTTATGGTCACCGAAGGTATAGTTTTGGGACATATAGTTTCCGAGAGAGGTATCGAAGTAGATAAATACAAAATAGAAGTGACCGAAAACCTTAAACCCCCTAACACTGTCAGAGAAGTCCGAAGTTTTCTTGGACACGCTGGTTTCTATCGGCGTTGTATTAAAGACTTCTCTAAAATAACCAAACCTTTAACCGGCCTCCTAATGAAAGATGTTAAGTTTAACTTTGACGAAAAATGCCCGAAAGCATTTTTCTTTCTAAAACAAGCCCTGATCTCGGCACCCATCATTCAACCTCCGGATTGGGACCAACCATTCGAAATCATGTGTGACTCTAGCGACTATGTTGTAGGAGCTGTTCTAGGGCAAAGAAAGGATAAGAAATTACATGTTATATACTATGCCTGTAGAACCCTAGATGCTGCTCAGCTTAATTACGCTACCACAACGAAGTTATTGGAAGATTTATGTGCCCGTAGCCACACTTGATTTTCGTGTATTTCTTTATATCATTTTTATGCATTGATATACTGACCACCGCCAAGCTTTGTGGTTGGGGTCACGCCTTTTGCTTCAGCTGTATTCGATCACTGTTGTACGCTGCCCACGCTAAGTCGAATCTTGAAAGCAAGCGACTTAGGCAAAAATTAGGGTACCCCGCTGGACTTCAAAACTGAAGAAACTCAAGAGAGTTAGTCCAGGCGAAAGTTAGGGGAGAACGAAAAAACGAAAAGCGAAAAGGATTACAAAAGAAAAATCCCCAAATGAGAACGAAATCGTGTGGCTCCGGACGCCCAAAGACGAAAAGCGAACGAATGTCACTCCAAAAAACTTGTGGTTTCCTGAACCGTCACTCCTGTCATATAACCTTTGAAAGGTGAATGCTAAGGTCGAATTAGCTGAACGTAGGATTCGAGAACATCATGGAGAATGGGTGGGTTAAAATGAATTTTGAACCTTTATCCTTTCTTTCTTAAACTGTGAACCTGGCCACGTTACAACCTTTAAAAGACCTTATTGAAATAGGTTTGTTTCGAGAGTATACTTCGGTAAAGATCGCATCGGAACCGACTCTTAGATAGGATTCTCAATACAGCGTTGTTTTAGTATTTACATGTTGATGAATGATTTCATATATTTTATGTCATAAATTTTTTTCCAGTGAACAGGAATGGATTTTGAAAATTGCCATATGCATTGCATTTGATATGTCTTTTATGCAGAACAGTTTATTTTACTAGCGAGTAAGCGCTTGACAGCAGGAAAGTTCCCATGATGGAACGATCAGATCAGGATAGAATGTAGAACGCCTGAGTATGCCGGTGAACCGGGGCAAGCTATGTCAAATGATCATAGCATGAGAGTCAGCCATCCGAAGGTCAAATAATTTGGGGCAATCAGGTCGAGATTTGATGAATCTCTCGCAGCCAGGGTGTCTCTCCATAGATCAGCCCATGAGGGGCAAGGTCATGACGAGACTGGGGCATGCAACCCGAAGGCGCCGAAGCTATCCTTATCCTGAAGGTTATTAACTTGAAGCACCTCCGTGAGGTTCATAGTGCTGAAGCCGTTCGTATCAAACTACCAGAGGCCAGAGATCTCAGGTTTCCTGTCGAGAGGATGTGACGAAGATCCCACAGGCTAGGGAAAAGTTGGAAACGATGGAGTCGTCCCTATCCATATCATCAGAGCCAGATAAGTAAGGATGAGTCCTTTCATGATACCGATTCTGGGGCAAGCCGTCTCAGGTTTGTCTCATGGAAAGATTGCTTTATCCGCGAATTAAACTAAGCCAGGGCAGTTCCTCAAGCAGGTATATTTTCCCCCAAGTCAAAGTTGAAAGTCGGAGAATCGGGCCGTCACCCTTATCAAATAACTTGAAAGTTTCATGGTCCAGTCTTGTCTGGCTAACCCTCAAACCATTTCTCGTCCAGTATATGTCAAAATGTTGAACCAGTCCCCGTCTGGTCCCTTCTTTTGGTAGTTCGTTGTTTAACCAGTCCTTGCACGGAAAACACAATTGCAAAGACCAATCCTTGTTTGGCAAACTCGAAGTCAATCTTGTTTGATATTCGAGCCAGATATCCAGTCCCTGTCTGATATCCATAATCCAAAATCAGTGCCTGTCTGATCCCTAACCCGAAAATCAATCCTGTATGATATTCGAACCAGATATCCAGTCCTTGTCTGATATCCATATTCCGGAATCAGTCCTGTCTGATATTCTTACCCGAAGTCAATCTTGTTTGATATGCGAGCCAGATATCTAGTCCCTGTCTGATATTCATAATCTGGAATCAGTCATGTCTGATCTCCTTACCCGAAGTCAATCCTGTTTGATATTCGAACCAGATACCCAGTCCCTGTCTGGTATCCATAATCCGGAATCAGTCCTGTCTGATCTCCTTACCCGAAGTCAATCCTGTTTGATATTCGAACCAGATATCCAGTCCTTGTCTGATATCCATAATCCGGAATCAGTCCTGTCTGATCTCCCAACCTGAACTCAATCCTGTTTGATATTCGAACCAGATATCCAGTCCCTGTCTGATATCCATAATTCGGAATCAGTCCTGTATGATCCCCAAACCTGAAAATCAATCCTATTTGATATTCGCACCAGATATCCAGTCCCTGTCTGATATCCGAAACCAAAAATCCACGCTGATGCCGGAGATTATTTCTTGTCTGACGACTCGACCTATGACACCAATTCTTGTCTGGTGGTTCACCTATGAATGCTAGTACCTGTCTAGTACTTCCCCGTTTAAATCCACTTTCATTGGTAACCTTCTGTTCAAGGTTCAGCTCCAGCTTGGAAAACCGTTTCAGAATCCAGTGCTTGTCTGGCCTGCTCTTCTTTCAAAAATTAATCCCTGTTTGATAAGCCCTCGACCGGTAGTCAGTCCGCGTCTGACCTGCTCCATTAAAGTCCATTTCTAGACTAATGTCCAAGTGGTACATTCTTCTAAGCAGGATGATTCCTTCTTCCCCAGCGAGTTCAGCAGTGGTTCCCCATGGAGTCTTAACGTGGGATTGTGAGCATTGATATGTCTCCCAGAGTAGAGAAGATTCTCCCCAACCGGATGCATCCTGAGGAAGGATCATCAGTTCCCCAGCTGAGTCATGCACTGAAGTGTATGTTCATCCCCAGCATTGGGTCAGTGTGCAGTTTTCTCGTAGAAGACTATTCGCAAGTATGCGGCTTCCAATAGTTCAGATTGAAGTCTCCAGCAGAATTGAAATTCCCCACAAAGTTGTACTCTCACCGGCAGGTAGGAGTGATTCCAGCGTCCGGTTACCATCCTCAGCCGAGTTTGCAGTTCCCCACGAGAGTCGAGTCCTTGGAGAGCGTTCAGGCCATAATTGGTTTTCCCCAGTAGAGAGTACTGAATAGTCGATGCTGTATTTCCCCATCGGAGTCGTTATTGCCAGGAAAGTTTTTTCCGCGAAGGCCGTGCAGTTTATTTCTACGACTGACATCGTTTTCCTCAGCAGTGGTGGTTCGTACGCCCAGTTGAGCGGGTTCAGGTTCTCGTAGAACTTTGTTCCCCTGCAGCAGTCGCCTGGAGTTCGTTTCCCCAGGTTTTGTCCAATTGAGATTGGTGTGACTTCTTCTCCTCGGCAGGATGATTCCTTCTTCCACCAGAGTGGTTCTTTCTCCTTGACAGGAGGATTCTCCCTTCAGCATTTATTTTGCTGATGGGGTCGTAGCATTTTGCATGATTGCGTAGCATCTACCCTAAACGCATAGCATTTTCACCGTGTGGAGCATTACGCCATGGTCAAACATATGCATACGAAACATGAGCTAGGTCGTTACCGTTCTTGTTTTGCAGGTGTTCCTCCGCAGAATAGTTTGCTCAAGATGATTCTTGAAGTCTCCAGCGAAGTTGATTGCTTAAGATGATTCTTGACTTCCCCAGTGAAGCCGCCAGAGTTGGTTGCTCAAGTTGATGCTTAGAGTCCCCGGCAGAGTGTTTGTGCAGGATGATTCCTGAAATCTCCAGCAGAGTTATTGGTTCAGAGTGATTCTTGAAGTCCCCGGCGAAGTTATTTGTTCAAGATAATTCTTGATTTTCTCAGTCGAGTTTATTTGTCCAGAATGATTTCTGAATCCCTGAAGCAGAGTTACTTGATAGTTCTCCAGAATCCCCAGCGGAGATGTGTCGTCCCCAACAGGTTTTAAACAGGGGAGTTGAAATTTCCTTGAAGACTTGATGATTGAAGTCTGGCACTAGTGGCAAATCTCCTGACTTACTGATGAAGGCCAACTACGATGTCGAAGTAGTTCTCCTAGCTGACGCAGAGTGTCTGACGGTAAAAGATTGTGTATCCTTATTGATCCGTGAATGACTAAGGATCTCATTTCAAGACTTACTGATGAAGTCCGACTGCGAGGCCGAAGCAGTTATCCCAGCTGACCCGGAGTGCCCGACGACAATAGTTTAGATATCCCTATTGGGTTCATGATTGACCGAGGATTCTATTTCAGACTTACTAACAATGTTTGGCTGACGCCCGAGATGTTCTTTGAATGCCAGATGGCATAATTAACTTGATTGTTAAAAAAGTTCCTAATGACCTGATGAGTCCCGAGGAATCCTTCTGTCGCAGAATTCCTGACGAAAATACCAGCTATGTATCACCGGTTACCGAGTGACCAGTGATCCCTTGATGACTTGAGGAAGAAGCTGCACCGAAATCTGATAATCATCCCGACGGAGATTTGAGAGTATCCCTTCACCAGTTACCGAGTAACCGGTGATCCCTTATTGACTTACTGATGAAGTCCGACAAAGATGTTGTCGACTAGCGACACGATGAGTCCATAGGTGGCGATAAGGAATTCTTCTGCAGTGGCGCAGAATGCCCGACGGCATAATCAGCCATCATTCACCAGTTACCGAGTAACTGGTGATCCCTTATTGACTTACTGGTGAAGTCCGATAAAGATATTGTCGACGTTCCTAGCGACATGATGAGTCCATAGGAGACGATAAGGAATCCAGCTATCCTTCACCAATTATCGTGTGACCAATCTCCCAGCAGAGTTGTCGTGCAACTGTCATGCTCAGTTTCGAAGATGTTCCTACCAATCAGAATACCGTTTACCTGTACGGTTGGCAAATCATCAACCACCATGTAACCGGTGATCCCTTGATGAATTGAGGACGAAGATCTATGTTGAAATCAGAGAATCATCCTGGCGGAGATTCTGATCAGTATTTCCCCAGCTAGTCGCCGTGCAACTATTATTTATGTTTCCGAAGATTTGTCCCCATCAGAGTACCGTGTACTTGTGCAGTTGGCAAACTTCCGGGTTTGTGGGTATTCAACCATCTTTTACCTTGATTGTTTGAGAGCTGTTCACTTCTCACCCAGTCAGGTCCAAGCCGTTTGAATAGGGGCAGCTGTTGCACCCCAAAATTTTCCCAACTTTTCTTTACCTAGCTTATGTTTCATTTCATTCACATCAGCATTATCATTTGTATTTCATTGACATGTATGCAGGAGATCAAGAGGTATGATTACCAATCAAGAGCTATACAAGATTATGAAGCCAGGTAAGAAGGTTATTCAGATGTTCAAGGGTTGATATCCTTGTCAGAGAAGTTAGAAGATCCTCAGAGAGAGTGATTGAAGCCAAGTGTGTAGGTCTCTTAACTTGAGAGTTGGGGGAAGCCATCAGATGATTCTGAGGTCATGAAGTTGTACTTGAGGTCTTAAGAGAGCTCATGAGAAGTGTTGAGGTTAATGTGGGAGCTCAGACAAGTCCTTATGCAAGACTAAGAAGCCTCAGCCATGATTAGTGCAGCTAGGGTTTAACTGGGTCAACCCATAGTCAACTGAGGATTTGAAAAAGGTTGAGACTTAATTCAAGAGCCATGTGACCATGGATTGATACATTGAGATGTTCTAAGGATGATTCCAAGGTTAACTCATCATGATTGAAGAGTCTGAGAAGTTTCAGGCTTGGGTTTCTAAGACTTGACAGTGTAAAATCCCCGGGCTTGACCCCTGACTTCCAGGCCATTTAACTTAAGATATGATTGTCATCTCATCTTGACCCTAGCATGATTGTTGTAGGGAATGATCTTAGCCTTAATTTGAGTACTAGAAGTCCTTGATAGGGTTTATAGAACTCATGTTATGAGCCAGACAAGTTACAGGTCATCTGAGGCATGTGAATTTGGAGCTTGAAATTTACCCAACTTGCATGACACTTTTTCCCTAGAAGGATGATTCCTATGAACTTTTGGTCAACATAAATGTGTCTCCTTATTCTCTTATGTTTCTAAAGAGTACTAGAAGTCCATGATTGGATTTGTAGAACTCATGTTATGGCTTTGACAAGTACAGGGTATTTTGGGTATTTGGACATTACAGGTCATTTTGAACTATAGGTCAATTTCACTATCTTGCAAGCCTCAAATGGATTTTTGTTCAACATGAAATTTTCTCAAAATGCTATTTTTATCTTAGACAAGTATCAAGAGTCCATTGATATGTATTATATCAAGCATTGGTTGAAGAAAATTCATATAAAGACCATTTTAATGAATTAAAATGTAAAAATTCAAAACAATTGGAAATGAGATGTTTTCAGGATAAATTTGTGATCATTTTGATTGGAATTGACATTCTAAAGAGATTGGCATCATCACAATTTTGAATTGAAGTGCATAACACGACCATATGGAGTCTTGCTTCATAATGAAGAAACATACCAAGTACACCCCATGGATTGAAATCAATGAGGGGAAACTATGCCTTTGTACTCCACAACTGTTAAGTAAGTAAATTGGACTGAAATTGAAGTAAGATCAAGGCCAAAACATGCACACCATCATTGGAATTTTGGAAGGAAAGTGAAAATGGAAAATCTTAAATTGGGCTTGGTTTGGGCCTCCAAATTGGTTAAACTGAATATAAATTGAATGTGGATCATTCTGAGAAGCTTCTAGTGTCAAATTCAGTTGAGAATCCATTGGAGCAATTTGGTGAAAGAGCTTGAAACTTGATTTTGGGTTTTGGAGATTCAGAGAGTTTCAACAGGAATTGGTTATCAAGAAACCTTCATCATCATTCCCTGAAGCAATCTGCACTTGTTGGAGAAGAATTGAGGCCTGAAACCACTTGTAATTGAAGCTCCAACTCAGGTTTCCATTTCTCAAAATTGCACTTAATTTACACGTTTTTGTCATCTTAGATTCATGTGGCTAGGTTGTAATTAAGATATAGATGGATTCTGGATAGTAAATTTGAGGTTTAGTGACAAATTAGGCTTGGATCCATTTTCGGTTTGGACATAGATTTCTCTGGTCTTGAGTTTTTAGCGTGATTGAGTGGTATAGTTGTAATCCTCATGGAATTTCCTTCAATTTTCATTCAAGAATCATGTGGATTGGTTGAGTATTGAGCGAGATAGGAGTTCGTGAGTTTCGCCGGCAAAGCTCCGGCCATTCGCGGCCGGAATCTACACTTTCCCTCCCTTGTTATTTCAAAATGAGGAAGACATAATCATCACCGTTCAAGCATAAGGAAAAAGAGGACTAAGTCAGCAATCCTACGCTTCAGACCGAGCCACGTCGCCCCCTCCCAAAACTGTGTCGTTTCAATTAGTGAAGGTCACAAGCTTATTTCAGCGCGCTACATGAACCTAGAGGGCTTCGGTTCGATCCCTCGCAAAGTCATTTTTGCTTAATTGTGAGAACTGATTAATTGATTAAGGGTTTTGGGCTTTGGCTTCTTGCGCTATCCGCGCCCCCCTTGATAGGCCCAAACACAATAACACGTAGAAGCCCTGCTTGTGGCACCCCCCTATCATGTTCAGAATTGAGAAGGAATTTGCTGAGTTGAAACTCAAATGGGCCCAGCGCCCATGCGCTATTAGCACCCCCCATTCTGGGGCCCAGGTGAGATAACACTTGTTTTTCCTGCTGAGCACACCTCCCACCCTTATTTCTTTTAATTTCCTTTTTCTTTATTTTGTTGTTTTAATGCTTGTTAGATTTAATTCCTAAAAAATAGTGAATGTTGGTAATAAATTTTCGAAAATTGGTTGATATAGATTGAGATGTGTAGAGTATTTCCATGCCTTTTATTTTAATTTTCCATTTATTTTGCAATTAGTTTCATATTTTCTAGTGTAATATGCTTTTAATAAATGGAATAATGGTGTGTTGCTTTTGTTCATTTTATTTCTCATCCATATTTCTGAGTTTGATCTTGTAATTTTGTATGCTGATTGTACACATGTTGATGGTATTGTGTAATTTTTGTTATGATTTTTAGATGATTCTAAATAAGTTTTTAGGGTAGTTGTTTAGGAGTGTTCATGAATGGATCCCTTTAGGGTACCCTTGAAACTTTAGACTTAGTTTGAACCTTTTGATTTAGGTTTAACCCCTGATTTTTCTACCATGGAATGTTGATACATGTAGGATAGTATGGTATTTTCCCTAGAATTTTTAGGATTGATTTTCAATTAGTTCCCTATTTTACAAGTTAACTTTAGTTTAGGTGATTCTAACTTAGAGAACTTCATAGGTTAACCTGGTAATTGGCCATTAGATGATTCTAAGTAGTGTATCCCTTCTTGATAGAATGGTAAGTAAGTAGATACCTCATTAGGGTTTAGGAAGAGCCTTAGAGAGTGTTTTCTTTCTTCAAACAAACATGGCTTGCTTTGTGTGCATGCCATTCCCATCCTATGATTCAAAGTCCTCATGTGAAAGCCCATATCTCCTTTGGAGGGATGTATGGCATGTCATAATGAGTAGAACTTTTGAGGATATCTTTCATGGATGCATGGTTGAGTGTCATGATGGATTCCTTAGGTTTCCATCATGCTTCCCATCATCATGTACTCATCTCGTTGACTCTCTTCTCTTTTGGTGAAGCATGAAGATGAAGACCTCTCTTGGAGATGGCTTGAGCTTGGAGTTTGCTTGCAGCTGTTTGGTTGATTGCTGTTTACCTGCTTTGTTGTTGAGCTATTTTGCCTGCTATTTTGTCTGCTGCTCTTTCTGTTTGACTGTTGCTTGTGTGACTTGCTCTTGTTGCATTTATTTCTTCCTTTATCTTTTCAATTATTCATACTTGGATTGAGTTCGAGATGAGCTTGTGGAGGCTCCTGCCCCACACATATTTCCTCCCTCACTTGCATTGCATGCATTTTATTTACAGCTGTTTACTGTTTAGCTGATGCTTTATCTGTTGTTGTATCCCTTTGACGTGATCCCCTAGGAATCTCACTTCCTTTGATAAGGAAGTGATGATTAGAACTTTAGGTTGAAACCTATGCATGATAACTTCTAGGAGTTCCCTGTTTCAAACCTCAACCATAGGATGAATCCTTGGCATGACAACTGTTAGGACTTAATAGTCTCCCCTTAGTTGAGCCTGTTCTCTCTTCTCATCTCGAAACAAATCAAAATACAGTAATAAAGGTTAACTGATGTCGTACGTTACGAGCCTTAAGTTACTTGGGAAATGATTGTTGAAGGGTCACTCTTCAACAGTCAGAATATTTAGTATGGTACCATTAGGGTGACATGCGACGCATTCCCTCTCAGGTCATAGTCTCTAGTGCGATATTGGTTGCAAACATCCATAAAAAACAATTCTTCCGTAAAAAACAGAAAACAAACTTCAAAGCTTTTTGCCCCGTGGGCCCGTAATTCAAAAGAGGCTTTTCTGAATTAAAGAGTGTCGTTAACTCCCAGTTCTACCGCAAATGGTAACGCCTAAGTCTCCAAGGGTCGAGCTGCGTACACCAAACTGTTGGAACTGTTTGTTAACCCTACTCGAAGAAAACAGATGAATCTGATTTCTGTAATCCGAATTATCCCGAACTACGTAAGCTCTGATCTCTCGTATCTGTTGAGAGTACGTAGGCACAATACTGATGTATTGGCGAGCCACCTTCCCCCGTACCCCGTAGTTAGCCGAACTACGTTGACTCTGATTTCTCATTCTCTGATGAGAATACGTAGGCATAAAGTGCGACGCTTTGCCGAGTCATTTTCTTTTCTTTTCAGACCAGCCTTGATAGGTAGATAGTAAATAAACCCGTCAGATAAACACAACAAGCATGGATCCCATCGAGTATGATGGACGTAATGGGGTGCTAATACCTTCCCCTTGCGTAACCGACTCCCGAATCCAGACAATGGTTGCGATGACCTTGTCTTATACCTTTTCGTCAGGTTTTTCCGATCATTTCCTTTCCCGTTCTGAGGGATAAATAACGAAAGGTGGCGACTCTTCTGTTTTGTCGGCACCTTATTTTCGCGGTAGCGACTGCTACCACAGAGAAAGAACTTCTTGCCGTAGTTTTTGCTATGGATAAGTTTCGATCCTATCTGGTAGGATCCAAAATCATAGTTTATAAAGATCATGTTGCCGTCTGTTACTTATTGAGCAAGAAGGATGCCAAACCTAGGTTACTTTGATGGATCCTCCTGTTACAGGAGTTTGATCTGGATATTAGAGACTAGAAAGGCACGGAAAATGTAGTTGCCAACCACCTTTCTAGGCTCGAGTATCTAAAACCAGACCCACTCCCCATTAACGATGATTTCACCTATGACAGGTTAATCGCTAGGATAGAAACCATAGAAGAAAGAAACCTAGAACCTTCTAAGAACCCTGAGAGATCTCTGGCAGTAAGCAATGTACCTTGGTACGCAGATTTTATAAATTACCTAGCTGTCGACATTATACCGCCTGATCTTAATTACCAGCAGAGAAAGAAGTTATTTAGCGATGTAAGACACTTCTATTGGGACGAACCGCTCCTTTTTAAAATAGGCACGAACGGTATTTTCCGCCGTTGCGTCCCAGAAGAAGAAGTAAGAAAGATAATATAACACTGCCACTCTGCACCTTATGGAGGACACTCTAGCACATCTAAAACTCACGCCAAGATTCTTAGAGCAGACATGTTTTAGCCAACAATGTGGTGTGATATACACACCTATATAGCCAAATGTGAATGGTGCCAACGCATTGGAAACATCTCAAGACGTGACGAAATGCCTCTAAGGAACATTCAAGAGGTAGAACTCTTTGATGTTTGGGGTATAGACTTTATGGGTCCATTTATGTCTTCGTTAGGAAACAAATACATCTTAGTTGCAGTTGATTACATGTCTAAATGGACCAAGTCCATAGCCTCTCCCACCAACGACACACGTGTAGTCATTAAGCTGTTTAAGAATTAAATATTCCCTAGATTCGGAACCTCCCGTCTTGTTATCAGCGACGGTAGATTGCATTTCATATCAAGAATCTTCGAAAAACTATTAAGAAAATATGGAGTCAAGCATAGGATAGCAACACCTTATCACCCACAGATTAGTGGCCAAGTAGAAGTATCCAATAGAGAAATAAAACAAATCTTAGAAAAAACGGTCTCTATATCAAGAAAAGATTGGTCTCAAAAGTTACAGGATGCACTATGGGCCTATAGAACCGCCTTCAAAACCCCTATTAGAACAACCCCTTACCAACTAGTCTATGGAAAATCTTGTCATCTCCCCTTTGAATTAGAACACAGGGCCTATTGGGCCATAAAAACCCTAAACTTTGACTATTTGACTGTTGGACAAAACTGCATCCTTGATTTGCATAAACTAGAAGAACTCCGCCAATCCGCCTATAAAAAACGCAATTATATATAAAGAAAGAACCAAGGCCTGACACGATAAGAAGATCATAAAGAAATATTTTCATGTAGGAGACCATGTTCTCCTGTTCAACTCTAGATTACGACTCTTTCCTGGCAAGCTTCGTTCAAGGTGGACAGGTCCCTTTACAATTACTAAAGTTTTACAATTAGGAGCAGTCGAGATCAAGAACCAGTCATGTAGCCCATTCGTTGTAAATGGGCAGAGATTAAAACTCTACGAAGGAGGAGACATTCCCGACGATTACTCCAGCCATACCTTGATTGATCCACCATTACCTACTTCAGACATATAGGTTTTGTTCATCAAGCTAACAACGTTAAACAAGCGCTGCCTCGGAGGCAACCCATGGTTTTCTTTATCTTTCATCCATTTTATTATTTTACTTTATTTTATGCTATTTTCTTTTAAGTGTCAACTGGCAGTCTATGATGATTGTGCTTTCAGGTTTTCTGAGATTTATTTTTCAGGATGCAGCAGCACGATGACATGCACGTCGCCTTCAGAGATGACAGGCAGAGAGAGAGGTACTCGATTCTTCGACAGTGTCCTATGGCACCGACCCAGTATCTGGATCAGGTCTGCATGGAGGCTCTAGGGATCGAGCCCAGCGTACGATTCCTCTATCATCAGCTCCAATGGGGCGAATATGCTGACGAGCTGCACCAGACTTACAGGTGTAGCACCCCAAAATTTTCCTTTCCGTTTTAGCAGCATCTGGCTTTTGTTTCTTTGCATTTTCGCATTCCTGCATTTGCATGGCATTCGTCCTTGAGACAGGGGATCAAGGTTTTCCCGTGGCTCAGTTTTCATCTCAGCACACGAACCTGAACAACGAGCATGAGAGGCTCTGGCATTTATTTTTCCCAACGGTCGGGCAACCGACTTTATTTTATTTTGCAGGGTATTTTTAGCTCAGAAAGCAGCATCCAGGATATCGCAAGCATTTTCATGGTTATAACATTCAAGAGCAAGTTTCAGAAGTTGAACAGAGCTCAAAACAGCAAGAAACAGGCAAACGGGCAGATTTCACTCCAAAAGGCGCCAAAATTCAAATTTTGAAGGTGTTAACCGATTAACCAATATGGTTAATCGATTAACCAAGTCAAAATCAGGTCAAATCTGAAGTTTTGAGGGTGCTAACCGATTAACCTATATGGTTAATCGATTAACCAGTGCAAATTTTTCCTCTGCACGTGAATTTTTAATACAAACCAATTTGGGGTCCAATTTTGGTCATGTGCAAATCTGATTTTCACTTTGGGAAGGATCTAGAACCTATTTGAAATTTGGTTAATTTCATTTTCCCTCCAAATGTCCATTCCTCATTCCAATCCAAATTTTCCAAACCATTTTCCAAACCTTTCATTTGGATCCAAGCCTAAGTGATGTTTAAGTGATCCACTCCAAACCAAAAAAGGAAATCTCTCATAATTCACTCTCATTTTCAGAATTGATCTCATTCTCTCTGAATTCTTCCAACTCCAAAACCTTCACCAAAGCTCTTCTCATTGAGATCATTGATTCTTCATTGGAATCCTTGATTTCTAAGAGCTAAACCTTCACCCGTTCTCTCCATTGAATCAATTTTTTCATCCAATTTTCATACAAAATTGGATCTGAACTTGGAAGTGATTTTGGAAGTGATTATTTGGCTTATTTTGGCTTGATCTTGGTGAATCCTCACTCCTACAACAAGAACACATTTGGATCTTGAAGAATCTACGGTTTTCATGCTCCGATCTGCTTATTTCCAGCAAATCAACACTAACCGAAGCAAATCTCTGCTTCGTAGGTTGGAAATTCTTGATCCGAATCTGTTTTTAGCTTATTTGCATAATCATGTGGATTTTCATATTTGATTGAGTTTTCATGGATTTGATCCATTTGATCCATTATCTTGTTTTGTTAATTTGGTCGTATGTTGTATGAATCACGATTTACTGGTTTAATTTTGTGATTAAGTGATTATGCGATCATTCAGTTGATCGGATAAGTGCTTATTTACTGAACATGCTGCTCTGTTGCTGTTTTTCTGTTGTTGGCACAATGTTAATTGGTTAACACATTTGGTTAACCGATTAACCATTTAAAATATTCAAAATTTTCAAAGTTTTCAAGGTGTTAATCGGTTAACGCCTTGTGTTAATCGATTAACATGTACAAATTTCTAGATTTTCAAACATTTTTAAGTGGTTAATCGGTTAACCTCTAGCGTTAACCGATTAACAATGTGCTAGTGGGTTTGTTTTGCTATTTTTCTTGTTTGTTTGAGTACCGTTTCGCATCGGATCATCGTAGATCAATATGATGCATCAGGAGTGAAATGTTTTGGACATTTTGTCGCTGTTTTTATTGTTTAATCGGGACTTCGTCGACACGCATTTTGTTTTCCGCTTGGATACACATTATATGTGTTGTTCAAAGTGATGATGTATTTGCATGTTCATGTTTTGCTTGCTCTTATTGCATGTTCTTGTCTTTCATATGCATGCTTGAGGTCAAGACGAACTTGTGGTGGCTACTGCCCCACACTATTTTCCTCCCTCACTTCATTCTACTTGTGCATTACGTGTTTGTATTACGTGCATTTCCGTTTGCTCTTCTCTTCTTTTTCTTTGCCATGCTCCCCATAGGATTTCTAATCTCTTTTGAGCTTATGATAGACTTTAGGTTGGAAGCCATGCATGCTAACATTAGGTAGCATTCCCTAACCTCAATCATAGGGCCATTTTGCATGACAACTACTAGGTTTGAGTTAGTCTCCCTTTAGTTTGTCCTCTCTCCTTCTCATCTCCAAATAATTTCAAAATACTTAATAAAGATTAACGAATGTTGTGCGTTATGAGCCTTAAGCTACTTGGGAAATGATGATTGGGTGGTTGCCTCTCAATTGTCTAGAATGTTAGCGTATGTCCTTTGGACGATATGTGACGCATTCGCTCATAGGTCATAGTCTTTAGTGCAACATGAGTTACAAATTAAACTCAAAACACCTCTTCTCTAAAAGACACAAAAACAATTTCAAACTTCTTTCTATCCTTTGGGACCCTTAATAATAGAAAACCTTTTTCACAAAAAGAGTGTTGTTAAGCTTTGGTTCTACCACAAACAGGCATTGTCCCTAACTTCTAGAATGAAGATTTAACCCTACTCGGGTAAAATGTGTTGAACCAACCTATGGTCGTGTTAGCCCTAACTACGTTTGCTCTAATTTCTCATACCAGATGAGAATACGTAGGCACAAGATGGCGATGTCTCGGCGAGCAACCTTTCCCTTTCATCTGTAGTTAGCCGAACTACGTTATTTATCCCTCATAGTGGGAAAGGAAACGATCGGAAAAACCTGACGCAAAAGGTATAAGAGAGGGTCATCGCAACCATTGTCTGGATTCGAGAGTCGGTTACGCAAGGGGAAGGTATTAGTACCCCTCACGTCCATCGTACTTGATGGGATCCACTCTTGATGTGTTTATCTGACGGGTTTGTTACATCTATCTACACTAAAAGGTCTGGTCTGAAAGGAAAAGAAAATGACTCGGCAAAGCGTCGCACTTTATGCCTACGTATTCCCGTCTGGAACGAGAATTCAGAGTCAACGTAGTTCGCCTAACTACGGGGAAAGGTTGCTCGCCGAGATATCGCATATCGTGCCTACGTACTTTCACACGGCATGAAAGATCAGAGCAAACGTAGTTCGGGACACGAGAGACACAGGTTTGTCTTTTTTATCTGAGTAAGGTTAACAGACAGTTCCAGCAGTTTGGTGTATGCAGCTCGACCTTTGGAGACCTAGGTGTTTATCGTTTGCGGTAGAACCGGGAGTTAACAGAACTCTCCTTCTGAAAAGGGTTTCTAAGGGATTAAAGTTCCAAGAGGACAAAAAGAGTTTGACCTTTGTTTTCTGTTTTTTAGAGAAATGTCTTTTATGGATGTTTGCAACTGATATCGCACTAGAGACTATGACATGAGAGTGAATGTGTCGCATGTCACCCAAAGGGTGCCATACTAAACATCCAGACTGTTGAAAAGAAACTCTCCAACAATCCTTTCTCAAGTAGCTTAAGGCTCGTAGCGTACGACGTCAATTAACCTTTATTACTATATTTTAATTTTGTTTGCAGATGAGAAGAGAAAAGACGCACTAAAGGGGAACTGATCCAATCCTAAAGTTGTCATGTAAAATTGATCCTGTGGTCGAGGTTAAAAGGGACTACCTAATGTTATCATGCATGGTTAGAATCCTAATGTCTGTCATAACTTCTCTTGAACAAGAGAAGTCAGAGTTCCTAGGGGAACATGGCAAAGGAAAACAAACAGCAAAAGAAATAACTGTACAGAAACAACTGTAAATAAAATGCATGTAATGCAACACGCAACCAGAAGGAGCCAAGATAAACTTCTAGAGCAAGCAAGCCCAAAGGCAACACACAAAACACAGGCAAGGGAGACAGACTCAACCTTAAGCCAGCAAGCAAAGCCAATCAATAACAGTCAAGCAGAGGGAGACAGACTCAACCTCTAAATGCGGGCAAGCAAAGGGAGCTATTCTCAACCTTTAGGATGCTCTTAAGCCTAGATTACTATATGAGAAACCTAGTCTAAATGCAACACACCAAACAGTCACACAAGCAAAGTAGAGCAGCTAGAGAAAACAGCAGACAAACAGCTCAACAACAAAGTAGATAAATAGCAAACAATCAAACAGTCTGCAAACAAACAACTTCAAGCCATCTTCAAAAGAAGTCTTCATCTTCATGCTTCAACAAGCTCCAACACAAGGGAAGAGAATAAACATCAAGAATATTGGATTGATGATGGGAAGCAGGAAGGAAACCAAGGGAATCCCTCCTGACACTCAACCAGTCATCAGAGAAAGGCATCCTCAAAGGTTCTACCTCTTGTAAAATGCCACACATCCTTCCAAAGTAAAGATGAGGCTTTCACATAGGGACCTTGAATCATAGGATGAGAATGGAAAGCAATCAAAGCAATCCATGTTTATTTGAAGAAAGAAGAAAACAACTAAGCTCTTCCTAACCCTAATTGAACAAGCTTAAAGAAAGCTTCCAAAGGGAGGTCTAAACACCAAATCATGCACCACCAACAAGCAAACAGAAGCTTAAACATGCCTAAAGCACCATCCAAGAAGATTAGAAAACCTATCATGCACTAAAGGCAACCATTGAAGTCAATCTAAGGCAAGTGCTATGTTGAAAGCAACTAAAAACTAGCCTAAGAATTAAATCAACTTAAAATATTAAAACACCTTTTAAAATCTTAAGAAAATTACTAAGGGAAACTACGTATGTTAAGTACCTATGGACAAAGGGTCAGAACCTTAATGTAAAGGGAAGTCACCTAAAGAAATCTTAGATCACAAGGTATCTAATTAAAACCCTAAAATGGAAAGTCTAAAGATCCTAATCCAAAACAGAACCAAATTTTGTCTAAAAAATCTACATTAAATCAGAGGGGATTATGCATCTCTAATCTACCTGCTAGCAAAAATTCAGCCCAAGATTCTATACCAATTGCAAGAACAAAAATCAACAAAATCATGTATCAAATATACAAAATTAAAGGAATTAATAAAAAGGAGAAAAATCAAATTAAATTGAAAAATAAGCAAAAATCAAATGTACGAGCATAGAAAAATCACACATAAAATGAGGATCATGGACATATTTTTAGATTATTTTTCTGATGAAAAATGGATTTAATATGGATTTTAGAATGAAAATTGAATTAAAATAAAAAGAAAATCAAATAAAAGAATTAAAAAACAAATAAAATGCAAAATTAAAAAGGGAGCGTTGCATGGTTGACTGGTCAAGCTGATCTAAGGGCTCACACACTCTCCAACTCAGATGCCACGCCAGCGCCACATCAATTAATGAAACGACTTCGTTTTGGTCCAGAAAAATCAAATCCTCATAATAAAACGTGACCGTCGAATGTGCGTACAAAGTCCATCTTCAGACTAGATCCAAGGGTGACCAAGTCATCTTCTTCATTTGAATGGGGAAAGGGAGGGAAGTCCAGCACGGTGGCCGGAGATGACCTCCGGTCATCTTCTCTGGTGGTCTGTGAGTTGCAGGTCAAGTAAACTCAATGAAACTTATATAGATCCACTCCAAAATCCACGTAGAACTCAAATATGATCTCCAAATTCTCTAATTCTCACCAGAAAATAAAACACGAAGAAGATCTCAAAATATGCATAATTATGTAACCTCACCATTCCTCAAACTAAAACCATAGATCTGCTCTTCTTGTCACACTGATCATCCTCAACTAAATAGATCATGTAGAATCCTCAAGATCAGATCAATTCAACCTCAAACAGAAATTACACCTCAACCTAGATTGTCTCTAATCAACCAAATTCCTATCCAGATTTCATCTATGTTTCAATCCAAAGCCTAACCACATACTAACCATGCCTAGATCGTGCTAGAATCAGTGGAATTTTGGAGGTTACATACCTGACTTTGAGCTTCAAATCGAGGTATCTAGAACACGATTTTTAGCTTCAAATTGTGCAGATCTACTCAATGCTTGATGATGAATGTGTTTGTAACTTCAATTTGCTTTGAATTGGCTTGAAATGGAAATCACGATTTTCAACTCTCCTTTTGAAACTCCAACTTCAATCCTTGGTTCTGGTACGAAATGATTTCCAAAATTGTTCTAAATCACTCACATAACTTAAATAGAAATGATTTCCAATGGAGGCCCAAATCCAGAAATCCAATTTTCAAGTTTCTTTGAAAAACTCCAACATGGTAAACACGAGTTCTGGCTTAAAACTTCTCTTGGAAGCTTTCATTCTTTCCCTTGTGGTCTGGTGAGGGAGTCTAGAGTGATTAGGGTGCTTGAATTCATCATATGAACAAATTTGAATGTGTTGCTTACTTGTGAAGTAACAAACCATAAAGCTATGAAATTGACCTCAAATGAAAAATCCAATATTGCCAATGTGTTTAGAATGGATTTTCTGATTAAAATGAGTATTCATATGGCCTATTTTGAACACAAATGAATTAATCATGAATTCTTTCAATTAAATGCCTTTAATTCTTCCTTTTGCAAAATTTCTCAAACCAAGTCTCACCTAAAGCCAAATCAATTCATCATGAGGACATGGTTGACCTAAAAACATCATTTTGAACAAGTTTTGTGTTGAACAAAATTTCATTTGAAGCTTGCAAGATGGAGAAAATGACCTATATTGCCAAATGACCTATAATCTTACTTTCCCAAAATACCCCTAACTTGTAAACCTCATAACTTGAGTTCTACAAATCAGATGGAAGACTTCTAGTACAATTTGGAAAGCTAAGATCAAGACCTACAACTTTCATGCTGGCCAAAAGTTTAGGACAAACACCCTTCTAGGTCAAAGGTTCTTTGGAAGTTGGTGAACTTTCACAGACAAATTTCACATTCCTTAGATGACCTGTAACTTGTCTGGGTCATAACTTGAGTTCTATAAATCCAATGGAGGACTTCTAGTACTAAAATTAAAGCTAAGAGCATGCTCTACAAGTTTCATGTTTGCTAAAAGTGGATATGAAACTTGCATCTTGAGATAAGTGGTCTTGAAGTTAGGCACTAAATAGGAGATTTTACCCTAAGAACCCTAATTTAGCAACTCCTCACACTTTAAATTCTTTTTAAATTAGTCTTGAACTATCACCTCATGTATCTCAACACAACTATCCATGATTACAAAGACTCAAAAATGTGCTTTGACCCTCTTCAATTGCATAGTTTTCTTAGGGTTACTCAGATGAAAACCCTACTTGCAACACCCTCAATTGTGGCTCTTCACACTTGACACAATGACTTGATTGAGCTCCACCATGACCCTCAAGACACTCTATGAGTTCTATCCACACACTCTCCCCTTGATTAAGGCTCCACAACCCACTGATGATCTTCAATTAGTCCTCAGATTAGGAGATTAATCCCATACAAACAAATGAACCTCTCAAGAACCCAACCCTCTTGCCGATGACTTTGGTGACTTCTCAAGCTTGCACAAGACCTCTAGATAGGCTCCTCTAGATATAAACCACACTTGATCCCCTGTACAAATGAACAATGATATGATATGCAAATGTTAGATCAATGATATGCTAATGCAATGAAGCATAAACCAAGTAAGAAAAGGTTAGGCCAATTTTGGGGTGCAACAAGCCTTCAAATGGAGCTTAAGCTTGCAGAAAAATGTCCAGAATCGTTCAATGATCTTAAATAGAGCTTTTGCAATTCACAATTTGGCTTGAAATGGATTCTATCTCGAAATTCAAAATTCAAAATTTTACCACTTTTTGAAAGTTGTTCTTGATGAATTTGGCTCTAATTCTCAGTTCTGATGATTTGCTCATGACCAAAACCCTATATGTGATGGATCTTGATAAGAATTGAGCCCAATCTCAGCCTCTAACAGCCCAATTAAAAATCCAAGGAATTGAGTTTTGAGGTTTCTCATGTACACAAAAATCTCACCAAATTGGCTCAAAATGCTTGCTGGTACCACATGGAGTGTGAATAGCTAGGATTAAAGCCTTGTTTAATCTCAATGGTTGATGTTTGTTGTGTAACTTCATGATGAAGAAATCTTGAAAATGGCTCACTAAAACACCTCAAATTCAAATTCTATTAATGCCAATGTGTTTAAAACATGATTTGCACTCAAAATATGTACTTATTTGCACCAAAATGATCAAATATGAAATAATTCCAATTTTGCCCTTTTAAGCTTTCTTCCATGTAAATTCACACATCAATTTCTCATTCCAAGCTTAGTCCATGACTTCTCAATGCTTGCCTAAAAAAATAACACCATTTGGAGCAAGTTCGATGTTGGAAAGATCTTCATTTGAAGTCTGCAAGTTGGTGAAATGGACCTATAATTTTATGACCTATAATCTTACTTTCCCAAAATACCCCTGACTTACAAACCTTATAACTTGAGTTCTACAAATCCGATGAAAGACTTCTAGTACTTTTTGGAACGCTAAGACCAAGATCTACAACTTTCATGTTGGACAAAAGTTTAGGAGAAACATCCTTCTAGGTAAACAATGGCTTGGAAGTTGGTTGACTTTTGTTGACCAAAATCCCATTCATCTGATGACCTGTAACTTGTCTGGATCATAACTTGAGTTCTATAAATCCAATTGAGAACTTCTAGTACTCAAAGTAAATCTAAGAACATGCTCTACAAGTTCCATGTTGGTCAAAAGTTGAGATGAAACTTTTATCTTGAGATAGGTGGTCTTGAAGTTAGGCACTAAATAGGGGATTTTACCCTGAAAACACTAATTTAGTAACTTCTCACACACTTGATCCTTGATGAATTGAACTTGAAATGATATCTCATATATCTTAACACAACATCCCATGACCATAGATACTTTGAAGTGAGTTCTAATCTCCTCCCATTTCACAATTGATTGAGGATTAGCCAGATGAAAACCCTAGGTGCAACACCTTCAACTGTAACCTTTCACACTTAGCACAAACACTTGGATGAGCTCCACAATGACCCTCAAGGCACTCAATGAGCTCTATTAACATCTAATATCCATAACCATGAATTCACAATCCTCTGATGATCTTGAACTGGCCTCCAAGTTAGGAGCTGACCCACATACATCCATCCTTTCTTTCATAAGACAAATGTCCACTTCTAGATAATTTGATGACTGTCGCTACTCAAAAAATACCCGCAACGACGGGGAGGGCGAAAAGGAAAAGGACAGAAGAGTCACCACCGAACTTTATTTATCCCATGAGGGGAAAGGAAAATATCGAGAAAACCTTAAGAAAAGAATGGATAAGATGGTCTCGCAACCAAGAACGGGTTCGGAAGCCGGTTATGCGAGGGGAAGGTATTAGCACCCCTCGCATCCATCGTACTCGATGGGAACCATTTGTTTGTCGTGTGTGAATTTATTTGCTTAAATTTTACTATGAAGAGTGTTCCAAAAGATACAGAAAAGGGTTTAGAAACGGGGAAAGAAAGGTAACGCGAGGAAGAAGGGGAAAAACGGACTCGGTAGGACTTCGCGGTCCTAGGCCTACGTATTCTCAACGGACATGAGAAAGTCAGAGTCGACGTAGTTCGGGAAACTACGGGTATGAGGGATTGTGCTCGCCAAGGATTGTGGCCCTTGTGCCTACGTATCTTTACTTGAAGAAGTAAAGAATCAGAGCAGCCGTAGTTCGGCCTATAATTTGTTGATGTTTTTATGGATGATGCTATCGTACGCATTCTAGCAGTTAGGTGTATTGTTGCTCGCTCGTTGGAGACTTAGGCATTACCTGTTTGCGGTAGAACGGACGTATCATATCCTTTTCGAAAGATAAGTTTTCGCCATGGAGGCAAGATGTCACATTTGATTTGTTGAATTGTTTTTTTTAAGGGGGGTGAGATAGGTCCTCGGATAGTAACCCCTAAGGGTAATACCCAATTCTTTATCTCAAAGTTTTTATTATGAAAGGGTGTGGCGAACATAGTGTCTTCGTATTGAAAGACGAGTATCAAAACCACACACACTACAGTGAGTATCTCGACACTCGGAGAGGAAGAAGTCTATACTTAATCCTCTCTTTTTAGTTCAATAAAAAGAGAACTTCATTCTCTTATTAAAGTGTTTTTGGTTTTGAATGGTAAGTGCTTTTGCGACAGAGAACCCTACGGTAAACGTCAGCACTCGGGATAGGAGAAGGCCTACGCCTAACCACTCCACGACCATTCGAGTTTTTGTTATGAAAAGAGTTTAAAAATGCGCTCGGTACGGGACCGAGGTTTTTAGGTGACAAAGGTTGCGGAAAGAACTTGTAGAGGGAGATAGGTGGCGGATAACGTCACGTCTTTGTATTGAAAGACGAGTATCGAGACCACCCACACTACAATGAATATCCCAACACTCAGAGAGGAAGAAGTCTACACTCAATCCTCTCTCTTTAGTTCAATACAAAGAGAATCGATTTATTTATTGCAAGTGTTTTGAAAATGCACTCGGTACGGGGCCGAAGGGTTTTTTAGGAGAAAAATGTGTGGATGAAAACAACTTCATATTGAAAGACGCGTGTCAAAACCACCCACACTACAGTGAGCATCTCGACACTCGGAGAGGAAGAAGTCTACACTTAATCCTCTCTTTTTAGTTCAATACAAAGTGAACTTTATCCTTTTGTTAAAGATGGTGAGCTGGCTTAACAATCGTTTGAGAACATCCGCTTGACGTTGGGTCAAGGGTTTAATTGCTTAACAAGGTTTGAGGTGAAGCGCAAGGTCGATGGCGACGCACAAGGCAATCGGCTTACAAGGTCAAAAATGGCTCGATGAGAATCGAGAGTTTGTTTTCTTGAAAATAGTTTTTAGAACCAAAGGTAAAAACGATGACCAACAATAAATATGCACAAAAACTATACCAAACAGAACGGGTTAATCGGCTAAAAAAAACGAAACACAAAAAAAAATGGCACGAAGAAGCATAAAACGTGAAAAACAGGGGTCTGACACGGGCGGCCGTGTTCTGTGACACGGCCCGTGTCACAGTTCCAGGAAAAAGGGTGAGTTTTGGGTCAAACAGCGGTGTGACACGGCCGCGTTGTGTGACACGGGTGGCCGTGTTGTGTGACACGACCCGTGTCACAAGGTCTGGGCCAGAAACAAGTTAAAATTTCAAACAGAGGTACAACACGGGTGCCCGTGTTGTGTGACACGACCCTTGTTGTGAGCCCAGGGCATTTTGCACTTTGAAAAAGCCACACAGAGATGCAACACGGTCGGTCGTGTCGTGTGACACGGCCCGTGTTGGGCTACCAGATGAAAATTCCAAACTTTTCTCTTGTTTTTCGCTTCTTTTTGTGGTTCTTTCAAAAGGTTTCTTGGTCCCTTTGGAACCTTGCATGTTATACTCAATACGACCACACTCAAACCAAGAGAACAAATGATAAATGCACAATATAAAAGAAAAGAAGAGTTTGAAGAGATGGATACCCAAGAGTTGTTACCCTCCTTGCAAAGCCTCCACTGATTTTGGCTAGGTGTTCACTCCTCTTCACTCTATGCTTTGATGACTCTCCTCAATGGCTCCCTTGTGTTTCTTTTTACTCTCTTCACCTTTTACTGGTTTTTTGCTCTCTCTATTTTTTTGGTTTTCTCTCTTACTCTTTGCTCTCAATATCTCTATCTCAATCTGTTGTGAATGATAGTGTATGTTAGTGAATGATCCTTTTGTGCAGCCTCCAAGCCTCCTTATCTCACTTTTTCTGCTGTACCAAAACCACAGCTCTTGCACACTTCTCCATTTTCAGAATTTCCATTCTTGGCAATATCTTTTACCACCTTTTGGTGCAACCCCACTTTTCTTCCATTTCTAGTATGTTTTTTGCTGCATTTTCTGCTGTACCAAAAGCATAACTCTTGCACAACTTTCAATCTTCAAAGTTTCCATTTTTGGGAGTACTTATCACCTCTTTCTTGGTGCAGCCCCACATCTTTCCATTTCTAGGCCTGTTTTGCTGTATTTTTCTGCAGCACTCTACCTTGCCCTTCATCCTTGTATCCATTGGTTGGCTTATGCTTGGACACACACATGTAACCAATAACACTACCTTTTGGACATCATTTTCAAATTCTGATTTTTGATGTGTAGATGTATCATTATAATATTATAGCCTTGGTTTTGTGACATAAAATGATTTGTAACATGATACACATTGCCACTTCTTGCATGGGGCTTTTTTGGACCATATTCAAATTGCTCATGGTTGAATGCATAGCCTTGATCTTGAGATATTCCAACATTGAATTAGCTCTTAAATATTTTCCTTGCATGTTTGTAGGCACAAAGAGGACCATGTGGACTTGATGAGGCATGGGGGATACCATGGCATGGAGTTATTTTTAGAAACTTGAATTAAGACTAAAAATAGCTTAATTTCCTAAGCATTACCAAGAGTTTGGATTTTGTAACAAATGTGACATTCTTGCAAATGTCATGAAATTTCTCTTTGTAATATTCTTGAATCTAGCCTTGAATTCATGAACCTTGAATTTGGAATGATGGGCCTCCCTTATGTCATTGAATTTGAAAGAAATGAAGAAATGAGTCAAGCTTTGAAAGAGGGAAAATTTTGGGGTGCAACAATGACCATCCAAAAAACCCCTTGCTTAGGCTCAACCCTTTGAGTAGACTCTTCTTGATATGCATAAACTCTTGATCCCCTGTTCAATGAAAAATGCTATGCAATGCAAATGCTAGACAGACATGAAATGAAACATAAACCAAGTTAAGAAAAGGTTGGGCAAATTTTCGGGTGCAACAGCTGCCCCTATTCAAACGACTTGGACCTGAACGAGTGAACGACTTTCACGCAATCAAGGTAGAAGACGGTTGAATACCAAAGAACCCGGAAATTTGCCAACCGCAGAAATAAAACTGTAAATCCTCTTGGGGTAACTGCCCTGATTACAAACACATTCCACTGGGGAAAAGAGAAACTTAACGAGTAACTCTGCTTAGGGAAAACCAGTCTGAGAAAACAATAATGACACGCAGTCTGAAAAGTACATGACCTTGCCGTCAATTATCTGCATTAAATTCCCCTGACATTGCCGTCAGACACCTGACCTCGCCGCCAGTCATAGACACTAAGACTATAATGACAGTTGACATCGCCGCCAACTTCTACTTCAAGTCGATAGAATAGCTAACCTCGTCGTTAGACCTCTGTTAGATAAAACAGGTATAGAATCCCAAGATACAATTCTCTGACATTGCCACCAGTCATTCCAAGAAATCTAATCAGTAAATCACACCTAACCTCGCCGTCAATTAAAATAAAGCGTCTGACATCACCGTCGGACCGTCACAAAGTTGACTAAACTATTGACATCGTCGTCAGTAACCAAAACATCTGACATCGCTGCCAGAAACCCACATATCTGACATCATCGTCAGAAAAATAGAACATCTAACATCGCCTCTAGAAAACCAAAACACCTGACACCGCCGCCAGGAACACACAACCAACATCGCCGGTGGTAAACTAAATCATCCCTGACATCGCCGCTAGTAACAAACATCCAACATCGTCGCTAGAAAACCAAAGATCACCTGACATCGCCGTCAGTAACAAACATCCAACATCGCCGCTGGTAAACTATGTCATCTGACCTTGCCACCAGAAACAAACCTCCAACATCGCCGCTGGGAAAAGAATATCATCTGACATTGCTGTTAGTAACAAACATCCAACATCGCCGCTGGGAAACTAGAAATACCTGACATCGCTGCCAGAAACAAACATCCAACATCGCCGCTGGTAAACTATAAATATCTGACATCGCCGCCTGAAACAAACATCCAACATCGCCGTTGGGAAAACAAATCATGTAAGGGAATGTGACGTCGCTGTTAACAGCCGTAAATCTAATAAACACCTGACATCGCCGCCAGCTAACCATAACTCCTAGAAACACCTGACATCGCCGTCAAGTACCTGTGGGGATAAAGAACTCTGACATCATCGCCAAACCTTCACGGTGCTAATAAACCTCTGACATCGCCGCCAGACAAACAAAAATCTGATAAGCATCCAACATCGCCGTCAGATAACCATATTCCTCGGAAACTTCTGACATCGCCGCCAGACATTCTCTAAATAAAAGCGAGCAACAAAATCCGCATGAAGTTAAGATCTCCCACTGATAATAATCACGGCGAAACTCCGCTGGGGAAATAACATGAGTTGGGGTTTAGCCACCACACGGGCAAAGACCCATCACCTGTGAGATTCACCTAAAACAAAGAGATAACAACCTGGCTTATGTTTCACATGCATATGTTTGAAAAGGGCATAATGCTCCATACAAAATGGAAATGCTACGCGTTTGGGTAGATCCTATGCATGCATGCAGATGCAACGGAGCTGAATCCGCAAAATAAATGTTGAGATACAGAAAACATCCTACTAGGATAACAAAATAACCCTGTTAGGGAATCAACGATTCTGCCAGGGAATAGAGCGCAAACTTGCTCATGCCAATAACGATTGGACTTATGTAGAGGAGCGAGTCTTTGTTGGCTCCCTTCAAAGAAAATATCGACGTGACAACATTCTTCTATTCTTCTAGGGAAAAGGGAACAACTGCTGGGGAAACCATCCCTTTCAATTTGCCGAGGATTGCTACGTCAGGGAATGAACCTAACCAGGCTGCACATTACTCTGTGGGAAGAAAATCCAATCACTACTTGCTGGGGAGTGCCTACAAGCATGCACCTTGCGGGGATCAAATGCAACAACTTCCGGAAGCGTACCCGCTACCTGCTTACTCGAACTGCATACAACTCTACTGGGAATAGAGATGTAAACTTCACTGCTTCGGGAGGTAAAACTCTTGCTGGCGATAAGACAAACTTCATCCATACCTCTGCCCCAAGGGTAATGACCCTGCAAAACTGAACAAACAGACAAGATATCCTACGCAACGGAACCATCTTAGTCATTATTCGTGACGTTGCTCAATTAATTCAAAGTTTTAACAATTATTGGCCAAGGCCTGCAAGTTTATGTTAGTGCATGTTTCTCAAAACATTGGGCGTTTTCACAAACAAAATAGTAAAAGTTAAAACAAAGCACACAGATCAAGTACTGAATAATATATGTTTATTGATAAAGGGCCTGTAAATAGGCAAAGTTTTACAACAGATGCAACTCCTGAAAAGAGGAAGCTGCGCAAAAACAAATACAGATATGTACAAAAATATACAGAAGTGTACAAAAATGTCGGCAACGTGGCACAGACAAACACCATGAGCTGATCCCTCTATGACTCGCCTGACTCTGACGCTTTCCTGACGCTTCGTCTTTAGAAAAGATTGATTTGGATAAACACGCCCCTCAGGTTCTCCCAATCCACTAAGCAATGACGTTCATACGCAGCCCGCAGTCATTTGCTTTTTCAATCCCTAACTTTTGCCTGAACCGCCCTTTTAGGTTTTCGGTTCACCAGGATACCCATTTTTGCCAAAGTCGCCTTTTCAGGTTTTCGACTTTGCCGGTTTACATCTCTTCATTTTTATCCCTAATTTTTGCCCGAACCTATTTTTTTCTTTTTTATGGTTCGCCAGGATGCCCCATTTTTGCCTGGACGTTTCTTTTTGTGTCCAGCGGGTCTCTTTTAAGCAAAGTATTTTTTAACTGCGTCTGCGTTCACAGGGGATGAGAAATCTTCACCATCCATGGTGGCTAACAGCAAGGCTCCTCCGGAGAAAACCTTTCGTACAACATAAGGACCTTCGTAATTGGGAGTCCATTTGCCCCTGTGATCTGATTATGGTAGGAGAATCTTTTTCAGCACAAGATCGCCCGTCTGAAAGCTTCGAGGGTGCACCTTCTTATCATAAGCTTTCTTCATCCGGCTCTGGTACAAACAACCATATGCAATTGATGCTAGCCTCTTTTCATCCATCAGGCTAAGCTGATTCAAACAAATCTTTATCCATTCTGCCTCATCAAGTTTTAAGTCGACCAAAACTCTTAAAGAAGGAATCTCGACCTCTAATGGTAGAACAACTTCCATATCATATACTAGCGAGAAAGGAGTTGCCCCGGTTGATGTGCGTACCGTCATACGATAACCGTGAAGAGCAAACGACAACATCTCATGCCAATCTTTGTAAATGACAACCATCTGTTGCACTATCTTTTTAATATTCTTGTTGGCCGCTTCAACAGCGCCGTTCATCTTCGGCCGATAGGGCGATGAGTTATGATGTTCAATCTTGAAGTTCTGGCATAACTCCTTCATCATTTTGTTGTTCAGATTCGAACCATTATTAGTAATGATTCATTCGGGAATTCCATATCTATAAATGATGTCTTCCTTTATGAATCGGGCTACGACTTGCTTGGTCACATTGGCGTACGAGGCTGCCTCAACCCACTTGGTGAAGTAATCGATGGCAACCAAGATGAAACGATGATCGTTGGACGCGGTGGGTTCAATCTTGCCAATCATATCAATGCCCCACATGGAGAAAGTCCACGGGGATGCCATAACATTCAATGGGCACGGCGGTACATGTATCTTATCTGCATAAATCTGGCATTTATGGCATTTCTTTGCAAATTTGAAACAATCTGACTCCATAGTTAACCAATAGTACCCTGCTCGTAACAATTTTCGAGACATGGCATGTCCGCCGGCATGTGTACCAAAAGTACCCTCGTGGACTTCTTCCATAAGCAACGTTGCTTCTTTTTCATCCACACATATCAACAACACCAAATCATGGTTCCTTCTGTATAGTACACCCTCTGGGTTTAGGTAAAAGTTGCCAGACAACCTCCTCAGCATCTTCTTATCCTGAGCCGAAGCCCCTGGTGGATACTCTTACTTCTTGAGGAAGTTCTGTATATCGTAAAACCATGGCTTGCCATTAGCAGCCTCTTCAATGGCGAATACGAAAGCGGGTTTGTCCAAGCAGGAAATGATTATTCTGGGAGCCTGATTCTAGAAATTCACTTTGTACATCGAAGATAGCGTTGACAATGCATCAGCCATCTGATTCTCTGCTCGCGGCACATGGTGAAACTCTACCCTGTCAAAGAAAGGTAACAACCTCCTTGCATAATCTCTATAAGGAATTAGATTCGGTTGACGCGTTTCCCATTCTCCGATGATTTGACTAACCACTAGCGCTGAATCGCCATATACATCCAAGTTCTTGATTCTCAAATCAATAGTTTCTTCCAGACCCATAATACATGCTTCGTACTCAGCTTCATTGTTGGTGACGGGAAATGTCAATCTGGCAGTGAACGGGATGTGAGTACCATGAGGAGTTGTAATAATTTCCCCAATTCCACTACCATAAGAGTTGACAGCACCATCGAATATCATTTGCCACTGAGAATCCTTCTCTGGACCTTCATCATGTAGTGGTTCTTCACAATCTTTCGCTTTGAGGAACATGATATCCTCGTCAGGAAATTCAAACTTCATCGGTTGGTAATCTTTGATAGGCTGCTCAGCAAGGTATTCTGACAGAACACTTCCTTTGATGGCTTTCTGAGAAACATATTGTATATCGTACTTTGTCAGTACCATCTGTCATCTGGCAATTCTTCCTGAAAGTGCTTGCTTCTTGAAGACATACTTAATCGGATCCATCTTCGAAATCAGCATGGTTTTGTGATTGAGCATATATTGTCTCAAACATTTGGCAGCCCAGGCGAGTGCACAACACGTTTTCTCGAGCATTGAGTAACGGGACTCACAATCTGTGAACTTTTTACTCAGGTAATAAATTGCATGCTCCTTTCTTCCAGTCTCGTCGTGTTGACCAAGAACACAACCCATATTGTTCTCAAGAACCGTTAAATACATGATTAAAGGCCTTTCAGCTACTGGGGGTATCAATATCGGAGACTCCTGCAAATACTCTTTTATTTTATCAAATGCTTTTTGACAATTTTCATTCCAGACAACCGCCTGATCTTTCTTTAACAATGTAAACATTAGTTCACACGTGGCTGTTAGATGAGATATGAACCGAGCAATATAGTTCAATCTCCCCAGGAAACCATGAACTTCTTTTTCTGTTTTCAGCGCTGGCATGTCTTGTATGGCTTTTATCTTTGCAGGATCGACCTCGATTCCTTTTTCACTGACAATAAACCCCAATAACTTTCCGGACCGAACTCCAAATGTGCACTTATTTAGATTCAACCTCAGTCTAAACTTTCTAAGCCTCTCAAACAGCTTCAACAAATTAACTAGATGCTCCTCCTCCGTTTGGGATTTAGAAATCATATCGTCAACATAAACCTCAATTTCTTTATGCATCATGTCATGAAAGAGCGTTGTCATAGCACGCTGATATGTTGCTCCGACATTCTTCAAGACAAAAGGCATCACCTTGTAGCAAAATGTTCCCCACGGTGTAATGAAGGTTGTTTTCTTCATGTCCTCCGGTGCCATCTTTATCTGATTATAACCCGAGAAACCATCCATGAAGGAAAACACCAAAAATTGAGCCGTATTGTCGACCAATACGTCAATGTGAGGGAGCGAGAAATCATCTTTAGGGCTCGCCTTGTTCAAATCCTGATAATCCACACACATCCGCACCTTACCATCCTTCTTCGGTATATGTACGATGTTGGCGACCCACGGAGGGTAGGTGGTTACGGCTAGGAATCCAGCGTCCCATTGCTTTTGGACCTCTTCTTTGATTTTTACCGCCATATTTGGTCTTGTTCTTCTAAGCTTCTGCTTGACCGACGGACATTCCTCACGCAACGGTAAGCGATGAACCACAATGTCGGTATCAAGCCCAGGCATATCCTCATACGACCAAGCAAAGATGTCAATATACTCTCAAAGCATCTCGATCAATCTTTGCTTGACGTCGCTCTGCAGCGTAGCCCCTATCCGAACATTTCTGACAACTTCTTCAGAACCCAGATTAATGACCTCAATTTCCTCCTGATGAGGCAGAATAATTTTATCTTCTTGTTTCAAAAGTATGGATAACTCTTCAGGCAAGTCTTCATCCTCATCAATCTCTTCTTCAGCTTGATATATCGGTTGATCAAAGTCGAAGCGAGTCATAAAAGGTTCTAGATCGGTGTCATCTGAAATAGGAATCCTGCAATGAAAATGGTTAAATGTTTCAAACAATTTGCAAACAAGTATAAACCACGGTGCCATTTTATTGTGAAAAATGAAAATAAGAACAACAGAGATCACAAAATTTGAATGAAAAAACGCCCTTTAATTAATTGACAAACAATGTTCATACATAAACAAGGCCCTGAAGTAAAATACTGCTATGCCCCGGGTAGGACATAGGGTAGTACAATAATTGGAAAAAAAAAAAGCATTATTGTCCTGTCGTCACTTGAATGAATTTTTCAATTGACCTGTCGCGCAGGCTCTGTCCCGGAATACATGGCTTGATCCAGGCATCCATGTCACAGTCACTGTCTCCGTCTTCGTCAGATACAACATTGATTCTCTCGAAGATGACTCCCCCCTTGGTAAACTGTACGAGCCTTTTATATCGCGATGCGCTCTGCGAGGTTGAAGGAGAGAAGAATGACACTCGATACCCTAAACCGAATTTGTCTTGCTTGTGAGGGAATTTCTAACACTTGGCCCCATCCCTGTACTGCCCCAGTTTGCACCACTGCTTGAGCTTCTTTAAACGAGGACATAGCCACTTTAGGCTCTTTACTCACAACCGGAGACTTGTCTTTGATCTTGACCGCTTCGAAGGCTTGGCAAAGATTTTCATGGATCTCTCCATCCACTTCAACATACTTAAATGAACCCTAGGGCAAGTGGTGCCCTTGTACTTATCGATGTCTGGGACCTTAAACTTTGGAGGCACCCTCAAGCCTGGGATCAGCCCCAGATTAGACATATCAAGCCCCATAGAGTTTTGGCATTCAAGATACCTCATCTTCTCTTTGATCATCTTAATCCTTCTGTCAGCCTCAGAAGGTATTTCAGGAGCTACAACTCTTGGAGAAAACACATCCTCCTGCCTATCCTCATCCAAGTGTGGTCCAGGCTACCATGTACATCACCTGTAGTATCGAGACCATAACCGTAGCCATTTCCGTTACCATTACCACCATTGGCAAAGCCAACATGATTAAAACCTGCCTCATTCCCAGCACCAGCAGCGTGACCACTCCCTCCAGCAGTTGGGATGTCTAAAGTTGGCATAGAATTGTCTACCCGAGGAGTTTCAAGGTGAGGAGAGTTAGAAGCAATCCCACCGTGTAACACACCATCACTATTCACTCATGCAATCAGAGGTGGCACCAAAGTCTGAAGTTGCGCCTGGCCACTAGCAACCCCTTGCATGACCTCCATTAGCTGTGCCATACGATCTCTCATCTCTTGCATTTCTACCTGCATCTGATCCATCAGTCTTTTCTGGTTTCCTCTGGTACCGTACCGGTGAGTTGTCACGTCAGCAATCCTGAAATACTAGTAAACCACAGGAGAAAATAAGGTTAATTGTTCCGGTGCACCTGCGAATGCGAGAAAAATTCTAAAATGCCGACATGTATTTATGCAACAAGGATATTTCCCCCTTGATTCTAGTTTCCAAAAAACATAACAATGGAGCACCTTGCGGACAAGCATAGAATAACAACTCCTCATATATAGATCAAAAAGCCATCAGGCAAAGTACAAACTACAACTGAGTACAAATAAGTAAAAGACCTCGACCAACAAGCCTGGCGATGGTCAAATACAACAAATAAACAGCAAAAACTACAACAGAAATAGACAAAACAGGTCAAGCAGGATGACGTGATTGGAAGTCCTCTAACAGCCTTAACGTCTCAGGATGATCCGATCTAGCAAGTAGCCTCTGAATAAGCAAATCCTGCTGGCTAACAGTATGCTGTAGGCTATTAACGTGATCCTCCAAAGCTCTCTCTCTGAAACATGCCTCAAGTCTGCGTCTCTTGGAGCCAGCTCTCAACTTGAGATCCTTCAAGTTCACGATCGCTTCATTCAACCTGTACTCACTGTCTCGTCTAAGTGATGCTTCTGCTGCAATCTCTCCATCTTTGGCATTAAGCTGAGCCTTCAGCTTGCTGATCTGAAGTTTTAACCTGTCTTCACGCTCCTTGTTGTTAGTGAGCATGGCATTCCATATCGATTCAAACTTGGAGATCCTCAAATAAGCCTTATCCAACTCTTCCTTCTTAGTGGCGAGAGCACTATAAGTGGCGTTCAAGTCTCGGCCTGTGCGCTCTCTGTCATTAGTCTCTTTAGTCAGGTTAGTACCCAGTTTGTTGACAAGCTCGGTATGTCTCCTGAAAGAATGAACTGCATCTATCTTCTCACTGCGAAGCTGTATAATCTCTTTCTCCATTTCTTCATTCGCTTTTCTCAGCTCTTCCTTCTCCGCCAATACCTGATTATATTTCTGGATATCTACAGTAGTGGGTTCCTCAATCATGAGGGGATATAGAGGTGCGACTACAGGGAATGGCATCAAGAACTTCGCAGCTCTATCATGAATCCAACTCAAGTAAGGGTCATAAGCTCGATTGTTACTCTTCCCCAAAGCTAAATTCCCTTTCCGATGAATGTTATTCCATGCATGCTCAAGTCTGCCCAGAGCCTCGCCTTCCATTAAGCCAGTAATATACAGAGATTCATGTATCTCCTCTTCTCTAGGAGGCTCCCTCAATGCATACCCAAACTGTCTCACCAATAAAGAAGGGTTATAGTTGATGCAACCTTTCCTTACAATCAAAGGAACGTTAGGAAAACCACCAAAACTATAAACAATATCCTTACCCAACAAGTCTCGATCAAACCAAACAATATTCTCTGCAGATAATTCCATCAATCTTTCTGACCATTCTGAAGTACTGGCAGTGGTAACAAACGGACCCGTCTTGGGTAGATGACTAATAAACCATGCATACAACAATGGAACACAACAAGCTACATTCTTTCCCCTTCGTTTCTCATTCTTGTAATGCACAGAATGATAAACGTCTCCAAGTAAGGTGGGCACTGGGTTGCCTGAAGCTAAGATATATAATGCATCAACATCCACAAAGTCTGGAAGATGAGGGAACAGAACAATACCATATATACAAAGAGCCAGGATGGCGCTAAACACAACCCAACGAACATCCTTAGTGCACTGATGAGCTTTCTCAATCAATCAAGGTAGAGGAAAACCATACATCCCGAGTCTCCAGATCATCTTCCCATCCAACTCTGAAGCCTCAAGGTGCAAAATAGCAGCGAGCTTAGCCAGATCAGGCTTAGTATCAACATGGACAAACGACATCCGACTCCGAATGGGAACCCTTAACAGCTCTGAATACTCCTCTAGTGTAGGACATAGTCTGGAAAGACGAAACATCTCAACTGGGCGTCATAAAACTGCAAGAGAGCATAGACACCACTAATCTTATATTCAGAAGGCTTGCGAACATATCTCAATAATCTCCCATAAGACTTCCTGAAATCTTCCATTACTGCTTTCTCACCCAAGGCAATCAGACTCAACAAAGTACTAACATCCGGAACTGGAAACCTGTAGGCCACTGTACTCTTCAGAGACTCCATAACAGCAATACGGGCAAAGATCACTAGAATCAAAGGAGAAATATGCACCTGCAACACAAATACATGTTAATGAGATGCAGATGAAAATGCAAATGCAAATACAAACAAGGGATCAAGACTGTTGTGCTGTTGGTCGAGAAAAACCAGAGCTTCGCCTTAGCAAGAACAAAGTACCGACAACAGGATCCACTGATATCATGAACACAGATTCACACTTGCAAAGAACCGGATAATCTGAAAGCTAAGGTTTCCTGCACAACCCAATCCCCCTCACAGGTGTGGACCTATCCACTAACAAGAAATGATGATACGTTCACCATTTCTGGTTTGGCATCATTATCTCCTGAAGAGGCCTCACTTAGCTTACTCACAAATGATCGGTTCCCAGAGTCGACAATTCTCAAATCCAAAATCCCAACCGATCCTAAGGATCTGAAGGAAAATCATCAAAGAAAATCTCGTCCGAGTGTGAATTTCATGGGGAACTGTATCTGCTAAGAAAACAGGCCCCCCACTAGTCTCCACTCTAACACTAAGTTTGTACTCAAGCCCGGGTCCGGCTTATCACTCAATGGAACTTCCCTCCCCACAGCACATCAGTAATGATATATGATGCGGAAAATAAATGCGGGAAAGTAAATAAAGATAAAGCACATATGTACAACACCCAAAGATAACAGACAAGCGCTAGGATTGACTCGCATAGGGAACCAGAGTCCCCAGCAGAGTCGCCAGCTGTCGCAACTGCGAAAAACCACCGGCGAAAAAACAGAAGAGTCGCGACTTTCGTTATTTATCCCACAGAGAGGGAAAGGAAACTATCGAAAAAACCTAATGAAAAAGGGAAAGACAAGATCATCATAACCATGTCTAGATTCGGGAGTCGGTTACGCAAGGGGAAGGTATTAGCACCCCTCACGTCCGTCGTACTCGACAGGATCCACGAATTGTTGTCTATCTAAAAGGGGTGTGTTGAAACTATCTAGCTAAAGGCTCAAGGACAAAAGAAAAAGAAAAGAGAAGTGACTCGGTAGAGCATCGCCGCTCTGTGCCTACGTACTCCCTCGTGCAATGGGAAAGTCAAAGTCAACGTAGTTCGACTAACTACGGCTAAAGAAAGGGGGAAGGTTTCTCGCTAAGACGTTGCGTCTTATGCCTACGTACTTTCATCTGGTATGAAAGATCAGAGCAAACGTAGTTCGGGCTAAAAGGACCACAGGTTGGTTCAAAAAAATTTTATGCCCGAGTAGGGTTAACAAGTAGTTCTAGCAGTTGGTGTATGCGGCTCGACCATTGTAGACTTAGGCGTTACCGTTTGCGGTAGAACTAAGAGTTAATGACACTCTTTTTGTGAAAAGATTTTCCTGATTAAGAACCCCAAAGGGTGAAAAATGTTTGAAGTGTTTTTGTGTTTTTTAGAGAAGAAGTGTTTTAAATTAGAGTGTTCATAATGTATGTTGTACTAAAGTCTACAACCTAGGATCGAATGCGTCGCATATCGTCCTAAGGACGTATACTAAACACTCTAGGTAATTGAGATGTGGCCCCTCAATCACCATTTTTCAAGTATAAGGCTCATGGCACAACATTTATTATCCTTATTAAGTATGTTAAGATTGTTTGAAGATGAGTAGAGAAGAAGGCACACTAATGGGAGACTAATCAATCCTAAAAGTTATCATGCAAAGTGGACCTAAAGGTTGAGATTCAAAAGGGAACTACCTAATGTTATCATGCATGGTTAGGAACCTAATGTCTATTATAACCTCAAGAGGTTAAAGAACTTATGGGGAGCATGGCAAGGAAAGGAAAAGAAGAAGAAGAAGAAGAAGGAATGCATATGCAAATGAAAGGATGCACACATAGAATGCACAAGTAGAATGATAGTGGGAGGAAAATAGTGTGGGGAAGTAGCCTCCACAAGCTCATCTCAACCAAGCGTGCATATGGAAATGCAAGAAAAGAAAAGAAGAAGGAGAGATATGCATCAAAGCAAGCAAATAAGTGACAAACACAAAGAAAGAGTCCTCATGGATTCATCACTTTAGGTAAGCTTCAAGTTCCTCCTAAGGAGGGACAAAGCTACCTTAAATGACACTCCAAGGTCATTGGACAGAAGGGAGATGAAGAGAAGAGAGCTCAAAATCAAAATCAAGAAGAAATGCAAGCAAGAGCACAAAGGAAGCAAGCACACACCACTTAGGAATTCAAGTTGAAAGCACAAAAAGAAATGCATCAATTAACAAGCAAGGAACATAATTTTGACCTAAAAATGAACATACAGCAAGCTCAACATGTCTGAAATGTGAAACAAGAAGAGTTGAGAGCTTATCGAATCTACTAGGGTCATTTCCAATCCAAACTAGGTCATGCACTTGTGTGAGCTGTCCTATGAAATGCCCTAACTTGCAAGTCACTTCAAAAATAGGAAAAAGGCTAAAAAAACCAAATAAAATGCATAAAGAAGCTAAACATGTTGGCAACCAGAGGCCAAGAAGTCAAGACAAATATCCCCTCAAAGCACCATCAAAAGAAACAATTCATTTAGATGTGCCACTTTGAAATGGGAGAAACAAAGACAAAAAGAAAAGCCACAAAAGTCAACCCAAAAGTCAACAACCAGGGGCAAAATGGTCCTCCAAAATTGATCAAATCATCATTGAGATGAGGATCAATTTTCAATCATTGGATCAAAAAGGAAGAGGAGAAATAAATGCAAGATCCAAAAAGGTTACAATTTAAACCATCTAAAACCACTCCAATATTTAATTCTTTTTTAAATTGAAAATAAAACTGAAAAATAAAATAAAAATATCCAAAAAAAAGTAGACATCTCAAAGTTGATAAAAAATATTTTCGGTGAATTTTTAAAGTATTGGAGTTATTTTTAATGATTTAAATTCTAAACAGAAAATAAAATCAAAATCAAAAGAAAAATAAAAGAAAATAATAAACATGTCGTGCAAACAGCAACAAAATGAAGTTCAAAAATGAACTGGGCCCAAACTGGGGGTGCAAGCAGCAAGCGCGCCCACTAAGCCCACTCAGAGAATCAAAATAAAACGAAAATTTGGAAATTGAGTGCAACAAAGTCAACAGAGGTGCATCATGGAAATCATTCTAGCACGCATGATCATAAAGTAATCACATCCTGTGGCTGACAACTTTCCAACTCAATTAATGAAATATTCAAATATTATCACACGCAACAAGTCAAATACGGCCTAGGGTAGGTCTTAATCAGAGCCGTTGGAAGGAAAAGTACGCACATCATGTGCTCCTCAAGAAGACACGTCATTATCTTCTTCACCAAGACATAGGAGAAAACCAGAGGTGGTCGAAAATGCTCTGATCATCTTCCTCATGAGCTCCGGCCACCGTGAATCCACAACAACACACGGCCAACTCAAAACTCCACCATTTTGCATGAAACTTATATCAAAATTTATCTAGAGATCATGAGGATCTCAAATCCACCATCAAAACTCACTAATCATGCACGATGAAACCAACCCGAAGCCATTAAGTTTGTGCATCAAAATCCAAAGTTCATCAAAACTCATCCAATTTTGTTTAAAACTCATCTAGAAGTTATGTAGGTTACAGATCAAGCATCAAACAAGCTAAAACACGCAAGAACAAGCCAAAACAGATCCAAACATTTTTGAGGATCCACCAACAACCATCACAAATGCCTGTTCGTTTTACATATTAATGATCTACATTGTTTCTACGACTCAAATATGCAAAAATGACAATGAATCAATGCTTATCCAGAGTGTAAGGTTGACTTGTAATTACCTAGTGGAGAACTTCCACTAAGCCTTCGAATAGAGCTTAAGCTTGCAGAAAAATGTCCAGAATCGTTCAATGATCTTAAATAGAGCTTTTGCAATTCACAATTTGGCTTGAAATGGCTTCTATCTTCAAATTCGAATTTCAAAATTTCACCACTTTTTGAAAGTTGTTCTTGATCAATTTGCCTCCAATTCTCAGTTCTGATGATTTGCTCATGACTAAAACCTTATATGTGATGGATCTTGATAAGAATTGAGCCCAATCTCAACCTCTAACATTCCAATTAAAAATCCAAGGAATTGAGTTTTGAGCTTTCTCATGTACACGAAATTCTCACCAAATTGGCTCAAAATGCTTGTTGGTACCACATGGAGTGTGAATGGCTAGGATTAAAGCCTTGTTTAATCTCAATGGTTGATGTTTGTTGTGTAACATCATGATGAAGAAATCTTGAAAATGGCTCACTAAAACACCTCAACTTCAAATTCTATTAATGCCAATGTGTTTAAAACATGATTTTCACTCAAAATATGTACGTATTTGCACCAAAATGATCAAAAATGAAATAATTCCAATTTTGCCCTTTTAAGCTTTCTCCCTTGAAAATTCACACATCAATTTCTCATTACAAGCTTAGTCCATGACTTCTCAATGCTTAGCTAAACAAATAACACCATTTGGAGAAAGTTTGATGTTGGAAAGATCTTCATTTGAAGTGTGCAATTTGGTGAAATGGACCTATAATTTTATGACCTATAATCTTACTTTCCCAAAATACCCCTGACTTGCAAACCTCATAACTTGAGTTCTACAAATCATATGAAAGACTTCTAGTACTTTTTGGAAAGCTAAGACCAAGATCTACAACTTTCATGTTGGCCAAAAGTTAAGGAGAAACATCCTTCTAGGTCAGAAATGGCTTGGAAGTTGTTTGACTTTTGTTGACCAAAATCACATTCATCTGATGACCTGTAACTTGTCTGGATCATAACTTGAGTTCTATAAATCCAATTAAGGACTTCTAGTACTCAAACGAAAGCTAAGAACATGCTCTACAAGTTTCATGTTGGTCAAAAGTTGAGATGAAACTTGTATCTTGGGATAGGTGGTCTTGAAGTTAGGAACTAAATAGGGGATTTTACCCTGAGAACCCTAATTTAGTAACTTCTCACACACTTGATCCTTGATGAATTGAACTTGAAATGATATCTCATATATCTTAACACAATATCCCATGACCATAGAGACTTTGAATTGAGTTCTAATCTCCTCCCATTTCACAATTGACTGAGAATTAGCCAGATGAAAACCCTAGGTGCAACACCTTCAACTGTAACCTTTCACACTTAGCACAAACACTTGGATGAGCTCCACAATGACCCTCAAGGCACTCAATGAGCTCTCTTAACATCTTATATCCATTATCGACTGAAGCTGACAGAAGGTTTAAACTGATCGAGGAGAAGATGAAATCTTTTGAGAATCAGAACTCTTTGGGTCTTGATATGTCAGATCTTGGTCTAGTTCCTGGAGTCAGGATTCCTCCCAAATTCAAGGTGCCCGATTTTGACAAATATAAAGGGATGACCTGTCCAAGAGTGCATATTCGGGCGTATTTCAGGAAGATCTCTGCTTACTCCAACGATGAAAAGCTGCTGATGCATTTTTCCAATATAGTCTGGCAGGGGCGTCTTTGGAGTGGTATATAGGACTTGAGAGAACCCATATCTGCAGCTGGAGAGAATTGGTCGAAGCTTTTGTGCGTCACTATCAGTATAATAGTGATATGGCACCAAACAGGGTACAATTGCAGAGTTTGTCGAAGAAAAGTACTAAGAGCTTCAAGGAATACGCCTAGAGGTGGCGGGATCTAGCTGCAAGAGTACAGCCCCCTATGGTTGAAAGGGAGTTGATCGACCTGTTCATGGCCTCGCTGCTTGGTGTGTACTTTGAGAAGTTGATAGGCTGCATGTCTGTAGGGTTTTCTGATTTGGTAATTGCTAGTGAGAGAGTTTAAAGTGGGATTAAGTCTGGAAAGATTCCAAATGGTGGTGATCCTCTTCGGGAGGAACAAAGAAACCATATTCAGTGAACCCTAAGAGAAAGGAAGGGGACGCAAATGCTATTTCTCACAAGGGTAAAGCTAGAGCTCAGTCCTGTTATCATCAACAAATTGCTACGGTAAATATCTCGGCCGCAGCTCCACAACAAGTCAACGCTCCACGACCTTATGCTGCTAGGCGTAGAATGCCTGATAGATAGTTCGCGAATCCTCCGATGCCGTATTCTCAGTTGTTACAACATCTGATGCAGTTACAATTGGTTCAGAAGAGGACTTTGGCTCCTCTCATGGGTACACCGCCTCCTGGCTATGATGCGAATGCTCATTGCAATTTTCCCTCAGGCGCCCCGGGCCATGATATTGACCATTGCAAAGCCTTCAAGCACAAAGTCCAGGATCTGCTTGATTCCAAAGCTATCAACTTCACCAACGATGGGCCCAATATGAATCAAAACCCGATGCCGAATCATAGGGTGGCAGGTGTCGCTTCCGCGAAAATAAGGTGTCGGCAAAAAGAAGAGTCGCCACCTTTCGTTATTTATCCCTCAGAACGGGAAAGGAAACGATCGAAAAAACCTAACGAAAAGGTATAAGACAAGGTCATCGCAACCATTGTCTGGGTTCGGGAGTCGGTTACGCAAGGGGAAGGTATTAGCACCCCTCACGTCCATCGTACTCGATGGGATCCATGCTTGTTGTGTTTATCTGACGGGTTTGTTTACTATCTACCTATCAAGGCTGGCTTAAAAAGAAAAGAAAAATGACTCGAAAAAGCGTCGCGCTTTATGCCTATGTATTCTCATCAGAGAATGAGAAACCAGAGTCAACGTAGTTCGGCTAACTACGGATTACGGGGAAGCTGGCTCGCCAATACATCAGTATTGTGCCTACGTACTCTCAACAGGTATGAGAGATCAGAGCTTACGTAGTTCGGAATAACTACGGTTTACGGGGAAGGTGGCTCGCCAATAGATCAGTATTGTGCCTACGTACTCTCAACAGGTATGAGAGGTCAGAGCTTACGTAGTTCGGGATAATACGGATTACGGGGAAGGTGGCTCGCCAATACATCAGTATTGTGCCTACGTACTCTCAACAGGTATGAGAGATCAGAGCTTACGTAGTTCGGGATAACTACGGGTCACGGGGAAGGTGGCTCGCCAATACATCAGTATTGTGACTACGTACTCTCAACAGGTATGAGAGATCAGAGCTTACGTAGTTCGGGATAATACGGATTACGGGGGTTCAAATTCATTTGTTTTATCGAGTAGGGTTAACAAACAGTTCCAGCAGTCTGGTGTACGCAGCTCGACCTTTGGAGACTCAGGCGTTACCGTTTGCGATAGAACTGGGAGTTAACGACACTCTTTTCTTCAGAAAAGCTTCCTTTGAATTATGGGCCCGTGGGGCAAAAAGGTTTGAAGTTCGTTTTCTGTCTTTTACGGAAGAACTGTTTTTTAGTTGTTTGTAGTTCGTACAGCACTAGAGACTATGACCTAGGAACGAATGCGTCGCATATCGTGTAAAGGACGTATACTAAACATTCTAGACGATTGAGAGGAGGCCGCTCAATTATCATTACCCAAGTAGCTTAAGGCTCGTAACGTGCTTATACTAACTTGTCTTTATTATGTTTTTTACTGTTGTTTTGAGATGAGAAGAGAGAACAGGCTCAACTAAAGGGAGACTATCAAGTCCTAATGTTGCCATGCCAAGGATTCATCCTATGATTGAAGTTTGAAATAGGGAACTCCTAGAAGTTATCATGCATAGGTTTCAACCTAAAGTTCTAATCATCACTTCCTTATCAGAGGAAGTGAGATTCATAGGGGATCATGTCAATGATAAACAGAAACAGATAAAGCATCAGCTTAAACAATAAACAGTAAACGACTGTAAAATGCATGCAATGCAAGTGAGGGAGGAAATGTGTGTGGGGCATCAGCCTCCACAAGCTCGTCTCGACCTCAAGCCAAGTATGAATAACTGTAATCATAAAGGAAAATAAAATTCCATCAAGCAAATCACAAACCACACAGGCAAGGGAGCAGAGCTCTACCGAATACCAGCAAGCAAAGCCATAAAGTAAAAATACAAGCAGAGGGAGCAACTCAACCTCTAGTGCAATCATGCTCCTAGCTTAATACAATCTAAACATGAACTTATTCTAATGCATCAAGCAAATCACACAAGTCACATCAATACAGTTGCACAGCAAGCAAATAGACAGGAAAGAAAGCAGATCAACAAAGCAATCCTCTGACAGCAGTTTAGTCCTCAGTTTGTAACTGTTCTTCAAGTCTATCCTCTTTAATAGCAAGTATCAACTTGCTTCTTCAAGCTTTCAATGCATCAAACACAAGTATCAACCGGTTCTTCATCTTCTTCCAGCTTCAGCTCTTTCTTCATCCTCAATTTGATCTTCTTCACAAGTGTCAACATGTTCATCTTGACCTTCAAGCTTCAGCTCCAATGGCAGTCTTCAAACACAGGGGAAGTGCAACCTCTAGCATCTTTAATCTTCTAGCAAGGAACTCCATCCTCTAGCAAGGGAGAAAGATTCATCTAACAAGAGCAAGGTAGGGATAGGGAGAAGCAAAGTGAAGACCAAAGGTCACCTATAAGCACTCCACCATCAAAGAAAGGAACCCTCAAAGGTTCTACCAACTTGTGAAGAGCCACACATCCTACCAAAGGAGGGATGAGGCCTTCTCAAGGGGACCTCACATCATAGGGAGGAATGGAAGTGATTAACATCTTCCATATTTCATGAAGGAAGAAAGTCTATTCTAAGGGATCTCCCTAAGAATCCTAATCCTTAACCCTAAACAAATTACACCAAAGGGAGAGAAATCTTCAATTCCAAGCTCCACCATGCATTCCACAGCAGCTCACACAAGTCTTCATCACCATCCAAGAGCAAGAGAAGCAAAACCCTAGTCTAAGGGAATTAATGAAGTCATTCTAGTTGAGTTAGCAAGTTAGGATCACCTAAAACCTAGTATTAAAGTTAATTCTAACTAAAATAATAAAATCAATTATAAAATCCTACAAAAATAACTATGGGAACCTATGTCAATCATGACTCTACCATGCTAATTCTAGAGATCAAATCCTCAAATAAGACCTAGAAATAAATTCTACACTACAAGGTACTAAGCTTAAACCCTAAAAAGGACCACCTAAAGTTCCAATCTAAAAACCATACCTAATTTCATCACAAAAATATGATAAAAATACTATGGGAGCATACATGTCTAAGATAACCACACACAAAAAATCAAGCCAAAAATCATCACCAAGTGATCACACTAAAATCATCAAACAGAGGTATCAACCATGGCAATTTTATTATCAAATAAAATGTAAAAAATGCACAAAAATTGAAAATGTATGATTTTCCTAATATTTTTAGTCAATAAAATTCTAGATCCAATCATGAATCAAGGGGGGGAAACCTGGAATTAATTGACCTATTTTCCTATTTTTTATGAATTGTTTTCAAACTAACATGAAATGATGAAATTAAAAGAAAAAACAAAAGAATTAATAAACTTGCGTGGTAAATAGCAAATAACATCACTTCAAATCCTTGGGTTGGGCCAGAGGGGTGTGTCAAATAGCATTTCAGTCGTTAATGAAGGTGAGAAAATACTTAGAAGGGGGGTTGAATAAGTATGAAGATAAAAACTTAGAAATAAAAACTCAAGTATTTTTATCCTGGTTCGTTGAACTCAACTACTCCAGTCCACCCTTTCTAGAGTGATTTGCCTTTATTAAACAAGGACTTAATCCACTATTTAATCAACTGATTACAATAGTAAGCACTAAAAACAACTGTTCAAAGTCTTCTCAAGAACTACTGATCCTAACTGGATCTTCTTAAGGTTTTCTTACAATCAAATGTAATAACAAAATACAAGTGTTTAAATTGCTTCTAATAAAGCTTTATCACAACTGTGATTTTTCACTTGAAGTTAAGAACAAAGAAATTAATTCTAGAAAGAATATGAAATGTATGAGAGCTTTGGATATTGATTTCTTTTGGATAAAACGTCAACTGAAGAAGATGGGTGAAGACTTGCTTTTATAGGCAGCTAGATCCAAGAGAACTTCACGTTGAGAAGAGTGTCCTAAAAGGTCTGAGCCTTTTTGTCTTCACATCAAGTGACCTTTCCTAAAAGAAGAAAGCATAGAGAAATCCTTTTTGTCTGTGTTCTTGTGTCTAGAATAAATAAGGAAAGAGTCGTTTGGATTATTCCAACGGACATAATCTTTGAATTCTTCTTCATCAATTTTCAACAAGAATCATCAGAGTCTAAATTGGTCAGAGCCTTCTGATGTTGATCAGAGTTTTGCTGAATCAGAGTCTTTGCAGCAGGAGTGCTTTTAGCGTGTGTAAGTTCAGAGCATAATTAAGTCAGATCCTCAGTACTGGCAGCTCTAGCACTTTCAGAATCTTCTGTAGTAACTATGCTTGAAAACTCTTCATACAGAATTCTTCTTTGGTTCAGATGCTTCTGACTTGCTTCAGATTCTTCTGGAGCTTCTATTTCAGATCCTTCTGGCGCTTCTGCTTCAGATCCTTCTGGAGGCTATGCTCAGGATCTTCTGTTGGCAGCATTCAGAATCTTCTAATGGATGCATTTGGCGCTTCAGAGTCTAGCATATTTCTTGTGTTCAGTTCTGATTTGCTTCTAGAGTGATAATTACTTTACTATCTACAGTAAAAACTCTTAAGCAACTTTTAGAGTATATAATTCTTAATTACAAAATTTCATAATAGTTATCATCAAAACATAGAGATATTATTGAGAACCAATCTGTGTTCTAATAATCTCCCCCTTTTTGATGATGACAAAAACATCAGAAATTTTGTTTAATTGAAAATAGAATAATTATAACTCCCCCTGAGATGATGAATCTCCCCCTGAATTAAATATAAATAAGGAATAGAAACTTCCCTTTTGTCTTAAGTATTTTTCAGAGTTAGAGCTTGATTGTTCTTTAACATTTGAGAGTCAGAGTGTCTTGCATATTTCAGAGTCAGAGTCTGATAATTGTCAAATAATCTGAGAGTCTCAGAGTTTCTTTTACAGAGTGTACTTATCAAATGTTCTGTAATACTTAGATTTTATGTTAGATAAAATTGATATGTCTGAAGTTTCATTCTGGTGAAGTTTAATTAAACAGTTCAGATCTATATTTTCTCCCCCTTTTTTGTCATAAGCAAAAAGTAATAGCGTTGAAAAGACAAATAAAAGGAAACATTAAATTAGATAAATCATGTGGAGAAAACTTTGAAACATTCATTCATTCAATTCAGAGCAAGAGTACACACATCAGAAGATATTCAAAATACATATGCAAACATCAGATGCAAACAACAGAAGAAGAAAAAAATAAGCTAATAGTGTTTTGACAAAAGCATCTTCAACAAATTCGTGATCTCAGAAGAGGTTTGTTCTTGTTTTGACATCCACTTCGCCATTGTTTCATTCTTCTGATCCTGTTGGGACATCCATTGAGTCATGTCTTCAGACTTCTTATCTTGTTTAGCCATCCATGACTTGATTTCTGATTGACCAGCTTCCAAAACTGCAATCTTATCTTCAAGATCTGGATGTTCTTTCTTGATCTCAAATGAGGAAGGTGGAACAGCTTTTGAAGCTTGAACAGAGTTAATTTCCATAGGGGCTTTAGAGCTTGGAGCAGTAGAGCCAGAAGGATATACTATCAGAGTCATGGCCAGAGGGTTGTCTTCAGATGCGGATTCAGTATTCTCTTCTGATGATGAAGGAGCATCTGTAAGAAGTAGTGGTTCAGATCTCTTAACAGTCCAGAACAGACTTCTAGAAGCTTTAGCAAATCTGAGCTTCGCATCATCAGAACATACGTTCTTCAGATTTGATGCTACAGTGTTGAATCTGTTTATGAAGCCATTCCAAATGGCATCAGATTCCTTTGCATCCATTGTTGAGGAACACTTCTTCTGTACAGAACCTAAATACATCTGTATTTCTTGCAAAAAACATGTAAATAAATGATCAACATTCAGTCTAGGTCTGGAGTGTAACAGAGTTTCCAAGGTTATTGGCTTGGATTGAGGAGTAGGTGGAAATATAGATTTAGGAATGGAAATCAGAGGAGGAGGGTAGTAAGTTATGAATGGAATATCAGATGATTTATCAGGCTTTGATCTGGATAAAGCATTCATCAGATTTGGTTTTGCTCTAGTTTGATAGGAAACCACATTAAATGGTTTATCAGAGTAAGGTTTGAAAGCAGATTTAGCAGGTTTATCAGATTTTGCAGATATAGCAGAGGATGGTTTTGGATCTGATAAAGGTACTGCAGACATTGTTTTGATATATGTTTGAAGCACATATGGTAGAATGATGGTAAATTTGGGTTTGAGAGGAGTGATAGTGTCAGAGGGTTCAATTCTGGTGTAGAAATTTTTCAAAGTGAAACCAGAAGGAAGTTTGTTAGAAGAAGATAGTTTGCACGAAGCAGAAGGTACATTCTCAGATGTTCTTGGCTTGGGTGCAGGGGTAGGATTGGGAATGGTAATTTTAGAAGATGGTTTGGGTGTTGGAATAGGATCTGGAATAATGATTTCAGAAGAAACAGGGGGTTCTGGTTGGTTTACTTCAGAATTTCTGTGAGAGGGGGACACCAGAAAATCTGGGTGTATATCAGATTCTGAGGAATTGGATGATGGGGTTGCAGTGTAAGAGGTAGATGACACTTCAAAAACAGTTTTGAGAGGTGTAACATTTAGAACCTCTGTCTTAGGAATATGGGTTTCAGATGGGTTAGCTGTTTCTGATGGAATTTCAGAGGGTTTTGATGGTGGTTCAGATGTAGGTGGTTCAGATGTGGTTGATGGTGGATTTTCTGGCTGTGGTTGTTTTTCTTGTTGTTGTGGTTGTAGTTCAGATGGTTTTTGTTGTTGATTTTCAGATTCTTTTTCTTGTTGAGGTTCAGATTGTTTTTATGGTTGTTTTGGTTGTTGTTCAGATTGTTCTGCAGGTTTTTCTGTTTGAAGTTGTTATGTAGGTTGTTTTTCTGATTGTTGTTGTTGTGGTACAGATTGTTTTGTTGATTGTTCTGGTTGTTGAGTCTGATTTTGTGGTTTTGTTGCTGTTGGTTTTGGTGCAGATGATTGTGTAGTAGAAGGTTTTATAGGTGAGATAGAAATAGGATTAGATGATTTTTGAGGGAATGGAACAGAAACATGAGGTGGAGCAGGAACAGATTGTTTTTGGGTAGAAGGTGGTTTTGGACTAGACTTAAAAGTTGAATCATTTATAACAGTATTATTTACAAAAGATACAGAAGATTTGGTACCTTTAATCTTGATGCGTTTTGCAGGAACAGAAGGAGTGTCTCCAGATTCTTTCCTCTTTAGCAGCTTCTGAGGCTTCTCAGCAACCTTGGGCTTCTTCTGAACAGGTGCAGCTTCTGCTTCTGATTGACTTCTTTTTCTTGTGATCTCTTCTCCTCCAACAGGCAGTGGTTTCCTTGCTCTTTTTATAATATCTGCAGGAATAGGCGTTCCATCTGCCTTGCAAGCATCAATATATCTCACTATTATTTCCCTTGGTTCTTCAGCATAGAACATAGGGTAGTTATCTACTGGAATTCTCTTCTGACTGAGTTCAGAAACATTCAGCTTCTTGGGTGCAGATGTGAGTTCCTCTACACTTTTTAGTCTCTGAAGACTCTTTGCATTCAGAGGTTTTCGAAGAATGAATTCAAGTTCATTTGTGACTCCAGCAGCATATAGAGCAGTCACCAGTCCATTTTCTGTCAGAAAATCTGAGATTAACCTTCCAAAAGGAATCCATGTTCTGATCTTCTGACCTTTTTCTTTCACAGATTCTCTGGAGGCATTTATATGATTCCATAAGTGCATAAACAGAATGTAGGGAAGATCTACCTTGGTGCTCTGACTTAAGCAATACATAAAGTAGAGTTGTTCATTGTTTACATAGTCTGGAGAGTTTATAGACTTTCTGTGATGAATGCATCACATGAAAATCTTTGCCCAGATCTTGTAGTCAGGCTTCAGATCTTTAAACTTATTAGAGGCATGTCCAGCAGTCATCAATTCCTCATATACTTCATCCATATCTACACGCCCAGCTGGCAGGTGAGATACTCCATCTGTCTCCTCATATCCAATGAGTTTCCTGATCAGATCTTCTGTGATGATTATCTCTTTACCCAGAACAGAAGACAAAATAAACTTAGGGTATACAGAAGCATGTATCCAGAATTCTTTTACCAGAAGGGGGTAGACTGGTCCAAAAAGTCTATCAAAGTATTTTACCCATCCTTGAGCATCAATAATGGAGCGAAACTCAAACCCATTTTTCAGCCAGTGAATCAAATTCCACCATTGATTCATAGAGAACCTCTAGTTTGTCAACAGGTGTTAACAAAGTTCTCTTTGGTGTCGTATATGGAGTCACACCCATATTTGCAGAAGTAACTGCAGCCATGGTTGATTGAAATTGTGTAGCAGTTGATGATGAAGTTGCCATTGAAGATGAGTTTGTCAAACGCTTAGGGTTTTTGTGAAGAGAGAAAAGAAGACAGAAATGCATAAACAGTTTGAGATGTGAAATGTGTGAAAATGGTGAGAAATGAGGTATTTATACTAAACACTTAGGCATACAAACAGTCAGATAAAAGCACGTTCACACAAAGCATTTAATGAAAAGGAATAAAAATCATTTCAAGCATTAATTGATTCTGACAAATTTGGGGGGAAAATCAAGATTTTCACTATTCAAACTTCACCTCAAACGTCTCTTCAGTAGTGTACATGCCACCTTTGCAGATTTAGAGTAACACGTGTTTGCTTGCATGTGCTTCTGAATTCTCTTGAGAAATGAAACGTTAACCAACGTTCAAATCCTCTGAGTATTGTTAGTTCAGAGTTTCACACAAAAAAAATAATTTAAGGAAATGAATAAGTAATCAGAAGAAATACTTCATAGCATTAAGCATTTTTGCATCTGTAAAATTTGCTTCTGACAAATATTATTCTGGACAAAAATCCATACCAATATTTTTCAGAATAAATTTAAATCTATCTTCAACAAGGGCTTTTGTGAAAATATCTGCCCATTGATGATCTGTATCAACAAAGGCTAAATTTATAATTCCCTTCTGAACATAGTCTCTGATGAAATGATGCTTAATTTCTATATGTTTTGCCTTAGAATGTAAAATAGGGTTTTTAGACAAACATATAGCAGAAGTATTATCACAAAATATAGAAATGTTACTTTCAAATATCTGATAGTCTTCTAGCTGACTTTTCATCCAGAGCATCTGCGTGCTACATCCAGCAGCTGCAATCTATTATGCCTCTGTGGTTGATAGTGCAATTGTGGGTTGCTTCTTGCTGTACCAAGATATTAGATTTCTTCCTAGAAATTGACAACTTCCAGAAGTACTTTTTCTTTCCACTCTGTCTCCAGTGTAGTCAGCATCACATAATCCAACTAATTTGAAATCATCAGATTTTCTGTAACACAAACCCACATTAGAAGTACCTTTCAGATACCTTAGAATCCTCTTGACAGCTGTCAAGTGTGATTCTCTAGGATCTGATTGGAATCTAGCACACAAGCATACACTGAACAATATGTCAGGTCTAGAAGCAGTTAAATAAAGAAGAGATCATATCATACCTCTGTAGAGTTTCTGATCTACTTTCTTACTTACCTCTTCCTTGCCTAGTGAACAAGTTGGATGCATGAGAGTCTTTGCCAACTTACTATCAGTCATGTTAAATTTCTTCAGAAGTTCTTTAACCTATTTGGTCTGATGTATGTAAGTGCACTCTGGAGTTTGGTTGACTTGAATTCCCAGAAAGAATCTCAATTCTCCCATCATGCTCATTTCAAATTCTGCCTGCATACATTGAGCAAACTCCTTTCCCAGCAAAGTATTGGTAGATCCAAATATGATATCATCCACATAAATTTGACAAATTAGAAGATCTTTCTTAAATGATTTACAAAAAAGTGTTGTGTCCACTTTGCCTCTGATGAAATTTTTCTCTAGAAGAAAATTGCTCAATCTCTCATACCAAGCTCTAGGAGCTTGTTTTAAACCATACAGAGATTTCTTTAGTTTGAAAACATGATCTGGAAATTTTTCATTCTCAAAACCAGGAGGCTGGTGGACATAAACTTCTTCTTCTATAATACCATTTAGAAAGACACTTTTAACATCCATGTGATACAGAGTGATGTTATTTTGTGCAGCAAATGAAATAAGAAGACGTATAGATTCTAACCTTGCCACTGGAGCATAAGTTTCAGTATAATCAATACCTTCTTGTTGACTGTACCCTTGAGAAACAAGCCTTGCCTTATTTCTTTCAACTTCTCCTTTCTCATTAAGCTTATTTCTGAATACCCATTTAGTTCCAATTATATTGAATCCTTTTGGTCTTTGAACTAAATCCCACACATCATTTCTGGTGAATTGATTTAACTCTTCTTGCATGGCAATAATCCAATCATTGTCTTGCAAAACTTCATCTACAGAAGTTGGTTCAATTACTAACACAAGTCCAAATAATGATGCTTCAGATGATCTGAGAAAGGATCTTGTTCTGATAGGATCATCCTTCTTTCCAATAATAACATTCTCTGGATGAGAAACTTTGATTCTGGAAGATGATCCTCTAACAGTTGATTCTTCAAAAATGTTTAAATTATTCATCTGAGAAGTTAAAGGAATTGCATCTGGCGTTGCTTCTGGTTCCTTCACTTGAGCTTTGTCTGCCTCTGAGCCTTCAGAGTCTGTGAAGACTACTTCTCTATCTGCAGAGTTTTCAGACTGCTTTGGCTTTTTACTGCCAAGCTTATCATCAAATCTAACATGAATAGATTCTTCTACAATCTGTGTCTCAGTATTGTATACTCTGTAGCCTTTAGAGCGTTCAGAATATCCAAGCACGAAACACTCCTATGCTTTGTGTCGCTACTGCGAAAATTGGCGTCGGCTATGACAGAAGAGTCGCCACCGTGCGTTATTTATCCCATAAGAGGGAAAGGAAACGCTTAGACAAAACCTAACGCAAAGAGGGAAATGAATGGTCATTGCAACCAAATCCTGGATTCGGGAGTCGGTTACGTAAGGGGAAGGTATTAGCACCCCTCACGTCCTTCGTACTCGACGGGATCCACGCTTGTTTTCTATCTAAGGGTGTGTTATTCTATCTATTTAGTAGGTCTGGGTTAAAAAGAAAAGAAAATGACTCGGCAAAGTATCGCACTTTATGCCTACGTATTCCCGTCCGGAACGAGAAATCAGAGTCAACGTAGTTCGCCTACCTACGGGAAAGGAGGGGAAGGTTGCTCGCTAGGATGTCGCATCCTATGCCTACGTACTTTCATACAGCATGAAAGATCAGAGCAAACGTAGTTCGGGCTACGGAAGACACAAGCTTGTCTGGCAGTTTTTTATCTCCTTCTGAAAAGGGTTTTCCTGATTAAGGTTCCAAGAGGACAAAAGTAGAGTTTGAATGTTTGTTTGAGTTTTTTACGAAAGAACTGTTTTTTAGTCTGTTTGCAACTTGTACTGCACTAAAGACTTGTGATTTGAGAGTGACTACGTCACATGTCACCATAAGGGTACCATACTAAGCAATCAGATTACTGAAGAGTGACCCTCCAGCAACCTTTTCCCAAATAGCTTAAGGCTCGTAGCGTACAGCACGGGTTATCCTTATTACTGTGTTTTTTTGAATTGTTTTGAGATGAGAAAAGAAAGACGCTCTAAAAAGCCTATGGTTGAAAGGGAAACTAGCCTAATGTTATCATGCATGGGTTAGAACCTAATGTCTGTCACAATTTCCTCTTGCACAGAGGAAATCAGAGATCCTAGGGGATAAACAACAAAAGAAAGCAAGCAACAAACAGTAAACAGTAAACAGTAAACAGTAAACATGTATGTTGTGCAACAGTACCAGAGAGGCAAGAGGGAGAACAATAGGCAAGAGGAGACAAGCTCCACCTCAAACCTAGAGGTAATCAACATAATTAAATAGGCAATACAGAGTAAAACGAAAAACACAGAGGAGGTAGCTCAGGCAGCAGTACTAGACTCCTACAGCAACAGCAGCTCTAAACAGCAAAGTTGAATAGACAGCAAAGTTGACAACAAAGGCCTCATCTTCAAGCAAGCTTCTATCTTCAATCTTCATCAATATTCAAGCTCCAAAAAGCACACTCCAATAGGAGGATCAATCATCAAGATCAAGTTATAATGTTAAGGAACTTAATGACAACCAAAGGAAATCACTAAGAACTCAACATTGCAAATGAAAGGTATCCTCAAAGTTCTACTCACTTGGGCATACCACTCATCCCTCCTAAGGAGATATGGAGCTTCCCAAGGAGGACTTTATGTCATTGGATAGAATAGAGGTAAACAATGCACTCTATGTTTGAAGAAATAATCAAAACTAGGTCTAAGGCACTTCCTAAAACCCTAATTTCCTAAGCTCCTAAGAAACTTCCACAAGAAGAAAAGCCTTCAACTACAAGTTCCAATCTTCAATCCCAAGCTTCTTCAATGAATCAGGAAGCTCCAAAAAAAAGAACTCAAGCTTAAACCCACTCCAAAGCATCCAACCAAACCAAACAATCCAAAGCACTCAAGAGAGGAAACCACAAACACAAGCTACTTGCAAAATACAACTAAAATAGGAAATGAAGTTGCAAAATTCTAATAAAATTCCTAGGGGAACATACATGTTTGAACAAACTAATGTAAAAATATTGAAGCCTAAATCAACTTCTATGTTATCTAAACAATTCCTACACTGAGATAGGTCAAGGGAGTCCACAAATTTGGGAGGATCCTAATCTCAATACCTAAAACAGATCCTAATATTGTTCTAAAAATCCACCAAAAATTATAAGAGAACATACATGTCTATCCTAACACATACTAAAAAATCGAAGCCAAACTGAAAACCAATTGGAAGAATTAAATTCAACAAAACAGATAGCCAAATATGCAAAAATAAAAAACAAAATAAAATGTGAAAAATCAAATAAAAATGGAAAATGCATGAAATTGTATTTTGTTAATCCCAGAAAATCATAAATTCCATAAGGATCATGAGGATATTTTTAAAATAATTTTGTGATCAAAATTGGAATTTATATGATGTTTGGAATAACAATGCAATTAAAATAAAACAAAATGAAATAAAAATGAATTAAAAACAGAAATAAACAAGAGCCAATGGATCAGGAGACCAGTCAATCCATCCAACGCCCCAGAGATTGCCACCTCATTTATTTAAACGCATCGTTTTGAATTAATCTGGAGTCAACAAAAAAACAAGTCCCAGCCACACGATCTGGTGGTCAGTCAATGGTCCAAAGTTGATCTGATGGCTCTCACATCATCTTCTTCATTTTTCAGGTCATCTGAGCAGAGACACAGGGCGGTGGTGCGTGGTGGCCGGAGAAGACTTCGGTCATCTTCTCCGGCGAGAGTCCAGTTTCAGGCAACCAAAAATGACAAACAAAATACCAAATCAACTCAGTTTTTCATGTACAATCCAAATCTCCACTCAAAATCCTCTATCTGGCTAGGTTTTAAAATTCGAAGGCAAACTCCAAATGCACCTCAATTCTGATCATCATCAAATCCTAAACTAAATACACAGAACTGTTCCTCATGCTTCCTAGGTCATCATCATCTATCCAATTCATGTCAATTCTTCAAGATCAAGCCAAATCGTGCCTCAACAGAATTCACACATGATCCTACATTGTCTCTAATTGTCCAAATTCCTATCTAGAAACGATCTACATCTCTTCCTGATTCTAAAAGCAAGCTCAAAACTAAATGAATCATGCGAAATCATGTAGAATATGGAAATTTACTAACCTGCTCTAGATCTGTTGACAGAGGTACTTAGAGCTCGTGATTTGCTTCCAAATGCTCCAGAAACTTTCAATGATCTACCAGAAAGAGATTGCACACCTCAATTTTGCTTGAATTGGCTCCAAACTCAGAATTCGATTTCAAGTTGCAGCTGTGAAATTTCAATTGCTCTTGCTTGCTCTGGCGCGAAATGAAGCTCAAAATTGATCTGAACTCACTCTAATGAATATATAGAAGAGTTTCATGGGCCTTTGGATCCAAGTTGAAACTTGTATCTTGACTTATGTGGCTTTGAAGTTAGGCACTAAACAGGGTAATTTTCACTGAAACCCTAATTTAGCAACTTCCCACATTCTTGAATCTTCTTGATTTGATCTTGGCACAACACCACAAATGTCTTATCACATCATTCCATGAACTCCATGACCTCAAAGTAGGCTTGAATGCTTTTCAATTGCATAATTGACCCAGGGTTGATCCAGATGAAACCCTAATTGCTTGCACCTCAATTGTGGCTCTTGCACTTGAATCAATGACTTGGTTGAGCTCCAACATGGCCTTCTAGGCACTCCATGAACTCTATACACATCTTATATTCACACCTCACTGATGGTCTTCAATTGATCAAGACCTCTCACCACCTCTTGATGACTTGGATGACTTCTCCAGCTTGGATAAGATTTCTTGCTAGGCTTCTCTTGATAATAATCACACTTGATCTCCTGTTGGATGAATGATATTCCATGATATGCAAATGATAGAACTATGCAAATGATAATGCAATGAAACATAAACCAGGTAAAAGATGTTGAGCAAATTTTGGGGTGCAACAGCTGCCCCTATTCAAACGGCTTGGACCCGACTGGGTGAAGAGCGAACGACTTTCAAACAATCGAGGTAAAAGACGGTTGAATACCAAGAAACCCAAAAATTTTCCAACTGCAGACACGAACTGCAAAAACTGATTGGTGAACAACATTCGTTGTGCTGAACCCACTTGTTACGGCAACAACTAATCAATCTTCTAATAAAACTTTTGATTTCAACATTAACTCCCTGTATGACGCCACAGACATCGAATTAACTTTACGAGAAACAATTTTGTCCACAACGGGACTAAACTTCGTCAACACGAGGAAGGACTCCATCCCCATGGGTACAATTCCGTCTCTAATTGGAATAACGATCTCTGTCAGTCACAGGTAACAACTCCACTGGGGATAATCCATCGATTACGATTAATAACTCCGTCCACCCGGATAGCAATCACTGTCAACACAGGTGCAAATCATTGTCAATCACAGGTAACAATCTCTGTCAATACAGGCGCGATCTCTATCCATTACAGGTAACAATCTTTTCTGACGCTTTTACTGGGGAAACAACTCTGCCAACAACACAGCGAATAACTTTGGCGACTTCCACTGAGGAAATAGTTTTATCAACAAATAAGAAACAACTCTGCCAACAACATAGGAACTAACCCCGTCACCACTACGGGAAATAACTCTGCCAACGATACAGGAAAATAACGCTGCCAAATACAGGAAAATAACTCCGTCACCACTACGGGAAATAACTCTGCCAACGATACAGGAAAGTAACTCTGCCAAACAGAGGAAAATAACTCCGTCACCACTACGGGAAAATAACTCTGCCCAATAACAGGAAAATAACTCTGTCACCACTACGGGAAAATAACTCTGTTACCACTACGGGAAAATAACTTTGTCCAACAATACAGGAAAATAACTCCGTCACCACTACGGGAAAATGACTCTGCCCAATAACACAGGAAAATAACTCTGTCACCACTACGGGAAAATGACTCTGCCCAATAACACAGGAAAATAACTCCGTCACCACTACGGGAAATAACTCCGAATACAGCTTCTCTGCCTACCTTTGCAGTAGCTAACTCCATCAATCAAATGGGTAACAAAATACTGGTCCAGTCTTCAAACTTTTAGCGCGGACATGGCAGCAAATCTGAGAAAGACTCTACTGGGGATTTTCTGAACCCAAACTGCCAGACACCTACTTCGACATAGGCGGCAACTTCCAAAAATTGATTCACGAAATCTTTTGATACTGTCATAGCAACAATTTTGAAGAAAATACTCCGCTAGAGGGGTAAGAGAAACTAATCCAAGCAACTATGTGGGGAATAATGACAAAATGAACATTATCATTACACGTCTCACGCCGAGACCTTGATTATCTGGTAATTAAATCTGAGCAAGAGCTCCCTCCACCTGCAGGGAAAACAACACTTGAAAACATGAGGTTAACCAACCTGGCTTATGTTTCAAAATGCGTATGTTTGACAATGGCTTAATGCTCCATACGGCATGGAAATGCTACGCGTTTTGGTAGATGTGAATATGACGATATATGCAAATGCTAATGCAGGCTCAAACTGCTGAGAAACACCCTGGTATGAAATGGCTAAGGACAAAACCAACTCCGCTGGGAATGAATGGGTATCACAAAGTATTCCGGCAAAATAAATGCCGGAAACAACAACCAACTCTGCTAGGGAGAGATCAGACATTTGGGAAGAAAACACAAACCCTGCTGGGGAAAGATGCGACCCTTCTGGGGGAAGAACTACACTGTCGGGACACAGTCTACAAACTCGAAGCTACAAACTCTGTTGAGGATAGCCATCCTGACGAAAGAATGATGACCTGCAGGGAAAGGGAATAACCATCCTTTGGGAGGCGTATTCTGCCGGGGATATTGATTTTAACCTGCTGGGATATCCTATGGACAACTTCCATGAGGATACTCTTCAGGCGACATTCCTGGTGATACTCTCTCGGGGAGGATAATTCCACATCTAATAGGAATAAGCGTTGTCTCCACTCTCTGGGGATAAGATACGACTTGCTAAGGAACAACATCAACTGAAGTCAAGCCCTACGTCAAGAGACTTTGGCTAGGAAATACGATTCTTGACCTTTTGCTTCAAAGGTAAGGACCCTTTAAAACACAATCGAGACAAAACAAATCTACACAACAAAATCTATCCGATTTAGTATCCTTGACATTCATTCAGTCAATTCGAAGTTTTAACAATTATTGGCAAGGGCCAGCGAGTTTATGCAAGTGCAAGTTCATCAAAACATCGGCGTTTTTCACAAACAAAACAGTAAAGAACAAGCATCAAGTACTGAATAACATGTTTTATTGAATGGGCCTGTAAATAGGCAAAGCTTTGTACACTGGATGTAACTCCTGAAAAGAGGAAGTTACACACAAGCAAAATACGATATATGCACAAGAAGCACAAAGAAAGATACAAAACAAATTTGATATACATGTCAGCAATGTGGTACAGACAAGCACCATGAGCTGATTCTCCTATGACTCGCCTGACTCTGACATTTTCCCAGTACTCGATCTTCGGAAGAGATTGTTTTGGCTATACGACCCTCAGGTACTCCCAAACCACTTAAGCAATATAGTATCAAACTCGGACCGCAGTCATTTGCTTTTTTCCAAATCCCTAACTTTTGCGTGAACCGCCCTTTGCGGGTTTTCAGTTCACCAGAATACCCTTTTTTGCCGAAATTGCCCCTTTCAGGTTTTCAACTTCGCGGGTGTACATTTTTTCAATTTTATCCCTAACTTTTTCCCGAACCTTTTATTCCTTTTTATGGTTCGCCGAGATGCCCCATTTTTGCCTAGACTCTCTTTTTCTGTCCAGCGGGTCACTTTAAGCAAAGTATTTTTTAACTGCATTCGAATTCATAGGAGACGTAAAGTCCTCACCATCCATGGTGGATAACAACAAGGCTCCCCTAAAGAAAACCTTTCTGACGACATATGGACCCTCGTAGTTGGGCGTTCATTTGCCCCTGTGATTCGATTATGGTGGGAGAATCTTTCTCAACACAAGGTCGCCCGTCTGAAAGCTTCGAGGGCATACATTCTTATCCTAAGCTTTCTTCATCCGGCTCTGGTACAGCCGACCATATGCGAGAGAAGCCAGTCTCTTTTCATTCATTAAACTGAGCTGATTCAGTCTATCTTTTACCCATTCTGCCTCATCAAGTTGGACATCACACAAAACCCTCAGAGAAGAAATATCAACCTCCAATGGTAACACTGCTTCCATGCCATACACCAATGAGAAAGGGGTTGCCCCGGTTGACGTGCGTACCGTCGTACGATAACCGTGTAAAGCGAAAGGCAACATCTCATGCCAATCCTTGTAAGTCACAACCATCTTTTGAACAATCTTCTTTATGTTCTTATTCGCCGCTTCGACAGCGCCATTCATCTTGGGTCGATAGGGAGAAGAGTTGTGATTCTCAATCTTGAAATTCTGACACAGCTCTTTCATCATCTTGTTATTCAAGTTTGAGCCATTGTCGGTGATAATCCTCTCTGGGATTCCATATCTGCAGATAATATCTCTTTTGATAAATCTGGCTACCACTTGTTTGGTGAGATTAGCATATGACGCTGCTTCAACCCATTTGGTGAAGTAACCAATAGCTAGCAACATGAACCGGTGTCCGTTTGATGCCGTGGGCTCAATCTTGCCAATCATATCAATGCCCCACATCGAGAAAGGCCACGGTGATGACATAACGTTTAAAGGGCTCGGAGGCACATGAATTTTGTTCGCATAAATTTGACATTTATGACACTGCTTTGCGAACTTGAAAGAATTTATTTCCATTGTTAGCCAATAGTAACCTGCCCGCAACAGTTTTCTCGTCATTGCATGTCCACCAGCATGCGTACCAAATGTACCTTCATGGATCTCTTCCATGAGCAACTTAGCCTCTTTCTCGTCCACACATCTCAACAACACCAAGTCGTGGTTTCTCTTGTACAGGACACCATCCGGATTCAAATAGAAATTTCCAGCCAATCTCCTAAGAGTCTTCTGATCTCGACTGGATACCCCGGCCGGATACTCTTGGTTCTTCAGGAAATTCTGGATATCGAAATACCATGGTTTGCCATCGGACGTTTCCTCAATGGAGAATATGAAGTCGGGCCTATCAAGGCGAGAGATAACAATCCTGGGAGCCTCATTCCAGAAGCTAACTTTATACATTAAAGACAGAGTCGCAAGAGCATCGGCCATCTGATTTTCTGCTCGTGGCACGTGATGCAATTCTACTTTGTCAAAGAAAGGCAACAGTCTCCTTGCATAATTCATATAGGGTATCATATTGGGCTGCCGCGTCTCCCATTCTCCTTTAATCTGGTTGACCACTAGAGCAGAGTCCCCGTATACATCAAGATATTTGATTCTCAAATCAATAGCCTCCTCAAGACCCATGATGCACGCCTCATATTCAGCCTCATTATTGGTAACTAGAAAGGTCAATCTGGCAGTAAAGGGAATGTGCGTCACTTGAGGAGTAGTGATAATTGCCCCTATTCCACTACCGTAGGAGTTAACAGCGCCGTCAAATATCAACTGCCATTTGGAACCCAACTCTGGACCTTCATCCGGCAACGGCTCATCACAATCTTTCATTTTCAAGTACATGATATCCTCGTCAGGAAAATCAAACCTCATTGGCTGATAATCTTCAATTGGCTGCTCCGCTAGGTACTCTGACAGAACACTACCTTTGATAGCCTTTTGAGAAACATATTGAATATCATATTCTGTCAGCACCATCTGCCATCGAGCAATCCTCCCGGAGAGTGCTTGCTTTTCAAATACGTATTTGATCGTATCCATCTTTGAAATTAGCATGGTTGTATGATTTAACATGTACTGTCTCAAACGTTTGGCAGCCCAGGCTAGCGCACAACACGTCTTTTCAAGCATTGAGTAACGGGATTCACAATCTGTGAACTTTTTACTCAAGTAGTAAATCGCATGCTCTTTACGTCCGATCTCGTCATGCTGACCGATAACACAACCCATACTTTCCTCAAGAACCGTCAAATACATAATCAATGGTCTCCCGGCTACTGGGGGTATCAATATTGGAAGTTCCTGCAAATATTCTTTTATTTTTTTCAAACGCCCTTTGACAATCTTCATTCCAGGTCACAGCCTGATTCTTTTTCAACAATTTGAATAATGGCTCGCAGGTAGCGGTTAGGTGAGATATGAACCGAACAATGTAGTTTAACCTCCCTAAAAACCCACACACTTCTTTTTCTGTTTTAGGCGTTGGCATTTCTTGTATTTCTTTTATCTTAGCAGGATCAACCTCAATTCCTTTTTCGCTCACAATAAACCCCAATAGTTTACCGGATCTCACCCCGAAGGTGCACTTGTTAGGATTCAGCCTTAGCCTGAATTTCCTAAGCCTCTTGAACAATTTAAGCAGATTAACCAAATGCTCTTCCTCTATCTGGGATTTGGCAATCATATCATCAACATAAACCTCGATCTCTTTATGCATCAAGTCATGAAAGAGCATCGTCATAGCACGTTGATATGTTGCCTCAGCGTTCTTCAAACCAAAGGGCATCACTTTGTAGCAAAATGTTCCCCAGGGAGTAATGAAGGTTGTTTTCTCCATGTCTTCTGGCGCCATTTTTATCTGATTGTAACCCGAGAAGCCATCCATGAAGGAGAACACGGAGAATTGAGCAGTGTTATCGACCAGCACATCAATATGAGGAAGCGGAAAGTCGTCCTTTGGGCTCGCCCTATTCAAATCATGATAGTCTATGCACATCTGTACCTTACCATCTTTCTTTGGTACCGGTACTATATTGGCGACCCATGAGGGATAAGTTGTAACAGCGAGGAAAGCAGCATCCCACTGTTTTTGAACTTCCTCCTTAATCTTCACAGACATATCTGGTCTGGTTCTTCTGAGTTTCTGCTTAACAGGCAGACATTCTTCTTGCAATGGTAGACGATGAACAACCATGTCAGTATCCAACCCAGGCATATCCTCGTACGACCAAGCAAAGATATCACTGTACTCTTGCAACATCTCAATCAGACTTTGCTTGATGTCGCTTTGCAATGCAGCCCCTATTCGGATGTTTCTGACAACTCCCTCAGACCCCATGTTGATAATCTCAATCTCTTCCTGATGAGGCAGAATGATTCTTTCTTCCTGTTTCAACAGTCGAGTCAGCTCCTCTGACAAGTCACTATCCTCAACAATCTCTTCCTCAGCTTGAAATACCGGGTGCTCGAAGTCAAAGTGGGTCATAGGAAATTTGTGTTCGGTGTCATCTGAAATATGAATCCTGCAAAGGAAATGGTTAAATGCTTCAAATGAGTGCAAACAAAACTCATAACCACGTTGCCATTTATTGTTAAAATAAAAACAGGAAAAACAGGGAACACAAAATTTGTATGAGAAAAACGCCTTTATTCAATGATTAAACAGTGCATACACATAAGCAGGTGGCCCTAAAACAAAATCACTATGCCCCGGGTAGGACACAGGATTATACAATAATCAAGAAAACAAATCATTATTGTTTTGTAGTCACTGGGACAATTTCCCGGATGGACCAGTTGTAGAGACTTTGTCCTGGCACGCTAGGCTTGATCCACGCGTCCATATCGCAGTCACTATCTCCGTCTTCAGAGTCGGAAACAGCATTAATCGTCTCAAAGCAGACTCCCTTTGGAGTAATCACCACCGGTCCTTTGAACTTGGGTGCTTTCTGTAAAGAAAATGCTGATGTTGGGCGATACCCTAGTCCAAACTTGTCCATCTTGACAGGAATTTCCAGCACTTGACCCCAACCCTTGGTCTCACCCGTCTGAACCAACGCTTGAGTGTCTTTGTACGAAGCCACAGCAACCTCTGGCCCTTTGCTGGGAACACTGGACTTGTCTTTGATTTGAAACCCTTCGAAGGCTTGGCAGGGCGTTTCATGGATTTCTCCGTCCACTTCAACGTACTTGAATGATGAGAGATGACTGACCAAGATGTCCTCTTCCCCGCAAATTATAACGATGCCACCACCGGCTTCAAACTTAAGCTTCTGATGCAACGTGGACGTTACAGCCCCTGCAGAGTGTATCCATGGACGCCCAAGTAAACGGCTATAAGCTGGATGAATATCCATGATATAAAATTCAGTGTTAAATATTTCCGGCCCTACCTGCAACGGCAACGTTATCGATCCAAACACCGACCTTCTTGTTACATCAAACGCCCTCACAACCAAGTCACTTGGCGTGCAAATAATTCCTCGGATATCCAACTTCATCATAGCCTTCTTAGGCAATACATTCAGAGATGATCTGGTATCCACAAGAACATGCGACATTACGGTGCCCCGGCATTCCACCGATATGTGCAAAGCCATATTATGCTCTCGGCCTCTGGGTGTTAGATCAAAATCAGTGAAACCCACACTATGTCCAGCATTGACATGCGCCAGTACCCCCTCTAGCTGGTTAACAGAAACATCCTGAGGTACAAATGACGTGTCTAATATTTTCAACAAAGCATTTCGGTGAGCCTCAGAACAAAGCAACAAAGATAGGATTGAAATTTTTGAGGGTGTCTGTTGTAAGTGCTCAACAATCTTATAATCGCTCTTGCGAATTAGCCTCATGAACTCTTCTACGTCCTTGAGCGACATGTCTTTCTCTTTCAACTGGGATGGTCCACTTTCATTCACCTTGGCCTTGCCTTTAGCAATCCTCTCTGCTTCAACTTCAGGTGCGGTGAATATTCTTCCACTACGGGTCATGCCTCCCGTTCCAATAACATTGTCAACTGCCCTTGTCGGCCGACTATTCACCTCAATCTTTTCTCCATTACAGTATGCTTCTAACCCATATTTCCATGGAACAGCTTTTGTACTCTCAAAAGGAACGGGCCCTGCTTTTGTTATTGTGATAGTCGGTCGCTTGGTGGGCGCCGATATCGTAATAGTCTTCCTTGGGATCGTAACCGTTGCAATCTCATCCTGCTTTTCAAATAATGCCTCAACAGGCTTCTCAACAGCAGTCCGATCAAATTGCAAAATCCCCTCATCTATCATAGCTTGGATACCTCTTTTCAAATCAGAGCAACCCTCTAGTTGGGTCCAGCAATCCAGACAATATTGTCACATCCGGGGAATACTCCCCCTTTCAACAGTCTGCTTTTAACACAACTCAACGGTGTCTTTAATTCATTCACATCCATAACCAAGTTCAAATTCTCTTCCGTTATGATAGCATTCGCTCCATGATTCGGCATGGGTTGTTGTACAATATTAGGACCATCCTGACCAAAGTTAATGGCCTTACTATCAAGCAAATCTTGAACCTTATGTTTGAAAGCATGGCAACCTTCAATATCATGTCCGGGCGCCCCGGAATGAAAATTACAATGTTTACCAGCGTCAAAACCAAATGGAGGAGTGCCTGTCAACGGGGCCATCGTTCTCTTTTCAACCAAATTCAAACGCAACAGCGTTTGAAGCAGTTTAGCATACATTGAAGGAGGTGCTTCAAATACTCTCTTTGGCCTACCCTCTTGGATTCTACGCTGAGCAGGGTGCATTCTCTGCTGCTGCGGTTGTTGTTGTCGTTGTTGTTGTTGTTGTTTTTGCTGAGGTATCAGGATAGTAACACTAGCAACTTACTGTGGCTAATACTGATTCCTACCTCTTCCACGACCTCGACCACCATATACCGCACTGGCGTCGCCTTGTCTCCTTCGACCAAAGGCTTTCCTTGCACCTCCAGCTGAGGTGGATTCACCTGCCTGAATCTTCCCAATCTTAATTCTGTTTACAATCCGTTCTCCCATGAGAATCATGTCGGAGAAACTACCCATCGAGACATTGAGCAATTTGTCGTAATACATTCCAGAGAATGTTCCAATAAACATATCAATCAACTCTCTTTCAACCAAAGGGGGATGAACCCTAGCCGCAATATCACGCCAGCGCTGCGCATACTCCTTGAAGCTCTCACCATTCTTCTGAGACAAACTCTGCAGTTGGACCCTGTTTGGCGCAAAGTCACTATTATACTGGTAATGTTTAATAAAAGCATCGGCCAATTCTTTCCAACTTCTAATTTGGGTGGGCTCCAGTCCCATGTACCATTCCAGCGATGGTCCTGATAAACTGTCTTGAAAGAAATGCATAAGCATCTTCTCGTCGTCAGAGTATGCAGACATTCTTCTGTAATAAGAACGTACATGAACCCTAGGACATGTATCCCCCTTATACTTGTCAAATGTTGGAGCTTTGAATTTCAACGGCACCCTCAGCCCAGGCACTAGTCCCATAGTAGTCATATCTAACCCAGCAAAGTTCTGATTGGCTATCCCTTTGATCTGCTCTTCCAGCATTTTGAACCTCTTATCATTATCATTAGGCCTTTCAAATCCCACGCCTTGTCCGGAGAAAGCGTCTTCCTGGCGATCCTCGTCCCAGTTCATATTCTCATTGCCATATCCCTCGTAACCAGCGTTACAGCCATATCCCTGTTGATTGAAAATAGGACCCCGTCCTCTGTTACAGAATCCTTGGTTGACCCCACCTAGTCCATAACCAGCGTTGAAAGGCACCATCCCAGCGCCGTTGTTGTTCATGTTACCAAAGCCAACATCACCGTTTCCATACCCTTGATTGTTGTTATCATAGCCATCGTAGCCAAAGCCTAGATTGTTGAAACCAAAATTACCATCACGATTACCATTGCCAAACCCTTGGTTATTGTTTCCAAAACCAGTGTTGTCACCTAACCCTTGATCAGCATTTCCAGTATTGTCAACAACATTCCCATCACCATTTCCAGCGTTTCTAGTACCAGTGTTACCATTACCAGTGTTACCATTACCAGCACCAGCACCAGTATTTCCATTTCCATTGCCATCACCGGCACCAACTCCACCACTTGTGGGAACGACCACTATAGGTATCCCATCCCCCCTGCGAGGAGTTCTAACAGAGTGATAATCCGTATTTCCATTCGCCCGCACCAGCAGCGGTTGCACCAGAGTCTGGAGATTCTCCTGGCCTTTGACCACAGTTTCCATTGCTTGCATGAAAAGTGCCAACTTCTCACGAATTTCCTGCATCTCGACTTGAACTTGATCCATGACTCTCTTGCAGTTGTTCCTAGTAGAATAACGGTGCGTTCTTGGGTTGTCTATCCTGAAACCTGTGAGATGCAAGAAATAAGATACAAATTTAAAAATATCGGTCATGCAATATGAGTATGCAGATGCAAATGTATAAATATGCTACAGGTTATATTCCCCCCCCCCCCCCCCCCGATTCTAGTTTCAGAGAGAAGGCCATCACGACAATGGAGTCCCCATCAAGCAATCAAGGAATCAGAAAATCCTCATACATAAACAAATGCCAAGAGGCAGAGTACAAGAGTACCACTGAATACAGCTGAAAAGACCTCGGCCAACAATCCTGGCGATGGTCAAAATACAAGTACAGATAGCAAAGCAAAGATAAATCAGGCCAAATGGCGCGCTCTGACATCTTCCAATATCCCCAACGTCTCCGAATGACCTAGTCTGGAGATTAGCTCCTGTATCAGTAATGCATGTCGCTCAGCAGTGGGTCTCAACTTTTTGGCGTCGTCCTTGCAGGTTCCTTCGCCAAAACACTCGTCGAGTCTGCATCTCTTGGAGCCGGCCTTCAATTCACAACCCCTCAACTCCTTGCCAAGATCACTCAATCTAAGCTCAACAGCGCTCCTAAGTGATGTCTCTTCAGCAATCTTTGCATCCTGGGCTCTAATCTGCGCCTCTAGCGTGGCAATCTGCAGCTTCAGCTCATCTTCACGCTCCTTTCGCTTGGTAAGCGTGGTATTCCATAATGTTTCCCACTTGCCGAGTCGGGAATAAGCTTTGTTTAAGAGTTCCTTCTTTGAATCAAGCACCTTACTAACACCGTTCAAGGCTACTCCCACTTTTTCCCTCTAGTTGGTCTCTTCAGTCAAATCTGAACCCAACCTATTAATCAACTCAGTCAGTTCCTTCACAGTGAAGGTAGCTTCATTCTTCTCATGACGCAACTGGAAGATCTCTTTCTCTAACTCATCATTGGCTTTCTTCAATTCTTCATTTTCAGCCAACAATTTTTTATACTTCTCAATCTCTACCGAAGTAGGTACCTCAATCACTGGAAGATACAGAGGTTCCACAGCAGGATATGGCATCAAGGAAATCCTAGCTCTCTCGTGGATCCAAGCCAAATAAGGATCATAAGCTTTGTTGTTGCTCTTACCAAGCAAAGCTTTCCCTCTCCTGTGGATGTTAGCCCATGCATGTCTCAACCTGATCAAAACGGCCTCGTCTAATAAGCCCGTGAGATACAGAGATTCCTGTATCTCAACCTCAATAGGAGCATCTCTCAAGGCATAACCAAACCGCCTCACCAACAGAGAAGGGTTATAGTTGATACAGCCTTTCCGTCCAATCAAAGGGACATTCGGAAAGCCACTGCAATTATATATAATTTCAGCGCCAAGCATGCTCCGATCAAACCAAATGATGTTCTCAGCAGACAGCCCCATCAACCGGGAAGACCAATCCAAAGTATCAACAGCATCAACAAAAGGTCCCGTCTTCGGAAGATGCCCCTGGAACCACCTGTACAAAAGAGGAAGACAGCAGGAAACATTCTTGCCACGACGTTCCTCATAGGCTCCGTTCAGCTTGACCAGCCCTCCAGGGAACTCGGAAGCGTGTAAACTGACAATCTCAGCAAGTGTAGCCAACTCAGGCTCAGCATTAACATGTATAAAGGGCATCTGGTTCAACACAGGAACTCCCAACATAGCATCAACATGTATAAAGGGCATCTGGTTCAACACAGGAACTCCCAACATAACAGAATACTCCTCCAAAGTGGGTGCCAGAATATAGTCGGGGAACAGGAAGCATCTCAGCTGAGGCTCATAAAACTACATCAAAGTATACACCCCAGTCGTCTCAAATGCTGAAGGCCTGTACAACAAACTAAGTAATCTCCTATAAGATACTCTGAACTCAGCCCTCACTCTCTCATCTGCTAGAGCAACTAATCCCAGCAAGGAACTGATATCAAGCGAATGCAACCGGTAAGCAACTGTCCTCTTCATGGACTCCATGTCTGGCCAGAAGATATACTAGAATCAGAGGGGAATGATCACACCTGCAACATAAATACACGTTAATGAAAAGCAAACATGAAAATGCACATGCATATGCAAACAGGAGATCAAGTGCAATGTTGATGAGCTGTGTTGCTCTGTACTGAAGCCTGAGAATCATCAAATCTTCGCCTCAAACCAAACCAACCACTCAAAAGAACCCTGTAACCACATCTCACTGACAGAGATAAACCAGATACTCTGAGGTCGAAGGTTTCCTGCAAACAGACTTACCTACCCCTCACAGGTATGTACTTAACTCGCAGACGAGGTACGGAATCCTATGCGGGTTCAACGTCACAAACTTTCAAGAGCGATGATACGATACCCAGAAGGTGTGGCATCATCATCCCTTGAAGCGGCCTCACTTAGCTGAATCCCAATTGATAGGTCCCCAGAGTCAACAATCCTCGGGTCAGACAACTTGTCGAGCCCTAAGGGACAGGCAAGAAGCATCAAAGAGAATCTCGTCCGAGCGCAGATTTCGCGGCTAGCTGGTGCAAGCTAAGCAAGCAGGCTAACCACTACTCTCTACTTCTAAGTCTATGTGCAAACTCAAGCCCAGGTCCGACTTATCTCTCAATCTAACCCTCTACCCACAGCACAACAATAAATATAATACTGAAAGTAAAGGCAGAAAGGTAAATACATACAAAACCCCCAGATGGGAAAACAAGCGCTAGGATTGACTCACATAGGGAACCGTTGGAGTCCCCAGCAGAGTCGCCAGCTGTCGCTACTGCGAAAATCGGCGTCGGCTATGACAGAAGAGTCGCCACCGTGCGTTATTTATCCTATAAGAGGGAAAGGAAACGCTCAGAGTAAACCTAATGCAAAGAGGGAAAGGAATGGTCATCGCAACCAAATCCTAGATTCGGGAGTCGGTTACGCAAGGGGAAGGTATTAGCACCCCTCACGTCCGTCGTACTCGACGGGATCCACGCTTGTTTTCTATCTAAGGGTGTGTTATTCTATCTATTCTGTAGGTATGGGTTAAAAAGAAAAGAAAATGACTTGGCAAAGTATCACACTTTATGCCTACGTATTCCCGTCCAGAACGAGAAATCAGAGTCAACGTAGTTCGCCTACCTACGGGAAAGGAGGGGAAGGTTTCTCGCTAGGATGTCGCATCCTATGCCTACGTACTTTCATACAGCATGAAAGATCAGAGCAAACATAGTTCGGGCTACGAAAGACACAAGCTTGTCTGGCAGTTTTTTATCTCCTTCTGAAAAGGGTTTTCCTGATTAAGGGTCCAAGAGGACAAAAGTAGAGTTTGAATGCTTGTTTGAGTTTTTTACGAAAGAACTGTTTTTTAGTCTGTTTGCAACTTGTACTGCACTAAAGACTTGTGATCTGAGAGTGACTACGTCGCATGTCACCCTAAGGGTACCATACTAAGCAATAAGATTACTGAAGAGTGACCCTCCAACAACCTTTTCCCAAATAGCTTAAGGCTCGTAGCGTACAATACGCGTTATCCTTATTACTGTGTTTTTTTGAATTGTTTTGAGATGAGAAGAGAAAGACGCTCTAAAAAGCCTATGGTTGAAAGGGAAACTAGCCTAATGTTATCATGCATGGGTTAGAACCTAATGTTTGTCATAATTTCCTCTTGCACAGAGGAAATCAGAGATCCTAGGGGATAAATAACAAAAGAAAGCAAGCAACAAACAGTAAACAGTAAACAGTAAACAGTAAACATGTATGCTATGCAACAGTACCAGAGAGGCAAGAGGGAGAACAATAGGCAAGAGGAGACAAGCTCCACCTCAAACCTAGAGGTAATCAGCATAATTAAATAGGCAATACAGAGAAAAACAAAAAAACACATAGGAGGTAGCTCAGATAGCAGTACTAGACTCCTACACCACAGCAGCTCTAAACAGCAAAGTTGAATAGACAGCAAAGTTGACAACAAAGGCCTCATCTTCAAGCAAGCTTCTATCTTCAATCTTCATCAATCTTCAAGCTCCAACAAGCACACTCCAAGAGGAGGATCAATCATCAAGATCAAGTTATAATGTTAAGGAACTTAATGACAACCAAAGGAAATCACTAAGAACTCAACATTGCAAATGAAAGGTATCCTCAAAGTTCTAATCACTTGGGCATACCACTCATCCCACCTAAGGAGAGATGGAGCTTCCCAAGGAGGACTTTATGTCATTGGATAGAATAGAGGTAAACAATGCACTCTATGTTTGAAGAAATAACCAAAACTAGGTCTAAGGCACTTCCTAAAACCCTAATTTCCTAAGCTCCTAAGAAACTTCCACAAGAAGAAAAGCCTTCAACTCCAAGTTTCAATCTTCAATCCCAAGCTTCTTCAATAAATCAGGAAGATCCACAAAAAAGAACTCAAGCTTAAACCCACTCCAAAGCATCCAACCAAACCAAACAATCCAAAGCACTCAAGAGAGGAAACCACAAACACAAGCAACTTGCAAAATACAACTAAAATAGGAAATGAATTTGAAAAATTCTAATAAAATTCCTAGGGGAACATACATGTTTGAACAAACTAATGCAAAAATATTGAATCCTAAATCAACTTCTAAGTTATCTAAAAAATTCCTACATTGAGATACGTCAAGGGAGTCCACAAGTTTGGGAGGGTCCTAATCTCAATACCTAAAACAGATCCTAATATTGTTCTAAAAATCCACCAAAAATTCTAAGGGAACATACCTGTCTACGGTAACACATACTAAAAAATCAAAGCCAAACTCAAAACCAATTGGAAGAATTAAATTCAACAAAACAGATAGCCAAATATGCAAAAATAAAGAACAAAATAAAATGTGAAAAATCAAATAAAAATTGAAAAATGCATGAAATTGTATTTTGTTAATCCCAGAAAATCATAAATTCCATAAGGATCATGAGGATATTTTTAAAATAATTTTGTGATCAAAATTGGAATTTATATGATTTTTGGAATAACAATGCAATTAAAATAAAACAAAATGAAATAAAAATGAATGAAAAACAGAAATAAACAAGAGCCAATGGATCAGGAGACCAGTCAATCCATCCAACACGCCAGAGCTTGCCACCTCATTTATTTAAACGCAGCGTTTTGAATTAATCTGGAGTCAACAAAAAAACAAGTCCCAGCCACACGATTTGGTGGTCAATCAATGGTCCAAAGTTGATCTGATGGCTCTCACATCATCTTCTTCATTTTCCAGGTCATCTGAGCAGAGACACAGGGCGGTGGTGCATGGTGGCCGGAGAAGACTTCGGTCGTCTTCTCCGGCGAGAGTCCAGTTTCAGGCAACCAAAAATGACAAACAAAATACCAAATCAACTCAGTTTTTCATGTACAATCCAAATCTCCACTCAAAATCCTCTAGATCTGGCTAGGTTTTAAAATTCGAAGGCAAACTCCAAATGCACCTCTGATCATCATCAAATCCTAAACTAAATACACAGAATTGTTCCTCATGCTTCCTAGGTCATCATCATCTATCCAATTCATGTCAATTCTTCAAGATCAAGCCAAATCGTGCCTCAACAGAATTCACACATGATCCTACATTGTCTCTAATTGTCCAAATTCCTATCTAGAAACGATCTACATCTCTTCCTGATTCTAAAAGCAAGCTCAAAACTAAATGAATCATGCGAAATCATGTAGAATATGGAAATTTACTAACCTGCTCTAGATCTGTTGACAGAGGTACTTAGAGCTCGTGATTTGCTTCCAAATGCTCCAGAAACTTTCAATGATCTACCAGAAAGAGATTGCACACCTCAATTTTGCTTGAATTGGCTCCAAACTCAGAATCTGATTTCAAGTTGCAGCTGTGAAATTTCAATTGCTCTTGCTTGCTCTGGCGCGAAATGAAGCTCAAAATTGATCTGAACTCACTCTAATGAATATATAAAAGAGTTTCATGGGCCTTTGGATCCAAGTTGAAACTTGTATCTTGACTTATGTGGCTTTGAAGTTAGGCATTAAACAGGGTAATTTGCACTGAAACCCTAATTTAGCAACTTCCCACATTCTTGATTCTTCTTGTTTTGATCTTGGCACAACACCACAAATGTCTTATCACATCATTCCATGAACTCCATGACCTCAAAGTAGGCTTGAATGCTTTTCAATTGCACAATTGACCCAGGGTTGATCCAGATGAAACCCTAATTGCTTGCACCTCAACTGTGGCTCTTGCACTTGAATCAATGACTTGGTTGAGCTCCAACATGGCCCTCTAGGCACTCCATGAACTCTATACACATCTTATATTCACACCTCACTGATGGTCTTCAATTGATCAAGACCTCTCACCACCTCCTGATGACTTGGATGACTTCTCCAGCTTGGATAAGATTTCTTGCTAGGCTTCTCTTGATAATAATCACACTTGATCTCCTGTTGGATGAATGATATGTCATGATATGCAAATGATAGAACTATGCAAATGATAATGCAATGAAATATAAACCAGGTAAAAGATGTTGAGCAAATTTTGGGGTGCAACACTTTGGAATCAAACTTGTTCAGATTTTCTTTAGTATTTAACATATAGCAAATACATCGAAAAGGATGAAAATATGAAATGTTGGGATTTTTGTTCTTCCACAGTTCATATGGAGTCTTCTCCAGAAGAGGTCTTACAGACACTCTGTTCTGAATGTAACAGGCTGTGTTGATTGCTTCTGCCCAAAAGTGTTTTGCCAGATTAGTCTCATTGATCATGGTTCTGGCCATTTCTTGCAGAGTTCTGTTTTTCCTCTCTACAACTCCATTTTGTTGTGGAGTTCTAGGACAGGAAAAATCATGAGCAATGCCATTTTCATTAAAATATTTTTCAAAAAAATTATTTTCAAATTCACCACCATGATCACTTCTGACTTTTATAATTTTGAAATCTTTTTCATTCTGAACTTGTTTACAGAAGTCAAAGAACATAGAATGTGACTCATCCTTGTGTTTTAAGAACTTTACCCATGTCCATATACTATAGTCATCAACAATGACTAATCCATACTTCTTGCCTCTGATGGATGCAGTTTTCACTGGTTCAAACAGATCAATATGAAGTAATTCTAGTGGTCTGGAAGTAGAAACAACATTTTTTGATTTAAAAGATGATCTTGAAAACTTCCCTTTTTGGCATGCTTCACAAAGAGCATCTGAGGTGAACTTCAGATTAGGAAGTCCTCTGACAAGATTAAGTTTATTAATCTGAGATATACGTCTCATATTAATATGCCCCAATCTTCTGTGCCAGACCCATTGCTCTTCATTAACAGACAAGAGGCATTTAACATTTTGAACCTTAAGTTCTGAAAGATTTATTTTATAAATGTTGTTTTTCCTCTTTCCACTAAATCGGATAGAGCCATCCTTTTGACTAATAGCTTTACAACAGTTTTGATTAAAGGTAATATCATAACCATTGTCACTTAATTGACTTATGGACAATAAGTTATGCTTTAACCCTTCAACAAGTAAAACATTAGTAATAGAGGGAAGTTTACCATTTCCAATGGTGCCAGATCCAATGATCTTACCCTTCTGATTCCCTCCAAATTTCACATCACCTCCAGATCTAAGCTCCAGACTTTGGAACATAGACCTTTCTCCTGTCATGTGTCGCGAGCATCCAGAGTCCAGGTACCATGATTGGCGTCCTGACCTTGCTGCTAAGAACATCTGCAACAGGAATTATTTTACTTTTAGGTACCCAGATCTTCTTGGGTCCTTTAGGGTTAGTTGTTCTAAAGGTTTATCTAAACTTCTGTTTTTCAACATAAGGTTTATTCTGACTAGCCTTAGATTTAAACACATGAATATTCTTTTCAGAAGGTGTTTGTTCAATATCATTCAAGTGACCAAATTTAAAGTGGGAATATAAAGGAGTTTTCTTGATGATAATTTTATCAACAGGTTTTGGATTTAAATCCTTTCCAGAGGAAGATTTATATCCAATTCCTTTTCTGTTATTTCGGCTAACTCCATAGATCATAGAAGCCATTTTGCTTCTATCTATGCTTTTAGCAAGAAACTTCTGAAAGCTATAATCATATTTTTCCAAAATATTTTTGCATTCAGATTCAGTTTCAGAATCAGAGTTTTGTTGAGTTAATTGAGAATCATTTTTCAATTTTAAATTCTTTTTCATTTAGCTCAGCTACTTCTGATTTGAGAATATTATTCTCAGATACAAGATTGCTTTGACGCTTCTTGTATTTGAGCTTAATATTGTTATAGCTCTTCAGAACTTCTGATAACACTTTGATAAGTTCTTCTTTAGTGAGTTTAGCCATTACCTCTTTAGCGTCAGAGTCAGATTCAGAGTTAGATACAGATCCTGAAGTTCCTTCCTCCTGATCTTCTATATCTGCCATCAAAGCTACATTGGCACATTCCTCTTCTGACTCAGATTCAGATTCAGATGTATCTGAATCATCCCAGGTGGCCATTAGAACCTTTTTCTTCTTATCAAATTTTCTTTTAGGATTTTCTTTCAGCACCTTTGGACATTCATTTTTGTAATGTCCAGGTTCTTTACATTCATAACAGACAACCTCCTTTTTGCCAGATCTTCTGTGTCCAGAAGACTCTTTTCTTTGGTCAGGCTTCCTGAAGTTTCTGAACTTCTTTCCTTTATGCTTCCAGAGTTTGTTTATTCTTCTGGACAGCATGGATAGTTCATCTTCATCTTCAAATGAGGATTCTTCAGAGCTTTCCTCTATTACCTGCAATGCTTTAACAGATTTATTAGATTTTAAAGCAATTGATTTACCTTTCTTTTGAGGTTCATCTTCCTCAAGTTCAATTTCATGACTCCTTAGTGAACTGATTAGTTCCTCCAAGGAGATCTTGTTCAGATCTTTAGCCATTTTCAGCGCAATCACCATAGGTCTCCATCTGGTAGGTAAGCTTCTGATGATCTTTTTCACATGATCAGCAGTAGAGTATCCTTTATCCAGAACCTTTAGTCCAGCTGTAAGTATTTGAAATCTGGAGAACATAGCTTTAACAGATTCAGAGTCTTCCATCTTGAAGGCTTCATACTTCTGGATTAGAGCCAGAGCCTTTGTTTCCTTGACTTGAGAGTTTCCCTCATGAGTCATCTTTAAGGACTCAAACATGTCAAATGAAGTTTCTCTATTTGTGATCTTTTCATACTTAGTGTGAGATATTGCATTTAACAATATTGTTCTGGCCTTGTGGTGATTTCTAAATTCTTTCTTTTGAGCATCTGTCATAGATTTTCTATCTACTTTCTTGCCATTCCCATCAGTGGGATGAACATATCCATCTATGACCAAATCCCATAAATCAGCATCATATCTAAGGAAAAAACTTTTAATCCTGTCTTTCCAATAATCAAATTTCTCCCCATCAAACATAGGGGGTTTGGTGCTGATTCTGTCCCTTTCTTCATATTTGTTGTTAATGTTAGACATTGTATTATCAGCCATAGTAACAACCAAATATATATCAAAGTTTTTCTCACTGGATCTTTACTGTCACTGTGAAGTGGTAGCACACATAGAACCGGAGCTCTGATGCCAACTGAAGGTGAGAAAATAATTAGAAGGGAGGTTGAATAAGTATGAAGATAAAAACTAAGAAATAAAAACTCAAGTATTTTTATCCTGGTTCATTGAACTCAACTACTCCAGTCCACCCTTTCTAGAGTGATTTGCCTTTCTTAAACAAGGACTTAATCAACTATTTAATCAACTGATTACAATAGTAAGCACTAAGAACAACTGTTTAAAGTCTTCTCAAGAACTACTGGTCCTATTTGGATCTTCTTAAGGTTTTCTTACAATCAAATGTAATAACAAAATACAAGTGTTTAAATTGCTTCTAATAAAGCTTTATCACAACTGTGATTTTTCACTTAAAGTTAAAAACAAAGAAATTAATTCTAGAGAGAATATGAAATGTATGAGAGCTTTGGATATTGATTTCTTTTGGATAAAACGTCAACTGAAGAAGATGGGTGAAGACTTGCTTTTATAGGCAGCTAGATCCAAGAGAACTTCACGTTGAGAAGAGTGTCCTAAAAGGTCTGAGCCTTTTTGTCTTCACATTAAATGACCTTTCCTAGAAGAAGAAAGCACAAAGAAATCCTTTTTGTCTGGGTTCTAGTGTCTAGCATAAATAAGGAAAGAGTCGTTTGGATTATTCCAACGGACATAATCTTTGAATTTTTCTTCATCAATTTTCAGCAAGAATCATCAGAGTCTAAATTGATCAGAGCCTTCTGATGTTGATTAGAGTTTTGCTGAATCAGAGTCTTTGCAGCAGGTGTGCTTTTAGCGTGTGTAAGTTCAGAGCATAATTGAGTCAGATCCTCCGTACTGGCAGCTCTAGCACTTTCTGAATCTTCTGTAGTAACTATGCTTGAAAACTCTTCATACAGAATTCTTCTTTGGTTCAGATGCTTCTGACTTGCTTCAGATTCTTCTGGAGCTTCTATTTCAGATCCTTCTGGAGATTCTGCTTCAGATCCTTCTGGAGGCTACGCTCAGGATCTTCTGTTGGCAGCATTCAGAATCTTCTAATGGATGCATCTGGCGCTTCAGAGTCTAGCATATTTCTTATGTTCAGTTCTGATTTGCTTCTAGAGTGATAATTACTTTACTATCTACAGTAAAAACTCTTAAGCAACTTTTAGAGTATATAATTCTTAATTACAAAATTTCATAATAGTTATCATCAAAACATAGAGATATTATTGAGAACCAATCTGTGTTCTAACAATTAAGCCCATGCGCCTGGAATTCAATCATATTCTCTTCAGCTCAGAAAAATTAAGGGAAAATGTCACGCGTGAGGATCGAACCAATGCTCCTTGGTGTATACATCTCAACACAAGGCCTGAATTCCAATTAGTGAAACGCAGCGTACAAGGGGGAGGGTACGTGGCGCCACATGCGCGCTTGGATGAAGGACTGAGTCAATATTTCCAGGCAAATGAAGGGTGAAGATTCTATCTTCCGCGTTTAAACCTCTGCACATTCGCGCGCAGACATGGCTACCACCGGTGACATTTCTGGTCACCCTGCACAACCCTAACTTCCTCTACAGACCACCATTCGCCACGATCCTTACATGAATCTTGTCCAGAATTCCACCAGCAATCTAACCATATCATTTGTTTAATCTAAAAACGTATGAATCTCAGAATCCCAATCTCAACCAAAAATGGTGACCAACCTAAATCGTCTCTAATCATGCAATTGATCATCCTAAATCCAACTACACATCATCAGGATCCTAACCACCTATGAATTTCTATCTAACACTGCCTAAACTAAGCACAATCGTAAAATTCACCAACCTGTGTTCAAGCTTGTAACAGAGGTAGTTCTTGCAATCTTCAACCTCCAAGGAAGTGCAGATTCACTCCAAGATGCCCGATGAAGGTAAAGAAATCCTCAATTGATCTTGATTCGTCCTTGTACTCCAAAATCAAATTTCAACTTCAAGCTTCTTGCTCCACTTCTCTCCAATGGTTTCTCCATGAAAATGATCACCAGAACCTTCCAATTATGTTCTAAATCCTATTTATGATCTGTTTCAATGGGTTAGAGGCCCAAACCAAGCCCATTCATGAGTTTTGGATTTCCACCTTTCTTCAAAATTTTCAATGTGGATATGTGCTTTCAAGCTTTGTTCATACTCTAAATTCATTCAACATGATTCACTTAAGCCTTATGGAGTGTAATGAAGTGGTTTCTTTCCTTTAATTTCAACCTATGGAGTGTGTGGGATATGTTTCTTATTTGTGAAGCAACCTTCCAAATGGCCATGTTATGGACTTCAAACCAAAAATGTAATAATTCCAATCTCTCTAAAACATTAATTCCATTCAAATTGACTACAAATTTGATTTGAAAACGTGATATTCTCAATTGTTTTGAATTTTCTCATTTTAATTCATTAAAATGGCTTCTTTATGAACTTTCTTCCACCAATGCTTGATATAATCCATATCAATGGACTCTTGATGCTTAGACAAGCTAAAAACATCATTTTGAACACCTTTCATGTTGAAAAAAAATCCACTTGAAGCTTGCAAGATGGTGGAATGGACTCATGGCTCAAAATGACTTGTAATGCCCAAATACCCAAAATACCCTTGACTTGTCAAAGCCATAACTTAAATTCTACAAATCCAACCATGGGCTTCTAGTACTCTATGGAAAGCTAAGAGAATAAGGAACAAAATTCATGTTGACCAAAAGTTCATAAGAATCATCCTTCTATGGAAAAAGTGTCATGCAAGTTGGGTAACTTTCAAGCTCCAAATTCACATGCCTCAAATGACTTGTAACTTGTTTGGCTCATAACTTGAGTTCTATAAACCCTATCAAGGACTTCTAGTACTAAAATTAAAGCCAAGACCATGCCCTACAACAATAATGTTGGGGTCAAGATGATATGAAGATCATATCTTGAGTTAAATGGCCTTGAAGTCAGGGGTCAAACTAGGGGATTTTACACTGTCAAGTCTTAGAAACCCTAGCCTGAAACTTCTCAAACTCTTCAATCATGATGAGTTAACCTTGGATTCATCCTTAAAACATCTTAATGCATCAATCCATGATCACATGGCTCTTGGATTAGGTTTCAACCTTCTTCAAATCATCAGTTGACTTAGGGTTGACCCAGTTAAACCCTAGCTGCACCACTCATGGCTGAGTCTTCTTAATCTTGCACAATGACCTGCCTAGGCCTCAAAGTGATCTTCAAGCCTTCTCATGAGCTCTCTCAAGACCTTAAGTCCATCTTCATGGCCTCAGAATCATCTGATGGTCTTCCTCATAACTCTCAAGTTAGGAGACCCACACTCTTGGCATCAATCACCCTCTCTGAGGATCTTTTAACTTCTCTGACAAGGATATCAACCCTTGAACACCTTAATGACCTTCTTAGCTAGCCTCACTGTCTTGTATAGCTCTTGATTGGTAATCATAACTCTTGATCTCCTGCATACATGTCAATGAAATGCAAATGATAATGCTAATGTGAATGAAATGAAACATATGCTAGGTAAAGAAATGTTGGGCAAATTTTGGGGTGCAACAGCTGCCCCTATTCAAACAGCTTGGACTTGATTGGGTGAGAAGCGAACGGTTCTGAAACAATCAAGGTACGAGACGGTTGAATACCAACAAACCCGAAAATTTTCTAACTGCACAAGTACATTGTACTCTGATGGGGACAAATCTTCGAAAACTGAAACAATAGCTGCACGGCAACTAGCTGGAGAATACTGATCTGAACCTCCTTCAGGATGATTCTCTGATTTATCTGATATCATTGCATCCCCAAATCATCAAGGGATCGCCAGTTACACGGTAACTGATGATTTGCCAACCGCACAGGTAAACGATACTCTGATTATTAGGAACATCTTCAAAACTGAGCATGACAGTTGTACGGCAACTCTACCGGGGAATTGGTCACACGGGAATTGGTGAAGGGTCTAACCTCAAATCTCCGTCAGGATGATCATCTGATTTTGCTGTAGATATTCGTCCTCAAGTCATCGAGGGATCACCGGTTACGCGGTAACTAGCGATACATAGCTGATATTGTCGTCAGGCATTCTGCGACACTGCCGCAGAAGGATTCCTCGGGACTCATCAGGTCATTAGGAATTTTTTTAACAATCAAGTTAATTATGCCGTCGGGCATTCATAGAACATCTCGGGCGTCAGCCGGACTTTGTCAGCAAGTCGGGAATAGAATCCTCGGTCAATCATGAACCAAATAGGGATTTCCAAACTTCTGCCATCAGGCACTCCGCATCAGCTGAGAGAACCGCTTAGACATCACAGTTAGACTTCAGCAGTAAATCTTGAAATGGGATCCTTAATCATTCACAGATCAATAAGGATACACAATCTTTTGCCGTCAGGCACTCTGCGTCAGCTAGGCAAACTACTTCGACATCGTAGTTGGACTTCATCAGTAAGTCTGGAGTTTTGGCACCGCTGCCGGATTTCAATAATCAAGTCTTCAAGGGAAATTTCAACTTCTCTGTTTAAAACCTGCAGGGGATGACACATCTCCGCTGGGGATTTTGGAGAACTATCAAGTAACTCTGCTTTAGGGATTCAGGAATCATCCTGGATGAATCAACTCTACTGAGGACTTCAAGAATCATCTTGGACAAATAACTTCGTCGGAGACTTCAAGAATCACCCTGAACCAATAACTCTACGGGAGATTTCAGGAATCATCCTGAGCAAACACTCTGTCGGGGACTCTAAGCATCAACTTGAGCAACCCTCTCTGGCGACTTCACTGGGGATTTTAAGAATCATCTTAAACAATCAACTTCACTGGGGAATTCAAGAATCATCTTGATCAAACCATTCTGCTGAGGAACATCTGCAAAACAAGAACGGTAACGACCTAGCTCATGTTTCATATGCATATGCTTTGACAATGGCGTAATGCTCCACACAGTAGAAATGCTACGCATTTTTAGGGTAAATGCTATGCAATCATGCAAAATGCTATGACCCCATCAGCAAAATAAATGTTGAAGGGAGAATCCTCCTGTCAAGGAGAAAGAACCACTATGGTGGAGGAAGGAATCATCCTGCCGAGGAGAAGAAGTCACACCAATCTCAATTGGACTTCGCCTGGGGAAACGAACTTCAGTCGACTGCTGCAGGGGAATAAATCTCTCCGAGAACTTGGGCTCGCTCAACCGGGTATTCAAACCACAAACTATCGAGGGAACGATATCAATCGCAGAAATAAACTACACGACATTCGTAGCAGAACTTTCCTGGAGATAACGACTCCGATGGGGAAATACAGCATCAGTTATTCAACACTCTACTGGAGAGAACCAATCATGGCCCGCGCTACTTTCGAGGACTCGGCTCTTTTGGGGAAATGCCAACTCGGCTGGGGAAGAAGGAGTCATCCTGCTTGCCGGGGAGAATACGACTCTGTGGGGAATCTCGATTCCGCTGGAAGACTTCAGTCTGGACTATCGGACGATGAACTCTAGCACATAGTCTTTTTATGAGAAAACCGCACACTGTCTCGGTGCTGGGAATGAACTCACGCTTCAGCGCCTAACTCAGCTGGGGAGATGACGATCCTTCAGGATACATCTGGTTGGGGAGAGAATCCTCTCTGCTTGGGGATGCACACGGCGTACTGCCTGGAATATGCCATTCCTGCCACAACACAAACAAACAGACAAGATACCCTTCTCAAAGGGACCTATCAAGGTTATCATCTTATGACATTGTTCAAGTAATTCATTGTTTCAACAATTATCGGCCTAGGCCAGTAAGTTTATGCATGCGCATTTTATCAAAAACATCGGCGTTCTTTTTTGCAAACAAAACAGGCAGATGCTAAACAAACAAACAGAATTGTTGAATAGTATATATTTATTGATAACGAACCCTTGAATGGGTAAAAATGTTTTACAACAGATGCAGGCTCCTGGAATGAGGAAGCTGCGCAAATATAAAAACATAAATATACATCAGTATATACACAAATGTCGGCAATGCGGCGTAGACGAACACCATGAGTTGATCCCTCTATGACCTACTCGACTTTGATACTTCTCCGACGCTTCAGCTTCAGAAGAGATTGATTCAGATAAACGGCCCTCAGGTCTTCCAAACCACTAAACAATGAAAGTCCACACGCGGAACGCAGTCATTTGCTTTTTCAAATCCCTAACTTTTTCCTGAATCGCCCTTTCGGGTTTTCAATTCACCGGGATGCCCTTTCTTGCCAAAGTCTCCCTTCCGGGTTTTCGACTTTGTGGGCGTACATTTTTCCATTTATATCCCTAACTTTTGCCCGAACCTTTTTCCTTTTTTATGGTTCGCCGGGATGCCCCCTTTTTGCCTGGATATTCTTTTTCTTTCCAGCGGGTCATTTTTTAACTGCGTCCGCGTTCACCGGGGATGCAAAATCTTCGCCATCCATTGTGGATAACAACAAGGCTCCTCCCGAGAAGACCTTGCTGACGATGTACGGCCCTTCGTAATTGGGAGTCCACTTGCCTCGGTGATCGGAGTGTGGAGGAAGAATCTTCTTCAGGACGAGATCACCCGTCTGAAAGCTTCTAGGACGTACCTTCTTGTCATAGGCTTTCTTCATTCGGCTTTGGTACAAACGACCATATGCAATCGATGCTAACCTCTTCTCGTCCATCAGGCTGAGTTGGCTAAGTCGGTTCTTAATCCATTCTGCCTCATCGAGTTTCTCATCAACCAAAACTCGTAAAGAAGGGATCTCAACTTCTAACGGTAGGACAACTTCCATACCATACACTAGTGAGAAAGGAGTTGCCCCGGTTGACGTACGTACCGTTGTATGATAACTGTGTAGTGCAAATGGCAACATCTCGTGCCAATCCTTATAGGTCACAACCATCTTCTGCACAATCTTCTTAATGTTCTTGTTGGCCGCTTCGACGGTGCCATTCATCTTTGGCCGGTAAGGAGATGAGTTGTGGTGTTCAATCTTGAAACTCTGGCACAGCTCCTTCATCATCTTGTTATTCAAATTCGAACCATTATCATTAATGATCCACTCGGGAATTCCGTATCGACAGATGATGTCCCTCTTTATGAATTTAGCCACTACCTGCTTGATCACGTTAGCATACGAGGCTGCCTCCACCCACTTGGTGAAGTAGTCGATATCTACTAAAATGAAGCGATGACCGTTAGATGCAGTGGGCTCAATCTTGCCTATCATGTCGATGCCCCACATGGAGAACGGCCACGGGGAGGACATGACATTCAACGGGCACGGCGGCACATGAATCTTATCAGCATAAATCTGGCATTTATGACATCTTTTTGCGAATTTAAAGCAATCTGATTCCATCGTCAGCCAGTAGTATCCTGCTCTCAGGATCTTTCTTGTCATAGCATGCCCGTCGGCGTGCGTACCAAATGTGCCTTCATGGACTTCTTCCATGAGCATACTCGCTTCTTTCTCATCTACACATCTGAGTAGCACGAGATCGTGGTTTCTTTTATACAAAACTCCATCAGGATTGAGATAAAAATTTCCAGACAGCCTCCTCAGAGTCTTCTTATCTTGGGTTGACGCCCCCGCAGGATACTCCTTAGTCATAAGGAAAGTCTGGATATCATGGAACCATGGCTTGCCATCGGAGGCTTCCTCGATCGCAAAGAAGAATACAGGTCTATCAAGACGAGAAAGGACAATTCTTGGAGCTTCATTCCAAAAATTGACTTTATACATTGAAGCCAACGTGGCTAAGGCATCAGCCATCTGATTTTTAGCCCTGGGCACATGATGGAGTTCCACTCGATCAAAGAACGGAAGCAGCCTTCTAGCATAATTCATGTACGGCACCAAATTTGATTGACGAGTCTCCCACTCCCCTTTAATCATGTTGATCACAAGTGCTGAGTCACCATATACATCTAGGTTCTTGATTCTCAAATCAATCGCTTCTTCTAGACCCATGATGCATGCTTCGTATTCTGCTTCATTATTGGTGACCGGAAACGTCAGTCTAGCGGTGAACGAGATGTGGGACACATGGGGAGTCGTGATGATTGCCCCGATGCCACTTCCATAAGAATTAACCGCTCCGTCAAATATCAATTTCCATTGGGATTTCCTATCCGGACCCTCGTCGGGCAGCGGCTCATTGCAATCTTTCACTTTGAGAAACATGATATCCTCATCAGGGAATTCAAATTTCATCGGCTGATAATCTTCGACCGGCTGTTCGGCAAGGTATTCCAACAATACACTTCCCTTGATGGCCTTCTGGGAGACGTACTGAATGTCATATTCTGTCAACACCATTTTCCATCTGGCAATCCTGCCCGAAAGCGCTTGTTTCTCGAAGACGTACTTGATCGGATCCATCTTTGAAATTAGCATGGTGGTGTGGTTGAGCATGTATTGTCGTAAACGTTTGGCAGCCCAGGCTAGTGCACAACACGTCTTCTCCAGCATCGAGTAACGAGACTCACAATCTGTGAACTTTTTACTCAAATAGTAAATGGCATGCTCCTTTCTGCCCGTCTCGTCGTGCTGACCGAGGACACACTGATCGCGACTTTCTATGTCTAATACAACCTAACTGCAAGTGCACAGTCTAACGCGTAGTAATAATAGATATCGATCCCACAGGGACTCGTAATCAAACTAGTGTTCTCGGGAGTTACTATGTTTAGCTAGGTAGAATATGTTTAAGGGAATAAGATTGTCACTAAAAGGGAACTAAGAATACTATTTAGATTATAATAGATTGAATCGATACGTAGTAATTGTGTTCTTCAGGGATTTGATAAGTTACTGGTGTATGAAATAATTTTCAAAGTTTATTTAAGCAGAAAATGGAGATTTGAAGACTCTCGTCTCACGATGGTTATTGACGCTAATCGTAATCCTAAGGGCCAAATGTACACTTTCGTATCCCGTTCGGGGTTAAAATTATTTTTTGGAAATCTCTAAGTTCTAATTCATTTTAAAGTGCTTTCGCTGTTATTAAAACAAATGCCTAGTGTTCACTATCTGACCTTACCGCAGCTTTCGCTTGTTGGTTCGTATCTTAATTAATTTCCCACTTTCGTGGCAAAACTACTTTTAAATAAGTTCTCGCTTTCGCGACGAAGTTTATTTAGTAAATCAATTTTAAACACTCAGACCATAAATTACCTTTTTTGAAAAGAAAGTTTTTCAACCAGTTGTTATCAAATCCCATTCGAATTATTACTACATATAGATTACCTAAGTTTAGCTAGACATGGATTTGGGAAAGATAAAATATAAATATGAATAATAAATAATGATTTGCATTATAATAAAACTGAAGTCGATCAAAATGAAAACCTGTAAATATGCCAATTGGCCTTTGGGCAGATCCTCCACAGATGTTGGCAGGATTCTGGTCTTTAATGCCAATTTGATCGTACAATAAAATAGAAATTACAGAAGAATGAAAATGGGAATACAAAAGAAATAAAGAGAAACGAATAAGAATATAAAACTGGAAAATAATGCTCTGGAAAGTAAATTCGGCAGCACTTCGTGGTATGAATGCAACACTCCTTCTGAAGTCCCCTGCTTCCCTTTTTATAGAAGTGGAATCCCAACGGTTATCACTGAAGATGATGGACCTTGAGGCAGATAATTTAGGGAGTAGTGGTCCACTCTGTGGGAATTGGAACTGATCCTTTGACGTGAAATCTGAGTGGGGCGTTTTTGCCTGCATGACGGTCGTCACAAGGTGTGACGGTCGTCACCCGTGTGACGGTCGTCATGAAGCTGTGACGGTCGTCACATCAGCAAAAACAGCTTGCTGCGCTTTTCATTGTATTTTCACTCCTTTTTCGTCCATATTTCATCTGAGGTTGCTTCTTTTCTTCATGTTGCCTTGTTTAGACGTGATCGTTGAATACCTGCAAAACATCAGACAAATACACGGAAATAACCCGAAATCGGATCGAAAACGGTTAGACTTTAGTTGAATTATGCATGAAAATATCTATATGATTTCGTGTTATCAAACTCCCCTAAGCTTGAATCTTTGCTTGTCCTCAAGTAAAACATGGAAAAGTCGGCAAGCACGAGGCAGCTTCTTCGTTCGCAGAGTTTGGAAAAATTGGGATTCTTGGTAGGAACAAGACGAGTATCATGACGACATTGGACTACAAGTCTTCGGAGGTCTCCTTTTTATGCAAATCGGTCTCAGTCATGCTACTGTATCTTGGTGTCAAGGTTCTCGCGGCAAGTTCACCCTGTTTGTTCTAGCGCAATCACATTAAGCCCGTTGTCCGCACACTTTCATGGCAAGTCGACCTGTTAGTGAATATGATCTCATTTCTGTTTTTGATCTTCTTCATTGATCATAATTTTATGTCATTGATTTTCAATGAGTTTTTCGTGCCGTTGGGCTAAATGCTCGGGTGAGGAGCACCTAACTTAGAAGGAAACGTGTCTTATATTTTTGGGCTATTTAGCTCTCTTTTCATGATTTTTCATCTTTTTGGAGATCATACACTTATTTGCATTGATCGCTCGCTTAGAAGAGTTTTAGGATGGTGCTGACTGCTAGTATAAATTACTTGGGGTTGAGTTTGCGTAGACACTTGTGACTTTGGTACACGTAGGTAGTGAAACCGACTCGCATAAACTAGAGATCTAAGGTGTCTGGACGATACTGGTTTTGTTAGAACTGTCGTTTCCTCGGAGTTTCAAAACTTGTTTTGAACTCAGGTGCATTCTCGTGGTGCTTTTGCTTTTGAGGAACGAACTAAAATTTTTGTTTACGTTGAATAATGTGGGGATTGTTTGCATAACGGGAAAAATATATAGACGAGCTTTATTTGCTAGAAATAGAAAGTGTTAAAACTAAAATTCAAAGTGCAGTGAAATGGAAATAAAGGAAATGAGGGAAATTCAGAGTACAGTGGAATGGAAATAAGGCTCCGCTCCCACACTATCTCGATCAGTGTCCTCGCTGATTCTTGAAGCATGCGAGAGGGAGATACAACTGAAAATGAAAATACAAATAACTGAAATATAGTAAACAATGAAGGAAAAAATGAAAATCTAGTCACGGCCTCTGTCACGTCCGCGCTGGCGTCCTCTGGCTCTGGCAAGGGCTACTCTGTCCTCATAACTCATAGCTCCGGTGTGGTAGACGGTGTCTCAGAGTCCTTCGACCTGCAAGGTCAGATTCGCTGGGCTCTCAGTGATCGTAGCTTGGCCGGTGTGAAGTTGTTGCATTTGAGTCCGGTGCCAAGCTTCGAACTGGTCAGCTCGCTGATTCTGCTGCTGCAGCATCATGAGTATCTGTTCCTGCTGGTCTAGGGAGCGGCGGAGGTCCTCTTCTTTGTAGTCTGGCACGGGATGATGACGGCGGCGGCGGGAGGATGTACCTACGGGAGGAGGAGGCTGCGATGCCTCTGGCTGCTCGGACCTGTCCAACTCAGATTGGATTTCATCGTCGGAACCGTGAGTGTGGTCCTGAGTGGGAGCAGCGGCAGCAGGAGGGGCAGTGAGGTCGAACAACCAGTTGGTACGGTCCTCTGGATGGATGCGGGTGCGGGACGGAAGGATGATGCTTCGGACGGTCTTGCCACGCACAACCGGATGGTATTTGCCGTCAGCTCTGGAGCGGATAAGATGAGAGGCTCTGCAATGGTCGGTGTCAAGGAACACCGAGGGGATGGACTGGAGGTGCTGGAGGCGGTCGCCAAGGTTCAGCCCAAGTGCAATAGCGGTGACAATCCCGCCAAAGTAGAATGGCTTCGAGCCACGGTTGCAGTTGGCCTGAATATGAGCCAGCAGAAATGGAGCAGCGTTGACAGGTTCATTGTTGAAGACGCAATGAAGAAAGAAGAGCTCTTTTGAGTTCACTTTGTGGTTGCTGTCTCTGGCGAAAATAGTGTTGCTCAACGCTCTGTGAAAGTACCGGATGGTTGGGTTATGGATATGAGTGGTGTGTAGGGAGTCTCAACCATCGGCATTGAGGCCGGTCAACTGATACCACAGCGCGAAAGCTTCGCTCTGGAACTGATCGGTGATGCGGCGATGAGCGTTGTCACCGCGAGGTAGCTGTAGGATGCTGGCAATCTGATTTTGATTCACCTGATAGTTGACGCCAAACATCCGGAAGCAAGCGGCACCTGAATGCTGGTTAAGTTCGCCGCTGCTTGTGACGTAAGTGAACGAACTCAAGAACTCAAGAGTGAGTTGTTCGTACGTTGGCTGTGGGTTGGTGTAGAGGTTCCAGATGCCTGCTCTTTGAAGCATCCAGGTTACACCTTCAAGGAGTCCGAGCTCCGTAAGCGATGGAAGGTGCGGATAATGAGTCGGCTGGAGCGACCTCTGATGAAATGCGATGTAGTTTGCTCGTTGTCTTTCGCCTAAGTCTCCTTCACTGAAGGTAATGTTACTGATATCTGGGGTTTCTGCATTCCTTGCCATTGTTGGAAGATGGAGAGGTTTCTGAGGTTTGGGGTTTTTCTGCAGAGAGGGAAAAACTGACAGAAGTGTGGTTTGGAGGTTGAATTTGGAGTTGAAATTTATAGTTCAATGTGGGGAGGACGAAAATTTGTAGTGGGGTAGGAGTTAGGATGATTGAAAGTGATAATGGGGGGAAGTGGAAGAGAACACGAACCCTGTTTTATCAGATATCAGTTTTTGACTGCGTGACGGTCGTCACGTAGGTGTGACGGTCGTCACCCGCGTGACGCTCGTCATGAGGCTGTGACGGTCGTCACAACAGCAAAATCTGCAGAACGCAGAATTTTGCTTTGAGGGCGTACTCGTAGTGACTTTAAGGCTTAGTATTGATACGGTGATGTAATATAACAGCCAACAAACAACAAATAATGCGAAAACAGAGTAATTGAATAAAAACTAGAATTGAAATAACATAAAATTGAAACAATTGTATGTAGTACATAAAGAAAACTAACAATGCGAAAAATCCAAATGATTAAATGAAACTAACTAGACTAGACTAAACTGAAACTACTGCTAAGAGCTAATAACTAATCTTTTCGTGCCTTCAACTCATCGAATTTCTGTGAATAGTAGTCGAGTTGGTCGCAGACTAGATCCATGAAGCCTACCAGTTCGCTGTGCATGCTTGCGATGTCAGCGTTTACATTAGTCAGAGCGGTATCGACGTCGTCCAATCTGAGTAACACGGCATCCATTTTGTCGGTGGTTTCCTCAGGGATAGGCTCAGGATAAGTGTTGTAGTGCGGAGGAGTCATAGGGTCTACTTCAGTTTCAGATACAGCGTCCTCATAGTACATATAGTCGTGTGCCTCAAAGATGTGGTCACTGTCATACATATAGTTCTGTGGTGTTGACTGTGGTGAAGGAGGTCCCATAGGCTCATCCAATTCATAGAGCCAGTTATCCTTGTTGTGGATGCTTGTCATCAGATGATCAGGCAGTGTGAATAGCTGTACTGGTTTTTCGTTAATGAGGTACTCATACGGTCCAGGTCCCATAGTTCCTAAGATGCGCCTGTTAAAGCAGAATTGTATGTTCATGGGTCGGATGGTGCCAAAACGAGTGTTGGCATTTAAATGGAATCTAAGGCCAAGCTCGTGGGCAATCATTGTTACCAGGCCTCCTATAAGAATAGGTGTCTGAGGTTCCAGCGTGAGGCGTTTGAAAGATCTCATCATGAAAGGCACTGCATTTACTGTCCGTCCCTGAGAAGCACAAAACATGATGAATAACTCCTCCTTAGATACTGCAGTAATATTTTCTTCTTTTCCAAACAAGGTGTGAGCTAGTATCTTATGGAAGTATCTGAAGGCTGGGTTGTAAATGTCATCATTATACATTCTGTCTGGTTCAGGGTGATAGTCGCCTGTGATTCTACCCCAGAATTGATCGAGTTGAAAATCAATATCGTCATCTTCTGCACTGATGAACACATGCGGTCCGCTAGGGAATCCTAGGAGGTTAGCTAGTGACATCCGGCTATGGGTTTGGTCCATTCCAAACAATTGGAAGGTAATCAGCTATGTGCTGGATCCAAAACCATAATTGGGTATGTATCTGAAAGAACTAAGGAATTCATAGGTAAGATCCTTATAGGTAGCAAAATGTGTTTTCAGAGCAGTGTTCTCCCAACCCAGTTGATTGAACAGGTATTGAATGCTATCTGTGATCCCTAGTTTATCCATAGTAGCCTTATCATAATACAGCGTTAAGGCGAATTCTCTTTCGGTCAGTGCTGCAAATCTTGCCTTTTGAGCGAGTCCTCGGAAGTGAACCTTTGTGAAGTCGTATTCGGCCATACTCGCAGGTAATTCGGAGAAAACAGAAGGAATGTTTTGAAGACTTTTTAAAAATCCTGAAAAGTTTGAAACAGGAAATTGAAGTCAGGATTTTTAGAAACGAAAAGCGGTAGAAACAAAAGACAAAAGAGGAAAAATAAAATAGAATATGAAAACAAACGAAAGTAGAAAGTAGTAGTAATTATAAGTTTAGAATTTTTGTTGGATTTTCAAAGTGGACTTTTAAAGAAAAATGAAATGCAATAACGAGGGAAATTTGGGTTACCTCCCTGTAAGCGCTGTTTTTAACGTCTAAAGCCTGACGATAGCTTGGTGAGAAGCTATTCGGGTGTCTGAGCTGGAAGCTCAAGCAATGTTATATTGCTGACTTGAGGACTGTTGTCGTTCTTATTGTAATGTTTTAGACGTTGCCCGTTTACGATAAATGGTGCATTTGTCTTATCGGTAATTTCAACAGCTCCACTCTGAAGTACTTTAGTCACTTCATAGGGTCCAGACCACCTAGATTTTAGTTTACCTGGGAAGAGTTTTAATCGTGAATTAAAGAGCAATACGATGTCTCCCACACTGAATTGTTTCCTGATTGAACGTTTATCATGCCACTTTTTAGTTCGTTCTTTGTAGATACGGGCATTTTTGTAAGCGTCTAATCGAAGTTCTTCTAACTCGTGTAAGTTCAAGATTCGCTTTTCTCCTGCCTCGGTGTAGTTGAAGTTGAGTGTCTTAATGGCCCAAAAGGCCTTATGCTCTAACTCTACAGGGAGATGGCAAGATTTACCGTAAACCAATTTATAGGGGGTAGTACCTATTGGTGTCTTAAATGCGGTCCTATAAGCCCATAAAGCTTCTTGTAGCTTCGACGACCAATCTTTCCTTGAGGTAGCGACAGTCTTTTCCAATATCTGTTTTATTTCTCTGTTCGAGACCTCTACTTGTCCGCTAGTTTGCGGATGATAGGGTGTAGCTACTCGGTGCCGGACTCCATATCTAGAGAGAAGTTTATCGAATATTTGCGATATGAAGTGAGATCCTCCGTCACTAATGACGAGTCTGGGTACACCGAATCTAGGAAAGATTGTGTTTTTGAAGAGTTTGATTACTACTCGTGCGTCGTTTGTTGGAGCAGCTATGGCTTCTATCCATTTAGACACGTAGTCGACAGCGACGAGTATGTAGTTATTTCCAAAAGAAGGTGGGAATGGTCCCATGAAATCTATTCCCCAGACGTCGAAGATTTCTACCTCTAGGATTCCTTTCTGAGGCATTTCATCGCGTCGTGAGATGTTGCCAGTTCTTTGGCATCTATCGCACTTTTGCACAGCGATGTGAACGTCTTTCCAGAGATTAGTCCAGAATAAGCCGGCTTGGAGAATCTTAGCGCACGTCTTGGATGTACTAGCATGACCACCATACGGTGCTGAATGGCATTGGGAAATAATATTTTCTATTTCTTCCTCTGGGACACAGCGACGATATATGTTGTCGGCCCCTCTCTTGAAGAGTAGGGGTTCGTCCCAATAATAGTGTTTCAGATCGTGGAAGAATTTCTTCTTTTGTTGATAAGTAAGATCCGGTGGAAGCACGCCCGCAGCGAGGTAATTAACGATGTCAGCATACCAAGGTAATGTGACTTGGGCATAGACGGCTTCTACGGCTTTTTCGAATTCTGGATCTTCCGATATTGAATTGGGTGTGTCACTTTCTAATTTGGCTATCAGACGTTCGTACGGGAAATCGTCATTTATCGGTACTGGTTCATGTCTGATGCCCTCTATTCGGGATAAGTGATCTGCAACAACGTTCTCGGTTCCTTTCTTATCTTTGATTTCTAAGTCAAACTCTTGTATTAACAGGATCCATCTCAATAGTCTTGGTTTGGCATCCTTTTTGCTTATTAGGTACCTTATGGCAGCGTCGTCTGTGTATATGATGATTTTTGCTCCTACTAAGTAAGAACGGAATTTGTCAAGCGCAAATATAACTGCTAGAAGTTCCTTTTCTATGGTAGCATAGTTCATTTGGGCAGGATCTAAGGTTCTACTGGCATAGTAGATGGCATGGAGTTTCTTGTCCTTCCTTTGTCCTAGAACTACGCCTACAGCGTAATCACTCGCGTCGCACATGATTTCGAACGGTAGTCGCCAATCGGGTGGTTGCATGATTGGTGCGGTGATAAGGGCTGATTTCAATGTTTCGAATGCTTTTAAACAGTCGTCGTCGAAGACGAACTCAGCATCTATCATTAACAGGCCGGTCAGGGGTTTTGTGATTTTCGAGAAATCTTTTATAAATCTTCTGTAGAAACCGGCATGTCCTAGAAAACTCCGTATTTCTCGTACGGATTTTGGAGGTTGGAGATCTTTTATAATCTCTATTTTAGCTTTGTCTACCTCAATCCCTCTATCTGATATGACATGTCCTAGAACTATTCCTTGTCGGACCATAAAATGGCATTTCTCCCAATTTAGGACGAGGTTTACTTTTACGCAACGTTCTAGTACCATTTCTAAGTTTTGTAAGCATCCTTCGAAACTTTGTCCACATACCGAGAAATCGTCCATAAATACTTCCATAATGTCGTCTATGAAATCTGCGAAGATTGCCATCATGCATCTTTGGAAGGTTGCAGGAGCGTTACAGAGTCTGAACGGCATTCGGCGGTAAGCAAAAGTACCGTAAGGACAGGTGAATGTAGTCTTTTCTTGGTCATCAGGATGGATGGGAATTTGGAAGAATCCTGAGTAACCATCTAGATAACAGAAATATGAATGTTTGGCTAATCTTTCCAACATTTGGTCTATGAAGGATAACGGGAAGTGATCTTTGCGCGTAGCTTTGTTAAGTTTCCTATAATCAATACACATCCTGCTTCCAGTCACGACTCTTTTTGTTATTGATTCGCCTTTTTCGTTTTTAACTACTGTGACTCCTCCTTTCTTTGGTACGACGTGAACTGGGCTAACCCATTCACTATCGGAGATCGGATAGATGATTCCTGCATCTAGCAATTTCTTTACTTCATCTCTAACTACAGTGCTCAGGATGGGGTTCAGTCTTCTCTGATGCTCTCGAGAGGTTTTAGAGTCTTCCTCTATTGTAATTCGATGCATACAGATTGAAGGGCTTATACCTTTTAGATCGCTTATGTTATAGCCTAACGCGGTGGGGTACTTCTTTAGGACTTCTAATAGTTTTTCGGTTTCTGGTTGTCCTAGGTCGGCGTTGACTATCACTGGTCTTTTTAGTTCATCGTCTAGAAATTCATATCTAAGGTTTTCGGGTAGTGTTTTAAGTTCTAAAGATGGGTTCTTCGGACCTGGCATATGGTTTGGGGTCAGTGTTAAGCTTTCGCTTAGGCTGTCGTCTTTATACGGTTTACGCCAATTATCGTCTTCAGAAATGTCGGGTATTTGAATCTTTATTATTTCTGAATACGTGGTCTCTTCATTTTCAAGTTCTCTTATGCATTCGTCAATTTCGTCTACTAAATAGCAGGTATCGTCTATTGCTGGTGCTTGTAAAAACTTGGTGAGAATGAACTCTATCTTTTCTTATCCTACTTCGAATGTTAGCTTTCCTTTCTTCACGTCTATAATCGCTCCGGCTGTAGCTAGGAACGGTCTTCCTAGGATAATTGGGGTTACAGTGTCTTCCTTGATGTCCATGATTATGAAGTCGGTTGGAATGTAAAATTGTCCTATGCGTACTGGAACATTTTCCAGTATTCCGACGGGGTATTTTACTGATCGGTCAGCTAATTGAATGGACATTTTGGCTGGTCTGAGGTCTCCCATATTCAGCTTTTTGCATATAGATAAGGGCATAACACTGATACTGGCTCCTAAATCGCATAGAGCTTTGTCTATTACGAACTTTCTTATGACGCAGGGTATGGAGAAACTACCTGGGTCTTTTAATTTAGGAGGCATGCGGTTTTGAATAATGGCGCTACACTCTGCAGTAAGTGTAATTGTTTCGTTATCCTCGATCTTTCTCTTATTCGACAGGATTTCTTTGAGAAATTTAGCGTATGACGGCATTTGAGTTATCGCTTCTGTAAAAGGGATAGTAATATTCAGCTGTTTAAGGAGCTCTACAAATTTCTTAAACTGTCCTGAAGTTTTGGAGTTTATTAGTCTTTGAGGATAAGGAATAGGTGGTTTATATGGCGCTGGAGGTGCTTGAGTTTTTTCACTTGCGGTATCCTCCTTCTCGTTGTCTTCCTTCTTCTCTAACTCAGATTCCTTTTCTGCTTGTTCAGTTGGTTTTTGTTGCATGGCTGAGTTTTCGGTCCTCGGATCGATCGGTTCGTCCAATTCTTTTCCACTTCTTAGTATTACAGCATTTGCTTGGCCTTTTGGATTTTGTTCGGGTTGTCCAGGAAATGTGCCAGCAGGTGCGGCAACAGAGGCTTGTTGTTGAGCCACTTGCGATATCTGTGTTTCTAACATTTTGTTGTGGGTGGCTAACGCGTCTACTTTTCCTGTCAACTGTTTAATTTGCTCGCTAGTGTGTATGTTTTGATTCAGGAACTCTTTGTTTGTTTGAGCTTGAGTTGCTATGAACTTTTCCATCATCAACTCGAGGTTCGATTTCCTAGGTGCATTCTGAGCAGCTGGTTTCTGATATCCTGGCGGAGCAGTAGGCATTTGCAATGCATTTTCGCTTTTGTAAGAAAAGTTTGGATGATTTCGCCAACCTGGGTTGTAGGTATTTGCGTAGGGATTTCGTTGAGCATAATTTACCTGGTCTGGTGGGATTCCGGCTAGCAATGGGCATTCGGGTGCATTATGAGTGGTGCTTTCGCATAACTCGCAATTTGGAGTTACTGCAGCGACAGTCGCAGTGGGGTTAACGGTCAGACTATCAATCTTCTGTGCTAGAGCATCTACTTTAGCATTGAACTTTTCAAGGCTGCTGATTTCGTACATCCCACCTTTCGCTGTGGTTTTCTCAGTTGGAGTGTGTTCACCTCCCCATTGGCAATGGTTTTGTGACATGTTTTCTATTAATTGATAGGCTTCATCGTATGGCTTATCCATAAGTGCACCGCCCGCGGCAGCGTCTATTGTCAATCTAGTATTGTATAGAAGCCCATTATAGAAAGTATGGATTGTCACCCAGTCTTCTAGACCGTGGTGAGGACATGTTCTCATCATATCTTTGAATCGTTCCCATGCTTCGTAAAGAGATTCAGTATCTTTCTGTCGAAATCCGTTGATTTGAGCTCTAAGCATAGCAGTTTTGCTTGGCGGAAAATATCTCGCTAAGAAAACGTTCTTCAATTGCTCCCACGTCGTAACAGAGTTGGATGGTAACGATTGTAACCATGTCCACGCTCTGTCTCTAAGAGAGAATGGGAAAAGACGAAGTCTTATCGCGTCTGGAGTTACTCCATTTGCTTTCACTGTGTCTGCGTATTGTACAAACTTCGTTAGATGTTCGTTCGGATCCTCAGTTGCGTTTCCTGAGAATTGGTTTTGTTGTACAGCCGACAACAATGATGGTTTCAGCTCAAAATCATTTCGGGTAATAGCTGGGGCAGCAATGCTACTTCTAGGCTCCATCTGAGATGGTGTAGCGTATGCCTTCAGCGGTTTGTTTGGAGGTCCTTCAGCCATCTCTGGTTCTTCTTCTTCTGATTTGGGAATGGGAGTGAGAGGTTCGGGAGTGTTATGTTTGAGTTGTTTGAGTTGGTACTCAATGATTCTACTTCTTAAATGTAAGAAGCGTTCTAGTTCTGCGACCGAAGGTTTTACGATATCGCTTTGCGGGCGATTTCTTGGCATACAATTGATAGAACTAGTAAAGGAAAAATGAAAATTGTTAACCTAGTCTATACGGTGTAACAAAAGGTTACACTATTGACTAAACGGGTCCCCGGCAACGGCGCTAAAAACTTGATCGCGACTTTCTATGTCTAATACAACCTAACTGCAAGTGCACAGTCTATCGCGTAGTAATAATAGATATCGATCCCACAGGGACTCGTAATCAAACTAGTGTTCTCGGGAGTTACTATGTTTAGCTAGTTAGAATATGTTTAAGGGAATAAGATTGTCACTAAAAGGGAACTAAGAATACTATTTAGATTATAATAGATTGAATCGATACGTAGTAATTATGTTCTTCAGGGATTTGATAAGTTACTGGTGTATGAAATAATTATCAAAGTTTATTTAAGCAGAAAATGGAGATTTGAAGACTCTCGTCTCACGATGGTTATTGACGCTAATCGTAATCCTAAGGGCCAAACGTACACTTTCGTATCCCGTTCGGGGTTTAAATTATTTTTTGGAAATCTCTAAGTTCTAATTCATTTTAAAGTGCTTTCGCTGTTATTAAAACAAATGCCTAGTGTTCACTATCTGACCTTACCGCAGCTTTCGCTTGTTGGTTCGTATCTTAATTAATTTCCCACTTTCGTGGCAAAACTACTTTTAAATAAGTTCTCGCTTTCGCGACGAAGTTTATTTAGTAAATCAATTTTAAACACTCAGACCATAAATTACCTTTTTTGAAAAGAAAGTTTTTCAACCAGTTGTTATCAAATCCCATTTGAATTATTACTACATATCGATTACCTAAGTTTAGCTAGACATGGATTTGGGAAAGATAAAATATAAATAAGAATAATAAATAATGATTTGCATTATAATAAAACTGAAGTCGATCAAAATGAAAACCTGTAAATATGCCAATTGGCCTTTGGGCAGATCCTCCACAGATGTTGGCAGGATTCTGGTCTTTAATGCCAATTTGATCGTACAATAAAATAGAAATTACAGAAGAATGAAAATGGGAATACAGAAGAAATAAAGAGAAACGAATAAGAATATAAAACTGGAAAATAATGCTCTGGAAAGTAAATTCGGCAGCACTTCGTGGTATGAATGCAGCACTCCTTCTGAAGTCCCCTGCTTCCCTTTTTATAGAAGTGGAATCCCAACGGTTATCACTGAAGATGATGGACCTTGAGGCAGATAATTTAGGGAGTAGTGGTCCACTCTGTGGGAATTGGAACTGATCCTTTGACGTGAAATCTGAGTGGGGCGTTTTTGCCTGCATGACGGTCGTCACAAGGTGTGACAGTCGTCACCCGTGTGACGGTCGTCATGAAGCTGTGACGGTCATCACATCAGCAAAAACAGCTTGCTGCGCTTTTCATTGTATTTTCACTCCTTTTTCGTCCATATTTCATCTGAGATTGCTTCTTTTCTTCATGTTGCCTTATTTAGACGTGATCGTTGAATACCTGCAAAACATCAGACAAATACACGGAAATAACCCAAAATCGGATCGAAAACGGTTAGACTTTAGTTGAATTATGCATGAAAATATCTATATGATTTCGTGTTATCACACACCCCATACTATTCTCAAGAACTGTCAAGTACATGATTAAGGGTCTTTCGGCCACTGGGGGTATCAAGATCGGAGGTTCCTGCAGATACTGTTTTATCTTATCGAATGCCTTCTGGCAATCCTCGTTCCAGACAATCGCCTGATCTTTCTTTAGTAGTTTGAACATCGGTTCACACGTGGCCGTGAGCTGAGAAATAAACCTTGCAATGTAGTTTATTCTGCCCAGGAAACCACAAACTTCTTTTTCGGTTTTTGGCGCTGGCATTTCTTGTATCGCTTTTATCTATGCAGGATCAACCTCGATGCCTCTTTCATTCACGATAAACCCTAGTAGTTTTTCAGACCGTACTCCAAAAGTACACTTGTTAGGATTCAGCCTCAACCTGAATTTCCTAAGCCTCTCAAAAAGCTTCAGCAAATTGACCAGATGTCCCTCCTCCGTTTGGGACTTCGCAATCATGTCATCAACATAGACTTCAATCTCATGATGAATCATGTCATGAAACAAAGTAACCATTGTTTGTTGGTAAGTGGCCCCGGCGTTCTTCAGACCGAAAGGCATTACTTTGTAACAAAATGTTCCCCAAGGTGTGATAAACGTAGTTTTCTCCATGTCCTCCGGTGCCATCTTGATCTGATTGTAGCCGGAGAAGCCATCCATGAACGAAAACACGGAGAACTGAGCTGTATTGTCGACCAACACATCAATATGAGGGAGCGGGAAGTCATCTTTAGGGCTCGCCCTATTCAAATCCCGATAATCGACGCACATTCGTACCTTACCGTCCTTCTTCAGTACATGCACTATGTTGGCGATCCACGGAGGGTAAGTAGTGACCGCTAAGAAGCCAGCATCAAGCTGCTTCTGCACTTCTTCTTTAATCTTGACGGCCATATCTGGTCGTGTCCTTCTAAGCTTCTGCTTAACGGGAGGACAATCTTCTCGCAGCGGCAAGTGATGGACCACGATGTCTGTATCAAGTCCGGGCATATCTTCGTATGACCAAGCAAAGATGTCACTATACTCTCTCAGCATCTCGACCATTCTCTGCTTGACATCACTCTGCAATGCGGCCCCTATCCTGACGCTCCTGACCAGTTCTTCAGAACCCATATTCACAATCTCAATCTCTTCCTCGTGAGGCAGAATAACTTTCTCTTCTTGTTTCAACAAGCGGGCCAACTCTTCGGGAGGGCCTTCGTCTTCATCAATCTCTTCTTCGGCTTGGTAGATCGGGAAATCGAAGTCGAAGTGAGTCGTAGAAGGTCCAGAATCGATGTCATTTGCTATGTGGATCCTGCAATAACAAGGGTTAAGCTTAAAACAAGGATATGCAGGTTAGCACAAACCCTATTGCCATTTTATTGTTTTTCGAAACAAATATAAAAACAGGAATAACAGAGATCACAACATTTGAATGCGAAGAAAAACGCCTTTTGATTTATTGGTAAAATGCATGTACATAATCAAACAAGGCCCTGACAAATAAACCACTATGCCCCGGGTAGGTCATAGGGTTGTACAATAGTTGGAGAAAGTAAATCATTACTCTTTTCCTGTCACTTGGATGGTATCCCTGATGGACCAGTTGTTGAGGCTCTGGCCTGGTTTGCTTGGCTGGATCCAAGAGTCTAGGTCACAATCGCTGTCTTCGTCATCTTCAGACACTGCGTTGACACTTTCGAATATCACCCCGCCACTGGTAAACTGAATCAACCCTTTACCTCACGATGCACCGTGAGAAGAGGAGGCTTCAGCGGTAGGAGAGTATCCTAACCCAAACTTGTCCTGTTTGTTAGGTATTTCCAGAATTTTCCCCCAGCCTAGGGTAGATCCGGCTTGAACAACGGCCCGGGCTTCCTTGAAGGAAGAGAGAGTCATCTCTGGTTTTTCAGTCATTCCAGGTCAGTGAATCCTAACCTGTTTCCAGCATTTACGTGGGCTACTACCCCTTCCAACTGGTTGACCGAGATTTCCTGCGGTACATGCGTGGCATTCAAGACCTTTAACAGCGCGTTGTGATGCGACTCCGAACACAGCAACAAATTCAGGATGGAAATTTTCGAGGGTGTTTGATGAAGATGGTCAATGATCTTGTAATCACTATTCTTGATCAACCTCATGAACTCTTCAGCGTCCTTTACAAGTAAGTCCTTCTCTACCCCATGAGGGGTTTCCTCAACGACTTTACTTTTTCCCTTATCAGTTTCCTCAGCTTTGTCTGCTTTGTCCGCCACACCCTCAGGTGGAGTAAATACTCTTCCGCTACGCGTGATTCCGCCAACTCCCACTAGGTTATCCACCGACTGCCCAGATGGCTCCAGTTCCAACTTCTGTCCGTTACAGTAGACGTATGCCCCATAATGCCATGGGACAACATTGGTGCTTTCAAAAGGTATTGGCCCAGCTTTGGTGATGGTAATTGTGGGTGGCCTGAGTGGAGAAATGGTTATCGTCTGGCGGGGGATGGTGATGGTGGCGATCTCATCATCCTGCTTCAGCATTACCTCTCCAAATCCACTTTTGGCCCTTCAGCTAAACTGCAAGATTCCTTCGGTCATCAGACTTTGAATCCCCACTATCAACTGTTCACACCCATCAGGACGAGTCGCACAGCCCATACACAATTCTCCACAGCCCAGAAAGAAGCCTCTCTTCATCAGCTTGGCTTTAACGAAGCTAAGCGGTGTCTTCAAATCCTTGACGTCAGTCAATAAATCCAAGTTCTCGTCTTCAACAATGGAATTCACCCCACCTCCCCTATGGTTCGGCATAGGGTTCTTTGTGACATCCGGCACATTATCTGAGAAATTGATTATCTTAGCATCCACCATATATTGCACCTTGTGCTTGAAGGCTTTGCAGTTTTTGATCGTGTGGTCGGGTGCCCCTGAGTGAAAATCACATGTTGCATTTGCATCATAACCCTACGGAGGTGCCCCTGTCAAGGGAGCCATGGTTCTTTTCTGGACCAACTGTAACTGAAGCAGAGTTTGTAACAGTTGAGCATAAGACATGGGCGGCGTCTCAAGGTGATGACTTGACAGAGGTGCCCTGTTCTGATACCTCTTGTACCCTTGCTGATTTGGCTGCTGCTGTGGCTGGGGTTGTTGGACAGCAGGGATGGTTATGCTAGCCACCTGCTGGCGCTGGCTCTTACCTCTCCTTCGAGCGTTAGACACGGCGTTCGTCTCTCCTTCACGCCTTTTGTTACTGTATGGTTTCTTTCCTCCTCCAGCTGAGGATAGATCAACACCCTAATTTTTTCCCAATTTGATCCCATTTTCAACGTGCTCACCAGTAATGATGAGATCATAGAAACTCCCTGACATACCGCTGACCAATTTCTCGTAATAGACCCCCGGGAGAGTGGCTACAAACATTTCAACAAGCTCTTGTTCAACCATCGGCGGCTGAACCCTAGCTGCTAATTCGCGCCACCGTTGGGCGTATTCTTTGAACCCCTCGTTATTCCTCTATGACAAGTTCTGCAGTTGAACCCGGTACGGAGCCAAGTCACTTTTATACTGATAATGGTGTACAAAGGCCTCAGCCAGTTCTTTCCACGTGCGCACACTAGTGGGTCCCAAACCCATGTACCATTCCAAGGATGGCCCGGACAAGCTGTCCTGAAAGAAGTGCATCAGCAGCTTCTCGTCTTCAGAGTGAGCGGACATCTTTCGGTAGTATGACCTTAAGTGGACACGAGGGCAAGTGGTGCCCTTGTATTTCTCAAAGTCGGGTACCTTGAATTTGGGAGGCACCTTGAAATCAGAAATCAATCCCAATTTAGTCATGTCGACACCCATAGTGTTCAAGTTCTCGAAATTCCTCATTTTGTCCTCGAGTTCCTTAAACCTCAAACGTGCTTCAGCAGTCAGTTCTCCTTCAGCACTCCTCTGTGAGAACAAATCCTCTTGACGATCTTCTAGCCATGGCTGAGGCCCATACAGATTTCCAGCGCCTGTGTTGCCATTGCCTAGTCCAGCGTTGCCATTAGCCTCGAAGTTTCCATTATCGACGCCAGTCGTATTACCATTGAGCCCGATGTTAGTGATCACATTGATGTTACCACTTCCATTCCCCCTGGTCACAGGGATGCCACCCTGAGGAGTTTCAACAGGAGGAGGGGTTGGAACATTCCCACCGTGGAGTACCCCGTTGCTGTCAACCCTTGAGATCAGAGGCGGAACCAATGTCCTGAGTTGGTCTTGGCCGTTGGCAACCACTTGCATGAGCTCCATGAAGCGGTCCATCCTCTCTCGGAGTTCCTGAACGTTAGTTTGCACTTGTTCCATTACTCTAGCTTGATTTGCTCTGGTCGGATAGCGGTGGATCGGTCTTCGATCAATCCTGGAACAACCTGCATACACAAAGGGTTAGAAAGAATGACAAAGTGCTCGTTATGCAAATGCTTCATGCAAATCCAAACGTGTGTCTGTGCCTTGGGGAGATCCCCCCCCCCCCCGATCCTAGTTTCCGAGACAAATAAAGTCTATGATCCAATCATGGAAAAGAAATCCTCATGTATTCATCTGAAAAGCCCGCTCGTGTAGCGTACAACGGTAATCACATACAACTAAAGCAATGAGGCATGACCCCAACCAACAGACCTGGCGGTGATCAGCAAATCAATGCATAAAATGTACAAAGAAAATACAAAAAGATCAGGTGCGGCCACGAGCACGGGCATCTTCTATCAACTTCTTTGTAGCGGGATGGTCTGACTGAGTAGGCAAACCATGGGCCAGCAGGTCCCTCTGCCTAATGGAATCTGGGAGATTATCGGCAATGCTCCTAGAAACACCTTCTTCAGAATGGTTCTCGACTCTTCTCCTTTTAGCATCATCTCGGAGTTGAGAATCTTGCAAATTTGCCTCAGCCTCAGCCAATCTATACTAGACGTCTCGTTGCAGTGAGGCTTCAGCCTCTGTCTTCTCGTCTTTCACCATAATCTGAGCTTCTAGCTCGGCTACTTGTTGCTTTAGCTTTTCTTCCCGCTCTTTGTACTTAGCTATGGTGTTGCTCCAAACCCTCTCGTATTGGGTTAGCTTCCGGTACACTCTGTCCAGATCCTGTTTCTTGGTTGTCAACATGCCATGCACTGACTTCAGATCCAACCCCAGATGTTCCCTAGCATCAGTTTCTTTGGTCAGGTTGGAGCCTAGCCGGTTGATCATCTCGGTCTACTTCTTGCAGGTATAAACGGCTTCACTTTTCTCTTTCCGAAGTAGAGCGATCTCTTTCTCCAACTCTTCGTTGGCCTTTCGTAGCTCTTCCTTCTCTTGGAGTACCTGGTTGAATTTCTGGATATCAACTGTAGTAGGCTCTTTATGCACGGGAGCACACAATGGTTCAACGGTAGGAAACGGCATTAGAAACTTGGCAGCTCTTTCTCGAATCCAAGCCACGTATGGATCAAAGGCCTTATTTTTGCTTTTTCCTAGCAAGACTTTCCCCTTTCGGTGAATTTTGCTCCAAGCATTCTGTACCTTGATCAAAGTGTCGCCTTCAAGCAACCCTGTGAAATACAGAGATTCCCGTATCTCTTCCTCTTCCGGAGGACCTCGTAGTCCATACCCAAATTGTTGTACCAGCAGAGATGGATTGTAGTTGATACATCCATTCCTTCCGACCAGGGGGACGTTTGGATAGCCGCAGCAGCTATACACAATATCTTTGCCCAGCAAATCTCTATCAAACCAGATAATATTGTCAGCAGTCAAACCCATCAAACGTGCAGACCAGGGTGAAGACTCAGCAGAATCAATGAACGGCCCCGACTTAGGAAGATGGCTAGCAAACCACTTATACAGTAAATGAGCACAACATGCCACGTTCTTCCCCTTTTTGTTTTCATTCTTGCTGTGAACTGAATGGTAGACGTCCCCGAGGAGAGTGGGCACTGGATTCCCGGAGGCAAATATGTGGCAAGCATCCATGCTTATGAAGTCCGGATGACTTGGGAATAGCACGATCCCATAAATGCAAAGGGCTAAGAAGGCATTGAATACATCCCAACGACCCTTCTCGGCAAACTTTCGGGCTTTTTCCATCAGGAAATGCAAGAGGAAACCATGAACTCCGATCTTTCTGGATACCATCCCTTCCAATTCAGACTCATCTACATGAAGAACGTCAGTCAGCTTACTCAATTTGGGTTCACCCTCAACACGGTAGTAAGGCATTTGATTCATCAAAGGCACCCCCAACAGGTCGGAGTACTCTTCCAAGGTTGGGGCTAAGACATAGTCTGGAAACACAAAGCATCTGAGTTGTGGGTCGTAAAACTGCAGCAGGGCGTAAAGGCCATTCAACTCGTACGTAGGAAACTTATACACAATACTCAGAAGTCTCCCATAACTTTTTCTGAAACTCTCCATCACTGTCTTATCAACCAAAGAAATCAAAGCTCGCAATTCTCGGATGTCAGGTGTTGGTAGCTTGTAAGCCACAGTCTTCTTCAGATATGCCATATCTGCCATAAGGATCAAGATCACTAGAACCAGGGGATAAATATGCACCTGCAACACAGACACACGTTAATGACATGCAAATGAGGATGCAAATAATGCAAAATGCAATCATGCAGCAGGAGATCAAGAGGACTGTGCTGTTGAGGAGATGAAGGCTCTGTATCAACAAAACCACAACACTGTTCTGTCAAGAACAACCCTATCTCTGATGAGAAGAAACTCCTGATACCATACCATAAACCTGTTCTGTCAAGAAAAACCACATATCTGACGACGAGAGCTTCTGATACCAAAAAAACTGATTCACTCTCAAGAAAACCAGGTAATCTGAAGGTTAAGGTTTCTTGCAACAAACCCGACCCTGCTCACAGGTATGGACCTAATCACGGAAAAGGTTCGGCATCCTATACGGTCATCAGCGTCACAGACTTTCAAGAAATGACGATATGATACCTACAAGGTGTGGCATCATCATCTCTTGAAGCGGCCTCACTTAGCTGAATTCCAAATGATCGGTTCCCAGAGTCGACAATCCTCAGATCCAACAACCCCTCGAGTCCAAAGGACCGATAGGAAGCCATCAAAGAGAACCTCGTCTGAGTGTGGATTAGATGGGAACAGCTGCAAGCAAAGCAAGCACGTCCTCCACTAACCCGCTCTAATATTATATAGCTCTCAAGCCTGGGTCTGGCTTCTCACTCATCAGAATGCCCCTCCCGCAATAATACAGATAATCATATCATACTGAAAATAAAGTGCGAGAAATAAAATGCGATAAATAAACACAACCCAACAAGTAATCATACAAGCGCTAGGATTGACTCTTGTAGGGGATGTTGGATCCCTAAAACTGACTCGCATAAGGGACGTTGGATCCCAGGAAACTATCAAGTCCCCAGCAGAGTCGCCAGCTGTCGCTTCCGCGAAAATAAGGTGCCGGCAAAACAGAAGAGTCGCCACCTTTCGTTATTTATCCCTCAGAACGGGAAAGGAAACGATCGGAAAAACCTAACGAAAAGGTATAAGACAAGGTCATCGCAACCATTGTCTAGGTTTGGGAGTCGGTTACGCAAGGGGAAGGTATTAGCACCCCTCACGTCCATCGTACTCGATGGGATCCATGCTTGTTGTGTTTATCTGACGGGTTTGTTTACTATCTACCTATCAAGGCTGGCTTAAAAAGAAAAGAAAAATGACTCGGCAAAGCGTCGCGCTTTATGCCTACGTATTCTCATCATAGAATGAGAAATCAGAGTCAACGTAGTTCGGCTAACTACGGGTTACGGGGAAGGTTGCTCACCAATACATCAGTATTGTGCCTACGTACTCTCAACAGGTATGAGAGATCAGAGCTTACGTAGTTTGGGATAACTACGGGTTACGGGGAAGGTGGCTTGCCAATACATCAGTATTGTGCCTACGTACTCTCAACAGGTATGAGAGATTAGAGCTTACGTAGTTCGGGATAATACATCAGTTAGAAACCCTACATAAGTTAATACGGATTGCGGTAGAACTGGGAGTTAACGACACTCTTTTCTTCAGAAAAGCTTCCTTTGAATTATGGGCCCGCGGGGCAAAAAGGTTTGAAGTTCGTTTTCTGTCTTTTACGGAAGAACTGTTTTTTAGTTGTCTGTAGTTCATACAGCACTAGAGACTATGACCTGGGAACGAATGTGTCGCATATCGTCCAAAGGACGTATACTAAACATTCTAGACGATTGAGAGGAGGCCGCTCAATTATCATTACCCAAGTAGCTTAAGGCTTGTAACGCGCTTATACTAACTTGTCTTTATTACGTTTTTTACTATTGTTTTGAGATGAGAAGAGAGAACAGGCTCAACTAAAGGGAGACTATCAAGTCCTAATGTTGTCATGCCAAGGATTCATCCTATGGTTGAAGTTTGAAACAGGGAACTCCTAGAAGTTATCATGCATAGGTTTCAACCTAAAGTTCTAATCATCACTTCCTTATCAAAGGAAGTGAGATTCCTAGGGGATCATGTCAATGATAAACAGAAACAGATAAAGCATCAGCTTAAACAGTAAACAGTAAACGACTGTAAAATGCATGCAATGCAAGTGAGGGAGGAAATGTGTGTGGAGCATCATCCTCCACAAGCTCTTCTCGAACTCAAGCCAAGTATGAATAACTGTAATCATAAAGGAAAATAAAATGCCATCCAGCAAATCACAAACCACACAGGCAAGGGAGCAAAGCTCTACCGAATACCAGCAAGCAAAGCCATACAGTAAAAATACAAGCAGAGAGAGCAACTCAACCTCTAGTGCAATCATGCTCCTAGCTTAACACAATCTAAACATGAACTTATTCTAATGCATCAAGCAAATCTCACAAGTCACATCAATACAGTTGCACAGCAAGCAAACATACAGGAAAGAAAGCAGATCAATAAAGCAATCCTCTGACAGCAGTTTAGTCCTCAGTTTGTAACTGTTCTTCAATTATATCCTCTTTAATAGCAAGTATCAACTTTCTTCTTCAAGATTCCAATGCATCAAACACAAGTATCAACTGGTTCTTCATCTTCTTCAAGCTCCAGCTCTTTCTTCATCCTCAATTTGATCTTCTTCACAAGTGTCAACATGTTCATCTTGACTTTCAAGCTTCATCTCCAATGGCAGTCTTCAAACACGGAGGAAGTGCAACCTCTAGCATCTTCAATCTTCTAGCAAGGAACTCCATCCTCTAGCAAGGGAGAAAGATTCATCTAACAAGAGCAAGGTAGGGATAGGGAGAAGCAAAGTGAAGACCAAAGGTCACCTCTAAGCACTCCACCATCAAAGAAAGGAACCCTCAAAGGTTCTACCAACTTGTGAAGAGCCACACATCCTACCAAAGGAGGGATGAGGCCTTCTCAAGGGGACCTCACATCATAGGGAGGAATGGAAGTGATCAACATCTTCCATGTTTCATGAAGGAAGAAAGTCTATTCTAAGGGATCTCCCTAAGAATCCTAATCCTTAACTCTAAACAATCTACACCAAAGGGAGAGAAATCTTCAAGTCCAAGCTCCACCATGCATTCCACAGCAGCTCACACAAGTCTTCATCACCATACAAGAGCAAGAGAAGCAAAACCCTATTCTAAGTGAACTAATGAAGTCATTCTAGTTGAGTTAGCAAGTTAGGATCACCTAAAACCTAGTATTAAAGTTAATTCTAACTAAAATACTAAAATCAATTATAAAATCCTACAAAAATAACTATGGGAACCTATGTCAATCATGACTCTACCATGCTAATTCCAGAGATCAAATCCTCAAATAAGACCTAGAAATAAATTCTACACTACAAGGTACTAAGCTTAAACCCTAAAAAGGAGCACCTAAAGTTCCAATCTAAAAACCATACCTAATTTCATCACAAAAATATGAGAAAAATACTATGAGAGAATTCATGTCTAAGCTAATCACACACAAAAAATCAAGCCAAAAATCATCACCAAGTGATCAAACTAAAATCATCAAACAGAGGTATCAACCATGGCAATTTTATTATCAAATAAAATGTAAAAAATGCACAAAAATTGAAAATGCACGATTTTCCTAATATTTTTAGTCAATAAAATTCTATATCCAATCATGAATCAAGGGGAAAAAACCTGGAATTAATTGACCTATTTTCCTATTTTTTATGAATTGTTTTCAAACTAACATGAAATGATGAAATTAAAATAAAAAACAAAAGAATTAATAAACTTGCGTGGTAAATAGCAAATAACATTAGTTCAAATCCTTGGGTTGGGCCAGAGGGGTGTGTCAAATAGCATTTCAGTCATTAAGCCCATGCGCCTGGAATTCAATCATATTCTCTTCAGCTCAGAAAAATTAAGGGAAAATGTCACGCGTGAGGATCGAACCAGTGCTCCTTTGGTGTATGCATCTCAACACAAGGCCTGAATTCCAATTAGTGAAACGCAGCGTACAAGGGGGGAGGGTACGTGGCGCCACATGCACGCTTGGATGAAGGACTGAGTCAATATTTCCAGGCAAATGAAGGGTGAAGATTATATCTTCCTCGTTTAAACCTCTGCACATTCGCGCGCAGCCATGGCTACCGCCGGTGACATTTTCGGTCACCCTGCAGAACCCTAACTTCCTCTACAGACCACCATTTGCCACGATCCTTACATGAATCTTGTCCAGAATTCCACCAGCAATCTAACCATATCATTTGTTCAATCTAAAAACGTACGAATCTCAGAATCCCAATCTCAACCAAAAATGGTGACCAACCTAAATCGTCTCTAATCATGCAATTGGTCATCCTAAATCCAACTACACATCATCAGGATCCTAACCACCTATGAATTTCTATCTAACACTGCCTAAACTAAGCACAATCGTAAAATTCACCAACCTGTGTTCAAGCTTGTAACAGAGGTAGTTCTTGCAATCTTTAACCTCCAAGGAAGTGCAGATTCACTCCAAGATGCCTGATGAAGGTAAAGAAATTCTCAATTGATCTTGATTCGCCCTTGAACTCCAAAATCAAATTTCAACTTTAAGCTTCTTGCTCCACTTCTCTCCAATGGTTTCTCCATGAAAATGATCACCAGAACCTTTCAATTCTGTTCTAAATCCTATTTATGATTTGTTTCAATGGGTTAGCGGCCCAAACCAAGCCCATTCATGAGTTTTGGATTTTCACCTTTCTTCAAAATTTTCAATGTGGATATGTGCTTTCAAGCTTTGTTCATACTCTAAATTCATTCAACATGATTCACTTAAGCCTTATGGAGTGTAATGAAGTGGTTTCCTTCCTTTGATTTCAACCTATGGAGTGTGTGGGATATGTTTCTTATTTGTGAAGCAACCTTCCAAATGGCCATGTTATGGACTTCAAACCAAAAATGTAATAATGCCAATCTCTCTAAAACATTAATTCCATTCAAATTGACTACAAATTTGATTTGAAAACATGATATTCTCAATTGTTTTGAATTTTCTCATTTTAATTCATTAAAATGGCTTCTTTATGAACTTTCTTCCACCAATGCTTGATATAATCCATATCAATGGACTCTTGATGCTTAGACAAGCTAAAAACATCATTTTGAACACCTTTCATGTTGAAAAAAAAATCCATTTGAAGCTTGCAAGATGGTGAAATGGACTCATGGCTCAAAATGACCTGTAATGCCCAAATACCCAAAATACCCTTGACTTGTTAAAGCCATAACTTGAATTCTACAAATCCAATCATGGACTTCTAGTACTCTATGGAAAGCTAAGAGAATAAGGAACAACATTCATGTTTACCAAAAGTTCATAGGAATCATCCTTCTATGGAAAAAGTGTCATGCAAGTTGGGTAACTTTCAAGCTCCAAATTCACATGCCTCAGATGACTTGTAACTTGTTTGGCTCATAACTTGAGTTCTATAAACCCTATAAAGGACTTCTAGTACTCAAATTAAAGCTAAGACCATGCCCTACAACAATCATGTTGGGGTAAAGATGATATGAAGATCATATCTTGAGTTAAATGGCCTTGAAGTCAGGGGTCAAACTAGGGGATTTTACACTGTCAAGTCTTAGAAACCCTAGCCTGAAACTTCTCAAACTCTTCAATCATGACGAGTTAACCTTGGAATCATCCTTAGAACATCTTAATGCATCAATCCATGATCACATGCCTCTTATATTAGGTCTCAACCTTCTTCAAATCATCAGTTGACTTAGGGTTGACCCAGTTAAACCCTAGCTGCACCACTCATGGCTGAGTCTTCTTAATCTTGCACAATGACCTGTCTAGGCCTCAAAGTGATCTTCAATCCTTATCATGAGATCTCTCAAGACCTCAAGTCCATCTTCATGGCCTCAGAATCATCTGATGGTCTTCCCCATAACTCTCAAGTTAGGAGACCCACACTCTTCGCATCAATCACTCTCTCTGAGGATCTTTTAACTTCTCTGACAAGGATATCACCCCTTGAACACCTGAATGACCTTCTTAGCTAGCCTCACTTTCTTGCATAGATCTTGATTGGTAATCATACCTCTTGATCTCCTGCATACATGTCAATGAAATGCAAATGATAATGCTAATGTGAATGAAATGAAACATAAGCTAGGTAAAGAAATGTTGGGCAAATTTTGGGGTGCAACAGCAGGAGCCAATGCCATTATTAAGGGAGAGAAGCTAAATCTGGTAACTAATGTTGGGGATTTGAAGACTCCATTGGGGTTTGTGAAGGCTAGTTTGTTGAAGAAGGGGGTGTTTCCAGGTTGTTCTCTTGACTGCTCATAGTGTAAAGTGTAGCCAGAGGGTTGCGATCTTTTGAGAGAGGGTATTCAGAGAATGGTGGATGAGGGTTGTTTGCAATTTGATAGAGTTGTGAAAGAAGATGCTGAGAATAAAGTGAGTAATGATGGAAGCGAAGTTGCTACGATCTCCTAGACCTGTGCCATACGAGAGCACTAGAGCTATCCCATGGAATTATGGGGGTGAGGTGTTCTGTAATGGGAAAAAGCATGAATGGGCAGCGTCTACAGATGGAAGTTCGTCGGTTGAGAATATAGTTGGGGCCGGAGGTATCACTAGAAGTGGTAGGGTCTTTTCGCCACCAGAGGTTAAGACTGATGAGAATGACAAAGGTAAAAGAGAGGCCGTGATTGAAGAGAACGTCCAACCACAGGTCGGTGCTGATGATCTTTCGAGGGATGCAGAGGAATTTATGAGACTCATTCGAAAAAGTGACTACAAGATTATAGATCACTTAAATCAGACTCCTTCGAAGATTTATATCCTGTCGTTATTGTTGTGTTCGGAGGCACACCGCAATGCATTATTGAAGATCTTGAATGCAGCGTACGTACCCCAGGAGATTTTTGTTAACTAGTTGGAGGGGGTAGTAGCTCATGTGAATGCTGGTAATAGTCTCGGTTTTACTGATTTGGATTTGACTCCTGCTCGGAGGAACCATAATCGTGCTTTGCACATATCTTTGGAATGTAGAGGTTCTTTGATGTTGCATGTCCTGGTTGATACGGGATCATACCTCAATGTGCTTCCCAAGAAGGCATTGATGAAGTTGGACATTCAAGGTTTGATATGCACGCCAAGTGATTTGGTCGTGAGGGCTTTCGATGGATCTAAGAGATCAGTGTTTGGGGAGATCAAGTTGCCTATTCAGATCGGACCAGAGATCTTTGATGCAACTTTCTACATTATGGATATCCAGCCAGCATATAGTTGTTTGCTTGGCCGACCTTGGATACATGTTGCAGGGGCAGTCACCTCAACATTGCATTAAAAGTTAAAGTATATGGTGGAGGGGAAGATAGTCACGGTATGTGATAAAGAGGACATTATGGTTAGCCATTTGTCATCCTTCAAGTACGTGGAAGTGGATGGGGAGATTCACAAAACACTCTGCCAAACGTTTGAAACAGTTCAGATTCAGAGGAAGTCTCCTATAGAAACCAAGGGCCCAGAGGTCTCGATGTCATTGCTCAAGGAAGCTCGTGCTATCGTAGAATCCAGTTCATCGTAGAAGTGGGGCCAAGTTCTTAATGTTCCCGTCAAGCAGGACAAGTTCGGCCTGGGATACAAACCCTCCAGTTCTTCTCAGAGAGTTCCAAAGTACAGGGGACTTGTGCAATTCACCAGCAGTGGCGTGATATTTGATAGGATTAATGTCGTTGGAGATGATGAAGGTGACAGTGACTGCAATATGGATGCTTGGATTCGTCCATGTACTCCTGGCCAGAAGTTGTGCAACTGGACTATCGAAGAAGTCATTCATGTCACTACTGTAGAGTAATGTTCATTGTTTTGATTATGCTTAGTCATACGTTCTGCCCAAGACGTAGTGACCCAATTTGTGGGGTCTCTTGTTATTCGCACTTTATCATTAAATAAAGGACGTTTTCGCATTCAAATATTTTGATCCCTGTTTGTCTTGTTTTTGTTTTGCATTTATATTGAACAGAAAAATGAGAATGTATTTTGTTTGTTGCATCGCATAATAAACATAACATCATCATGCAAGTCTTTTCTATCAGATGCCATCGATTCAGGTTCGACTATGGCTTCATATGACTTTGATAATCCCATTTATCAAGCTGAAGAAGAGACTGACAAAGATTGTGAACTACCCAAAGAATTAGCCAGGCTTCTCAAGCAGGAGGAAAGGGTTATTGTACCTCATCAGGAGGATATTAAGATTATCAATCTGGGCACCAAGGATGATAAGAAAGAGGTTAAAGTAGGGGCTGCATTGGAAGACAGCGTCAAGAGAAGATTGGTTGAAATGCTCCGTGAGTATAAGGATATCTTCGCTTAGTCTTACCAAGACATGCCTGGGCTAGATACAGATATTGCAGTACACCGGTTACCTCTCAGATAAGAATGCCCGCTAGTCAAGCAGAAGTTGAGACGAACAAGGCCTGACATGGCAGTCAAGATCAAAGAAGAGGTTTAGAAGCAGTTGAATGTTGGGTTTCTTGCTGTCACTAATTACCCTCCGTGGGTCGCTAATATTGTTCCTGTTCCTAAGAAAGATGGAAAGGTCTGAATGTACGTCGATTACCGAGATCTGAATAAAGTGAGCCGGAAAGACGATTTCCCGCTCCCCCATATCGATGTGTTGGTTGATAACACTGCTCAGTATTTTGTGTTTTCATTCATGGATGGCTTCTCTGGATATAACCAAATCAAGATGGCCCTAGAAGACATGGAGAGAACTACTTTCATCATAGCCTGGAGGACTTTTCGCTACAAGGTAATGCCCTTTGGATTGAAAAATGCAGGGACGACTTATCAGCGGGTGTTGCACCCTAAAATTTTCCTAACCTTTTCTTACTTGGTTTATGTTTCATTGCATTAGCATTGCATTGATATAACATTTGCATAGCATAGCATTGTTTATTTGTGCAGGGGATCAAGTGTGGTTTATATCAAGAGGAGCCTATCTAGAGGTCTTATTCAAGCTTGAGAAGTCACCAAAGTCATCAGGAAGAGGGTTGGGTTCTTGAGAAGTTCAGTCGCTTGTATGTGGTTAATCTCCTAATCTGAGGACCAATTGAAGATCATCAGTGGGTTGTGGAGCCTTGATCAAGAAGAAGGGGTGTGGATAGAGCTCATAGAGTGCCTTGAGGGTCATGGTGGAGCTCAATCAAGTCATTGTGTCAAGTGTGAAGAGCCACAGTTGGGAGTGTTGCTATTAGGGTTTTCATCTAGGTAATCCTAAGTCAACTATGCAATTGAAGAGGATCAAAGCTCAATTCTAAGTCTTTGTAATCATGGATAGTTGTGTTGAGATACATGAGATGATATTCCAAGATCAATCCAAGAAGAATTCAAAGTGTGAGGAGTTTCTAAATTAGGGTTCTCGGGGTAAAATCCCCTATTTAGTGCCTAACTTCAAGACCACTTATCTCAAGATGCAGGTTTCATCTCTACTTTTGGCCAACATGAAACTTTTAAAGCATGCTCTTAGATTTAATTTGAGTACTAGAAGTCCTCCATTTTATTTATAGAACTCAAGTTATGGTCCAGACAAGTTATAGGTCATCTAAGGAATGTGAAATTTGTCTGTGAAAGTTTACCAACTTCCAAGGAACTTTTGACCTAGAAGGGTGGTTCTCCTAAACTTTTGGCCTAAACGAAAGTTGTAGGTCTTGATCTTAGATTTCCAAATTGTATTATAAGTCTTCCATCTGATTTGTAGAACTCAAGTTATGAGGTTCACAAGTCAGAGGTATTTTGGGAAAGTAAGATTATAAGTCATTTGGCATTATAGGTCATTTTCTCCATCTTGAAAGCTTCAAATGAAGTTTTGTCCAACATAAAACTTGCTCAAAATGATGTTTTTAGGTCAATCATGTCCCCATGATGAATTTATTTGGCTTAGGGTGAGACTTGGTTTGAGAAATTTTGCAAAAAGGAGAATTTAAAGGCATTTAATTGAAAAATTCATGATTAATTCATTTGTGTTCAAAATAGGCCAAGTGAGTACTCATTTTAATCAGAAAAAGCATTCTAAACACATTGGCAATATTGGATTTTTCATTTGAGGTCTTTTTCATGGTGTTTTGACTTGTAACTTCACAAATAAGCAACACATCACAACTTGTTCATATGATAAGTTCAAGCTCTCTAATCACTCTATACACTCTCACCAGACCACAAGGGATTGAATTGAAGCTTCCCAGGGAAGTTTTGAGGGAAAACTCGTGCACTCCATTGTTGAAATTTTGGATGAAATTTGAAAATTGGATTTCTGGATTTGGGCCTCAATTGGACCTTCAAAGCCCACAAACACTTTCTATTTAAGTTCTGTGAATGATTTAGAACAATTTTGGTGATTGATTCGTGCTAGAACCAGAGTTTGAAGTTGGAGTTTCAAGAGGAGAAGTGAAAATCGTGATTTCCATTTCAGGCCATTTCAAAGCAAATTGAAGTTACAAATACCTTCAGCATCAAGCATTGAGTGGATCTGCATAGTTTGAGGCTGAGAATCATGTTGTTGGATTATCCCCAGTTAGTCGTTTGGTCAAATGTATTCTTCTTCAGCTGGTTCATTTGGTTAAACGTCGCCATTCTACCCAGGTGAGTCGCTTGTGAGTGTTGTCTTCCCTGGTCGAGCCTGTTGTTCAGAGGTATCTTTTCCCCAACAGAGCGGTTAATATACTGGTTTTCCTTGACAAAGTCGGTTGTTTGAACCTCTTTGTAATTCGTGAGTCGGTTAATTTTGTTGCCTACCTGTTTTGGGTGCGTGATCCCAACTTTTGGTTGGTACTCCCCAGCGCAGTCCAGATTATGGTGCTTGGTTTTCCAACTTTTGGTTGGTAATTTATGGGATGTGTTATTACAACTTTTGGTTGGTAATCTTCAATTTCCTCTGCAGAGTTATTCCTACCCTTGGTTGGTAATCTTTGTTTTATTCCAACTCTTGGTTGGTGACCCAGTGGCGTTGGGATTTTATTCCAACTTTTGGTGGTTAATCCTTATTTTCCTCAGCAAAGTCGGGGATTCTAACCTTTGGTTGGTACTCCCCAGTGTATTCCAAATTATTGTGTTTGGTATTCCAAGTTTTGGTTGGCCTAGAAGATTATTACAACTTTTGGTTGGTAATCTCTAGTTTCCCCTTGCAGAGTCTTTGTTCCAACTCTTGGTTGGCAATCTTTGTTTTCCTAACTCTTGGTTAGTAGCTTTTATCCTAACTTTTGGTTAGTAGCGTCTATTCTAACTCTTGGTTAGTAGCTTCTACTCTAACTCTTGGTTAGTAACTATTGTGTTCTGAATTTTGGTCGAAGAGGATTTTCCTAGCGATCCTAACTTTTGGTTAGTAGCTTTGTTTCCCAACTCTTGGTTAGATGCTATCCCCTACAGTTGTTATCCCAACTTTTGGTCGGTGATCTGTTGTTTGATTGGTTGTTGTTCCAACTTTTGGTTGGTAGTCTTTGATTCCCTAGTAGGATCGTAATATCTGATTTGGTTGTCTTGTTGACGTTATTCCGACTCTGGGTTGGTAACCTTTGTTTCCTGGTTGATGATTCCGACTTTTAATCAGTATACCTCCCCAGCGAAGACGTCTCACCATGTAAAAATTTCGGTTAAGGATATGGTGGTTCCAACTTTTGGTTGGTAATGTTTGGTTCTTATCCCCAGAGAGTAACATTTATCCAATCTTTTGGATGGTATCCTTTGATTGTTATCTTTGGATGGATGTTTATCCTATGCGGAGTCGTCTGGTTAGTCTACTCTTTCCCCAGTGAAGGAAAATCATCAGGTTATTTTCTCGCGAGATGCGGTTTGCTTGGTTGATTTTCTCTTTTGTTCCCCAGCAGGTTCGTTATCCCAACTTTTGGTTGGTATCTTGTGGGAGTCGTTATTCCAACTTTTGGTTGGCATCATGTGGTAGTATCCCAACTCTTGGTTGATATCTTTGGTTGTTTCCCGACTTTTGGTTGGTATCCAGGGTTTGTTATCCCAACTCTTGGTTGGTACTCCTTGTTTTGTTGTCCCAGCTTTTGGTTGGTACCCTCTATTTGTTGTTCCAACTCTTGGTTGGTATCCTCTGTTTGTTATCCCAACTCTTGGTTGGTATCCGAGGTTTGTTATCCCAACTCTTGGTTGGTATCCTAGGTTGGTATCTTTTGGATGAAGTTCAGATCATATTGGATTGTTATCCCCCAGCGTGTCGTATTCCAACTATTGGTTGATATTCGATGTTTTGCATCCCCGCAGGGTGCAAATTTCTGGGTTTTTTGTATTTAATCACCTTATACCTTAAATGTTTGAAAGCAGATGCTTTTCCTCCCTTCAGGTCCAAGTTGCTTGAATAGGGGCAGCTGTAGCACCCCAAAATCTGTCTTTCTGTTTTAGCAGCATCTGGCTTTTGTTTCTTTGCATTTTCGCATTCATGCATTTGCATGGCGTTCGTCCTTGAGACAGGGGATCAAGGTTTTCCCGTGGCTCAGTTTTCATCTCAGCGCACGAACCTGAACAGCGAGCATCAGAGGCTCTGGCATTTATTTTGCCCAGCGGTCGGGCGACCAATTTTATTTTATTTTGCAGGGTATTTTTAGCTCAAAAAGAAGCATCCAGGCTATCGCAAGCATTTTCATGGTTATAACATTCAAGAGCAACTTTCAGAAGTTGAACAGAGCTCAAAACGACAAGAAACAGGTAAACGGGCAGATTTCCCTCCAAAAGGCGCCAAAATTCAAATTTTGAAGGTGTTAACCGATTAACCAATATGGTTAATCGATTAACCAAGTCAAAATCAGTCAAATCTGAAGTTTTGAGGGTGTTAACCGATTAACCTATATGGTTAATCGATTAACCAGTGCAGATTTTGCCTCTGCGCGTGAATTTTCAAAGCAAACCACTTTGGGGTCCAATTTTGGTCATGTGCAAATCTGATTTTAACTTTGGGAAGGATCTAGAACCTATTTGAAATTTAGTTAATTTCACTTTCCCTCCAAATTTCCATTCCTCATTCCAATCCAAATTTTCCAAACCTTTCATTTGGACCCAAGCCTAAGTGATATTTAAGTGATCCACTCCAAACCAAAAAAGGAAATCTCTCATAATTCACTCTCATTTTCAGAATTGATCTCATTCTCTCTCAATTCTTCCAACTCCAAAACCCTCACCAAAGCTCTTCTCATTGAGATCATTGATTCTTCATTGGAATCCTTGATTTCTAAGAGCTAAACCTTCATCGATTCTCTCCATTGAATCAATTTCTTCATCCAATTTTCGTGCAAAATTGGATCTGAACTTGGAAGTGATTTTGGAAGTGATTTTTTGGCTTATTTTGGCTTGATCTTGGTGAATCCTCACTCCTACAACAAGAACACATTTGGATCTTAAAGAATCTACGGTTTTCTTGCTCCGATCTGCTTATTTCCAGCAAATCAACACTAACCGAAGCAAATCTCTGATTCGTAGGTTGGAAATTCTTGATCCAAATCTGTTTTTAGTTTATTTGCATAATCATGTGGATTTTCATATTTGATTGAGTTTTGATGGATTTGATCCGTTTGATCCATTATCTTGTTGTGTTAATCTGTTCGTATGTTGTTTGAATCACGATTTGTTGATTTAATTTTGTGATTAAGTGATTATGCGATCATCCGGTTGATCGGATAAGTGCTTATTTGCTGAACATGCTGCTCTGTTGCTGTTTTTCTGCTGTTGGCACAGTGTTAATCGGTTAACACATTTGGTTAACTGATTAGCCATTTCAAATATTCAAAATTTTCAAAATTTTCAAGGTGTTAATCAATTAACGCCTGGTGTTAATCGAATAACATGTACAAATTTCCAGATTTTCAAACATTTTTAAGTGGTTAATTGGTTAACCTCTGGCGTTAACTGATTAACACTGTGCCAGTGGGTCTGTTTTGCTGTTTTTCTTGTTTGTTTGAGTACCGTTTGACATTGGATCATCGTAGATCAATATGATGCATCAGGAGTGAAATGTTTTGGACATTTTGTCGCTATTTTGATTGTTTAATCGGGACTTCGTTGACACGCATTTTGTTTTCCGCTTAGATACACATTATATGTGTTGTTCAAAGTGATGATGTGTTTGCATGTTCATGTTTTGCTTGCTATTATTGCATGTTCTTGTCTTTCATATTCATGCTTGAGGTCGAGACGCGCTTGTGGAGGCTGCTGCCCCACACTATTTTCCTCCTTCACTTCATTCTACTTGTGCATTACGTGTTTGCATTACGTTCATTTCCGTTTGCTCTTCTCTTCTTTTTCTTTGCCATGCTCCCTATAGGATTTCTAATCTCTTTTGAGTTTATGATAGACTTTAGGTTGGAAGCCATGCATGCTAACATTAGGTAGCATTCCCTAACTTCAATCATAGGGCTATTTTGCATGACAACTACTAGGTTTGAGTTAGTCTCCCTTTAGTTTGTCCTCTCTCCTTCTCATCTCTAAATAATTTCAAAATACTTAATAAAGATTAACGAATGTTGTGTGTTACGAGCCTTAAGCTACTTGGGAAATGATGATTGGGTGGTTGCCTCTCAATTGTCTAGAATGTTAGCGTATGTCCTTTAGACGATATGCAACGCATTCGCTCCTAGGTCATAGTCTTTAGTGCAACATGAGTTACAAATTAAACTCAAAACACCTCTTCTCTAAAAGACACAAAAACAATTTCAAACTTCTTTTTGTCCTTTGGGACCCTTAATAATGGAAAACCTTTTTCATAAAAAGAATGTTGTTAAGCTTTGGTTCTACCGTAAACAGGCATTGTCCCTAACTGGTAGAACGAAGGTTTAACCCTACTCGGGTAAAACGTGTTGAACCAACCTGTGGTCGTGTTAGCCCGAACTATGTTTGCTCTGATTTCTCATACCAAATGAGAATACGTAGGCACGAGACGGCGATGTCTCGGCAAGAAACCTTTCCCTTTCATCCGTAGTTAGCTGAACTACATTGACTCTGACTTTCCCATTGCACGAGGGAATACGTAGGCACAGGGCGGCGATGCTCTGCCGATTCTCTTTTCTTTTCTTTTTGTCCTATAAGCCTGTAGCGTTGATAGTTTAAACATACCCTTAGATAGACAACAAGCGTGGACCCCTTCGAGTACGACGGACGTGAGGGTGCTCATACCTTCCCCTTGCGTAACCGACTCCCGAATCCAGGACTTGGTTGCGATGACCTTGTCTTTCCCTTTTTCGTTAGGTTTTTTCGATCGTTTCCTTTCCCTCTCTTTGGGATAAATAACGAAAGATGGTGACTCTTCTATTTTCCGCCGGGTGTTTTTCGCAGTTGCGACAACATGCACCTCATATTAGAGTTTCTCAGCTTGTTCCACCATGAGCTATACGTTAATGAGGAAGGGTTGGCTATATTCAGACTTTGTGGGAGGGAGTACGCCTTCACCAACAAGGGATTCGGAGACCTACTTGTATTTTCAACCACCCCTAATTCCATTCCTGACCTCCCGATGGGCTACTTTATGAGCAGAGACATTGATCAGTTTTGGCAAAATATTACAAGCGGAGGAAGCCTAGATCCATCGACTCAGCTGTCTCCGGTAATCCATAACCCGACTATGAGGTATTTTCAGATGACCCTGGCTCACACCTTTCTTGGAAAGGAGGACTCCGACACGCATGTTAGCAAGGAAGAGATATTCTTCCTATTTTGCGCAAACAGGTTACACCCAGTGGCATGTGGGAACTTCTTGCTGAATAATTTCGAAGGCATAGCTAGATCTTTTGAAGGAGTTGTTCATGTGGGAGGCACCGTCACTCATATAGCCACTGCATTAGGACTGACTAGCCAGTTGCTGCATCTGACCCCTTATTGTAGACCGACATTGCTTGACATTGATTTCTGCTTGGATAGAGGACTGATGCGGAGAGCTTCTTTTCAGCCTGATGCTTTCAAACTTCTAATTGATTACCAAACTTTCCATTATTTTACATTACCTGACCCAGTTGTGACCAGTGTACACGATCCTTCAAATTGGAGTTACGCGTTAGAAGGCTATGGAGAGACGATCGATGAGCCACGCACACCGCCATCAGCTGAATACCATCCTTCACCGCCATCTCCAAGGACGATAGTGTATTCTAATAATCATGTGTTGCAAAGGACCGACTTGTACACTCAGATAGCAGCATTGCGCATAGAGATAGTTCGACTCCAGCAGACAGTAGCCGATCTCACCTTACAATTTCAGATTTCAGACATGACCCATGCCACTGAGACATATGTTTTGTATAAGGAGATCTCGGATTTACACAGAGAGTTGCACTCACTCCGTCATCCCGATCAGTCTGACGAGCAGCTAGCTCCTTGATGACACTATTTCATTGCTTTTTATTATTTGCTTCGCTTTTATTTTCATTCGACTTATTGCACTTTCTCACATTTTTATTTTATGATATCTACCTTACCGTTTATATATATATATATATATATATATATATATATATATATATATATATATATATATATATATATATATATATATATATATATATATATATATATATATATATATATATATATATATATATATATATATATATATATATATATATATATATATATATATATATATATATATATATATATATATATATATATATATATATATATATATATATATATATATATATATATATATATATATATATATATATATATATATATATATATATATATATATATATATATATATATATATATATATATATATATATATATATATATATATATATATATATATATATATATATATATATATATATATATATATATATATATATATATATATATATATATATATATATATATATATATATATATATATATATATATATATATATATATATATATATATATATATATATATATATATATATATATATATATATATATATATATATATATATATATATATATATATATATATATATATATATATATATATATATATATATATATATATATATATATATATATATATATATATATATATATATATATATATATATATATATATATATATATATATATATATATATATATATATATATATATATATATATATATTTGTGACTATTAATATTTCATGCAATTTATTTTTATTTTTATTTTTCTGTTTTTCTGACTTTTTATGTCGAAATATGAAAAAAGAAAAAATATATATACAGAGAAAATTAGTGTGCCAGGACAGATGATTTCTACTGCCAGCACACCCCCAAAAATCATGAAGGAGAACCAATGCCCAAACAAAAGCACAAAATCCGGCCCAACCACCTTTTACAAGGATGGTGCCTGCCATGGGGTCTGGACTATATGCGGGGCAGAAGTTGAGAAACCACCAATTTTGAACTCAAAACCTCCAAAAACCTATTTTTGGCTACACAAAAATCCTCCCCAAAGCACCAAAAGTTCATACTTTCATCTTCCACTCACCAACCCATTAACCATTCCAACTTCCATTTTCAATTCCCCTCACCAAAATCCATCAAAAACCCATTTTTACAAAACTCCAAAAAAAAATACCCATTTTTCATCATCTTCCATCTCAAGAGTTCATCCATGGAGCACGAAGGTTACGTTTTGCGCCAAGGGAAACCCGGAGAAAGACAACAGAAAATCCACGACAAACTACAAAGTCGGGACATCGCCTCGACACGGTACGTGAATGATAACTATCTGTATTCTTTGGGTATCTACCATAGCGTTTATCACTTATTAGACGTTCTAGGACTGCATGAGATATTTTCTAGACAGGATCCTACTTTTGAGCGGCTGACCAGGGAATTCTTGAGTTCCCTGATTTATGTTGTCAGACCCGACACTGCTAGTACCGTTGACACTGTACAATTCCGAATGTTTAATATGGAATATGCTTTTAGTACTGATGAACTTGTAGAGAGGCTTGGACTTCCCTTTGGTGCAGGTGCTATTTGTGAAGCACCTCTGGATTCTTAATGGTCTGTGGAGGAATTTTCCTTCTGGCACAGGTTGTCAAATTTCACTATTGCATCTTTCGAAGGAATACTTGCCTCCAGAATCCATAAGTCGGCCATCCGCGTGTTTTGCTACATGCTAGCCTGTACTGGTTTTGGCCGGGAGAATCCTAACAAGGTAAATGCAAAAGAGTTACTATTCTTGCAGGGGTGCCTTACAAATAGGAGATTTAATGTGGTCCTGTTCATTATTGCCCATATGAATGCCTCTATTAAGAGCACTGGAACCATAGCCTTCGGAGGACTTATTACGTCCATTGCAAAGGCTCTGAACCTAGATGCTGAGATAGCCACTTTAGAACATCTCCCTCCTCGCACAATTAATTTGAAATTCTTGAAAGATATGAAATTATGCAAAGTCAAGAAGGAAGGAGGCTTCGAGCTTATGGTACACGGGAGGGCTATCCCATCTGTTGTTCTGTCTTGCACTAAACGCACGGATGTGACTCTCGAGGGAAAATGGACCTATGATTTAGATGCTCCACCCATTACAGGCCCAGTACCCCCAAATATTCTAGTTGGTGACGACGATGATACTGATGTCGAGTATGACCGGCGAGAGCGATCTCCCGATCATCCTATACCGCCTCACCATGTACCACAGACACACACTGCACGGTCTTCCTCTTACCATTCTGCAGGTACCGCTCCTGGATTTTATACATCTGAGCAGATGTGGCAAGAACAATTATCCAGAGAGGAGAGACGCGACAACTTGCTCACCACCATTCAACAACAATTATCTGAGAATATGAGATTCATGCAAGATTCTCAGCAGCAGATGAGTCAGTCCATGCAAAGCATTATGCAATCTCAAGCTGCTCTGACCACCCGATTTGACGCGTTCGAAGCTTCTCAAAACGATCATCGTCGCAACAGATCCCTCTGCCCTAGGTACTCGCCGCATGCTGGCGACAACACTGGCAGCATGCCTTAGGCACCCTAGGTACCTTGTCCCTTGCTTATTTTGAAACATTGGGACAATGTTCAATTTAAGTGTGGGAGGAGACTTTATTTATTTTCCCGCTTTATCTCGCATTTTCATTTCTCTTATCACTTTCTAGTTTATTCCCCGTCTTATTTTTCTTTTTCGTTTTTTAGAACATATTTGTGCTTAATGAGTCATTCTACAGTATACCTTTACTTCCTCATTTGACTCCCTCATTACTTTGCCCCATGTTGCACCCCAAAATTTGACCAACTTTTCTTTACCTAGCTCATGTTTCATTTCATTCACATTAGCATTATCATTTGCATTTCATTGACATGTATGCAGGAGATCAAGAGGTATAATTACCAATCAAGGGCTACACAAGACTATGAAGCTAGCAGTGAAGGTTATTCAAGTGTTCAAGGGTTGATATCCTTGTCAGAGAAGTTAGAAGATCCTCAGAGAGAGTGGTTGAAACCACAGTTGTGTGCCTCCTAACTTGAGAGTTGTGGGAAGCTCCTCAGATGATTCTGAAGCTATGAGGATATACTTGAAGCCTTGAGAGAGCTTATGAGATTTCTTGAAAGCCATCATGAAGCCTAGATAGGTCATGGTGCAAGTTTAAGAAGACTCAGCCATGAGTGGTGCAATTAGGGTTTGATTGGGTCAACCATAGGTCAACTGATGATTTAGAGAGGGTTGAGACCCAATCCAAGAGCCATGTGATCATGGATTGATACATTGAGATGTTATAAGGATGATTCCAAGGTCAACTCGTCATGATTGAATAGTTTGAGAAGTTTCAAGCTAGGGTTTCTAAGGCTTGACAGTGTAAAATCCCCTAGTTTGACCCCTATCTTCAAGGCAGTTTAGCCCAAGATGTGATTGTCATCTCATCTTGCCCCCAACATTTATGTTGTAGAGCTTATTCTTAGATTTAATTTTAGTACTATAAGTCCTTGATAGGATTTGTAGAGCCCAAGTTATGACTTTGACAAGTTACAGGTCATCTGAGGTATGTGAATCTGGGGCCTTGAAAGTTACCCAACTTGCATCAAACTTTTGCCCAAGAAGGATGATTCCTATGGACTTTTGGTCAACATGAATGTTGTTCCTTATATTCTTAGCTTTCTAGAGAGTACTATAAGTCCTTGATAGGATTTGTAGAACTCAAGTTATGGCTTTGACAAGTCAAGGGCATTTTGGTCATTTGGAGATTACAGGTCATTTCAACCATAAGGCCATAACTCGTATTTCCAAGCTTCAAATGGAAAAATCTTCAACATCAAAGTTGTTCAAAATGATGTTTTAAGGCTAGTAAAGAGGTCATGAGATGATGGAAATGCTTGTAGCTCAAAGTTGCAAAAATGACCTAAAATAAGGACATAAGTTAAATAAGCCAAAGTTAGAAATTGATATTTTCAACCTACACATCCCAACCATGGCATGTAATATATCATTTTGACTCTAGAAAACATTTTAAAAACAATGGTTTAGCCACATTTTTTATTTGAGGTCTAAATTGTGGACTTGCTTTGAAAAGCACTTACTTGCATATTAAGCAACATATGCATAACTCAAAATTAAGGCATGAACAAGGAACTTGGCAAGCTAAACACTTCTAATATCTCACTAGGGTAGAAATTAAGAGTGAATGGGATGAATTCCAAGCTGTTTTGCAAGGGTTGTACATGTCATGATAAGTGATTCAAAATCTCATGACATGAGATGCGGAAAACCTCATTGGAAGGATCTAGAGAGTTCTAGATCATCCAAACTCCATCTATATATTGAGTAGAATGGATCCATGGCAGAGGTTGGTGATCATTGAAGGATTGAGCATAGTTTGGAATTGAGTTTTCATAGCTTGCAAGTGCAATCGGTTTCACCAAATTCCTCCATTTCCTTCCATTTTCTTGATTGAGTCTTCTTCCATGAGTATCAAGGATTGATTCCAGATCATTTCCAAGAAGAATTGGTGGCTAGATCGTGTGGGAGCAAGTGGTTTTTAGCACCTGCAACTCTTCATCGTGTTTCAAGATTGAAGCATTTTCCATTGAGTCTTTTGCATACAGAAGCAAGGAGGGAGTTCAGTGATCGTGCCCAGAAGATTTGAGAGCTTGAAGTGAGGATTTCGTGCATCTGTTATTCAAGAATTTCCAGGTTGGTAATCTTCTTCCTATAGCATGATTTAGGTAGGATTAGGTTGAATTAAGGTGCTAGATTAGTAGTAGAATGGCCTAGGATGGATTTCAGATGGTTAATTGATGAATTAGAGACAAAATAGGAAGATCACCATTTTCAGTTGAGATTGGGAGATGATGATTCTTGGGGTTTCAGAAGGAACTAATGGTATGGTTGAGTTCGTGGCAAGATTTGGAATGTGTTTCATGTTTTGACCTCTTGGATTGGAGGCCTCTAGGAAGAACTAGGGTTGAAGGGGATGGCTGGAGTTCCACCGTTGGTGGCCGGAGCTAGGCGCGAAGCTCAGGCGTTTGAAATGGAGAAGATGAAGTTCTCATTTCATGTAATTTCTGATTTAATTGGAATTTTATATTTTAATTGATATTAAAATGTTTATGTTTGATGCATATTTTTGTGGATTTTTGTTTGATCTCATAGTGATGAATTTAAGCCTAATTTTTTGTGTGTGATTAGGTTAGACATGTATGATCCCATAGTAATTTTCTCACATTTTTGTGATGAAAATAGGTGTGCTTTCTAGATTGATGTTTAGATGCTTCCTTTTTAGGGTTTTAGGTTTGATACCTTGTAATGTAGAATTTAGTTCTAGGTCTAATCTGATGGTTTGATCTTTGAAACTAATATGGTAGAGTCATGATTGACCTAGGTTCCCATAGTAATATTTGTAGGATTTTACAATTGATTTTAGTATTTTAGTTAGGACTAACTTTAGTACTAGGTTTTAGGTGATCCTAATTTACTAATTCAACTAGTTTAACTTCTCTAGTTCCCTTAAATTAGGGTTTGTGCTTGGTTTGCCTTTGGTTGAGGTTGAAGACAAGTTGAAGACTAGAGGAGGATGCTTGAGGTTGCTTGGAGCTTTGGATTTGTTGGTGCCTGAAGGTGTCTGATGAAGATTAGGAGAAAGGACATAGGGAGAGCCTTGTAATTAGAATGATTTCTTTCACAAATATGGAAAGCATCTTGTGCTTCCATTCCTCCCAATGACTAAAAGTCCTCCTCAGATATTCAGATCCCCCCTTTGGATGGATGAGTGGCTTTATCTGGGAAGTAGAACTTTGAGGGAACCAGTCTCCTAATGATAAACCCTTATAGGCTTCCTTTGGTTGTCAATAAGCTGTTTATCATTCCCACTCTCTGTTAAATCAATTGTATTCTGGTTTGAGTGTCTTGAAGGATGTTGGGCTTGAGCTTGAAGATGAGGACTTCATTGAAGAGTGTGGGAGAGGATGATTCCTTGAGCATTGCCATTGCAGCTGAAGCCTGAAGAGCAAGAAGAACAAGTTGATACTTGAAGACCCAATAAAGATTGAATGAAGAGTGTAGAGCTGAGGCTTGAGAAAGAATTGAAGGATGGAGTTGACACTGCCAGATGATTGAAGACTACTCTGAGAAGCTGAAGCTTGTAGAGGAGAAGGCCAAGTTGAGACTAGCAAAGCAAAGAGAGTTGAGGTTGAAGACTAAGTTGATACTTGTGAAGGAGATTCAATTGAGATTGAGTGTAGAGTTGAAGCTTGAGGGATAAGAGATAAGTTGATACTTACACTGCATTGAGAGCCTGAAGGAATCAAATAGATACTTGTGGTTAAGAGCAAAGCCTGAGGGTGGAACTGACTGTAAAGCTGGAAGCTTGGAGAAGTGAAAATTAAGTTGAAACTTATGTTGAAGGGTTGAAACCTGGAGAAGCAAATTGATATTTGTCCTGGGAGAGGATAGCTTTGAGAGGTGGTTGAAGTCTGAAGACTGGATTGCTGTCAGAAGAGCTGAAGTTTGGAATGGGAAGAGAGGGGTTGATCTGCTTTCTTGTCTGTTTTGTTTTCTGTATTGCTGATGTGCCTTGTTTGAATTGTCTGATGCATTAGAATAAGTCCATGATTAGAATGACTTTAATCTAGGAGCATGATTGCACTAGAGGTGGAGTTGCTCCCTCTGCTTGTATTGTTACTGTATGGCTTTGCTTGCGGGTATTCGGTAGAGCCCTGCTCCCTTGCCCAGGTGGTTTACTTTGCTTGATAGCATTCCATTTTTATCTGTATGATTGCAGTTTACTGTATTTTTTCTTGATAGCATGTTGTTTCTCTGTATGATTACTGTTATTCATATCTGGCTTGAGGTTGAGATGAGCTTGTGGAGGCTGATGCTCCACACACATTTCCTCCCTCACTTGCATTGCATGCATTTTACAGTCGTTTACTGTTTACTGTTTAAGCTGATGCTTTATCTGTTTATGTTTATCATTGACATGATCCCTAGGACTCTCACTCCCTTTGATAAGGAAGTGATGATAGAACTTTAGGTTGAAACCTATGCATGATAACTTCTAGGAGTTCCCTGTTCCAAACTTCAACCATAGGATGAATCCTTGGCATGACAACAGTAGGACTTTATAGTCTCCCCTTAGTTGAGCCCCTTCTCTTCTCATCTCAAAACAGATTAAGATACAGTAATCACGAATGATTTCTTTCGTACGTTACGAGCCTTAAGCTATCTGAGAAAGGATTGTTGGAGTGTTTCTTTTCAACAGTCCAAATGTTTAGTATGGAACCCTTTGGGTGACATGCGACGCATTCACTCTCAGGTCATAGTCTTTAGTGCGATGGAAATTGCAAACACAATAAAAAACACCTCTTTCGTAAAAGACAGAAAACAAACTTCAAACCTTTTTGCCCCGTGGGCCCATAATTCAAAAGGAAGCTTTTCTGAAGAAAAGAGTGTCGTTAAACTTCAACACCAACGCAAACAGGCTTTGTCCCTAACTGCTGGAATTGTTGTTTAACCCTACTCGATAAAACAGATGAATCTGAATTCCCGTAATCCGTATTATCCCGAACTACGTAAGCTCTGATCTCTCATGCCTGTTGAGAGTACGTAGGCACAATAATGATGTATTGGCGAGCCACCTTCCCCGTAACCCGTAGTAGGTCGAACTACGTTGACTCTGATTTCTCATTCTCTGATGAGAATACGTAGGCATAAAGCGCGACGCTTTGCCGAGTCATTTTTCTTTTCTGTTTAAGCCAGCCTTGATAGGTAGATAGATAAACCAACTCGTCCAGTAAACACAACAAGCGTGGATCCCGTCGAGTACGACGGACGTGAGGGGTGCTAATACCTTCCCCTTGCGTAACCGACTCCCGAACCCAGACAATGGTTGCGACGACCTTGTCTTATACCTATTCGTCAGGTTTTTCCGATCGTTTCCTTTCCCGTTCTGAGGGATAAATAACGAAAGGTGGTGACTCTTCTGTTTTGCCGGCACCTTATTTTCGCGGAAGCGACAGCTGGCGACTCTACTGGGGACTTGATAGTTTCCTGGGATCCAACGTCCCGTATGCGAGTCAGTTTGGGGATCCGACGTCCCCTGCGAGAGTCAATCCTAGCGCTTGTATGATTACTTGTTAGGTTGTGTTTATTTATCGCATTTTATTTCCCGCACTTTATCTTTCAGTATGATATGATTATCTGTGCTGTTGTGGGAGGGGCATTCTGATGAGTGAGAAGCCAGACCCAGGCTTGAGTGAACATAGCATTAGTTATGGAAATTAGTGGGCGCGTGCTTGCTTGGCAGGAACTAGTGTCTCATGAAATCCACGCTCAGACGAGGTTCTCCCAGTTGACTTCTTTTTCAACCCTTTGGGTTGAGGGGGTTGTTAGTTTGGAGGATTGTCGACTCTGGGGACCGATCATTTGTGATTCAGCCGAGTGAGGCCGCTTCATGAGCTGGTGATGCCACACCTTCTGGGTATCGTATCACCCCTCTTGAATGTCTGTGACGCTGATGAATGCATAGGATGTCGAACTTGAGTCAATTTAGGTCCATACTGTTGCACCCCAAAATTTGACCAACAACTATTTATTCATTGAGTGTTTGAGAGTGGATACCTTCATCAGAAAGTTCAAGAGATCCTCAGAGGAAGTGGATTGGAACCAGGGTTGTGTGCTTCATAGCTTGAGAGTTGTGGGTGCCCCTCAGATGATTCTGAGACTTTGAGAATGAACTTGATGTTTTGAGAAAGCCTATGAGATGTCTTGATAGCCACCATGAAGCCCAGAGAAGTCATTATGCAAGAATTCAGAGGATTCAACCATGAATGGTAGAATTAGGGTTTTGACTGGGTCAACCCTAGATCAGCTGAAGATTTGGAGAGGGTTGAGACCTAATCCAAAGGCCATGAGATCATGGAATGATGTATAGAGATGTTATAAGGATGATTCCTAGACCAACTCATCATGATTGAGGAGTTTGAGAAGTTTTGAGTTAGGGTTTCCAGGGATTGTCAGTGAAAAAACCCTAGTTTGATCCTTATCTTCCAGGCAGTTTTAGCTCTAGATGTGATTGATATCTCATCTTACCCACAACATGAATGTTGTAGAGCTTGTTCTTAGCTTTAATTTGAGTGGTGGAAGTCCTTGATAGGAGTTGCAGAGCTCAAGTTATGGTTTTGACAAATTACAGGTCAGCAGAAGTATGTGAATCTGGGTCCTTGAAAGTCACCCAACTTGCAGACAACTTTTGCCCTAGTAGGATGATTCCTATGATCTCTTGGTCAACATGAATGTTGGAGGGCTTGTTCTTAGCTTTAATTTTAGTGGTATAAGTCCTTGATAGGATTTGTGGAACTCAACTTATGGTTTGAACAAGACAGGGGTATTTTGGTCATTTGTCAGTTATAGGTCATTTTAGCTAATGCCTAAAACTCCTATTTCCAAGCCTCAAATGGAAAAACTCAAAACATGAAAGTTGTTCAAAATGTGATTTTAAGTCTAGAAAGAAGGTCACAAATTGTTGGAAAAGCTCATAGCATGAAGTTGCATGATTGGTCAAAAATGAACTAAAAATGGCATATAAGTTTGAAAAGTTGAATTTGAAAATTGATTTGAGAGATCCACAAAGCCAAAATAGGTCATCCAATATATCATTTTGATTGGAAACATCATTTTGAGAACATTGGTTTAGATAGAATTTTTATTTGAGGCTTTAAAATGGGTGATGCTTTGTTATTTTGTTACTTGCATTTGAAGTCACCCTTGGAAATCCTAACACAAGGCAAGGAAAAAGCTTGTAATGGCTTATAACACTTCAATATGTCATATGAGGAGATTTTAAGGTCATTTTTCAAGACTTAATGCATAGTGCATGAGATTTCCAACTTATCATCACATGACATTTTCAATACTTTCTAGATGATTCTAGAATGATCTAGTTGTTTCCATCCATCATTATAAAAAGGGTGAATCACAAGGAGGAAAAGGTTGGTGAAAAGTTGCTGAGTTTAATGGAGAGAGTGAGAGAGAAAGTGCCATTGTTGGATTTCTTCAAGATCAAGTAAGGTGCAATTCCTTCTTCTACAAGCTTCATCCACCTCAACTCTTGCAAACAGAAAGGTGTCCATTATTGGAGGAAGATTTAGAGAAGGTTTCAAGTGCTGAATCAAGTCCTAACACCCCTCACCATCGAAGCTTAACAGGTTGGTATCTTGATCTAGAAGTCCTTAATTATGAGCATTCTGTTAGAATCTTAGGTGTAAGATCAACATGCTAGGTTAGAGGAATGTTTTCTGAGAATTAGAGAAGGATCCATGAGGTTTCGTGGCAGGGTACCATTTTTTGTAAGATTGATAGCAAGCTGGTTAGTGTGTATTAATGGATATGATGTGGTTTAGAATGGCTAGGGTAACATGTGGAACAGATTTATATCATTAGATTGAAGTTTGGTTAAGGTTGATAGTAGAGAATCATGGTGGAACCCCAACCTTCGTGCTTTCTGTTAGAGCGATTCAGGAGGTTTCATGGCCAAATATTGATATCATTGTGTTCAGGGTAATTGGTAGAGCAAGATTGCTTTTGGAATTTCTTGATTTCACCCAGCCATCAGTGAGAACGATCGAGTGGAAGTTCTGGTTCGAAATTAGGGTTTTCTGAAAACCCTAGGGTTTGTTTGGAGAAGATGAACTCCAGCCGTCAGATGGGTCCAGATCCTTGACTTATTCTCATAATCCAACGGCCATGGTTTGAATTCAAAATGGAGGGAAGTCTGAAGCTTGCCAAACGCAGCGTATCACTTAGCCAAACGCAGTCGTTTGGTTTAGTGACTGATTCTGGGTCCAATGTGCTACGCGCACCCCCCCTTTGATTCAGCCCAATAAAATCAACTGCCTATCCCTTCTATTGCCACCCCCCTCCCCTTTTATATTATTTTTATTTGTTTTATATTTTAGCCATCTTATAAAATTCATAAAAAATTGATAAATGATGATTTTTTACTCATTCTTTTTTCTAGGTTTAGATAATTTTGTGTAGAAAAATATAAAAATAAAAATGAAATTTTATTTTTAATGTGGAATTAATGGTGGTATTTTCTTTTAAATAGGGTATTTTATTTCTTTTAGTTTGTACCTTATCTTGCAAGAATTGTTTTAGGACCTTCCCTTAGGTTTTTAATTCATTCTTTTTTGTGTAATTAGATATTGAACCCTAGTTTCATGTAGGATTTATCTCTTGATTTTAGAAATTAAATTTGATGTAGTTTGATAGTTAGACATTTAGGTGCTCTAATTAGGGTTTTAAGTAGTATACTTGAACTTCAACATTTTATTTTTGGGGTTTTTAGGACAAATTAGTGTATGGGGAATATATGGGTTAAGGGTAAGTATGCATAGGATCCCCTAGAATTTTAATAGAATATTGCATGGTGTTTTAGTATTTTTCATTGATTTTTGAATGTATGGATAGTATGTGTGTTGCTTAAAGGCATAAGTTGTATTGTTGTGTTTTCTTTCCTTCTCTTTTGAGTGTGTGAGCTTTGAAGATTGAGTTGAAGACCTTGTGGATCATCATTGAAGCTTTGAAGACCTTGCAGAGGAGTTTATCATAGCTTTGTTTGTTTTGTTTATAGGTTTATAGGTGCATAGGCAGAGCCCTAGATAGAATATTTTGTTCAATAAACAAGGAGTGTCTTGTTCACCTCCTTTCTTCTCTGTGACATAGAGTCCCTTAAGGGTATTCACCTCTCTCCTTTGGAGGGATTAGTGACCTTGCCCCATAAGGTAGAACTTTGAGAGAGCCTTTCCTTTGATGTTAAGTTCTCAATGGCATCCTTTGGAAGTCAGTGAGTACTATAACATCCTCACCTCATCTTGTTGACTGAATCTTGTTTGCTGGAGCATTGGAGCCATTGAAGATAGAAGCTGAGGCCTTGAAGAGGATGATTCCTTGAAGATTATTGAAGTCTGAAGACTCCGTGAAGATCAAGTTGATGCCTGAAGATCCCTGAAGATAGTGAAGCCTGAAGGTAGAGCTGATCAAAGGAGCTGAAGCTCAAGGGAGAAGATGAGTTGATTCTCATGTTGTAGGGTTAATACCTGGAAAGCAAGTGATCTCTGAAGTCTGAAGACTGGGTTGCTGCTGGAGGAGCTGAGGCTTTCTTCTGTTTTCTTTGATGTATTGTGTGTTTTGTCTGATTTGTCTGTTGCATTAGACTAAGCCCATTTAGAATAAGTTCAGTCTAAGAGCATGAGTGCATCTGATTGTATTGTTATTGCTTGGCTTTGCTTGCGGGTATTCGGTAGAGCTCATCTCCCTTGCCCATGTGTTTATTTTGCTTGATAGCATTTCATTTCTTTTGTCTGTATGATTACAGTTTATTGTTTTTGCTTGATAGCATGTTGTTTATTTCAGTATGATTACTGTTATTTCATGACTGGCTTGAGGTTGAGACGAGCTTGTGGAGGCTGAAGCCCCACACACATTTCCTCCCTCACTTGCATTGCATGCATTTTACTGTTAAAGCTGATGCTTTTGTCTGTTTTGGTGTATCATTGACATGATCCCTTAGGACTCTCATTTCCTTGGATAAGGATTTGATGATAGACTTTTAGGTTGAAACCTATGCATGACAACATCTAGGAGTTCCCTGTTCAAACCTCAACCATAGGATGAATCCATGGCATGACAACAATAGGACTTGATAGTCTCCCTCCTAGTTGGGCCTGTTCTCTTCTCATCTCGAAACAGTTTAAGATACAGTAATCATGAATGATTTCTTTCGTACGTTACGAGCCTTAAGCTATCTGAGAAAGGATTGTGGGAGAGTTTCTTTTCCACAGTCTGAATGTTTAGTATGGTACCCTTTGGGTGACATGCGACGCATTCACTCTCAGGTCATAGTCTCTAGTGCGGTTGAAATTGCAAACATAATAAAAAACACTTCTTTTAGGAGATAGCCCGTAGTTTCCCGAACTACGTTTGCTCTGATCTTTCATACCAGATGAAAGTACGTAGGCATAGGATGCGACATCCTAGCGAGCAACCTTCAACCTTTCCCCCATAATCCTTCGTAGGCCGAACTACGTTGACTCTGATTTCTCATTCTCTGATGAGAATACGTAGGCATAAAGTGCGACGCTTTGCCGAGTCATTTTTCTTTTCTTTTTCAGCCAGCCTTGATAGGTAGATAGATTATAACTAACCCGTCCAAGTAAACAAACAAGCGAGGATCCCGTCGAGTACGACGGACGTGAGGGGTGCTAATACCTTCCCCTTGCGTAACCGACTCCCGAACCCAGACAATGGTTGCGATGACCTTGTCTTACCCTTATTCGTCAGGTTTTTCCGATCGTTTCCTTTCCCGCTCTGAGGGATAAATAACGAAAGGTGGCGACTCTTCTGTCATGCCGGCACCTTATTTTCGCGCAAGCGACAGCTGGCGACTCTGCTGGGGACTCCAACGGTTCCCTGCGAGTCAATCCTATCGTTTGTGTGTTTGCTTGTTGGGTTGCATTTATTTATCGCATTTTTTTTACTTCTCGCACTTTATTTCCCGCATTTTATTTCCAGTATAATATGATTATTTGTGTTGTTGTGGGATGGGAGTTCTGATTGAGTGAGAAGCCAGACCCAGGCTTGAGTGCACCATAGACTTAGAGTGGAAATTAGTGGGCGCGTGCTTGCTTTGCAGGCACTAGTGTCTCATGAAATCCACGCTCAGACGAGGTTCATCCGGTTGGCTTCACTTTCAACCCTTTGGGTTGAGACGGTTGCTAGTTTGGTGGATTGTCGACTCTGGGGACCGATCATTTGTGATTCAGCTAAGTGAGGCCTCTTCAGGACTTGATGATGCCACTCCTTCTGGGAATCGTATCATCAGTTTTGAAAGTCTGTGACGCTGATGAACGCATAGGATGCCATACCTTGAGTCAGTCTAGGTCCATACCTGTGAGCGGAACTGGGTTTATTACAGGAAACTTAGACCTTCAGACTACCTGGTTTTCTTGACAGCAAATCAGTTATGTTGGGTTCTCAGTTACAGATGTGTTCTTGATAGAGCAAGAGTTTGGTCAGAGGATCTTATCATCGGGTGTTCGTCTGTTCTTGATAGAGCAGGCTTTGATCAGTATGTTATCATCAGTGGTTTGTTCTGGATGGAGCAGATTTTGAGTTAGGTATGAAGACCTCATCGGCAGATGTTATTTGTTCTCGATAGGGCAGATTTTTGGTTTGGGGTCTGAAGACTTCAACAGATGTTCCTTGATCTTGCGCCCGGGGTCCTTATTATCATGCACTTGCTCTTGACAGAGCAGAATTTTGATCTCGATCCTATCAGATGGTTATTCTCAGCAGATCAGATCAGTGGTTTACACCGGGGTTTCCTTCTCATCAGTGACTGTTGATACCGAATCTCCACAGCAGCCACCTGGATATATTATTGCATACCTGCATTTTGCATTGGTTTACGCATTCATCTGCATTCCATTAACGTGTGTCTGTGTTGCAGGTACCGTTTCCCCGATCCAGGATTTCCCGTCTCCTACTGTTGTTATGGCTTCTCTCAGGAAGACTGTTGCGTACAAGTTCCCGACCCCCGATGTGTCGAAGCTGACTGGTTTGATAGCCCTGGCAGGGAATTCTGTGAAGGATAGGTTCAGGAAGTCTTATGGCAAGTTGCTTAGTCTGGTCTACAAACCTTCTGCGTCTGATTTGAATGGGTTACATGCTCTTCTGCAGTTTTATGATCCTCCCTTGAGGTGTTTCACTTTTCATGACTTCGTTCTCGCGCCGACATTGGAAGAGTATGCTGATATGCTAGGTGTGTCTATCAAAAGGCAGATGCCCTTTGTCCACATGGATGCTGAACCTGATCTGGTTAGCTTGGCTTCCTCACTCCATTTGAGCGCTTCCGAGTTAGTGGTGACAAGTTGGAACAAGGTCCCAGGGTTCTCTCTGCAGTTTCTGGTAGCTAAGGCTCAGCAGTGTGCTAAGGACAAATGTTGGGACGCCTTCAGCGCCATCCTTGCTTTATGCATATGGCATCATCCTATTTCCCAGCATGCCTGATTTCATAGACTTTGATGCATTCCATATATTTGCCTCAGGGAATCCAGTCCCTACTCTGATCGGAGACGTTTACCATTCAGTGCATTACAAGAACGAGAACCGGAGAGGGAAGAATGTTTCATGCTGCGTACCGTTGTTGTACAAGTGGTTTGATAGTCATTTGCCCAAGAGGGGTTCTTCTGTCTTGTCTGCAGCCACAGCTGAGTGGCCTGAGCGTCTGATGAGCTTGTCGGCAGGAGACATTGTTTGGTTCGTTGACAGAAGCAGGTTAGGCACCGAGATGATCTTCAGTTGTAGTGGGTTTCCTAACGTACCTCTGATAGGTAGGAAGGGTTGCATCAACTACAACCCATCATTGCTGGTTCGTCAGTTTGCATATGCTTTGAGGAATCCACCGAAGGAAGAAGAGGTACGGGAATCTCTGTACCTCACGGGTATTCTAGAGGGGGAGCTGTTGTCCAAGCTTCAGTATGCGTGGAACAATATCAGCACGAGAGGAAAGTCTTTGTTGGGGAAGAGCGACAACCAAGCTTATCCTCCTTATTCAGATTGGATCAGAGCCAGAGCCAGCGCTATAGGGATGCCATTCCCTCATGTCAGACCAGAGAGTCCTCCACCAGTCGAAGAGCCTACCACTGTGTCCATTCATCAGCACAACCAGGTATTAGCTGAGCGTGATGAACTGAAGAGGGCAAATGCGGAATTAGAGAAGGAGTTAGCTCAGCTTCGAAGTGAGAGGAACGAAGCCGTGCATGCTCTCAAAAAGCAAACAGAGTCGGTGAGCCAGCTGAGTGCAGACTTGGCAAAGCAGATTGCTGATCGGGAACGCTTAGGTCAAGACTTCAAAGCTGCTAATGATGTGCTAGCTACGAAGAAGCAGCATTTGGAGGAAGCATACCGGAGAATATCTAAGTTCGACCAGCATTGGAAGACTTCCATGGCCACCAGGAAGGAGCGAGAAGACAAGCTGATGCTGCAGATTTCTAAGCTAGAGACCGAGGTGAAAGACAGTGAGCGGAGGTTTGATGAAGAGACCGCCCGCAGGTACTCCGCCGAGGCCCGTCTCAACAAAGCCGTTGCTAGCCTGAAGGAGCATAAGCTGATGTTTGAGTCTAAGAAGCGGAAGCTGGAGGATTGCTTCGGCGAAGGCGCTTGGGAGAGTTCAGTTCAGGGACTTCAGTATACCATCAGGCAGAGGGAACTACTCGTTGAGGGGTTGCTCACTTCGCCAGATCATTCGGAGACAAAGGAGTTATTAGCAGAGTATCGCGCCCGTAGCCGTACTTGACTAGTTATATCCCTTTTGTTTTTGATCTTTGATGTATGCTGACCATCACCAGACTTGTTGGCTGAGGTCATGCTGTTGATTTGTACTCGCTGATACTGTGTATTGCCTCGACAGGCCTTTCCATATATATATGAGATTGATGTTTCCATGATTGGGCTCGGATTTCTTCTTCCTCTTGTTATTATCAGCACCGTCACTAAGGCACTAGGATCGGGGGAAAATCTCCCACGCACACAGACACACGCATGCATCTGCATGAAGCATATATGCATGGTGTATATCTTATTGCTTTTCCTAACCTTTATTATTAACAGGTTTTTCAGGTTCCGCGCTGCTTTCGATCTCCAGGATTGATCAAAGACCCATCCACCGCTACTCAACTCGCGCTAATCAGACGAGAATCATGGACCAGGTACAGTCAGATGTTCAAGAGCTCCGTGAGCGGATGGATCGTTTTATGGAGCTGATGCAGGTAGTCGCGAATGGTCAAGATCAGCTTCGTACTCTGGTTCAACCTCTGATCTCCAGGGTTGACAGTAATGGCATACTTCATGGAGGGGCCGTGCCTACTCCTCCTCAAGGGGATACTCCACAGAACGTTGTTCCTGCTGCCGGGGGCAACGGCAGTGCTAACGGCAATCTGATGACTAATCTCGGACTCAACGCGGCTGGCGCCGTAAATGGTAGTTTGGGAGCCAACGTTAACATGGGGCCGGTCAACGGCAATGCTGGTGCAGAAAATCTGGTGGTGCCTCAGCCGTGGCTGGAGGACTATCAGGATGATATATTCTCTCAGAGAGGTATAGAGGCAGAGTTGAATGCCGAGGCTCGACTCAGGTTTAAGGCGCTGGAAGACAAGATGAGAAGCATAGAAAATCAGAACACATTGGGCGTTGACATGTCCAACCTCGGGTTGATTGCTGACTTTAAAGTACCTCACAAGTTCAAGGTGCCCACATTTGAGAAGTATAAAGGCACCACTTGCCCCCGGGTCCACCTCCGATCTTATTATAGAAAGATGTCCGCTTATTCTGACGATGAGAAGCTGCTGATGCACTTCTTTCAGGATAGTCTTTCTGGGCCATCGCTCGAATGGTATATGGGCTTGGAGCCCGCTGCTGTGCGCACCTGGAAAGAGCTTGCAGAAGCGTTTGTTCTCCACTATCAATATAATAGCGACTTGGCTCCCAACCGAGTTCAGCTTCAGAATCTCTCACAGCGGAACAATGAAAGCTTCAAAGAATACGCCCAGCGGTGGCGTGAATTGGCTGCCCGGGTTCAACCGCCGATGGTTGAGCGTGAGTTGGTACAAATGTTCGTGGCTACCCTTCCCGGGATCTACTATGAAAAGCTGGTCAGTGGCATGTCTGGAACATTCTCGGCTCTCATCACTTTGGGCGAGCATGTTGAGAACGGTATAAAGATCGGAAAAATTCAGGGCGAATCATCCTCAGCTGGAGGAGGTAGCAAGAAACCCTATACTGGCAAGCGTCGAGAGGGAGATGCCAGTGCTGTCACTAATGCTAGGAGAAAGGGCAAGGCCCCTCAGCCTCAGATTGCTAGCATAAACATTCCAGCTGCTCCGCCGCAGCCGCAGCAGCAGCAACCTCAGCAGCAGAATAATCAGGGGTATAAAAGATATCAGAATCGGGCTCCTATGGCAAGCCGTCAGTTTGATACTCCACCTATGTCATATGCACAGCTTCTGCAAACTTTGCTGCAGCTTCAGCTAGTTCAAAAGAGGACGTTGGCTCCCTTAACAGGGGCGCCACCACCGGGGTATGATGCCAGTGCTACTTGTGAATTCCATACTGGGGCACCTGGCCATACGATTGAGAATTGTAAAGCTTTTAAGCACAAAGTCCAGGACTTGGTGGACGCCAAGGTTATCAACTTTTCTGACAACGTGCCCAACGTCACCAAGAATCCGATGCCTCATCATAAGGGGGGCGGGGTGAATGCTGTCATCACCGAGGAGAGTGCGGACTTGTTGACTGATGTCAAAGATTTGAATACGCCGTTGAGTTTTGTCAAGGCTAAGTTGCTGAAGAAGGGCTTCTTTCCTGGATGTGGAGAATTATGTATGGCTTGTGCTACGCTTCCTGATGGGTGTGAGCAGCTGATCGAAGGTATCCAAAGTCTGATGTCCGAGGGTATTTTACAGTTCAGTCGGAGCGTTGAAAGTGCATCAGGGGAGGTCGTGCTGAAGCAGGCAGACGAAGTTGCTACCATTACCATTCCTCGCCACCCTATTACTATTTCTGCGCCTCGTCCGCCTACCATCACCATCACCAGGGCCGGACCAATCCCATTCGAGAGTACCAATGCCGTTCCATGGCATTATGGCGCCGAGGTTTATTGTAATGGCCAAAAGATAGAGCTTGGGTCGTTCGGGTCCACTATGCAGAATCTTACTGAGGTCAGTGGTATCACCAGAAGCGGAAGAGTGTTCGCACCAGCAGAGGTTGCGGCAGAGAAAGTGGTCCGGGCTGATGTTGTGGATAAGGGTAAAGGTAAAGTTGTTGAAGAGGTCCCTGCAGGGGCAGAGAAGGACTTGCTGTTTAAAGATGCTGAAGAGTTCATGCGACTAATCAAGAAAAGTGACTACAAGATTGTAGATCATCTTCACCAGACTCCGTCAAAGATCTCGATTCTTAACCTGTTGTTGTGCTCTGAGGCGCACCGCAATGCATTGCTGAAGGTATTGAATGCTGCATACGTGCCGCAGGAGATATCAGTAAATCAACTCGAGGAAGTAGTAACCCATGTTAATGCTGGTAATGGGCTGGGATTTACAGACCTGGAGCTGACTCCTAAAGGAAGAGATCACAACAGCGCCTTGCACGTCTCGATAGAGTGCAGAGGCACGATTATGTCACATGTTCTGGTGGATACGGGTTCCTCGCTTAATGTGCTTCCGAAAAAGGCACTGATGAAGTTGGATACCCGTGGACTGCTGTGCACGCCCAGTGATCTGGTCGTGAAAGCCTTTGACGGAACCAAGAGCCACGTTTTCGGGGAATTGACCCTGCCAATTCTGGTTGGTCCAGAGACGTTCAATGCGGTTTTCTATATCATGGATATCATGCCCGCCTATAGTTGCCTCTTAGGTCGGCCATGGATCCATTCTGCTGGCGCCGTAACGTCCACGCTGCATCAGAAGCTTAAATATGCTGTTGGGGGCAGCATAGTGACAGTCTGTGGAGAGGAGGACATCATGGTAAGCCACCTGTCGTCCTTTAAATACGTTGAAATGGATGGTGAGATCCATGAGACTCTTTGCCAGGCATTTGAAACCGTCAGGGTGAAAGAGGTGGCTCCTGTCGTCGCAGAGAGGCAAGAGTTGAACCTCTCCTCGTTTAAGGAAGCTAGGGTCGTTGTCGAAGCCGGTCCTACCCCAGGCTGGGGGCATGTTTTGGATATACCGATCAAGCAGGATAAGTTTGGATTGGGATATTCTCCGGAAGCTGAAGCTTCATCTTCTTCTGGTAGCTCGTCTCGTGGGAAAGGGCCGATCCTATTCACCAAGGGGGGAGTAATCTTCGAGAGTATCAATGCTGCGTCGGAGGACAGCGGAGACAGTGATTGCGATCTTGACGCCTGGATTCAACCGAGCAAACCGGGCGAGCGCCTCCACAATTGGACCATCAAGGAGATTATCAAGCTGACAAGTGAAGAGTAATGATTTGCTTTTTACAATCTTTGTACAACCATATGTCCTGCCCGGGGCATAGTGGTTTTACTGTCAGGGCCTTGTCGGATTATGTGTATGCATTTTGTTAATAAATAAAAGGCGTTTTCTTCGTAATCAAATATTGTGTTCTCTGTTATTCCTATTTTATGTTTATTTCGAAAAAACAGCAAAATGGCAACGAGGTTCGTGCTGACCTGCATATTCCTGCTTTAAACTTAACCCTTGTTATTGCAGGATCCACGTAACAGACGACATCGACTCTGGACCCTCTACGGCTCACTACGACTTTGATTGCCCGATCTATCAAGCCGAGGATGAGATTGATGAAGACGAAGACCTTCCGGAAGAGTTGGCCCGCTTGTTGAGACAAGAGGAGAAGGTTATTCTGCCTCACGAGGAGGATATTGAGGTTGTAAATCTGGGTTCTGAGGAGCTCGTCAGAAATGTCAGAGTAGGGGCTGCGCTGCAGAATGATGTCAAGCATAGACTGGTCGAGATGCTTCGAGAGTATAGTGACGTCTTTGCTTGGTCATATGAGGATATGCCCGGACTTGACACTAATATCGTGGTTCATCGCTTGCCGTTGCGGGAAGATTGCCCTCCAGTCAAGCAGAAGCTCAGGAGGACGAGACCAGATATGGCTGTAAAAATCAAAGAAGAGGTCCAGAAGCAGTTGGACGCAGGATTTCTAGCCGTTACCACTTACCCTCCGTGGGTCGCCAACATAGTGCCTGTACCGAAGAAGGACGGTAAGGTACGCATGTGCGTCGATTATCGGGATTTGAATAGGGTGAGCCCTAAGGATGATTTCCCGTTGCCTCATATCGATGTGTTGGTCGACAATACAGCCCAGTTTTCCGTGTTTTCATTCATGGATGGCTTCTCCGGTTACAATCAGATTAAGATGGCACCGGAGGACATGGAGAAAACGACGTTTATCACCCCCTGGGGAACATTTTGCTATAAGGTAATGCCCTTCGGTCTGAAGAACGCAGGGGCCACTTACCAGCGAGCAATGGTAACTTTGTTTCATGATATGATTCATCATGAGATCGAGGTCTATGTTGATGACATGATTGCAAAGTCCCAAACGGAGGAAGAGCATCTGGTCAACTTATTGAAGCTTTTTGAAAGGCTTAGGAAGTTCAGGCTGAGGCTGAATCCTAACAAGTGCACTTTCGGAGTGCGGTCCGGAAAGTTATTGGGGTTTATCGTTAGTGAACGAGGGATTGAAGTTGATCCTGCAAAAATAAAAGCTATCCAAGAAATGCCAGCGCCGAAAACAGAAAAAGAAGTTCGTGGTTTCCTGGGCCGAATAAACTACATTGCAAAGTTTATCTCTCAGCTCACGGCCACTTGTGAACCGATGTTCAAGCTTTTAAAGAAAGATCAGGCAATTACTTGGAATGAGGATTGCCAGAAGGCATTCGACAAGATAAAGCAGTATCTTCAAGAACCTCCAATCTTGATACCCCCAGTGGCTGGACGACCATTGATCATGTACCTGACGGTTCTGGAGAATAGTATGGGGTGCGTTCTCGGTCAGCACGACGAGACGGGCAGAAAGGAGCATGCCATTTATTATTTGAGTAAAAAGTTCACTGAGTGTGAATCTCGATACTCGATGCTGGAGAAGACGTGTTGTGCATTAGCTTGGGCCACCAAACGTCTACGACAGTATATGCTCAATCACACCACTATGCTAATTTCGAAGATGGATCCGATCAAGTACGTCTTCGAGAAGCAGGCGCTTTCGGGCAGGATTGCCAGATGGCAAATGGTGTTAACAGAATATGATATTCAGTACGTCTCTCAGAAAGCCATTAAGGGAAGCGTATTGTCTGATTACCTTGCCGAACAGCCAATCGAAGACTACCAGCCAATGAAGTTCGAATTCCCTGACGAGGACATTATGTTTCTCAAAGCAAAGGACTGCGATGAGCCATTGCCCGATGAAGGGCCAGATAGGAAATCTCAGTGGAAGTTGATATTCGACGGAGCGGTTAATTCCTATGGAAGTGGCATCGGGGCTATCATCACGACTCCTCATGGATCCCACATCCCTTTTACTGCGAGACTGACGTTTCCAGTTACCAACAATGAAGCCGAGTATGAAGCATGTATTATGGGTCTAGAAGAGGCAATTGATTTGAGAATCAAGAATCTAGACATATATGGTGACTCAGCACTTGTAATCAATCAGATTAAAGGGGAGTGGGAAACTCGTCAAGCGAATCTAGTGCCGTACATGAATTATGCCAGGAGGCTGCTTCCGTTCTTCGATCGAGTGGAACTTCATCACGTACCCAGGGCTGAAAATCAAATGGCTGATGCCTTAGCCACGCTGGCTTCAATGTATAAAGTCAATTATTGGAATGAGGCTCCAAGAATTGTGCTTTCGCGTCTTGATAGACCAGCATTTATCTTTGCAATCGAGGATGCCACTGACAGCAAGCCATGGTTCCACGACATCCAGACCTTCCTTATGACTAAGGAGTATCCTGCGGGTGCGTCTACCCAGGATAAGAAGACTCTGAGGAGGCTATCTGGAAATTTCTATCTCAATCCTGACGGAGTGTTGTATAAGAGAAACCACGATCTCGTGCTACTCAGATGTGTGGATGAAAAAGAGGCGAGTATGCTCATGGAGGAAGTCCATGAGGGCACATTTGGTACGCACGCCGGCGGGCATGCCATGACGAGAAAGATCCTGAGAGCAGGGTATTACTGGTTGACTATGGAGTCGGATTGCTTCAGATTCGCGAGGAAATGTCACAAATGCCAGATTTATGCTGATAAAGTTCATGTGCCGCCGTGCCCATTGAATGTCATGTCCTCCCCTTGGCCGTTCTCCATGTGGGGCATCGACATGATAGGCAAGATCGAGCCCACTGCATCCAATGGTCATCGTTTCATTCTGGTAGCTATCGACTACTTCACCAAGTGGGTGGAGGCAGCCTCGTACGCCAATGTGACCAAGCAGGTGGTAGCTAAGTTCATAAAGAGGGACATCATCTGTCGCTATGGAATTCCCGAACGGATCATTACTGATAATGGTTCGAATTTGAATAACAAGATGATGAAAGAGCTGTGCCAGAGCTTCAAGATTGAACACCACAACTCATCTCCTTACCGGCCGAAGATGAATGGCGCTGTTGAAGCGGCCAACAAGAACATCAAGAAGATTGTTCAGAAGATGGTTGTGACGTATAAAGATTGGCACGAGATGCTGCCGTTTGCCTTGCACGGTTATCGTACGACGGTGCGTACGTCGACCGGGGCAACTCCTTTCTCCTTGGTGTATGGTATGGAAGCTATCCTACCGTTAGAAGTGGAGATCCCCTCTTTGCGAGTTTTGGTTGATGTAAAACTCGATGAGGCAGAATGGATTACGAATCGTTTGAACCAACTCAGCCTGATGGACGAGAAGAGGTTAGCATCGATTGCATTTGGTCGCCTGTACCAAAGCCGAATGAAGAAAGCTTATGATAAGAAGGTGCGTCCCAGAAGCTTTCAGACGGGTGATCTCGTCCTGAAGAAAATTCTTCCGCCACACTCCGATCACCGGGGCAAGTGGACTCCGAATTACGAAGGGCCGTATGTCGTCAGCAAGGTCTTCTCAGGAGGAGCTTTGTTGTTATCCATGATGGATGGTGAAGATTTTGCATCCCCGGTGAACGCGGACGCAGTTAAAAAATACTTTGCTTGAAAGAGACCCGCTGGACAAAAAAGAAAGAGTCCAGGCAAAAAAGGGGCATCCCAGCGAACCAAAAACAGAATAAAAGGTTCGGGCAAAAATTAGGGATATATTGAAAAAATGTACACCCGCGAAGTCGAAAACCTACACTGGGCGGCTTCGGCAAAAAAGGGTATCCCGGTGAACTGAAAACCCGAAAGGGCGGTTCACGCAAAAGTTAGGGATTTGAATAAGCAAATGACTGCGTTCCCCGTATGGACTTTCATTGTTTAGTGGTTCGGAAGACCTGAGGGCCGTTTATCTGAATCAATCTCTTCCGAAGCTGAAGCATCGGAGAAGTATCAAAGTCGAGTGGGTCTTAGAGGGATCAACTCATGGTGTTCGTCTACGCCTCGATTGCCAACATTTGTATATACTGATGTATATTTATGTTTTCTTTTTTTCGTGCGGCTTCCTCATTCCAGGAGTTTGCCTCTGTTGTAAAACATTTTTGCCCATTCAGGGGTTCATCATCAATAAAATGCACATTATTCAGCAATTCTACTTGTCTGTTTAGCATTTATCTGTTTTGTTTACGAATGAAAACGCCGATGTTTTTGATAAAATGTGCATACATAAGCTTACGGGCCTAGGCCCATTGATTGTTGAAACAATTGATTAACTGAATATTGTCGTGAGATAATAATCTGGATAGGACCCTTTGAGGAGGGAGTCTTGTCTTGTTTGTTTGTGTTGTTGCAGGTGTAGCACCTTCCGGAAGATGTGCGGAGCGCACCCCCGAAGCAGGATGCCTCCCCAGCACCGGGTCACAAGTGCAGATTTCATAGAAGTGTTCGGGTGCCGAAGCTCGTGTTTCCCCAGTAAAGTCTCCAGTGGAATTGAGATTCCTCACCAGAGTCATGCTCTCTCCTGAAGTTGGATGATTCCCTCTTCCCCAGTAGAGTGTTGGAACAGCTGATGGTGTGTTCCCCTGCAGAGTTGTACTCTTCCCCCGAAGTCATATGATTCTTTCTTCCCCAGCGAAATTGAAATTCCGCACCAGAGTCGTACCCTCCAGTGAAGTAGAATGATTTCTCTCCCCGGCTGAGTCCGCAGAAAAGCAGAATCCTTGGAAGTAGTTGAGACCGTGAGTGGTTTTCCTAGCAGATATTGAGCAGCTGATGCTGTATTTTCCCCAGAGTCGCACTCTCTTTGGCGAAGCAGAATGACTTCTCCTTCCTCAGCCGAGTTTGCAGATGTCCAGGAGGGCCGAGTCCTTGAAGGTTGATCAGATCACGATTGGTCTTTCCCCAGCGGAGTGTGGAGCAGCCGAAGTTGTTTCCCCATAGAGTGGTTATCCCCAGATTGGCCGAGAAGGCCACGCAGTTCACTCCCGCGATTGACACCGCTTTCCTTCAGCAGGTTCGGGTTCTCGTAGAGCTTCGCCCCCTGCAGCAGTCAGCTGAAGTTGTTTGCCCTGCAGCAGTCAACCGGAAGATCATTTCCCCAGGAGGAGTCTAATTGATACCAGCGTGTCCACGTTCTCCTCAGCAGGATGATTCCTCTATCTGAGCAGTTCTTTCTCCTTGGCAGAAGAATTTCCCTCTCGGCATTTATTTTGCTGACGGGATTGCATCATTGTGCATAGCATTGCATAGCACTGTGCATGATTACATAGCAGTTAGTATAGCATCTAACGTTGTATAACATCGTGCATGATTGCACAGCATTTAGCATATCATTCCCACCGTGTGGGGCATAGCGCAGAAGCATATGCATCATAAGCATGATCTAGGTCATTATTATTCTTGCCTTACAGGTGTTCGGCCGAAGGATCGGTTGCTCAGGATGATTCCTGATATTCTCTCCAACAAGGTCGCTTTCTTAGGATGATTCTTAAGACCCCGGTGTAATCCCCACGGTCGCTCGCTCCAGATGATTTTTGAGATCCCCAGCGAAGTCTTCAGTTCGAGATGATTCTCGAATCCCTCAGCAGAGCTGTTTGCTTAAGATGATTCTTAAGACCTCACTACAGCTTCCCGAGTTGTTCGCCTAGTATGATGCTTGAGTTCCCCAATAGCGTCCCCAGCAAGAGTTGCCCAGGAAGATTCCTGGAATACCCCGCAGAATAAAGTCTCCAGAATGGTTATCGGTTCAGGATGATTCTTGAAGGTGCCCGACGGAGCTGTTTGTTCAAGATGATTCTTGAAGTCCTTAGCAGCGTGATATGTCTGCTCCGACAGTAATGTCTAATCTAAAGATTGACTTCGTAAACGCCTGAGGGCGGTATCAGAAGGTTCCTGTGAGTTCAGATTTCCTGGTTGATGAATCAATGGGTGGCTGAAGACAAGGTTCCAAAGCTTGTAGACATAGCAAAGTGATCCGTGTTGGCCTGAAGACCAAGTCAGTTGTCCTGAGGTGATGATTGATTGCGATCAAGTGGATAGTTTTTCTTTTGACTGAAGTCGAAGATGTTTCTCCAGCTGAAGCGGAGTTTTCCTGAAGGCAAAGTGTTTGAATCCCCGTAGAGTCATGAATGGCTCAGGATACCATTTCTTTGACTGAAGTCACAGATTTCCTAAGCTGAAGCAAAGGTGCCTAAGGGCAAGGTTATCCCCAAGGTCATGAATGACCTAGGATTCATCTTTCGGACTGAAGGCCGAAATATATCCCTGACTGAAGTCACGGATGCTCTATAGCAGAGGTGGAGTTGCCTGAAGGAAAATCCATGTATCCTTGAAGGCCAAGGACCATTTCTTTAGACTGAAGTCGAAGATGCCTCCTGCAGAGTTGCCGACGGGCAAAGTTTACATCCTTGAAAGCCAAGGAAGTTTTTTCTAGCTGAAGCTGGAATGGCCAGGGGCCAGGGTTTCATCTATCTTCAGAAGAACTTGAAGATTCTCCAGCGGATCTGGAGTGGCCAGGGGCCAGGGTTTCATTCATATTCAGAATTACTTGAAGATTCTCCAGCGGATCTGGAGTGGCCAGGGGCCAGGGTTTCATATATCTTTAATGTTGAAGTTCTACGGCGGGCAGTGTGCAGCAGTATTCCGATGTTCGTTATGGTTCTGAGAGTGAACCCCAGATCAGAGTGTGCTCGGTTAAGTCTCTCATTCCCAGCGGGGTAGTTTCAAATACGCAAGTGTACCTTTTGTTCCATTCACCAGGGGTGAACCCCAGGTCAGAGTTGTTCAGGGTTTCATCATTTGTCCAGTGGCGAGGTTGGATGTTTGTTCGACGGCGAGGTTGAACGTTTAGATTTGGCGGCGAGGTCAGATCATCATTTGTCCAGCGGCGAGGTTGGATGTTTGTTCGACGGCGAGGTTGAACGTTTAGATTTGGCGGCGAGGTCAGATCATCATTTGTCCAGCGGCGAGGTTGGATGTTTGTTCGACGGCGAGGTTGAACGTTTAGATTTGGCGGCGAGGTCAGATCATCATTTGTCCAGCGGCGAGGTTGGATGTTTGTTCGACGGCGAGGTTGAACGTTTGGATTTGGCGGCGAGGTCAGATCATCATTTGTCCAACGGCGAGGTTGGATGTTTGTTCGACAGCGAGGTTGAACGTTTGGATTTGGCGGCGAGGTCAGATCATCATTTGTCCAGCGGCGAGGTTGGATGTTTGTTCGACGGCGAGGTTGAACGTTTAGATTTGGCGGCGAGGTCAGATCATCATTTGTCCGGCGGCGAGGTTGGATGTTTGTTCGACGGCGAGGTTGAACGTTTGGATTTGACGGCGAGGTCAGATCATCATTTGTCCGGCGGCGAGGTTGGATGTTTGTTCGACGGCGAGGTTGAACGTTTGGATTTGACGGCGAGGTCAGATCATCATTTGTCCGGCGGCGAGGTTGGATGTTTGTTCGACGGCGAGGTTGAACGTTTGGATTCGACGGCGAGGTCAAATTATGTTTGTTTGACGGCGAGGTCAGACTCTTTAAGTCCCCAGTAAAGATGATGTTTGTACGACGGCGATGTGGAGCGTCTCTAAGAGGATGTTTGTTTCCGACGGCGATGTCAGATTCAGTTTTCCAGCGGCGATGTTGGGCATGTCAAGGTGATCCAGTCTTCTGACGGCAATGTTAGGTGATACAGATCCTTCTAGTTTCTCCAGCGGCGATGCGGGGTATTTTGTTCATTTTTGTAGTTTCTCCAGCGGCGATGTTGGGTATTTTGGTGATTCAGGTTTAGGTCTCCGGCGGCGATGTTGGACGCTTATTTCCCCGAGTTATGGTTGTTCTTGACGGCGATGTCAGGTGATTTAGTTTTCCAGCGGCGATGTTGGGTATTGTGGTTGTCTGAAGATGATGTCAGAAAAAGTTAATGTGGATGACTGACGACGATGTCAGATCAGTATTTCTCCAGCTAGTTGCCGTACAGCTAGTGTTCCAGTTTTCGAAGATGTGTTCCCCGCAGAGCATCGTGTGCTCGTACAGTTGGCAAATTTTCGGGTTTACCGGTATTCAACCGTCTCGCACCTTGATTGGTTGAGAGTCGTTCGCTTCTCACCCAGTCAGGTTCAAGCCGTTTGAATAGGGGCAGCTATTGCACCCCAAAATTTGACCAACAACTATTTATTCATTGAGTGTTTGAGAGTGGATACCTTCATCAGAAAGTTCAAGAGATCCTCAGAGGAAGTGGATTGGAACCAGGGTTGTGTGCTTCATAGCTTGAGAGTTGTGGGTGCCCCTCAGATGATTCTGAGACTTTGAGAATGAACTTGATGTTTTGAGAAAGCCTATGAGATGTCTTGATAGCCACCATGAAGCCCAGAGAAGTCATTATGCAAGAATTCAGAGGATTCAACCATGAATGGTAGAATTAGGGTTTTGACTGGGTCAACCCTAGATCAGCTGAAGATTTGGAGAGGGTTGAGACCTAATCCAAAGGCCATGAGATCATGGAATGATGTATAGAGATGTTATAAGGATGATTCCTAGACCAACTCATCATGATTGAGGAGTTTGAGAAGTTTTGAGTTAGGGTTTCCAGGGATTGTCAGTGAAAAAACCCTAGTTTGATCCCTATCTTCCAGGCAGTTTTAGCTCTAGATGTGATTGATATCTCATCTTCCCCACAACATGAATGTTGTAGAGCTTGTTTTTAGCTTTAATTTGAGTGGTGGAAGTCCTTGATAGGAGTTACAGAGCTCAAGTTATGGTTTTGACAAATTACAGGTCAGCAGAAGTATGTGAATCTGGGTCCTTGAAAGTCACCCAACTTGCAGACAACTTTTGCCCTAGTATGATGATTCCTATGATCTCTTGGTCAACATGAATGTTGGAGGGCTTGTTCTTAGCTTTAATTTGAGTGGTAGAAGTCCTTGATAGGATTTGTGGAACTCAACTTATGGTTTGAACAAGACAGGGGTATTTTGGTCATTTGTCAGTTATAGGTCATTTTAGCCAATGCCTAAAACTCCTATTTCCAGCCTCAAATGGAAAAACTCAAAACATGAAAGTTGTTCAAAATGTGATTTTAAGTCTAGAAAGAAGGTCACAAATTGTTGGAAAAGCTCATAGCATGAAGTTGCATGATTGGTCAAAAATGAACTAAAAATGGCATATAAGTTTGAAAAGTTGAATTTGAAAATTGATTTGAGAGATCCACAAAGCCAAAATAGGTCATCCAATATATCATTTTGATTGGAAACATCATTTTGAGAACATTGGTTTAGATAGAATTTTGATTTGAGGCTTTAAAATGGGTGATGCTTTGTTATTTTGTTACTTGCATTTGAAGTCACCCTTGGAAATCCTAACACAAGGCAAGGAAAAAGCTTGTAATGGCTTATAACACTTCAATATGTCATATGAGGAGATTTTAAGGTCATTTTGCAAGACTTAATGCATAGTGCATGAGATTTCCAACTTATCATCACATGACATTTTCAACACTTTCTAGATGATTCTAGAATGATCTAGTTGTTTCCATCCATCATTATAAAAAGGGTGAATCACAAGGAGGAAAAGGTTGGTGAAAAGTTGCTGAGTTTAGTGGAGAGAGTGAGAGAGAAAGTGCCATTGTTGGATTTCTTCAAGATCAAGTAAGGTGCAATTCCTTCTTCTACAAGCTTCATCCACCTCAACTCTTGCAAACAGAAAGGTGTCCATTATTGGAGGAAGATTTAGAGAAGGTTTCAAGTGCTGAATCAAGTCCTAACACCCCTCACCATCGAAGCTTAACAGGTTGGTATCTTGATCTAGAAGTCCTTAATTATGAGCATTCTGTTAGAATCTTAGGTGTAAGATCAACATGCTAGGTTAGAGGAATGTTTTCTGAGAATTAGAGAAGGATCCATGAGGTTTCGTGGCAGGGTACCATTTTTTGCAAGATTGATAGCAAGCTGGTTAGTGTGTATTAATGGATATGATGTGGTTTAGAATGGCTAGGGTAACATGTGGAACAGATTTATATCATTAGATTGAAGTTTGGTTAAGGTTGATAGCAGAGAATCATGGTGGAACCCCAACCTTCGTGCTTTCTGTTAGAGCGATTCAGGAGGTTTCATGGCCAAATATTGATATCATTGTGTTCAGGGTAATTGGTAGAGCAAGATTGCTTTTGGAATTTCTTGATTTCACCCAGCCATCAGTGAGAACGATCGAGTGGAAGTTCTGGTTCGAAATTAGGGTTTTCTGAAAACCCTAGGGTTTGTTTGGAGAAGATGAACTCCAGCCGTCAGATGGGTCCAGATCCTTGACTTATTCTCATAATCCAACGGCCATGGTTTGAATTCAAAAAGGAGGGAAGTCTGAAGCTTGCCAAACGCAGCGTATCACTTAGCCAAACGCAGTCGTTTGGTTTAGTGACTGATTCTGGGTCCAATGTGCTACGCGCACCCCCCCTTTGATTCAGCCCAATAAAATCAACTGCCTATCCCTTCTATTGCCACCCCCCTCCCCTTTTATATTATTTTTATTTGTTTTATATTTTAGCCATCTTATAAAATTCATAAAAAATTGATAAATGATGATTTTTTACTCATTCTTTTTTCTAGGTTTAGATAATTTTGTGTAGAAAAATATAAAAATAAAAATGAAATTTTATTTTTAATGTGGAATTAATGGTGGTATTTTCTTTTAAATAGGGTATTTTATTTCTTTTAGTTTGTACCTTATCTTGCAAGAATTGTTTTAGGACCTTCCCTTAGGTTTTTAATTCATTCTTTTTTGTGTAATTAGATATTGAACCCTAGTTTCATGTAGGATTTATCTCTTGATTTTAGAAATTAAATTTGATGTAGTTTGATAGTTAGACATTTAGGTACTCTAATTAGGGTTTTAAGTAGTATACTTGAACTTCAACATTTTATTTTTGGGGTTTTTGGGACAAATTAGTGTATGGGGAATATATGGGTTAAGGGTAAGTATGCATAGGATCCCCTAGAATTTTACTAGAATATTGCATGGTGTTTTAGTATTTTTCATTGATTTTTGAATGTATGGATAGTATGTGTGTTGCTTAAAGGCATAAGTTGTATTGTTGTGTTTTCTTTCCTTCTCTTTTGAGTGTGTGAGCTTTGAAGATTGAGTTGAAGACCTTGTGGATCATCATTGAAGCTTTGAAGACCTTGCAGAGGAGTTTATCATAGCTTTGTTTGTTTTGTTTATAGGTTTATAGGTGCATAGGCAGAGCCCTAGATAGAATATTTTGTTCAATAAACAAGGAGTGTCTTGTTCACCTCCTTTCTTCTCTGTGACATAGAGTCCCTTAAGGGTATTCACCTATCTCCTTTGGAGGGATTAGTGACCTTGCCCCATAAGGTAGAACTTTGAGAGAGCCTTTCCTTTGATGTTAAGTTCTCAATGGCATCCTTTGGAAGTCAGTGAGTACTATAACATCCTCACCTCATCTTGTTGACTGAATCTTGTTTGCTGGAGCATTGGAGCCATTGAAGATAGAAGCTGAGGCCTTGAAGAGGATGATTCCTTGAAGATTATTGAAGTCTGAAGACTCCGTGAAGATCAAGTTGATGCTTGAAGATCCCTGAAGATAGTGAAGCCTGAAGGTAGAGCTGATCAAAGGAGATGAAGCTCAAGGGAGAAGATGAGTTGATACTCATGTTGTAGGGTTAATACCTGGAAAGCAAGTGATCTCTGAAGTCTGAAGACTGGGTTGCTGCTGGAGGAGCTGAGGCTTTCTTCTGTTTTCTTTGATGTATTGTGTGTTTTGTCTGATTTGTCTGTTGCATTAGACTAAGCCCATTTAGAATAAGTTCAGTCTAAGAGCATGAGTGCATCTGATTGTATTGTTATTGCTTGGCTTTGCTTGCGGGTATTCGGTAGAGCTCAGCTCCCTTGCCCATGTGTTTATTTTGCTTGATAGCATTTCATTTCTTTTGTCTGTATGATTACAGTTTACTGTTTTTGCTTGATAGCATGTTGTTTATTTCAGTATGATTACTGTTATTTCATGACTGGCTTGAGGTTGAGACGAGCTTGTGGAGGCTGAAGCCCCACACACATTTCCTCCCTCACTTGCATTGCATGCATTTTACTGTTAAAGCTGATGCTTTTGTCTGTTTTGGTGTATCATTGACATGATCCCTTAGGACTCTCATTTCCTTGGATAAGGATTTGATGATAGACTTTTAGGTTGAAACCTATGCATGACAACATCTAGGAGTTCCCTGTTCAAACCTCAACCATAGGATGAATCCATGGCATGACAACAATAGGACTTGATAGTCTCCCTCCTAGTTGGGCCTGTTCTCTTCTCATCTCGAAACAGTTTAAGATACAGTAATCATGAATGATTTCTTTCGTACGTTACGAGCCTTAAGCTATCTGAGAAAGGATTGTGGGAGAGTTTCTTTTCCACAGTCTGAATGTTTAGTATGGTACCCTTTGGGTGACATGCGACGCATTCACTCTCAGGTCATAGTCTCTAGTGCGGTTGAAATCGCAAACATAATAAAAAACACTTCTTTTAGGAGATAGCCCGTAGTTTCCCGAACTACGTTTGCTCTGATCTTTCATACCAGATGAAAGTACGTAGGCATAGGATGCGACATCCTAGCGAGCAACCTTCAACCTTTCCCCCATAATCCTTCGTAGGCCGAACTACGTTGACTCTGATTTCTCATTCTATGATGAGAATACATAGGCATAAAGTGCGACGCTTTGCCGAGTCATTTTTCTTTTCTTTTTCAGCCAGCCTTGATAGGTAGATAGATTATAACTAACCCGTCCAAGTAAACAAACAAGCGAGGATCCCGTCGAGTACGACGGACGTGAGGGGTGCTAATACCTTCCCCTTGCGTAACCGACTCCCGAACCCAGACAATGGTTGCGATGACCTTGTCTTACCCTTATTCGTCAGGTTTTTCCGATCGTTTCCTTTCCCGCTCTGAGGGATAAATAACGAAAGGTGGCGACTCTTCTGTCATGCCGGCACCTTATTTTCGCGCAAGCGACACATACCTGTGAGCAGGGTTGGGTTTATTGCAAGAAACTTTGACCTCCAGACTACCTGGTTTTCTTGATAGTGGATCAGTTTTGTTGGGATCAGAGGATCTCATCATCAGATATAGGATTTTTCTTGACAGAGCAGAACTTTGGTCATGTATCAGAGGACCTTATATTCAGATGAGTATTTGTTCTTGACAGAGCAGGTTTATGATTGGGATCTGAGGATCTCATTTGCAGATGCATGTTTGTTCTTGACAGAGCATAGTTGTTGGTCCTGTATCAGAGTTCCTTTATCAGATGTGTGTTCTTGACAGAGCAGATTTGTGGTCCGATACCAGGGTTTTCTTCTTATCAGAGAAGGTGGTTGTTCTTGGTAGAGCAGGATTATGGTTTTGTTGATGCAGAATCTCCACAGCACAGTTGCCTTGATCTCCTGCTGCATGATTGCATTTTACTTTGCTTTGCATACCCATTTGCATTTCATTAACGTGTGTCTGTGTTGCAGGTACCGTTTTCCCCGATCCAGGATTTCTTGCCTCCTATTGTATTGTTATGGGTTCTCTGAGGAAGACCGTGGCTTACAAGCTCCCTGCCCCTGATGTGGTTCAGCTGACTGGTTTGATTGCTTTAGCAGATGATTCTGTGAGAGATGAGTTCAGAAAGTCTTACGGCAAATTGCTCAGTTTGGTTCGTAAACCTTCGGCGTTCGAGTTGAATGGGTTGCACGCTCTGCTGCAGTTCTACGATCCTCCGTTGAGATGCTTTACTTTCCAGGATTTTGTTCTCGCGCCCACGCTGGAAGAATATGCTGACTTGTTAGGTGCGCCTATCAAGAGGCAGATGCCTTTTGTTCATATGGATGCTGAGCCTGATCTGGCTGGTCTAGCTCCTTCACTTCATCTGGATGCCTCCAAGTTGGTATTGTCTAATCGGAACAAGGTTCCCGGTTTCTCCTTGCAGTTCTTAGTAGGAAAGGCTCGGCAGTGCGCCAAAGACGGATGTTGGGTCGTGTTCAATGCCATTCTCGCCCTGTGCATATATGGCATCATTCTGTTCCCCAATATGCCCGATTTTGTAGACTTTGACGCCTTCCGCATCTTTGCATCAGGGAATCCAGTCCCTACCTTGATAGGAGATGTCTACCATTCTATCCACTACAAAAATGAGAACAGAAGGGGCAAGAATGTCTCGTGTTGTGTGCCCTTGCTTTATAAATGGCTTGATAGTCATCTGCCCAAGAGGGGTCCCTTTGTTTCGTCTGCAGCCACAGCTGAGTGGTCCGAGCGTTTGATGAGTCTATCTGCAAAGGATATTGACTGGTTTGACAGAGATAGGTTGGGTACCGAGATTATCTTCAGCTGTAGCGGGTTTCCGAACGTGCCTTTGATAGGCAGGAAGGGCTGTATAAACTACAATTCGTCTTTGCTGGTCTGACAGTTCGCGTACGCTTTGAGAGCTCCGCCGAAGGATGAAGAGGTGCAGGAATCTTTGTACCTCACTGGTCTTCTAGAGGGGGATCTGTTATCTAAGCTTCAGCGCGCCTGGAATGGCATCAGTAAGAGGGGAAAACCATTGCTGGGGAGAAGCAATAGCCAAGCCTACCCTCCGTATGTGGCGTGGATCAGAGCCAGAGCAGATGCTATAGGGATGCCGTTTCTTCCTACCAAGCCAGAAACCCTCCAGTGATTGAAGAGCCTACCACCGTGCCCATTCAGCAGCATAATCAGGTGTTAGCTGAGAGAGATGAATTGAAGAGGGAAAATGAAGAACTGGAGAAAGAATTGGCTCAGCTCCGGAGCGAGAGAAACGAAGTCGTTCATTCTTCAAAAGGCAGACGGAGCTGGTGAACCGGCTGGGAACAGACCTGACTAAGCAGATAGCCAAGCGTGAGTGCATGGGTCATGACTTCAAAGCTGTCAACGATGTACTGGCCACGAAGAAGCAGCACTTGGACGAAGCCTATCGGAGGATATCCAAGTTCAACCAGCACTGGAAGGCTTCCCTAGCCACCAGGAAGGAGCGGGAGGACAAGCTGATGCAACAGATCTCCAAGCTGGAAGCCCAGTGAGAAGAGGTTTGATGAAGAAACCGCTCGCAGATATGCCGCTGAAGGCCAGCTCAACAGAGCTCTCGCTAACCTGAAGGAGCGCAAATTGATGTTTGAATCCAAGAAACGGAGGTTAGAAGATTGTTTCAACGAAGGAGCATGGGAAGATTCGGTCGAAGGTCTTCAATACACCATTGGGCAGAGGGAGCTACTCGTCGAAGGGTTACTCACTCTGCCTGATCATCCAGAAATGAAGGGGTTGTTAGAAGAGTTTTGCGCCCGTGGCCGTGCTTGACTATTTGTATTCCTTTTGTTTGACCATCGTTGTATGCTGACCATCACCAGGCTTGTTGGCTGGGGTCATGCTATTGATTCTGCTTGTACTCACTGATGTCGTGTACTGCCTTGATGGGCTTTCTTTATATATGAGATGTTATTTCCATGACTGGACTCGGACTTCTTATTATCAGCACTGGCACTCAGGCACTAGGATCGGGGGAGATCTCCCCAACGCACAGACACACGTTTGCATTTGCATGAAGCATTCGCATAACGAGCACTTTGTCATTTTTTTTCTAACCCTTTTGTGTTTTCAGGTTGTTTCAGGTTGTTCCAGGATTGATCAGAGACCTATCCACCGCTATCCGACCAGAGAAAATCAAACCAGGATCATGGAGCAAGTGCAAACTGACGTTCAGGAACTCCGCGAAAGAATGGACCGCTTCATGGAGCTCATGCAAGCGGTCGCCAATGGCCAGGATCAGCTCAGAACCTTGGTCCAGCCTCTGATTTCAAGGGTCGATAGCAACGGCGTACTCCACGGTGGGACCGTGCCTACTCCTCCACCAGTTGAAACTCCTCAGAATGGCGTCCCCGTGACCGGGGGGAACGGCAGTGCCAACAGCAATGTGATAGCTAACATGGGACTCAATGGTAATACGACGGGCGTCGGTAATGGGAGTCTGGAAGCTAATGTCAATGTTGGGCTGGCCAACGGCAATGCAGGTGTTGGGAATCTGTTTGGGCCTCAACCATGGCTAGAAGATCGTCAGGACGATGTGTTCTCTCAGAGAGGTGCTGAAGGAGAGCTGAATGCTGAAGCACGTCTAAGGTTCAAGGCACTCGAGGATAAGATGAGAAATATCGAGAATCAGAACACCCTGGGCGTTGATATGTCCAAGTTGGGACTGATTGCTGATTTCAAGGTGCCTCCCAAGTTCAAGGTACCTGACTTTGAAAAGTATAAGGGCACCACTTGCCCTCGCGTCCACCTGAGATCGTATTACAGGAAAATGTCCGCTCATTCTGAGGACGAGAAGTTGCTGATGCACTTCTTTCAAGACAGTCTTTCCGGGCCATCCCTCGAATGGTACATGAGTCTGGAGCCTACCAGTGTGCGCACGTGGAAGGACCTTGCTGAAGCATTTGTGCACCACTACAAATACAACAGGGACTTGGCCCCGAACCGAGTCCAATTGCAGAATCTGTCGCAAAGGAGCAACGAAGGTTTCAAGGAATACGCCCAGCGATGGCGTGAATTGGCAGCCAGGGTTCAGCCGCCGATGGTTGAACGTGAGCTCGTGCAGATGTTCGTAGCTACCCTCCCAGGGGTTTACTATGAGAAGTTGGTCAGCGGTATGTCTGGAACCTTCTCAGATCTCATTATTACGGGTGAGCACATTGAAAATGGGATCAAGCTCGGGAAAATTCAAGGCGAGTCTTCCTCAGCTGGAGGAGGCGGAAAGAAACCTTATGCTGGCAAAAGACGGGAAGGAGAAACGAGCGCTGTGACCAACGCTCGAAGGAAGGGTAAAGGTTCTCACCAGCAGGTGGCCAGCATAACTATCCCGGCAGTTCAACAGCCACAGCAGCAGCAGCAGCAGCAGCAGCAACCGAATCAACAAGGGTACAGAAAGTATCAGAATCGGGCACCTCTGTCGAGCCGTCACCTCGAGACACCGCCCATGTCGTACGCACAACTACTGCAGACTTTGCTTCAGCTACAGTTGATCCAGAAGAGAACCCTGGCTCCCTTGACAGGGGCACCTCCGCCAGGGTATGACGCGAATGCAACTTGTGAGTTTCACTCAGGGGCACCAGGCCACACAGTAGAGAATTGCAAAGCCTTCAAGCATAAGGTGCAGGACATGGTGGACGCTAAGATCATCAACTTCTCGGATAATGTACCAAATGTCACGAAGAATCATATGCCGCATCATAGGGAAGGTGGAGTAAACGCCATTATCGAGGACGAGAGTTTGGATGTGTTGACTGACGTCAGAGATCTGAAGACACCGCTTAGCTTCGTTAAGGCTAAGTTGTTGAAAAGAGGCTTCTTTCCAGGATGCGGAGAGTTATGTATGGGCTGTGCTACTAGTCCTGATGGATGTGACCAGCTGATAGAGGGAATCCAAAGTCTGATGACTGAAGGGATTTTACAGTTTAGCCGGAGGGCCGAAAGTGGATCAGGAGAGGTAATGCTGAAGCAAGATGATGAGGTTGCCACCATCACCATCCCTCGCCAGACGATAACTATTTCTGCACCCAGGCCGCCCACAATTACCATCACCAAGGCCGGGCCGATACCCTTCGAAAGCACTAATGTTGTCCCATGGCATTATGGGGCTGAAGTCTACTGCAACGGACAGAAGTTGGAGCTAGAACCGTTTGGGTCGTCTGTAGAGAACCTTGCGGGAATCAGTGGTATTACTCGCAGCGGAAGAGTGTTTGCACCACCAGAGGTCGTGGCGGATAAAGCAGTCAGAGATGATGCAGCTGATAAAGGTAAAAGTAGAGTCGTTGAAGAAATCCCGCGGGGGGCAGAAAAAGACTTACTTGTTAACAAACGCCGAGGAGTTTATGCGGTTGATTAAAAAGAGTGACTACAAGATTGTGGATCATCTCCATCAAACACCCTCGAAGATTTCCATCCTGAACCTGTTGCTGTGTTCTGAAGCACATCGCAACGCGCTGCTGAAGGTGTTGAACGCCGCATATGTACCGCAGGAAATATCAGTAAACCAGCTAGAAGAGGTTGTAGCCCACGTGAATGCTGGAAATGGGCTAGGATTCACCGACCTAGAGCTGACGCCAAAAGGGAGGAATCACAATAGCGCCCTGCACATCTCGATAGAGTGTAGGGGAACGATCATGTCGCATGTGTTGGTGGACACGGGTTCGTCACTCAATGTTCTTCCAAAGAAGGCATTAATGAAGTTAGATACTCGTGGAGTGATTTGCACACTCAGTGATCTGGTTGTGAAGGCGTTCGATGGGACCAAACGCCATGTTTTCGGGGAGGTGACCCTGCCAATCCAAGTTGGGCCGGAAACATTCGACGCGATCTTTTACATTATGGACATCATGCCTGCCTACAGCTATCTCTTGGGCCGGCCATGGATCCATGTTGCGGGTGTCGTGACCTCTACGTTGCACCAGAAACTCAAGTATGCTGTCGGAGGTAGCATCGTGACTGTATGTGGCGAGGAAGACATAATGATGAGCCATTTGTCGTCCTTCAAGTATGTCGAGATGGATGGGGAAATCCATGAAACTCTATGCCAAGCGTTCGAAGCTGTTAAAGTCAAGGACGTAGCTCCTGTAGTCACTGAAAAGCCAGAGATGACTCTCTCCTCATTCAAGGAAGCTCGGGCCGTTGTCCAAGCCGGATCTACCCCAGGCTGGGGGCGAATTTTGGAGATACCTAACAAGAAAGATAAGTTTGGGTTGGGATATTCTCCTGGAGCTGAAGCTTCTTCTTCTAGCAGTGCGTCTCGAGGTAAAGGGCCGATCCAGTTTACCAGTGGCGGGGTGATATTTGAAAGCGTCAACGCGGTGTCTGAAGACAGCGGAGATAGCGACTGTGACCTCGACTCTTGGATCCAGCCAAGCAAGCCAGGCGAGGGCCTTACCAATTGGTCCGTCAAGGATATCATCCAGATGACAAGCGAAGAGTAATGATTTACTTTTCCCAATCATTGTACAACCCTATGTCCTACCCGGGGCATAGAGGTTTTATTGTCAGGGCTTTGTTGGATTATGTACATGCATTTTTTCAATAAATCAAAGGCGTTTTCTTCGTATTCAAATATTGTGATCTCTGTTATTCCTGTTTTATATTTGTTTTGAAAAACAATAAAATGGCAATGAGGTTTGTGCTAACCTGCATATCCTTGTTTTAAGCTTAACCCTTGTTATTGCAGGATCCACATAACAGATGACATCAACTCTGGACCTTCTACGACTCACTTCAACTTCGATTGCCCGATCTATCAAGCCGAAGAAGAGATTGATGAAGACGAAGACCTTCCTGAAGAGTTGGCCCGCTTGTTGAAACAAGAAGAGAAAGTTATTCTGCCTCATGAGGAGGAGATTGAGATTGTGAATCTGGGTTCTGAAGAACTTGTCAGGAACGTCAGGATAGGGGCTGCATTGCAGAGTGATGTCAAGCAGAGATTGGTCGAGATGCTAAAAGAGTATAGTGACGTCTTTGCTTGGTCATACGAAGATATGCCCGGACTTGACACTGATATCGTGGTCCACCACTTGCCGCTGCGAGAAGATTGTCCTCCCGTTAAGCAGAAGCTTAGGAGGACGAGACCAGATATGGTCGTTAAGATCAAAGAAGAAGTGCAAAAACAGCTTGATGCTGGCTTCTTAGCGGTCACTACCTACCCTCCGTGGGTCGCTAACATAGTGCCTGTTCTGAAGAAGGACGATAAGGTACGAATGTGCGTCGATTATCGGGATTTGAATAGGGCGAGCCCTAAAGATGATTTCCCGCTGCCTCATATTGATGTGTTGGTCGACAATACGGCTCAGTTCTCCGTGTTTTCGTTCATGGATGGCTTCTCCGACTACAATCAGATCAAGATGGTGCCGGAGGACATGGAGAAAACTACGTTTATCACTCCCTGGGGAACATTTTGCTATAAGGTAATGCCTTTCGGTCTGAAGAACGCAGGGGCCACTTACCAATGAGCAATGGTTACTTTGTTTCATGACATGATTCATCATGAGATTGAGGTCTATGTTGATGACATGATTGCGAAGTCCCAAACGAAGGAGGGACATCTGGTCAATTTGCTGAAGCTTTTTGAGAGGCTTAGGAAGTTCAGGTTGAGGCTGAATCCTAACAAGTGTACTTTCGGAGTACGGTCCGGAAAGTTACTGGGGTTTATCGTGAGCGAAAGAGGCATCGAGGTTGATCCTGCGAAGATTAAAGCGATACAAGAAATGCCAGTGCCAAAAACAGAAAAAGAAATTCGTGGATTCCTGGGTAGAATAAACTACATTGCAAGGTTTATCTCTCAGCTCACAGCCACGTGTGAACCGATGTTCAAGCTTTTAAAGAAAGATCAGGCGATTATCTGGAACGAGGATTGCCAGAAGGCATTCGATAAGATAAAGCAGTATCTTCAGGACCTCCGATCTTGATACCCCCAGTGGTCGGACGGCCATTAATCATGTACTTGACAGTTCTTGAGAATAGTATGGGGTGTGTTCTCGGTCAGCACGACGAGACGGGCAGAAAGGAGCATGCCATCTACTATTTGAGTAAAAAATTCACAGACTGTGAATCTCGTTACTTGATGCTGGAGAAGACGTGTTGTGCACTAGCCTGGGCTGCCAAACGTTTACGACACTACATGCTCAATCACACCACCATGCTAATTTCGAAGATGGATCTGATCAAGTACGTCTTCGAGAAGCAAGCGCTTTCGGGCAGGATTGCCAGATGGCAAATGGTGTTGACAGAATATGATATTCAGTACGTTTCCCAGAAGGCCATCAAGGGAAGCGTATTGTCTGATTACCTTGCTGAACAGCCGATCGAAGATTACCAGCCGATGAAATTTGAATTCCCTGATGAGGATATCATGTTTCTCAAAGCGAAAGATCGCGATGAGTCGTTGCCCGACGAGGGGCCAGATAGGAAATCCCAGTGGAAGTTGATATTCGACGGGGCGGTTAATTCCTACGGAAGTGGCATTGGGGCGATCATCACGACTCCCCACGGATCCCACATCCCGTTCACGGCGAGACTGACGTTTCTGGTCACCAATAATGAAGCGGAGTACGAAGCATGCATCATGGGCCTAGAAGAAGCAATTGATTTGAGAATCAAGAACCTAGACGTATATGGTGACTCGGCGCTTGTGATCAACCAGATTAAAGGGGAGTGGGAGACTCGCCAATCGAATTTGGTGTCGTACATGAACTACGCCAGAAGGCTACTTCCGTTCTTTGATCGAGTGGAACTCCATCATGTGCCCAGAGCTGAAAATCAGATGGTTGATGCCTTAGCCACGTTGGCTTCAATGTATAAAGTCAATTTTTGGAACGAAGCTCCAAGAATTGTCCTTTCTCGTCTTGACAGACCTGCATTCGTCTTTGCGATCGAGGAAGCCTCCGACGGCAAGCCATGGCTCCATGACATCCAGACCTTCCTTATGACTAAGGAGTATCCTGCGGGTGCGTCAACCCAGGATAAGAAGACTCTGAGGAGGCTGTCTGGAAACTTTCATCTCAATCCTGATGGAGTTTTGTATAAAAGAAACCACGATCTCGTGCTGCTCAGATGTGTAGATGAGAAAGAAGCGAGTATGCTCATGGAAGAAGTCCATGAAGGCACATTCGGTACGCACGCCGGCGGGCATGCTATGACAAGAAAGATCCTGAGAGCAGGATACTACTGGCTGACGATGGAATCAGATTGCTTTAAATTCGCGAAGAGATGTCATAAATGCCAGATTTATGCTAATAAAGTTCATGTGCCGCCGTGCCCGTTAAATGTCATGTCCTCCCCGTGGCCGTTCTCCATGTGGGGCATCGACATGATAGGCAAGATCGAGCCCACTGCATCTAACGGTCATCGCTTCATTCTAGTAGCTATCGACTACTTCACCAAGTGGGTGGAGGCAGCCTCATATGCTAATGTGACCAAGCAGGTGGTGGCTAGATTCATAAAGAGGGATATCATCTGTCGTTACGGAGTTCCCGAGCGGATCATTACGGATAATGGTTTGAACCTGAATAACAAGATGATGAAGGAGCTGTGCCAGAGTTTCAAGATTGAACACCACAACTCATCTCCTTACCGGCCGAAGATGAATGGTGTCGTTGAAGCGGCCAATAAGAACATCAAGAAGATTGTTCAGAAGATGGTTGTGACCTACAAAGATTGGCACGAGATGCTTCCATTCGCACTGCACGGTTATCGTACGACGGTACGTACGTCGACCGGGGCAACTCCTTTCTCCTTGGTGTACGGTATGGAAGTTGTCCTACTGTTAGAAGTGGAGATCCCTTCTTTGCGAGTTTTGGTTGATGTGAAGCTCGACGAGGCAGAATGGATTACGAACCGACTGAACCAACTCAGCCTGATGGACGAGAAGAGGTTAGCATCAATTGCGCATGGTCGTCTGTACCAAAGCCGAATGAAGAAAGCTTATGATAAGAAGGTGCAGCCTAGAAGCTTTCAGACGGGTGATCTCGTCCTGAAGAAGATTCTTCCTCTACACTCCGATCACCGGGGCAAGTGGACTCCTAATTACGAAGGTCCGTACGTCGTCAGCAAGGTCTTCTCGGGAGGAGCTTTGTTGCTCTCCACGATGGATGGTGAAGATTTTGCATCCCCGGTGAACGCGGACGCAGTTAAAAAATACTTTACTTGAAAGCGACCCGCTGGACAGTAAAAAGAGAGTCCAGGCAAAAATGGGGCATCCCGGCGAACCATAAAAAAGGAAAAAGGTTCGGGCAAAAATTAGGGATATAAATTGAAAAAATGTACACTCGCAAAGTCGAAAACCCGGATGGGCGGCTTTGGCAAAAAAGGGTATCCCGGTGAACGGAAAACCCGCAAAGGGCGGTTCACGCAAAAGTTAGGGATTTGAAAAAGTAAATGACTGCGTTCCGCGTGTGGACTTTCATTGTTTAGTGGTTTGAAAGACCTGAGGGTCGTTCATCTGAATCAATCTCTTCTAAAGCTGAAGCGTCGGAGAAGTATCGAAGTCGAAGGGGTCATAGAGGGATCAACTCATGGTGTTCGTCTACGCCTCGTTGCCGACAGTTGTATATACTGATGTATATTTATGTTTTATTTTTGCGCGGCTTCCTCATTTCAGGAGCTTGCATCTGTTGTAAAACATTTTTACCCATTCAGGGGTTCGTTATCAATAAAATGTATACTATTCAGCGATTCTGTTTGTCTGTTTAGCATTTATCTATTTTGTTTGCGAAAAAAGAACGCCGATGTTTTTGTTAAAATGCGCATACATAAACTTACTGGCCTAGGCCACTGATTGTTGAAACAATGAATTACCTGAACATTGTCACAAGATGATAACCTTGATAGGTCCCTTTTGAGAAAGGTATCTTGTCTGTTTGTTTGTGTTGGTGCAGGTGTAGCATGTACCTGACAGTACGTCGTACACGCCCCCAGGCAGGATGATTCCTCCTTCTCCAGCGGGTTCAACAGTCTTTCCCTGCAGAGTCCGAACGTGAGATCGTAAGCATTGATATGTTCCCCCAGGCAGAGAAGATTCTCTCCCTAGTCAAGTACATCCTGAAGGAATGTCGTCTCCCCAGCTGAGTCTTTCACTGAAGTGTGCAGCAATTGATAGTCCCAGGCTGAAGTCTCCAGCGGAATTGAGATTCCCCCACAGGGTCGTACTCTCCCCCGAAGCAGGATGATTTCTTCTTCCCCAGCCGAGTTTGCAGATCCCCAAGAGAGCCGAGTCCTTGGAAGCAGTTGGGACCATGATTGGTTTTCCCCAGTAGAATGTTGAATAGCTGATGCCGTATTTCCCCGCCGGAGTCGTTATCTCCGGGAGGGTTTAGCCGTGAAGGTCGTGCAGTTTATTTCTGTGATTGACATCGCTCTCCTTAGCAGGTCCAGGTTCTCGTAGAGCTCCGTTCCCCTGCAGCAGTCAACTGAAGTTCACTTCCCCACACAGAGTCCGATTGAGATCGGCGTGACCTTTTCTCCACCAGAGTGGTTCTTCCTCCTTGACAGGAGGACTCTCCCTTCGGCATTTATTTTGCTGACGGGGCCGTAGCATTTTGCATGATCGCATAGCATTTACCCTAAATGCGCAGCATTTCCACCGTGTCGTTATCGTTCTTGTTCTGCAGGTGTTCCTCCGCAGAGTCGTTTGATCAAGATGATTCTTGAGTTCTCCCCAGCAAAGTCGTTTTGCCAAGATGATTCTTGAATTCCCCAGCGAAGTCGTTTGTTTAAGATGATTCTTAACATCCCCGGTGCAGTCTCCAGAGTCGGTTTCTCAAGTTGATGCTTAGGGTCCCCGGCAGAGCATCTGCTCAGGATGATTCCAAAAATCTCCTGCAGAGTTATCAGTTCAGGATGATTCTTGAAGTCTCCACGGAGCTATTTGGTCAAGATGATTCTTGCAGTCCTCAGCAGAGTTGACCTACCCAGAATGATTTCTGGATCCCCGAAGCAGAGTTACTTGATAGTTCTCCAGAATCCCCAACGGAGATGCGTCATCCCCAGCAGGTTGCTGAACAGCGAAGTTGAAACTTCCCTCGAAGACTTGATGATTGAAGTCCAACCATATTGACGAAGCAGTTCTCTCGGCTGATGCGGAGTTCCTGAGGGCAGAAGTTCGGATATCCCCAATTGGTTCATGATGGACTGGGAATGCCATTCCCGCCTTACTGATGGAGTCTGGCTGATGCCCAAAGATTACTTTGAAGGCCCGATGGCGTGATTAGCTTGATTGTTGACCTGATGAGTCCCGAGGAATCCCGATGCCCGACAGCATGATCGACCATATATCGCCGGTTACCGTGTGACCAATTTCTCCAGCTAGTGTCATGCAGCTATTATTTCAGTTTCCGAAGATTTGTCCCCATCAGAGTACCGTGTACTTGTGCAGTTGGCAAATTTTCGGGTTTGTCGGTATTCAACCGTCTCGCACCTTGATTAGTTGAGAGTCGTTCGCTTCTCACCCAGTCAGGTTCAATCCGTTTGAATAGGGGCAGCTGTTGCACCCCAAAATTTGACCAACTTTTCTTTACCTAGCTCATGTTTCATTTCATTCACATTAGCATTATCATTTGCATTTCATTGACATGTATGCAGGAGATCAAGAGGTATAATTACCAATCAAGGGCTACACAAGACTATGAAGCTAGTTGGGAAGGTTATTCAAGTGTTCAAGGGTTGATATCCTTGTCAGAGAAGTTAGAAGATCCTCAGAGAGAGTGGTTGAAACCACAGTTGTGTGCCTCCTAACTTGAGAGTTGTGGGAAGCTCCTCAGATGATTCTGAAGCTATGAGGATAGACTTGAAGCCTTGAGAGAGCTTATGAGATTTCTTGAAAGCCATCATGAAGCCTAGATAGGTCATGGTGTAAGTTTAAGAAGACTCAGCCATGAGTGGTGCAATTAGGGTTTGATTGGGTCAACCCTAAGTCAACTGATGATTTGGAGAGGGTTGAGACCCAATCTAAGAGCCATTTGATCATGTATTGATACATTGAGATGTTATAAGGATGATTCCAAGGTCAACTCATCATGATTGAAGAGTTTGAGAAGTTTCAAGCTAGGGTTTCTAAGGCTTGACAGTGTAAAATCCCCTAGTTTGACCCCTATCTTCAAGGCAGTTTAGCCCAAGATGTGATTGTCATCTCATCTTGCCCCTAACATGAATGTTTTAGAGCTTATTCTTAGATTTAATTTGAGTACTAGAAGTCCTTGATAGGATTTGTAGAGCCCAAGTTATGACTTTGACAAGTTACAGGTCATCTGAGGTATGTGAATCTGGGGCCTTGAAAGTTACCCAACTTGCATCAAACGTTTGCCCAAGAAGGATGATTACTATGGACTTTTGGTCAACATGAATGTTGTTCCTTATCTTCTTAGCTTTCTATAGAGTACTAGAAGTCCTTGATAGGATTTGTAGAACTCAAGTTATGGCTTTGACAAGTCAAGGGCATTTTGGTCATTTGGAGATTACAGGTCATTTCAACCGTAAGGCCATAACTCCTATTTCCAAGCTTCAAATGGAAAACTCTTCAACGTCAAAGTTGTTCAAAATGATGTTTTAAGGCTATTAAAGAGGTCATGAGATGATGGAAATGCTTGTAGCTCAAAGTTGCAAAAATGACCTAAAATAAGGACATAAGTTAAATAAGCCAAAGTTGGAAATTGATATTTTCAACCTACACATCCCAACCATGGCATGTAATATATCATTTTGACTCTAGAAAACATTTTAAAAACAATGGTTTAGCCACATTTTTGATTTGAGGTCTGAATTGTGGACTTGCTTTGAAAAACACTTACTTGCATATTAAGCAACATATGCATAACTCAAAATTAAGGCATGAACAAGGAACTTGGCAAGCTAAACACCTCTAATATCTCACTAGGGGAGAAATTAAGAGTGAATGGGATGAATTCCAAGCTGTTTTGCAAGGGTTGTACATGTCATGATAAGTGATTCAAAATCTCATGACATGAGATGTGAAAAACCTCATTGGAAGGATCTAGAGAGTTCTAGATCATCCAAACTCCATCTATATATTGAGTAGAATGGATCCATGGCAGAGGTTGGTGATCATTGAAGGATTGAGCATAGTTTGGAATTGAGTTTTCATAGCTTGTAAGTGCAATCGGTTTCACCAAATTCCTCCATTTCCTTCCATTTTCTTGATTGAGTCTTCTTCCATGAGTACCAAGGATTGATTCCAGATCATTTCCAAGAAGAATTGGTGGCTAGATCGTGTGGGAGCAAGTGGTTTTCAGCACCTGCAACTCTTCATCGTGTTTCAAGATTGAAGCACTTTTCATTGAGTCTTTTGCATACAGAAGCAAGGAGGAAGTTCAGTGATCGTGTCCAGAAGATTTGAGAGCTTGAAGTGAGGATTTCGTGCATCTGTTATTCAAGAATTTCTAGGTTGGTAATCTTTTTCCTATAGCATGATTTAGGTAGGATTAGGTTGAATTAAGGTGCTAGATTAGTTATAGAATGGCCTAGGATGGATTTCAGATGGTTAATTGATGAATTAGAGACAAAATAGGAAGATCACCATTTTCGGTTGAGATTGGGAGATGATGATTCTTGGGGTTTCAGAAGGAACTAATGGTATGGTTGAGTTCGTGGCAAGATTTGGAATGTGTTTCATATTTTGACCTCTTGGATTGGAGGCCTCTAGGAAGAACTAGGGTTGAAGGGGATGGCCGGAGTTCCACCGTTGGTGGCCGGAGCTGGGCGCGAAGCTCAGGCGTTTGAAATGGAGAAGATGAAGTTCTCACCATCAGATCATGCCTTGACCATTGACTGGGAGAAGATCCAAGGGCCACGTTTTAATTCTGAGTTGTGAAGGGTTTCTGAAGGAAACGCTGCGTTTCATTAATTCAGGCGTTTGGGCTTAATGATTTAAGTGTTATCCACACCCCCCAGCGAGCCCAACCCATGTTTTTAACTGAATCTGATTGCTTCTTGCACCGTGTGTTTGGTTATTTTTATTTGATTTTCATTTAATTTCCATTTAATTCATGGTTTTTTGTAAAATTCATAATAAATTGAAAATTAATCCAATTAATCCCATTCTTTTTGCATTTTACTCATGATTGAGTCTATTATTTTGTAGAGAAAAAATATTTTCATTTCATGTAATTTCTGATTTAATTGGAATTTTATATTTTAATTGATATTAAAATGTTTATGTTTGATGCATATTTTTGTGGATTTTTGTTTGATCTCATAGTGATGAATTTAAGCCTAATTTTTTGTGTGTGATTAGGTTAGACATGTATGATCCCATAGTAATTTTCTCATATGTTTGTGATGAAAATAGGTGTGCTTTCTAGATTGATGTTTAGATGCTTCCTTTTTAGGGTTTTAGGTTTGATACCTTGTAATGTAGAATTTAGTTCTAGGTCTAATCTGATGGTTTGATCTTTGAAACTAATATGGTAGAGTCATGATTGACCTAGGTTCCCATAGTAATATTTGTAGGATTTTACAACTGATTTTAGTATTTTAGTTAGGACTAACTTTAGTACTAGGTTTTAGGTGATCCTAATTTACTAATTCAACTAGTTTAACTTCTCTAGTTCCCTTAAATTAGGGTTTGTGCTTGGTTTGCCTTTGGTTGAGGTTGAAGACAAGTTGAAGACTAGAGGAGGATGCTTGAGGTTGCTTGGAGCTTTGGATTTGTTGGTGCCTGAAGGTGTCTGATGAAGATTAGGAGAAAGGACATAGGGAGAGCCTTGTAATTAGAATGATTTCTTTCACAAATATGGAAAGCATCTTGTGCTTCCATTCCTCCCAATGACTAAAAGTCCTCCTTAGATATTCACATTCCCCCTTTGGAGGGATGAGTGGCTTTATCTGGGAAGTAGAACTTTGAGGGAACCAGTCTCCTAATGATAAACCCTTACAGACTTCCTTTGGTTGTCAATAAGCTGTTTATCATTCCCACTCTCTGTTAAATCAATTGTATTCTGGTTTGAGTGTCTTGAAGGATGTTGGGCTTGAGCTTGAAGATGAGGACTTCATTGAAGAGTGTGGGAGAGTATGATTCCTTGAGCATTGCCATTGCAGCTGAAGCCTGAAGAGCAAGAAGAACAAGTTGATACTTGAAGACCCAATAAAGATTGAATGAAGAGTGTAGAGCTGAGGCTTGAGAAAGAATTGAAGGATGGAGTTGACACTACCAGATGATTGAAGACTACTCTGAGAAGCTGAAGCTTGTAGAGGAGAAGGCCAAGTTGAGACTAGCAAAGCAAAGAGAGTTGAGGTTGAAGACTAAGTTGATACTTGTGAAGGAGATTCAATTGAGATTGAGTGTAGAGCTGAAGCTTGAGGGATAAGATATAAGTTGATACTTACACTGCATTGAGAGCCTGAAGGAATCAAATAGATACTTGTGGTTAAGAGCAAAGCCTGAGGGTGGAACTGACTGTAAAGCTGGAAGCTTGGAGAAGTGAAGATTAAGTTGAAACTTATGTTGAAGCGTTGAAACCTGGAAAAGCAAATTGATATTTGTCCTGGGAGAGGATAGCTTTGAGAGGTGGTTGAAGTCTGAAGACTGGATTGCTGTCAGAAGAGCTGAAGTTTGGAATGGGAAGAGAGGGGTTGATCTGCTTTCTTGTCTGTTTTCTTTTCTGTATTGCTGATGTGCCTTGTTTGACTTGTCTGATGCATTAGAATAAGTCCATGATTAGACTGACTTTAATCTAGGAGCATGATTGCACTAGAGGTGGAGTTGCTCCCTCTGCTTGTATTGTTACTGTATGGCTTTGCTTGCAGGTATTCGGTAGAGCCCTGCTCCCTTGCCCAGGTGGTTTACTTTGCTTGATAGCATTCCATTTTTATCTGTATGATTGCAGTTTACTGTATTTTTGCTTGATAGCATGTTGTTTCTCTGTATGATTACTGTTATTCATATCTGGCTTGAGGTTGAGATGAGCTTGTGGAGGCTGATGCCCCACACACATTTCCTCCCTCACTTGCATTGCATGCATTTTACAGTCGTTTACTGTTTACTGTTTAAGCTGATGCTTTATCTGTTTATGTTTATCATTGACATGATCCCCTAGGACTCTCACTCCCTTTGATAAGGAAGTGATGATAGAACTTTAGGTTAAAACCTATGCATGATAACTTCTAGGAGTTCCCTGTTCCAAACTTCAACCATAGGATGAATCCTTGGCATGACAACAGTAGGACTTGATAGTCTCCCCTTAGTTGAGCCCCTTCTCTTCTCATCTCAAAACAGATTAAGATACAGTAATCACGAATGATTTCTTTCGTACGTTACGAGCCTTAAGCTATCTGAGAAAGGATTGTTGGAGTGTTTCTTTTCAACAGTCTGAATGTTTAGTATGGCACCCTTTGGGTGACATGCGACGCATTCACTCTCAGGTCATAGTCTTTAGTGCGATTGAAATTGCAAACACAATAAAAAACACCTCTTTCGTAAAAGACAGAAAACAAACTTCAAACCTTTTTGCCCCGTGGGCCCATAATTCAAAAGGAAGCTTTTCTGAAGAAAAGAGTGTCGTTAAACTTCAACGCCAACGCAAACAGGCTTTGTCCCTAACTGCTGGAATTGCTGTTTAACCCTACTTGATAAAACAGATAAATCTGAATTCCCGTAATCCGTATTATCCCAAACTACGTAAGCTCTGATCTCTCATGCCTGTTGAGAGTACGTAGGCACAATACTGATGTATTGGCGAGCCACCTTCCCCGTAACCCGTAGTAGGTCGAACTACGTTGACTCTGATTTCTCATTCTCTGATGAGAATACGTAGGCATAAAGCGCGACGCTTTGCCGAGTCATTTTTCTTTTCTGTTTAAGCCAGCCTTGATAGGTAGATAGATAAACCAACTCGTCCAGTAAACACAACAAGCGTGGATCCCGTCGAGTACGACGGACGTGAGGGGTGCTAATACCTTCCCCTTGCGTAACCGACTCCCGAACCCAGACAATGGTTGCGACGACCTTGTCTTATACCTATTCGTCAGGTTTTTCCGATCATTTCCTTTCCCGTTCTGAGGGATAAATAACGAAAGGTGGTGACTCTTCTATTTTTCCGGCACCTTATTTTCGCGGAAATAACAATAGTAATCGATAGATTAACGTTTAGTCTCTATGGGATCGAAAATCTTTTATATTACTTTGACGCTATTCGTGCACTTGCGAATCGCCCATCAGTAGTTAAGATGTTGGATCATGTAAAATTGGTTTCTTGAGAATGGTTTCTCTCTAGTTACAAGAGGTTTAATTATTGTCTTTCATCATATTATCATATTGGTGCACTAATCCGCTTGTATTATAAGGATTATTTAATATTTTTATATGGTTATGTTGAGTACTTCTTATACTCTTTTAATATTATTTTTCTTTATAAAAAAAATTACATTTAAATAATTAATAAATGCGAGTATGATAAAAAAATATTAATATTTAATAAAGTTCAAACCATTAAAAGAAATTAAAAAGTTTAAATAAAAATAAAAAGAAAACCGACAACAAACTTAGTCTATCCGTTTTTTAATAATAAAACCAATTCTAAAAATTATGAATTCACCCAAAATCAAATCGAAAAACCTTCAATGTATTAGACTTGACATAATAACCAACTACACCATAAAAACAAGTGATAATCTAAGATAATTTTTAAAATTTTCAATTGTATTAATTATCTTTTACTGACGTACTTTGCTTATTTTATAATTTTTTTAATAAAAAATGTCTTATATTTAAAGAGAAAATTAGTGTACACCATCTTCACTCCACACTATATATTTCACAATAGTAATACTATTTGTGCACTTTAAAAAATGTTGTATCCACTTTCATTTTCTAGAGCCAACCATGCTTCTACCAAGAGGTTCTCTTCTCCACAAAATCTAAATACTACGTCATACCACTTTTCTAGAAAAGCTCTCACTTCTTTTTCATTTCCTTACATACCATTCTACCCACATGCACTTCAGTCAGTGAGTGCTAGAGCTTCTTCACCACTTTCGGATGATATCAAAGACAATAAAAGGTACATGTAACTTTTCTTCACACGCTTTCTTTTTAAGCTTTATTAACATTGTTTTAGAATATGAAATGTTGTAAATATTATTTTTCAATTGCAACTTTGTTTGTGAAGAAAATTCTACTCTCAACCACTTACATATGGTGCATGATATGATTTAATTGTTAATTTTAGAATCCGTCAGTTTCAAATTTTTGACAAAATTTATGTACGAAGTTAAAATTATCTTTAGTTAAATTATTAATCTTTTTAAGAGGTATTATTTAACCGTAGATTAAACTTAAAAGATTTATATGGAATTGTTTTTGCAGTAGTTTAATCATAATAAAATATGATGTCCGAGCTATAGATAAAGTCAGTTCTGGATCAGGGTAATTAGACCCACAATTTAAGGTTAATTAAAAAGCGATCTTAAAATTTTAGATGATAGATTTTATAAATTAAATGTTAATGGTAACTTGTGTCCTAATAATATTTTAAAAATTGTACATTATTTTTAATAAAATAAAAAATTTAAATTTTTATTGATGTTGCTGTGCTTTTAACATTACCCATATAATTATATATATTGAAAAATTAGTATATTCTTACACATAATAAGAAGAATTCTATTATAAAGTTGAGGTAGTGTGTTGGAATCTTAACTCTAGTATTTATAATTTTAAATAACTCATTTAATAAATTGTCAAAAAAAAGTCAAATGAAATTAAACTTATGCAAATTGAAAATACACGTTTTACCATCATCAACTAAACTAATCAAATTCTTTATCCATATACCTTTTTATATTTATATATAATAATTATTTTTATTGTTTATCATATACATCTGAAAAGTCAAAACCAATCCTGACTATAGACCGTCTTACAAATACAAATACTCGACATATGAAATTTATACTCCCATAAGGGATGACTGCATAAATTTCAAATGCCAGAGGATCAATATTCCTGCCTTACACTTCTTAAAAATGGCCATGGCTGAATTATAAAAAAACAATAAACTTGAAAATTAAACAACAAGACTTTTTTAATAAGAAAAAGAGATTGTATTAACCACCAAAGGTCTAGACCTTTTACAAAGAAGCTACATATCCAAGAGAATAATTTAATATTGAATACTATCTCACTAGCATTCCCCACTTCATTAAAGAACAAGAAAATAAGAATGAACTAAAAAATAAAAGATATTTATTATATTAATTTTTTAAACTCTAACGTCTCAATTTCTGTTGCTTAAAGGGCTTGTAGTATGAGATTGAGGTACCTAACATGCATTATTATATATTATTTTATTATTAAAAAAAAATTAAAGTACATACAATTCAAGGTATCATTGCTGAATTATTATTATTATTATTATTATTATTATTATTATTATTATTATTATTATTATTATTATTATTATTATTATTATTATTATTATTATTATTATTATATTTTCTGAGAGAACCAAAATAATTTTAGAGATTAATATTTATTAATTAACTGTATGAATTTATTTTAATATTTTAAATATTGATTCTATTTGTAATATGTCTAAAATTTGTCTAAAGATGTAATATAATCTAAAAATAAAACATTTTGACTGAAACTTTCGTTTACAATTACTCGTTCTTAAAATTTTTATTCATGTGATTTGATATTTTTTAAAAAGTCTAATGTATACTTTTCCGTGACACATTTCTATTAAGATAAATCATAAGATTTTGGACTGATTTTTAAAAAAATATTATTTAAAAATATATTTAATATATTAATTTTTTAAAAATTTGTTTCTTATAAATTAAAAAAATAATTTTGATATTTAAATATAAATATAATTTATTGAAGATTAAGAAATAGTCAAAATCACAATTATTTTTAAAAGACGTATCTTAAAAATAATTTTTATAAAAACTATTTAAAATAATTTAAAAATTTTAATAATTTTTGAAATTGATATTAAAAAAAGTTAAAGTAAAATGATGAAATACTTTAAATAATATTTTTAAAATAACTATTTTTATAAAATTTTATTTGAAGTTTTTTAAAAATGAAAATCTCTAAATATTTGTAAATACGAAAACATATATAATAGTATAAAAATCATTTTAAAATTCGAAAGAAACTTGTCCAACTGTAATTCTATTATAATTAAACTCTACACTGTTTAAATGCAAATTAACATTGCCAACCATTGTTTTACATGTTATTTTGGACTCGTTTATTTTAATTTTTTAAATGATTTTTATAATATAATATATTTTTATTAAAAATATATTTACAAATAAATTTTTTAAAACAAGTGTTAAATAAAAAATTGGTTTTAATAATTATTTTTAAAATATTATTTTAGTTATTTTAGTTTTTTACTATAACTTTTTATGATATCACTTTTCAGATGTATTTTTTTTATTTAAAAATATATAATTTTGAGTATGTTTTAATTTTCAATGATATATATTTATGTCAAAATCAATTTTTTATTTTATAAAAAAAATTTAAAAACTTATAATATTTTATAAATTATTTTTATTGAAAGTATTTTTATAAATACAAATTTTTTTTAAAAAATTAAAACAAACACCTTGTTATTATTGTCATCACAAAATAACTCTTGATCTTCGTCAACCGTTATCAAATTTATTAACTGCAGCCATGTATGCGGTTAATGGATTGGAAATTCTACTAAATAAAAGAAAATCAATTCTAGTTATTGCCAAATTCAGATATATAACATTAAACTACATAAAAGATTAAATTCTTATTAAAAATTTAACATTTAAATTAATAGTTTTTAAAATGAGAAATGGCATATTATTAAAATAATGGTTTTTCATTTATCATTTTTTATGTATTTATAAAAGTCAATCTTTAAGACTTAAAATATTATTATTTTAAAATATTTAATTAGTAATTTAACAATTTAATTTTGAATTTGAACAATTAGATCATGCAAAATGAAAGTTCTTTTACTGGGGAGGTGTTTTTAAAATAAAATAAAAAAGTAAAATAAAAAATAAAAATTGATCTATTTAAAAGAACAAAGACATAGTCTAAAATATAAAATAGAATTAATATTTGGAAAATATAATAAATAAACAGTGTAGAATAAATGATTGAGAATACAAAATCTGGATTTTAAAATAATTATAAAGGTTAAACAATGGACTTTTATAAAAAAAAAAAAAAAAGGATTAAAATTGATAATAGAAAAGCTACTATTTTAATAGTATGTTTTTTTTTTTTTTGAGATTGAGGAGGACAAAAACTAAAAAAAGAAAGGGAGATTACACGATTTCACTCATTGTATTGGAGGTTTCAATAAGGTTTTGTTACATAAAATTCATACATTTTTTTAGGACGCTCAAGAAATAAATGTCTTACACACTTGTGGCAATCATTTTAGCAAGACCTTTGACACAATCGTTGAGTTCTCGATAGATTAGGATCACTCTAGTCTCCAAATTATTCCTCAAAAACGTTTATTGCTCTGCAAGCTCGTTTGATGATGAAGTGATTTATTCTCCTCACTAAGCAACAGGTAAAACTCCAAACAATTTGTTTGAATTACCACTCGATTGAAATCATTTGCTCGAGCCAGCTGCAATCCTTCCCACACTCCCCACAACTCAGCAACCAACAACTATCACACAACACCTACCTAAATTCTTTGCAAGACCAATCAACCACTCACCATTATTGTTCCTTAAGACATTTCCACATCCTGCTTTTCGTGATTTGAGGAATGCAACTATTATTGTTGTTGTTATTATTGTTATTGAGATCTGAAATCCTAGAATTTTTCTTATTTTTTGCTGTTGTTGTTGTTAATGAGGTTGTTTATTGACTTTGTCGTTATTGATATTGATGTTATTTATTGTTATTGTTGTTCTTGATACTGTTGTTGATGTTGTTGTTGTTTTCTTGTTGTTTTTATTTTTGATATTGATATTGAGATTATGTTTTTTGTGATTCTTTGTGCAGTTCTCATCTTGTTCCGTTGAGTTGAGTTTATTGTATTTAATGTCGATTGTATGTTTTACTAACCCCTCTTTGAACATATAACCTAGTAAATTGATTTTGGAACTAATTATATGCAAAATTATGTTGTATTTGAAACTTATCTTACACGGGTTAATGATTTTCTAACATTCTGCAATTCATCGTTCATCTCACATTGTTTTATAGTTAAAATTTCTCCAATACTTCTAATTTTTGTTCAACTTTCTTTCATATTTTATCATTTTTCAAAGCACCAAGTTTTATGCTTTCAGGAATGAATTAGTAGAAAAGTAAGCGTTGAATAAAGAACTTGAAACATTGGAGACAATTTAACCATATAACAGCGTGAGATGAATGAGGAGTTGCAGGATCCTTCAAAATCACTAAGCAATGTAACTTGATCTTCAAAGATAACACAATTGTTCATATAATTATTTTCCTAACTAATTTTGAGAAGTTATATGTTCAGTATAGAGTTTAGTGAAATAAACAATCCACATTAGATTAAATAAACTAAAACTTGTTTTACCCCTCAGTTTTATGATATAACCGATGTGAAAATGTTGTATATCCGTCGGTGAAATTACAAAATCGAGGGGACATGTGTTTTCTCCATTTCATAATTCCAAAAAGGTATCCCTGGGGATTGAACCCATGACCTTTTTACTTACCCGTCGATTTTTTAAAAATTGAGAGGTAAAGTTTGCACTTTTCATGATGCTCTTCGTTACCTCGCCTCAGTAGCCGAGGTTAAATCCATTTCGCTTCTGAGTTTAAATGTGCTTTTTCTAGTAGTGTTGGAGCCAAATTTATTCATGATAGATTTATGAAGGGAATTTGAGATATCATTATATTGATGATAGATTGATAATGAATGATCAGAGATGTTGTGAGAGAAATCCAAGATAGAAACATAGTCAGCAAATTGATGATATCAAGCATGAGGTGCTTGTTTAAGTCCATAAAGTGACGTTTTGAGCAATCATACATAATCGGGATGTTGAGAATTGAAGAAACCTAGTGGCTGATGCAAGTAGATAGTTTCATCAAGATTACCATGTGAAAATGTGATATTCACATGATAATTGAGACACTATGATTTGAAAAATTAACACCAAGTATTGTCTGAATAATGAGTGGTTTGTTTACGAGACTAAAAGTCTAACAACAATCAATACTATTTTGTTGATTGACACCATCACCTATAAGAAGAGCTTTATATCTCTCAAAGGACTCATAAAATTTCTTTTTATACTTGAATATCCACAAACTTCAAATAATATTTGAATTAGATGAATGATGCACTAAGTCCCACATATTATTTTCAATAAGAGCATCGTATTTGCCTTTCATGGCCATTTTCCAATTATGATTATGTAATGCATGAATAAGATTGGTAGAAAATGGAGACATAGAGTTTGGATATGAGGTATGGAGATTAAAGAGTTTGTGAGGATTAAAAATTACATGTTGTGCTCGAGTGGCCATTTGAAGTAATGAAGGTGGGCGATGCAGTGAAATCATTGCGTAGACAGTTTGTGGTGAACCCAATTGTGACGAGTGGATATAATTTTGTGTATGTGATGGCATTTGTTTGGAGGTAGAGCCTATAGTAGTTGGAATCTGGGATAAGGTAGTTATTTTGACCGATATGGTAGAATTTTGAGTAAGATAAGGTTGATTGGTTGTAGTAGTGTTTTTATGAGAATAGGTTGGATTGATGGTAATAAAGGGTGTTTAGTTTGTATCCAAAACTTCATAATTAAAGGTTGGAAGATCATTTAATATAGTAAGAAGAAACATATTTTCATTAAAGGTGACATGCCTAGAAATAGATGGAAGGATAACCTAAAAATACACACGGCGTAGAGTGAAACTGTGATTTAGTACTAGAGGTAGATGGAATGAGAGGGTAACAAAAACAACCAAAGATTTACAATGGGAGTTTGCAATAAAAGCTTTTTTCTTTTTGGGAGGATGTTGAGGAGGTGAGTGGTCATCTGTAGTGCATGATGGCAAAAATTAGGTGGGAGAAAGACATGATCTAGAAGGGTGTGAATGATATTGTTGATTTTTTTTTTCGTTTTAAGAAGTGTGGGGACTAGAAAATTAAAATCTCATTCAAGTTAGTTCACAAAATTTATAAAAATGTGCGCTTTCACACTCTTTCTCATTATCACATTGAAAATATTTAATTTCTTTTTCAAATTATGTTTTAATATGAACACGAAATTGAAGAAAAATGGAATGCACATGATATTTTTTGACAATTGAAAAAGCCCATAAAAATTTCGTGAAATCATCAAGGAATAGAGTCTAATAATGACAACCACTAATAAGACGCAAGCGTACAATTATATCATAGTAGTAAAAGTACCATTTTGCCAGACATTATTTTAACCATACCTTCTTTTAGACCATTTGATCATATCTCGAGCCAATAAATCACCTACTTTTGTAGCATTGATCCATTCCTTCCAGATCCTTTAAGAGAAACTATATTTTTTAAAGTTCATAATTTTTCTCAGTTAAGTCAAAGACACTTGTGTAGTCTTGATTTAAAGTTTGACCTTTTAGATTAAATATTAGTCCTCACCTTTTACTATATCGACTGATATTTGATGTTATCGTATTTTTGTAGAGATATATATGAAAACACAAAGAGGTTCAAAGAAATCATGTATTTTTTCATTACAAAATTCTAACTATAAGTCTACACGAGGTTTGTCGTTTAGACAATCATCACGATCCTAAATATATGATGAAATGATTCACTTATGGTAATAGAAAGTGCATATATAATTATAAGCATACACTTTTTTGCATAGAGTGAAATATTTAGTAAATAAAGGCAATAATTGTATAACTTGTTATTGAAAATGTATAACATAAAAGCAACATAGCTTATTCTTTAATTTATAGAAAAATGGAAATTGCAAAGAAAACTATAATTATGCAGAATGTCTAAAGTGTGTGAGAGAGCTTAATCTAAAGTTACAATGTGTTTATATAGCCTTAAACCCATTAAGATGGGAAGTAATTTGTAGTTAAGAATGGGTATATTAGTAACAAACAGGGAATGGAAAATCCAAGAAATGAAACTGTAGAAAATAGTAAGTCCCAATGGTCATTAGGGTTATTAAAGTTGTAATGCCCATTACAAGCTAGTTGTAAAGGCCGTTGTTTTGTGTCAATCTTAAAAAATTAGAAAGTTCATATCTCTAGGGTCATTACGGATGTAATTCCTATTACAGGATGACCACAATGCCACCTGGTTAGTGCCAATTTCCCAATTTTTTTGCTTAAACTTTCGGGAACCTTCATGCATCGTTTTAGCTTTGCTCATTATTCACTTCAACATGGCTTTGAACCTTTAATTCTCTTAAAACTCCTAAAACAAAGTAAAAAATGGAAGTAAAATAGAAATAAAAGAAACATAAGTTTAAATAAAATGATAGAATTAAACGGTTAAAAATGATTAAAAACACAAGTTATCATCCACTTGAACTTCAAATAGATGACATCCAAATATTATTATGGACAATATCAAAAGACAACAAAGTATAGGAATTCATAAAATGACGGTTTTATTTATTTTTCAAGAGGACAAGAATGACAAAAAAAAATTCAAAAGTTATTATAGAAAATAAAATTATTTTGGTGAAGAGAACTTAAAACTGGAATGTCCGGATGTCCTAAGCGATTGTGCCATAATTCTTTGAATAAAGAAGCAAAGGTGGATGGAGTTGATAGGGGTTGGTTTGCGGTAATTAGATAGAGGTCACTCAAGCTATCACATCTCATTAAAAGAATTAATATTTTAATATCCTTTACGGAAAAACCAAAAAGAAACAAATTCAACAAAAATATCATTACCAATGGTAAATTTTCTTACAAAAACATGATATGTAATAAACTTTGGGTCATGTAAGAAATTGCTTTGGGTTAGGTAATGATGATGATTAATTACTAATACATTTCTAAAACTAATAACAAGAATATTATGACTAATATCAACAATAATGTTTTTTTCTCATATTGGAATAAGATGTGGGATTATCTCTATTTGCAGTTATGTGAGAAATGGCTCCACTGTTCATGTACCAGTGATCATCAGGAGGAGTTATATATATATATATATATATATATATATATATATATATATATATATATATATATATATATATATATATATATATATATATATATATATATATATATATATATATATATATATATATATATATATATATATATATATATAGAGAGAGAGAGAGAGAGAGAGAATATAATGTTGCTTAAATATTAGTTGGTGCGTATGATGTTTGGGCGTCATATGAGCATGTTGAGGCTTAGACCCACAAATTTTTGGCTAGTGACGAGAAGATTGATTCTACCAATTTGGTAATGTTGGGTACAAACACGATGGCCTGCCCCAAGGTTTCCATTATACATTTAATGGTGGAAAAGCCCACAATTATTATTATGGTACGACCATTGTTAATGTTGTGATTAGCCGATGTGACCTCTTCCTCAATCCTTACCATGAGTAATAGGACTATTGCATCTATTGCAATTGGAGGGTACATTGTTACGCCCACCATTGTTACTTTATTGTATTGAGTTCTCTCATGATTATTTTAGGAGTTGAAATGGAATAAAGAAACACAATATATTAATAGGCCCTAATATTTGTTTATTCTTAGGTTATATTTATCACATGGATGTTATACTTATTTGACTTTGTCATTTTACAGCATGAATAAGTTCTTGGATGTGGAACTACAAGTTCGTGACTATGAGTTGGATCAGTATGGTGTAGTCCACAATTCTATTTATTCTTGTTATTGTCAACAAGGTAACAACTCATGACCTAATTATATCACCTTTTTTTATATAATCTCTCCCTGAATCTTCTATTAATATTTACTTTAATAAAACATGTTATATGAAATTTTACTTTTATTAATATTTTTTTACTTGTTTAACAATGAAAAAAAAGAAGTTAGAAATTGATATTTTATATATAAACCACTTGCATGTATCATAAGCCTTTTTTTCTTTACATACAAACAAGATTAAGATAAAGATCAATATGCATATCTTAGATAATTTACAAGTAAAAAAATATTGAAATATATTATATAAAACTCTTAACTTTTTTTTCAATCTAAATTATATCTGATGATCTAACCTTATTAAAAAGTTTGCTTAGAACAATTTGTCTTTTTAAATTTCTTGTAATTAAAATTATTTTGAAAAATACATATATAGACAATACAAGAATACAATTATCATACAAAGATGTAACATAAAAAATCTAAAACTAAAAAAATTAGGGTTGAAAATAAGACAATGTGAAAATTGTTATTGTTCCGTTGCGGAACCAGAATCAGAGAGGATTGTGAAAACTACGATAGAGCGAAGATTTTTGAGCACGATAGTGATAAGGCACCGTGGGTTAAATGTTGTGATCACAGTACTTCTAGAACTATAGAAGTTGATCTTGAATCAACATTGTTAACCTTTAATGCGACAGATCAACATGGGGGAGGGGGGAGGGGTATCTGCATAGTTAACATTCTAACGCACAAGTCAGTTTAGGGTTCAAGATAGTTGTAGTGTAAGTGGAGATTAATGATTGTGTACCTGAAAATCCTTTGTGAATGTATTTATACCTTGGTCTCAATGGAGCGGGTTGGACAGCAGGACTCGTGCTATTATGTCTTTGGCTGACATGAAACAGTTGTCTCTAAGACTCGCCGGGCACCTTAGATGTTGAGGGAGTTTATTTAGCACTTGTGGCCAGCCTTTAGGAATGGTTGTCTAGGAATTTTCTGACATGTTCTTCTTTTCTTTTGCGAAAATGTAATGAAGAACGTGAATACTAAATGCAATCCCATCATCTAAACATTTCATTGTTTCTTCTTTGACGTCTGACCTAAAAAGGTGTGCACTTGAGTATACTTGAGTCTATCTATGTTCCTAAGATGAAAGTTGGCCGTTGGTATACACTTGTTCCTCCTAAGGCTCATCTTGACTTTTGTTTGTCTTTGGCCCTGGTAGGACGTGCTCGTTCTTGTAGAAGCGGTTTTCTGAAGTACTGGTCAATAACTCATTTCTGCTGGCCTCTTCCTTCTTACAATTCTAGGCTAACTCTTCTATCCTCAAATGTGGTGAAAATGGAAGAAGATACGGGCACCTGGTATCAGGGGCTCAACTACAAAGAAGGATTTGTTCCTGGAGAAGTATTCTCTTCTCAACAAAAAAAGAGGTGAATAGATACTTATGCAATAATCAATTCACCTGATCATTCTAAGAGACAAAAACGTGTTGGAAAGGATAGGGACCCAAGGCATTTTTTAATTATTTTTTTAACTAGTGTAATTTGTGTCTTGTAGATAACATTGATCAGTTGTAGAAGGCGCTCACGTTCGCCAAGGATCAGGGTCTTACATCTGGTTTGTCTGGTCGAATGTTGGTGACTCTTATTATTGCCTCTCCTTCTACTCTAGGGTCCGAGAACTGGTTATAGTTGTTGCCCTATCATTAGTTGTGACTACTATCCCGCGTATAGATCTTGAGGTAGAACACTTGACCACTGTGGTGACTGGCTTCTCTATTCATTAGCCTTCACCATCTCATTCTCTTGTCAATAGAAGTCGGGAGATAGGCTATCCACTCTTGTTGAAAGATGTTCTTCCAAAAGGACTCACTTTTTGAAGGGTAGCGAGCAGGAGGCTCTTACTCCTTACTCGCGGCTTCCTTCTATTCTTCCATCTCAGATACCTCGCACCCTTGAGGGATTTGATGTCATCGTGGCTAACGGGGACCTGGGTTTTATACGGAGTCCATCTGCAGTAGACAGGCGAGTCTTTTTCTAAATGTTTCCCACATCTTGATCATGGTAGGATCCCTTGTTTCTATGGTAGTTTCTAGTTAGGACGCATAATAGGCTTTGGTGACCATTTTAGGAAGTGGGATGAGTCGAAAGAGAAATCTATGACCCTTGTGTGAAGCAATTCCAAAGCAGAGAAAAAGTTGGCCGACCTACAAGAAAAGGCCTATTTTCTTACTCTTTGCGGGAAGAGGTAGATCACTGTGGTGTTCCATCCACTTTGGTTGATCAAATAAAGAGGTTGAAGATTTCTCTTGTTGGGGGAGAGAAATGTTGGAATAAGGCTTATGGAGATGCAGCAAAGGCATGTCGGGCGTTTGATGTGGATCATAAAGTTCTTTAGTAGAAGGAGGATGACCAAATCGGTGCTTTTAGAGGTCTGGAGGGAGATGTGGCAACTACACAACAAAAATCTCAAAAATCCCTTCAAAGGGCCATGAAAGTTGTGTATAGGGTATAAGGTCAAACGTTGGAGTAGACGTGGACCTTTTCCCAGCATTTCATTACTTCTTATCAGTCATATCCTTTTCAAATGGTTCCTACAGAGGATACCAGATGTGGTTTGAGTGCTTCAGAGTCAAACACTAATGCTTGAGGATCTTTGTCCCTCCTATTTTATTTATTTTTTCTTTGTTCCGGTAAGATTTTACGGGCTTTGTGCCTTATTTTGTAAATAATATTTAAAATTATTTATATCATTACCTTTTGCATGCTTATGCTTTTTTGTTTTATATAGTGATTTTTTAACCGTTGTTTCCATTTGGTTGTGGCTTTCTTGTAAGCCTTGCAATTTACGCAATTTATTCACTTAGAGAACAATAATTTCCTCTTAAAGTGTAAATAATATTACATATTTCATGAGGACATATATAGCTATTTTGTTTGTGAGTGCTTCCCGGTAGTATGCATGTATTTTTGTTGTTGCATAATTCCAAGCCTGTCAAATTCGAACGTAATTGGAATAAGTGTTTATGCTTTCAATTTTACCTGTAAGTATCTCGTATAGAACCAGCTTGATAAGGCTATACCTTAGTCATATTCATATGGATAAGGCACGAGTCAGGTTAAGTGTTATTATATTTTGAATTATACTTACAGACGATGGACATGAGATCGACTAGAAGCCGCCATGCTTTTTGAACTGCGCACTGCATCATTCAGGATCATTCCTCAATTAAAGGTAGAGGATCCACATTTATTTCCCCAGGGTAAAATCTTAGATCAAGGGGGAGGGGGAGGGGGGTTCCAGCTACACATGATTGTGTGTATTTCTGTAACAGGCGGTATTTGAATGCTGAACTTGGACGTGTAAAGTATCTCTGATAGCATCCCTAGGGAAATTGGTTGTTGTAGTCGTACATCCAATGTGTCTCCAATAGCTCTCCTGAATGCTAAAGGCATGTAAGGCGTTATGGAGAATTGATTATTGTAGCTGGACATGCAAAGTGTCTTCTAGTGCACCGTCTGAATCTAGAGACAAGCAAGTCATTGAGGAGATTTGATTTTTTTGGTTAGATGTGCAAAGCATCTTAGACAACACCCTTGAAACTTTAAGGTTCACAAGGTGCTAAAGAAATTTCATTATGTTGGTTAGACGTGTAAAGATTTTTCGAAAACACCCTTAGAATTTGGGTGCCTGCAAGGCGTTGAGCGGATTTGATTACTTTGGTCGGGCATGCAAAGAATTTTGAATAACGCCATTGGAATTTGGAGGCGCACAAGGCACTAAGGGGATTTTATTTCTTTGGTAAAACATGCAACGTGACTCTAACAACAGTCCACAAATCAGTAAGTCGGGTATTAACTGCTTTGGTTGTACCCCGATTAGTTGTTACGTGCATTCACACTTTGGTGCCCTAAAAGGGGAATAAGACAGAAATTAAGCAATAAGAATAAAATATATATATATATATATATATATATATATATATATATATATATATATATATATATATATATATATATATATATATATATATATATATATATATATATATATATATATATATATATATATATATATATATATATATATATATATATATATATATATATATATATATATATATATATATATATATATATTTCACTATCATATAAATAATATACAAATACATTAATTAAATACTATGGTCGGCTACGAGTATGTACCGATTGCTCGCCCTCAGATGTGTCGTCTAGATGGGTTGATGGTCGACTAATTTGGAGGAATGATTCTTTGAATTTTGAGATGGTCAACCTCTGATGAGTGTGCCCAATTCTTATTCACGGGTTTGAGGTTGATCGGTATGTTTGTTCCCGAAGCTTTTTTAGAGTATCTAGGACTCTTGGTTAGTTGGGGTGCTCTACTTTGCTTCATCTCACATCTTTAGAAGTTTTTTCAAAGGCCGCACAACACACCTTTAATTTTGGGGAGAAGCTAGCATGTTTCTCGCATGTCAATGGTTTGAATCTTGGAGCTTCTATCTACCCCCACAAGTTTCTAGACCAGGAGCGTGATTTATTCCCCAGACTCTCTGTCTCCCTATACTAGTTAGTGGTCAACTCCATAACTTCATTCAACACGGTGGTGTCATATTCCGCATGGGATATTTACGAACATCTGACCAGGGTTGATCAAGACGATATTTGCATGGCAGTGTTTCTCTGGACACGAATTATACTAATATGACACAGACTTAAGGATGATAAAGATCCGGATCTACATATTTTCCTCTGCAAGCTTCAGCTAGAGGGGTAAGATCAAGATTACCGGCCGGTCTAAACTCAAATCTAGCTTCACCTATCAGAACTCTGTAAATATGGGGATATCTGTTGGCATATTTTCACAATAGTTCAGGATCCATACGAACGACCGGTCAAAGTTGGATATGAGTTTGATGTATCAAAATGGCATAAATATGAGATTTTGAGTTCTCAAGAACATTTATTCTTTCGTCGGAGAGGTTTTTGAATACAGATCTAAGAATCAAACTTGACCTCGTGGAAATTCCAGGACTTGGAAGTCACTTCCTACATACGACACAATTATTCCGTTGCAGAATCAGAAATAGAGAAGATTACAAAAACTACAGAGAACCGAAACTTCCTGAGCACTATAGTGATGAGGCTCATGAATCAAAGGTTGTAATCACAATGCTTCTCGAACCAGAGATGTTGATCTTGAATCAACATTGTTAACCTCATGTGTGACGGATCAAAGAAGGGTATCTGCATGGTTAGAACTCCAACACCCAAGTCAGTTTAGGGTTCAAGGTAGTTGTAGTTAAAGCGGAGACTAGAGATTATGTACATGAAAATCCTTTGTGAAGTTATTTGTATTGGACTCAATGGAGCGGGTTAGACGGTGAGCCTCGTGCTATTGGGCATTTGGATGGCACCGAACAATTACAATACTTAGACTACTTTCAACCACGTCCATGACCCCAATACAAACGCTTTCCAACGCAAATATTTAATTACATTTTACATAATAGTTATACATTTCAGGTTCTTAAGAATAACTCTCAAACTTTCACCTAAAGTATCTCGCCCCAACATAACTCATTCTTGGAAGACTATGTACATTATGGACTCTTAAGAATAACTTACAAACATTCACCTAAGACATCTCTCCCCTATGGTCCTCATGCCTGAGAGATCTTGTACCTTCTGAATTATTTATTGGTTATTCTTGCAAGATGGATCGAAATTTCTATAAGGAGAAGAACATCATAAGGATAAAACACTCACAATTTCAACCAATGGATCAACAACTACTATTATTGGCCTACCACGGGTAGAGTTATCAATTAGTGTAAACAATGTGTATTACAAAAAAAAGAGAAAAAATAAAATACAAAATTAAAGTGTTTTTGACTAATGCATTTTGTAATAAAACATTATATGATGTAATACTTCTTCAACATATATATTTTCAACTAATACCAATAAATATATACTTTTTTTACATGCATAAAATGATTACTTATATACATAAATTCTTCGTAAGGTTGGAGTGAATTTATGAAAAGTTTTGGCACTAATCCTAATGAAGCGGCTGACAATGGTGATGCATGGGCAATTTCAGAACTATCTCTCAAATTCATTGCACCTCTAAGAGTAAGTCATGCTAAATGTTTTGGAAACTTACGTTAGTTAAATATATACATATGTATATTTATATAAATGTTCTAATTAAAAAAAGGATATGACATTCTAGCATAGATTTATTTATCAATATTTATTCTAATTTAAGAAAACTTTCAACCAGAGTGGAGACAAGTTTGTTGTAAGGGTTAGACTTTTAAGCATTTCAGCGGCTCGATCGTGCTTCTCTATTTTCATCTATAAGGAACCAAACCAAGAGGTTTATTTCCTTATTTACACTTTACTATATTTATTTTTGTACCATATTTGAACATATTTCTTAAAACTTTGTGAATTTGATAACAGCCTATTTTCAAAGCAAATGGAAAAGTGGTGTATCTTGACAAAAATCATCGTCCTATTCGTATTCCGGCAGAAATGAAGCATAAAATGGTTAATTTTATCAATGACGAGGACTTTTAATGCGTCTTATTTTTTATTATAAAAAATAAGATATGATATCCAATCAAACTTATAATTAGAATAAAAGTCACACACATTAATAAAATGAAAGGAAGAGAAATATATATATATATATATATATATATATATATATATATATATATATATATATATATATATATATATATATATATATATATATATATATATATATATATATATATATATATATATATATATATATATATATATATATATATATATATATATATATATATATATATATATATATATATATATATATATATATAAAAACTTTGTGTTACTTCATTATGGCTTTATATAGGCTTGAAAATAAGCAAAAACTAATAAGTTAAGCAAGTATATGGTAGATATATGATTGTCCTAAATTTTCTAGCTAAGTTCTAACTTAATTCTTATTAAGTATATGAATTTAATCTTATTTATTAAGCAAAGTGGTTAAGCCACCTCCTCAATATTTTAAATGTTCAATAGTAGTTTTTCTAAATCACGAAGAATAGTATCATGTCTTTTTTATCATCATCTAGAATTGATTTGATTATTCAGTCTTGTCTCCCCTAAATCAAGTTGTTACACTGATAAATTCAAGCATATTCTTTAACTTGTAGAATGGTTCAATCATCATAGGTTTTATAAATGTATCTGCAATTTTTTCTTCAGATGCACAATGCTCAATCACCTATTTTTTTTCAGTTATCAACTCTCTTATCTTGTGAAATCGAATATTAATATGTTTGGAGCGTCCATGAAAAACTAGATTCTTTTTCAATACAATAGATGACTTTTTATAACAAAATAAATTTGTTGGACTATTTTTCTTTTGGTATATCACTTCTAAATTTATTCTTAGCCACAGTGTTGGAGTAACATAACTAGTTGTTGTAATATATTATGATCTAGCTGTTGAAAGCGCGTCAATAGGTTTTTTCTTCAAAGACCGTGATATTGCACAAGTACCTAAATGAAATTTATATCATGACATGATTTTTCTTAGTTCTTATTTCTATGTATTCGACAATCTTTACATTATTATTACTAACATAGAATTACATTCGGTCAGAGTACCTTTCATATAATAAAGATTCCTCTTTGCTCCTTGAAAATGACTAACATGTGATTCCTCTATGAATCTGCTAAGTGTAACACCCCAAATTTAATTGAAATATTTTAATTAATTTATTAAATTGAAAATATTCGTATTTTGGTGGTTTTCGGTGGTTTTGTGGATTATTGAAAATTATATATTTTTGGATTATTTATTTAATTAATAGTATACAATATGGAAATATTAGTATTATTATTAGTTAAAATAAACATAAGTGAAATAAGGGTAATTTGGGCATTAAGAGGAGTTAGTAAGGGTGTTATGGGAAAAGCCCAATGGTGTGGCGCAATACTAGGTTTGAAAAAAAGGAATTCTGAAGGAAATTAGGATTCATTTTGTTAACTGTGAAAAGTATTGAGGCCAGAGCTCTGAGGAGAAGATTGGAGGCAGAAGCTTGGAGAGATTCCCTGAAAGATTGAGAAGGCTTTGATCGACAACTAAGGTATGAGGAGTATAACCTTTCATAATTTTCCATGTGTGACTTTCAGTGTATTTAAGGTTGATTTAAGGGTTTAAAAGTTTTGAGGCGAATAATGAGAAAAAATAGATTTTTGGCCTTCGTGACCTAAATCGATTATTGAGAATTTTAACCGTAGAGATTTATTTGGGAAAAAGGGAAACTAGGCCTTCGTGGCCAAAAACTATGATTTGACTCTAACCCTGTAAGGAAATTTGATAGTGAGAATACTGATGGTTGTGGTGTAGTGGTAAGTAATCCTGACTGTTAGAGTATAGATATGAGAAATAGTGACCTTTGACCTTCGTGACCTAAACCTATTAGTGTGAATCTAACCTGGAATCCGTTGGGAAAAAGGGAAAGGCAGACCTTCGTGGCCAAAACTTTAAATTGTTATATGTCTAACCTTGAAGGGATAGGAATTTTTGATAGTGAGTAACTCTGATGCCTTAGGGTGTAATTGAAGGAAAAATTGTGATTTAGGGCGTGAATATGTTACAGGATTGGCCTAGTAAACCGTAGGTTTTGTGCCTTTATTGCCGTAAGACCTTAGGGATGATTTAGAGATGTTTTGGGGGTATTAGGGAAGTGAGTCGTGTGGACTTTTGGGTTGATTTAGGTTCTGGAGCGTAACAGCGTTTTGCTGTCCGTCACGACTGTTTATGTTTTTGGTCGAAATCGTTTTGGACGTAACTTTTGATCCGTAAGTCCGTTTTGGCCCCCGTTCAAAGCATTGGAAAGCTAATGAACATGGATATAACATAGTATATATAAGGGAATTGGTTTACCAATATTTTTATATCTAATTATGTTTGAGAAGTCAATTGTGTATATGTTCTATTAATGAATTATGTTCTGGTTCAGTGATGTCTTGATGTTTTGATGCTGCAATATTCCTGCTGAATCACCATGAGTGTAACTGTGATAATATGATGAATTAACATTGGTAGGACTGTGAGGTTTATGTGAATAATAGGTGATAATATGAGAATTACCGAGAGTATAATTATGAATTAATATGTGATAATATGTGATAATATATGATAATATGTGATAATATGATGAATTAATATGAGTATGACTGTGAGCGCTATGTGATTTTTATATGATTATATGATGATTTCTATGATGTGTGATGATGATTATTATGATTATATGATGACATGATGTATGATGATGATTATTATGATGAACTATGATGACATGACGTTTAATGGTGATGAATATGATGAAGATGATGCACCTATGATGTTGTTATGAGGATAATTTGTGACGTGTGCATCATGCATTCATGTGCATCCGAACTTCAGTTCAGGACCTCGATTACTTTGGCTTCAATCCCATTGTGTGGATGTGAAGTGTTTTGGTGTGCTCTGGTTCTCAAGTAGAATCGATCCTATTGTTGGGGATCTATGGAGGGTTGATGGGCCAGTGTCCATTATGCTGTGATCATTGGTACCACATACATTGAGTCTTGTTACATTTGCATTTATGGGTCCTTTGTATGAATTATGACGTTGTGGCCTTTGAGGCATATTGAAGGATATGAATATGTTGAATATGATTATGATGCCATTTATATGTTGATTTTTATACATTGATTATTATGAATTGTTTTACTCACCCTTCTTGTTTGAATGTTACCTCCACGTGGGTAACGTGCAGATGATCAGGTTTAGCTGTGGACTCCGTTGGGGATTTTTAAAGTCTTTGAGTTGTTAGCCTTTTGGTTAACTTAGAGGGTCTTGCTCTGATATGTAACATCAGGTTGGGTTCTTTTGAGTTAAACTATATATTATTGAGTTATTTTGCTTATTTTCACGTATGAAGAAAACCTTGATTTATACCTTTTGAGTTCCGCTGCTTTGTGCAATTTGATGTATTTTGAGAAAACCCGTTGTACACGGAGCATTGACTTATTTTGAGCTATTAAGACATGTACACCCTTTGAGGTGATTTTTGTTGAGTTAAATAATCTACTCTGATATCTGTGTTATTTTACCTTAATAATTGTGGGGTAAAAAAGGATGTTACATTAGTGGTATCAGAGCAGGTCGGTCCGTCCGGACAAGTTATCTAATGTTAATTGTCCCCTGGTATGCGACATGTGCATAAAAACACTGTCGATACACATTTATTTTCTAACCTTTGTCTGCAGAAGTGGGAATGAATCAAGTGGGGGAGAAGCTTGTGCTTCTCCAGGATGCTGCAAGTGTGGAGTGGTGGCTCAGTGTATCGATGAATTCTCTTATAGTTTGGTAAAGATGGTTTATACCCCATCATGATTTTCGGCTGTCTATTGACAACTTGAGGGATTTATCACCCTTAATCTCTTGTTGATGGTGGACGAAGTCATTTTGGATGGGATAGACGTGTCTTGCAAGCTGAGATGGCATGAGCAGTGAATTGCTTTGAGTTAAGCTAAGTGCTTACAAATTGTTTTGATAAGTCGGTGCAGGATGGTGCTGAGATGTTTATTTTGATGGAAACTTTGAATGTTAATGAAAGTGGGGAAGTTGGTGGTTTGCCAATTAATTGTTATTGCCCGGAGGTTTTTCCTGATGAGATAAGTGATATACCGTCGAAACGCAAAGTGGAGTTGCGATCGACTTAGTTCCTGGAACTAGTCCGATATTGATGGCTCCATATTGTATGCCTGTATTGGAATTGAAAGAGTTGAAGAGGCAACTTGAAGATTTGCTTGAGAAGGTTTTGTGAGGCTTCGGGTGGATTATAGATAAGTGAACAAGGTGACTATTGAGAATAAGTGTTCACTTCTAAGGATTGATGATTTGATGGATCAGTTGGTTGTTGCAAGTGTGTCCAGTAAGATAGATTTGAGAACTGGGTATCATCATATTCGTGTGAAGGCTGAAGATATTCAGGAGACTGCTTTTAAAACAAGGTATGGACATCATGAGTATTCCGTGATACCATTTGGTGTGACTAATGCACCATGTGGATTTGTAGAGTATGAACAGGATTTTCCATGCTTATTTGGGCAAGTTTGTGGTTGATATGATGAAGGTTGAAGCTGTATAGCAATGGGAAGCTCCAAAAACCTGTATTTGGGATTAGAAGTTTTCTTGGGTTGGCAGATTATTATTGGAATTCATTGAAGGATTTTTTCAAGTTATCTTTGCCATTGACACAGTGGACTAGGAAGGTTCAAACTTTTGTTTTAGGATGCAAAGTATGAAGAAAAGAGATAGAACTGATTGAGCAATTTCGTGATATGAGCTTGGTTTGTGAAGAGAATTCTTATGGAATTAAGCTTAGTATGTTGGACCTTAATAGTGGTATTCTTGATGAGATTCGATGAGGTTAGAAATCTGATTTGGGTTGGTAGATCGGTTGAATTTGATGAATCAAAGTCGAAAGACTAATTTTTGGATTAATAGAAATGGTATCATGAGATGTCGTAATAGAGTTTGTGTTCCATATATTTTTGAGTTAAAGAAGAGTATTCTTGAGAAAGGACATTTAAGTGGATTGAGTATCCTTCTCGGTGCTATGAAGAGGTACCCGGATTTGAGGAAATTGTTTTGGTGGCCAGGGATAAAGAAAGAAGTGGTTGAGTTTGTATATGCTGGTTAGACTTGCCAGAGGTCGAAGATTGAACATCAGAGACCGTTGGGTTTGACACAACCGTTGAATATTCCAGAGTGGAAATGGGATAGTATTTCCATGGATTTTGTGTCGGGTTTGCCGAAGACTGTGATAGGGATATGATTCAATTTGGGTGATTTTGAATAGATTGACTAGATCAACTCATTTTATACCAATGAGGATTAATCATTCTATGTTGAAGCTAGATGAGATGTGTAACACCCATTTTAATTATTTAGTCATTTTATTATTATTTTAAATATTATGTGTTGGTGTGCCCTTTGGTGGGGGTGTATTTGGTGATGTTTGGTGGGTGTCCCTAATGTGGGAGGATTATTGGTGGTGTTTTGGTGAATATAATAATATAGTGTATAATATTAATATTGGTGGGAATATTATTATTATTATTATATTTATTATAGTTACTATTGTTATTAATATTATTATTATTTTGGTGAGATAATATTATTATTATTATTATTATTTTATTAAGTTATTATTATTATTATTAAGTTATTATTATTATTGGGATTAGAGAATTAAAATAGAGAATGTGAGGGGTTAGTAGTTTTTACGATACATTGTGAGAAGTTAGAGAAAGTGGAAAAAGAACGATAGAAAGGAGAGAAGTGAGAAGAACGGAAAAGGGAGCGAAGAACGAAGAAACGGGGGAAAATTAGAATTGGCCAAACCTTGGAGGGTTCTTTCATCGATCAACCGATTAACAAGGTAAGGGGGGAGAAACTTGATTGGGAATGGTTTATACATGTATAGGGTAGTTGGGGATTCCTTAACCCCGTAGGAAATTGATCGATATATGATAATATATATTGATATGTTATGATTGATGATGATTGTTGTTAATTGTATAGTAATCGTTAATGAATTGTTGTTTTTGGTTGAGTTGGCATATAGGGCATATAGGGTGTTTTACGGTTTTTAGGGAAAGTTTTGTATGGCTTTTGAGGTATCGATAGTGTTTAGGTGATGATTTTGGGAATAGGAATTAGAAACCGATTGTTTACGGTAATAGGCAAGATTGGTACTAGAATAGGCTGGGAATCTGAGTTGAGATGATAGGCATAATTTGGCCTAGAATAACACTGCAGAATTGTGAGGAAACTGATGAATCGCAGCATTCGCTGGGCTTCGCCTGACGAGTGTTGGCGAAGTTTCGCCTGGCGAATGGGGGTGAGTGTTTGCCTGGCGAGTTGAGGCGAGTGGCAGCGAATAATTCAGAATTAAATCCCAGACTGAAAGGGTAGAAAGTTCGCCTGGCGAGTATAGCCAGCGAAGGTTCGCCTAGCGAATGATCCCTTCGCATGGCGAATGCACGATAGTGGAAAGGGGGCTTCGCCAGCAGGTTCGCCTGGTGAATGCTAGCGAAGGTTCGCTACGGGGCTTCGCCTGGCGAATGTCAGCGAACGTAGCAGAACCAGAATGTGAGTGTTGTGATATTTTGGCCTTGAGCTCTGGACTTGTGTGATTCCTTTGGCCTTGATGCCATGTATGAATGATGACTGTGGGAATTAACTTGTGTACTCGGTGATAGTACATGTTTCCCGTAATAATGACTGGTGGGAAATTAGTTGATGTATATGTGTGTAGTGATCAGTGGGATCGTGTATTCCCCGAGTGTTGAGATGTGTTTATACTTGGTGTTAGAATGTGAGATTGCTCACTGTGTGAATTGATTTATATGGTGTTGGTGTATGTTATATCTGTACATATATGCATTGATGTATGATGATATGATCAGGAGGATCGTGTGCACGTTGAGTGCCTAAATATATTAGTTATGCATTGGTGTGTGCATATCATGGTGTTTTGGTGGGATGAATCATGTCTCAGGAGGAGCGTAAGTGATTCATCCGTACTCCTTTGTGGAGAATGGTGGGGGATAGATCATGTCTCAGGAGGAGCGTAAGTGATCTATCCAGGTTCGATTGAATGAACCAATGAGTCGGTACCGCATGCATGGTGTTGAGTTGCGTTTTGCATTATAATATGTTATATTGTAATTTGAACAGTAGGTTCGTCATATGGTGTTGTTAGGGGTGAATCTTGGTGTGTTGTACTACCTTATTTACATGTATTACATTACCATTATATTTTTGATCATGTTTTCTCACCCCTTTGTTGTTGTTGTGGTCTGTGCTTCTTCGGAAGTACAGATAATCCAGGTGCTTAGCTAGCTTGGATATTGGTGTGATTGTCGAGTCTAGGATGCTCTGATACGTAGCACGGGACTTGGGCGTTTTTATTTGTTTTATGTTGAACTTATATTTTATTTCCCTGTGAACGTATCAAACTTTTATTGAATTTTATTATTTAACATTCCGCTGTATTTGGAGAAAAACCTTTTTATAAGGAAACGTTGTTTTTATGTGATATCCCACTTGGGAGAATTGGAACTCTGATTTTGTTTATTTATAATGTTTATTAATTTAGATGATTTTGGGAAGTGGGGTGTTACAATTGGTATCAGAGCAGGTCGGTCCGTCCGGCCAGTGTTGTTGAGTCGAGTTGAGTCTGTCCTCATGGATGGAGTTGAATATCTTTTAAACCTGGTGTTGTTGTTTTGAGCAGTATGGCAGGAAGGAACGATGCTGCATTGGCTGCTGCTATGCAAGCAATGGCACAGGCTATTGCTAATCAGAATCAAACTGCAGATGCCCAATTCAGGAGTTTGGCGCAGTTTCGGAGCAACAAGCCGCCAACGTTCGAAGGGGGAATTCTGGACCCTGAAGTTGCTCAGAAGTGGCTGAAGGCAATTGAAAAGATCTTCAGGACTATGGAATGTAACGATGAACAAAAGGTGAGGTTTGGTACTCACATGCTGGAGGGTGAGGCTGAAGCCTGGTGGGACAATAGTCGCCAAAGGTTGGAAGCTGCTGGAACTACCATTACTTGGGAGGTGGTTCAGAAAGGTTTTCTGGAGAAGTATTTCCCGGAAGATATCCGAAGCGCTAAGGAAATTGAATTCTTAGAGCTGAAACAGGGTAGCATGACTGTAGCAGAATATGCTGCCAAGTTTGAGGAGCTGGTGCAGTATTGTCCCCACTATAATATGGAAGGGGCAATGACCTCTAAGTGCTTAAAGTTTGAGAATGGACTGCGTCCAGAGATTAAGTTGGGGATTGCTTGTCAGAAGATCAGGAGCTATCCTGAGCTGGTAGGCAGGAGCAGAATCTATGATAATGATAACCGAGCAAGGATTGCGCACTACAAAGCTGTTAATGACCGTAAGGGTAAGCAGAGGTTTAGTGGTACTCCTTATAGTGTTGCTGCTGATAAGGGAAAACGTAAAGCTGTTGTTGATAAGAAGCCTAGAGATGGGAGAGCATCTGCTGAAGGGAAATGTTTTCGGTGCGGTGGTATGGGACACCGTGCTAATGATTGTCCTAATGAGGCCAAGAAATGTTTTAAGTGTGGGAAACCAGGTCATGTGATAGCTGATTGCAGAGAAACTATGCCGACCTGTTATAACTGTGGTGAGAAGGGTCATATCAGCACACATTGTGAGAAGCCGAAGAAGCCTCAAACGTCTTCGGCTGGTGGAAAAGTGTTTGCCTTGGCAGGAACTCAAGCTGCCAGTGATGAGCGTGTGATCAGAGGTACTTGTATTATCAATAATATCCCTTTGATTGCTATTATTGATACAGGTGCAACGCACTCGTTTATTTCTGTAGATTGTGTGGAGAGGGTAGGTTTGGTGGCGTCCACTCTGGAGATACAGATGACTATTGAGACACCCTCTATAGGTTCAGTGACTACTTCTTTGGTATGCCTGAAGTGTCCGCTGACTATTTTCGGTAGAGAATTTGGAGTGGATCTGATTTGTCTACCACTTGGTAAGTTGGATGTTATTCTGGGTATGAACTGGTTAGAGTTCAACCGAGTCTACATCGATTGTTTTCGGAAGGAATTGTTGTTCCTGACCCCTGAAGAGGAAGTTGTGGCAAGTTCTTTGTCTAATAAAGAATTGAGGGCTTTGTTGGCAGATGAAACTAGAGTGTTTGCTTTATTTGCAACCTTATCGGTGGATAGTAAAGTGTCAATGGAGGAATTGGCAGTAGTGAATGAATTTCCGGAAGTGTTTCCTGACGACATTACGGAATTGCCTCCGACGCGAGAAGTAGAATTTGGTATTGACCTTGTTCCTGGTACGAGGCCTATTTCTATGGCGCCGTACAGGATGTCTGCAGTGGAATTGGCTGAGTTGAAGTCTCAGATTGGAGAATTGCTGGATAGGAAGTTTATTAGACCAAGTGTATCGCCGTGGGGAGCTCCAGTGTTGTTGGTGAAGAAGAAGGATGGTAGTATGCGTCTGTGCATCGATTACCGTCAATTGAATAAAGTGACTATTAAGAATAAGTATCCTTTACCTAGGATTGATGATTTGATGGACCAGCTGGTGGGAGCTCGTGTATTTAGTAAGATCGACTTAAGATCGGGTTATCATCAGATGAGAGTAAAAGAAGGTGATATTCAGAAGACTGCCTTTAGGACTCGATATGGACATTACGAATATGCTGTAATGCCGTTTGGAGTGACTAATGCACCGGGAGTATTTATGGATTATATGAACAAAATTTTCCATTCTTACTTGGATCAGTTCATTGTAGTGTTTATTGATGATATATTAATTTATTCTAAATCTGATGAAGAGCATGCAGGACATCTGAGAATTGCCTTGCAAGTGTTGAAGGAAAATAAATTATTTGCTAAACTGTCAAAGTGTGACTTTTGGTTGAAGAAAGTAAGTTTCTTGGGGCATGTAATATCTGAAGATGGAATAGCGGTGGATCCGTCAAAAGTAAGTGCAGTATTGCAGTGGGAACCGCCGAAGACAGCGACAGAGATTAGAAGCTTTTTGGGGTTAGCCGGTTACTACCGCAGGTTTATTGAAGGGTTCTCTAATTTGGCGTTGCCATTAACTCAGTTGACGAGAAAGAACCAAGTTTTTGTATGGGATGCTGCTTGTGAAGAAAGTTTTGAAGAGTTGAAAAAGAGATTGACTACGGCACCGGTGTTAGTGTTACCGACTCCGAGTGAACCGTTTGTGGTGTACTGTGATGCGTATAAGATGGGATTAGGCGGGGTTCTGATGCAGAATGGTAAAGTAGTAGCATATGCATCGCGGAAATTGAGAGTGCATGAGCGAAATTATCCGACTCATGATCTTGAATTAGCTGCGGTTGTTTTTGTGTTGAAAAATTTGGAGACACTATTTATATGGTTCAAGGTTTGAAGTGTTTAGTGATCATAAGAGTCTGAGATACCTGTTTGATCAGAAAGAGCTGAATATGAGGCAGAGAAGATGGTTGGAATTTTTGAAGGATTATGACTTCAGTTTGAGTTATCATCCAGATGCTTTGAGTAGGAAAGCAATTCATATGGCAGCTCTGATGGTGAAAGAAATTGAGTTAATTGAACAGTTTAGAGATTTGAGCATGGTTTGTGAGACTACTGCAGATAGTGTAATGTTGGGTATGTTGCAGGTAAATAATGACTTCTTGGATATGATTAGAGAAAATCAGAAGTTGGATGTGAAATTGGTAGATTTGATGCCTGGAGTAGGGAGTGACTCCGATAGTGACTTTAAATTGGATAGTACAGGTGTGTTGAGATTTAGAGGCAGGATTTGTGTACCAGATGATGAAGAATTGAAAAAGTCAATTTTGAGCGAAGGACATCGTAGTAGCCTGAGTATTCATCCGGGAGCTACGAAAATGTAACATGATTTGAAGAAATTATTTTGGTGGTCTGGTATGAAAAGAGACATAGCTCAATTTGTGTATGCCTGTTTGACATGTCAGAAGTCGAAGGTGGAACACCAGAGACCTTCTGGATTTATGCAACCATTAGAGATTCCGGTTTGGAAATGGGATTGCATTACTATGGATTTTGTGACAGGTTTGCCGAATACGGCGAGAGGTTTTGATGCTATATGGGTGATTGTGGATCTATTGACGAAGTATGCACACTTTATGCCGCTCAATATTAGTTTTCCGTTAACGAAGCTGGCGGATATTTACATTCCGGTAATTGTGAAGTTGCATGGTGTTCCGTCCAGTATTGTGTCGGATAGAGATCCACGGTTTACTTCGGAATTTTGGAAGAGCTTGCAGGAAGCTTTGGGAACTAAGTTGAAATTGAGTTCAGCTTATCATCCGCAAACTGATGGTCAGTCGGAGAGGACTATTCAGTCGCTTGAAGATTTGTTGAGAGCTTGTGTGTTAGAAAAGGGTGGTGCGTGGGATACTCATTTACCATTGATTGAGTTCACGTACAATAACAGTTACCATACTAGTATCGAAATGGCACCGTTTGAAGCTTTGTATGAGAGGAGGTGTAGGACTCCTCTGTGTTGGTATGAAACTGGTGAGAATATGGTGCTTGGGACAGAAATTGTACAGCAGACTACTGAGACAATTCAAATGATTCGTGAGAAATTGAAAGTGTCTCAGAGTAGGCAGAAAAGCTATCATGATAATCGGAGGAAAGAGTTGGAATTCTGTGTAGGTGATCACGTATTCCTAAGAGTTAATCCGATGACTGGTGTGGGTCGTGCATTGAAGTCCAAGAAGCTAGATCCTAAGTTCATTGGACCTTATGAGATTTTGCAGAGAATTGGTGATGTGGCTTATAGGGTGGCGTTGCCGCCTGAGTTGTCAAACTTACATGATGTGTTTCATGTGTCGCAATTGCGAAAGTATGTTTCTGATCCATCTCATGTGATTCAGAGAGATGATGTTCAGATTCGGGAGAATCTTACTGTTGAGACGATGCCGTTGAGGATCGAGGACCGTAAGATGAAACAACTCCGAGGGAAAGAGATACCTTTGGTGAAGGTAGTTTGGGGAGGTGCTGCAGGAGGCAGTGTGACCTGGGAGTTGGAAAGCAGGATGCGAGAAGCGTATCCGGAGCTATTTCCATCAGGTAATTTTCGAGGACGAAAATAATTAAAGTGGGGGAGAGTTGTAACACCCATTTTAATTATTTAGTCATTTTATTATTATTTTAAATATTATGTGTTGGTGTGCCCTTTGGTGGGGGTGTATTTGGTGATGTTTGGTGGGTGTCCCTAATGTGGGAGGATTATTGGTGGTGTTTTGGTGAATATAATAATATAGTGTATACTATTAATATTGGTGGGAATATTATTATTATTATTATATTTATTATAGTTACTATTGTTATTAATATTATTATTATTTTGGTGAGATAATAATATTATTATTATTATTTTATTAAGTTATTATTATTATTAAGTTATTATTATTATTGGGATTAGAGAATTAAAATAGAGAATGTGAGGGGTTAGTAGTTTTTACGATACATTGTGAGAAGTTAGAGAAAGTGGAAAAAGAACGATAGAAAGGAGAGAAGTGAGAAGAACGGAAAAGGGAGCGAAGAACGAAGGAACGGGGGAAAATCATAATTGGCCAAACCTTGGAGGGTTCTTTCATCGATCAACCGATTAACAAGGTAAGGGGGGAGAAACTTGATTGGGAATGGTTTATACATGTATAGGGTAGTTGGGGATTCCTTAACCCCGTAGGAAATTGATCGATATATGATAATATATATTGATATGTTATGATTGATGATGATTGTTGTTAATTGTATAGTAATCGTTAATGAATTGTTGTTTTTGGTTGAGTTGGCATATAGGGCATATAGGGTGTTTTACGGTTTTTAGGGAAAGTTTTGTATGGCTTTTGAGGTATCGATAGTGTTTAGGTGATGATTTTGGGAATAGGAATTAGAAACCGATTGTTTACGGTAATAGGCAAGATTGGTACTAGAATAGGCTGGGAATCTGAGTTGAGATGATAGGCATAATTTGGCCTAGAATAACACTGCAGAATTGTGAGGAAACTGATGAATCGCAGCATTCGCTGGGCTTCGCCTGGCGAGTGTTGGCGAAGTTTCGCCTGGCGAATGGGGGCGAGTGTTTGCCTGGCGAGTTGAGGCGAGTGGCAGCGAATAATTCAGAATTAAATCCCAGACTGAAAGGGTAGAAAGTTCGCCTGGCGAGTATAGCCAGCGAAGGTTCGCCTAGCGAATGATCCCTTCGCATGGCGAATGCACGATAGTGGAAAGGGGGCTTCGCCAGCAGGTTCGCCTGGTGAATGCTAGCGAAGGTTCGCTACGGGGCTTCACCTGGCGAATGTCAGCGAACGTAGCAGAACCAGAATGTGAGTGTTGTGATATTTTGGCCTTGAGCTCTGGACTTGTGTGATTCCTTTGGCCTTGATGCCATGTATGAATGATGACTGTGGGAATTAACTTGTGTACTCGGTGATAGTACATGTTTCCCGTAATAATGACTGGTGGGAAATTAGTTGATGTATATGTGTGTAGTGATCAGTGGGATCGTGTATTCCCCGAGTGTTGAGATGTGTTTATACTTGGTGTTAGAATGTGAGATTGCTCACTGTGTGAATTGATTTATATGGTGTTGATGTATGATGATATGATCAGGAGGATCGTGTGCACGTTGAGTGCCTAAATATATTAGTTATGCATTGGTGTGTGCATATCATGGTGTTTTGGTGGGATGAATCATGTCTCAGGAGGAGCGTAAGTGATTCATCCGTACTCCTTTGTGGAGAATGGTGGGGGATAGATCATGTCTCAGGAGGAGCGTAAGTGATCTATCCAGGTTCGATTGAATGAACCAATGAGTCGGTACCGCATGCATGGTGTTGAGTTGCGTTTTGCATTATAATATGTTATATTGTAATTTGAACAGTAGGTTCGTCATATGGTGTTGTTAGGGGTGAATCTTGGTGTGTTGTACTACCTTATTTACATGTATTACATTACCATTATATTTTTGATCATGTTTTCTCACCCCTTTGTTGTTGTTGTGGTCTGTGCTTCTTCGGAAGTACAGATAATCCAGGTGCTTAGCTAGCTTGGATATTGGTGTGATTGTCGAGTCTAGGATGCTCTGATACGTAGCACGGGACTTGGGCGTTTTTATTTGTTTTATGTTGAACTTATATTTTATTTCCCTGTGAACGTATCAAACTTTTATTGAATTTTATTATTTAACATTCCGCTGTATTTGGAGAAAAACCTTTTTATAAGGAAACGTTGTTTTTATGTGATATCCCACTTGGGAGAATTGGAACTATGATTTTGTTTATTTATAATGTTTATTAATTTAGATGATTTGGGGAAGTGGGGTGTTACAAGATGTATATTGAGGAAGTTGTGAAGTTGTATGAGATATCGTCGAATATTGTGTCAAATGGAAATCTGAGATTTACATCGAGATTTTGGGAGAGTTTGCAGACGCTTTGGGTACCATGTTGAAGTTGAACTCTGCCTATCATCCGCGGACAGACGGACATACATAGAGAACTATTCAGTCTTTAGAGGATTTATTGAGAGCTTGTGTGTTGGATCAAGGTGGATCGGGGGATAGTTATTTGTCATTGGTTGAGTTTACCTACGATAACAGTTACCATTCTAGTATCATAATGGCACCGTATGAGGCTTTGTATAGTAGGAGGTGTAGAACTTCTTTGTATTGCTATAAGTCAGATGAGAGTGTTGTGCTCGGACCTGAGATTGTGCAAGAGACGTATGAGAAGATCAAGAGGATCCAACAAAAGATGGATGTTTCACAGGGTTGTCAGAAGAGTTACCATGATAAGAGGAGGAAAACACTTGAATTTCAAGGGGAAGATCGTGTATTTTGAGAGTTACGCCGGTAACTAGTGTTGGTCGAGCTTTGAAGTCTCGGAAGCTCACATCGTGTTTTGTTGGTCTGTATCAGAGTGGCCTAGCGGAAGCGTGGGAGAAGTAGCATGTTAGACTGTCCTACCATTGTCGCTTGTGAATTTGCATGACGTGTTTCATGTGTCTCCGTTAAGGAAGTACATTTCAAATCCATCGTATGTGATTCAGATGGATGATGTACACGTGAGAGATGATTTGACTGTTGTGGCATTGCTAGTTCGGATTGATGAACGAGAAGCAACTTCGAGGTAAAGAGATTGCCTTGGTAAAGGTAGTTTTGGGAGGACCAACTAGAGAAAGTTGGACTTGGGGGCGTGAGGATCAGATGAGAGAGTTGTATCCAACTCTGTTTCCTTGAGGTGATTTTCGAGGGCGAAAATTCTTTTAAGTGGGGGAGAGTTTTAACACCCCAAATTTAATTGGAATATTTTAATTAATTTATTAAATTGAGAATATTCGTATTTCGGTGGTTTTCGGTGGTTTTGTGGATTATTGGGAATTATACATTTTTGGATTATTTATTTAATTAATAGTATACAATATGGAAATATTAGTATTATTATTAGTTAAAATAAATATAAGTGAAATAAGGGTAATTTGGGCATTAAGAGGAGTTAGTAAGGGTGTTATGGGAAAAGCCCAATTGTGTGGCGCAAGACTAGGTTTGAAAAAAAGGAATTCTGAAGGAAATTAGGATTCATTTTGTTAACCGTGAAAAGTATTGAGGCCAGAGCTCTGAGGAGAAGATTGGAGGCAGAAGCTTCGAGAGATTCCCTAAAAGATTGAGAAGGCTTTGATCGACAACTAAGGTATGAGGAGTATAGCCTTTCATAATTTTCCATGTGTGACTTTCAGTGTATTTGAGGTTGATTTAAGGGTTTAAGAGTTTTGAGGCGAATAATGAGAAAAAAGGGATTTTTGGCCTTCGTGGCCTAAATCGATTATTGAGAATTTTAACTATAGGGTTTTATTTGGGAAAAAGGGAAACTAGGCCTTCGTGGCCAAAAACTATGATTTGACTCTAACCCTGTAGGGAAATTTGGTAGTGAGAATACTGATGGTTGTGGTGTAGTGGTAAGTAATCCTGATTGTTAGAGTATAGATATGAGAAATAGTGACCTTTGACCTTCGTGGCCTAAACCTATTAGTGTGAATCTAACCTGGAATCCGTTGGGGAAAAGGGAAAGGTAGGCCTTCGTGGCCAAAACCTTAAATTGTTATATGTCTAACCTTGAATGGATAGGAATTTTTGATAGTGAGTAACTCTGATGCCTTAGGGTGTAATTGAAGGAAAAATTGTGATTTAGGGCGTGAATATGTTACAGGATTGGCCTAGTAAACCGTAGGTTTTGAGCCTTTATCGCCGTAAGACCTTAGGGATGATTTAGAGATGTTTTGGGGGCATTGGGGAAGTGAATCGTGTGGACTTTTGGGTTGATTTAGGTTCTAGAGCGTAACAGCGTTTTGCTGTCCGTCATGATTGTTCATGTTTTCGATCGAAATCACTTTGGACGTAACTTTTGATCTGTAAGTCCGTTTTGGCCCTCGTTCGAAGTGTTGGAAAGCTAATGAACATGGATATTACATAGTATAGATAAAGGAATTTGTTTCCCAATATTTTTATATCTAATTATGTTTGAGAAGTCAATTGTGTATATGTTCTATTAATGAATCATGTTCTGGTTCAGTGATGTCTTGATGTTTTGATACTGCAATATTCCTGATGAATTACCATGAGTGTAAGTGTGATAATATGTGATAATATGATGAATTAACATGAGTAGGACTGTGAAGTTTATGTGATTAATAGGCGATAGTATGAGAATTACCGCGAGTATAATTATGAACTAATATGTGATAATATGTGATAATATATGATAATATGTGATAATATGACGAATTAATATGAGCATGACTGTGAGCGCTATGTGATTTTTATATGATTATATGATGATTTCTATGATGTGTGATGATGATTATTATGATTATATGATGACATGATGTATGATGATTATTATTATGATGAACTATGATGGCATGACGTTTGATGATGATGAATATGATGAATGATGGTGCACCTATGATGTTGTTATGAGGATAATTTATGACGTGTGCATCATGCATTCATGTGCATCCGAACTTCAGTTCAGGACCTCGATTACTTTGGCTTCAATCCCATTGTGTGGATGTGAAGTGTTTTGATGTGCTCTGGTTCTCAAGTAGAATCGATCCTATTGATGGGGATCTATGGAGGGTTGACGACCCAGTGTCCATCGTGTAGTGATCATTGGTACCACATGCATTGAGTCTTGTTGCATTTGCATTTATGGGTCCTTTTGTATGAATTATGACGTTGTGGCCTTTGAGGCATATTGAAGGATATGAATCTGTTGAATATGATTATGATGCCATTTATATGTTGATTTTTATACATTGATTATTATGAATTGTTTTACTCACCCATCCTATTTGAATGTTACCTCCACGTGGGTAACGTGCAGATGATCAGGTTTAGCCGTGGACGCCGTTGGGGATTTTTGAAGTCTTTGAGTTGTTAGCCTTTTGGTTAACTTAGTGGGTCTTGCTCTGATATGTAACATCGGGTTGGGTTCTTTTGAGTTAAACTATATACTGTTGAGTTATTTTGCTTATTTTCCCGTATGAAGAAAACCTTGATTTATACCTTTTGAGTTCCGCTGCTTTGTGCAATTTGATGTATTTTGAGAAAACCCGTTGTACACGGAGCATTGACTTATTTTGAGCTATTGAGACATGTACACCCTTTAAGGTGATTTTTATCGAGTTAAAAAGGGTGTTACACTAAGTAATCCAACTCCATATACTATATCTGGTATTGTTGTAGTCAAATATCTAAGAATTTTGATCAAACTTTTATTTTGGATTGTTTCTATCCTCTTGCCATCATTTTCTCTTGTCAACTCCAACTTTTCTTCAATGAACGTGTAAATTGGCTTTTAATGTTCCATCTTGAAATTCTTCAAAATATCACATGCATACTTCTTTTAATAAATAAAAATTCCATCATTTTGTTGGAAGACTTAAATGCCAAAGAAATAGGAAATTAGGCTCAAATCCATCATTTCAAAATAGCTTGTCATAACCTCAAAGTAATCAATACGTGGCTTTTGTTTGTACCCTTTAGCTGCAAACTTCACTTTAAAGCAATCAATTTAACCATTGGGTTTGTACTTTTTCTTATACACCCATTTCACTCCTATAGGCCTTTTGCTTGTTGTACTTTGATTTCTTCATTCTGTTGGAACAAAATTGGTTTGTCTCATATCCCTCAGGTTTTGATGATAACGCAGTATTTAACGAACGATTAGGTATACTAATATTTGTTCAAGTATGAAAGACCATAGACTAATATTTCATGAATAACCCAAGTATTGGTACTGACTATGAACATTTTAAGAGAAACTTAAAAACCAGAATCTACTAGATCAGAAGCTTAAAGACCCAACTCTGAGGAAGTCAGCTTCTGAAGAAGTCAACAACTAAAGGTTACAATCTAAAGAAGTAAGCTTCTGAAGACCGGACTTTGAAAAAGTCTTCTTCTAAAGACCTAAGACTTTTTCTTCAAAGAGGCAGTTGGGGTGCAACTGATAATTCCTCTAGTAGCAAAGGAATTTCAAACAACCATTCAATGACATTAACCATTTGAAGAAACATTTGAACGTCTCTATTCAAGCTTCTCAAGGACTCTCTTATGGTGTATCTTCAATTACTATTTTTCTTCTTGATTTAAGGAGATGAAGACATGAAGAAATTATATAATTGAACCATTGACATTTAGAGATTAGTTAATCTGTCAAAATGTAAGCATATGTTTAACTTAGGATTTCTTACCTTTGTATATTCTAGAAATCCCTAAGTCTTAAAGATATCTTCTTGACTTATATATTTTTTACACCTCTGATTATATATTAAGTGTATTACCCCAACAATTTTTTATCTGTTAGGTAGATTGTTAGAGGTCTCTTACTTAGTGTTTGAGCATTTGAAGTCTCTTGCTTGTTTTCTTGACCATAAAAGTCTCTTGCTTGTGTGCTTGAGCATAAGAAGTCTATTGTTGTGTGCTTGAGCATAGTAGTCTCTTACTTTGTGTTTAAGAATTAGAAGTCTCTTGCTTGTGTGCTTGAGAAAATTGTAATCTTGTGTGATTATAGTGAAAATATCTTGTAAATACAAGATGACTATATTACTCTAGAGTTATGAGAAGAACCAAGATAACTATGTCGGTCTTTTTTTCCTTCTCTATATTATCTGCTGTCTACCTCTGATTAATTTAGATTCTATATTTTGTATTTAGAATTTGACCAAGAGTTTGAAAGAGGAAGAAAAGGTCAACACAATTCAACCCCTTGTGTTTTTGTCACCTTGAGTTGGCATCATACCACGGTCTCTGCTAAACACTTAACAATAATGCAGAAAAGATCTTGAGAAAAACATATTGAATCATATCTGGAGTTTTTGAATTAGATAGTGGTATTCCCCATTCACATGCCGCTATTAATCATGATTATAACATTTCAGAAAAGAAAAATCATACATCTAGACCTCTAACTTTCAATGGATACTCTACTTTGAATGGTAGGAGCAAGATGTATACTCATATCACAGGTCTTGATAATGAGTTGTGAGATACTCTGGTAGATGGCATTGATATTCCTGTTAATGGAGTAGGAATGGTCATTGATGGAAAAACTCCCACATATGCACATATAAAGATATATAGAAAACATCATAGAGTTAGAGACATCTTGGTTGATGCTCTACCTCATTTTAAGTACATCAAAGTTATTGATAAATATACCAATAATACCATTTTTGAATCCCTATGTGCTACTTATGAAGGGAATCAACAAGTTAAGGAAGCCAAGGCCAACCTTCTAGTGCAACAATATGAGCTGTTCAGAATAAAGGAGGATGAAGACATTGACACCATGTTCTCAATGTTTCAAGTTCTTGTATCTAGACTTTAGGTTCTGAACAAGAGCTATACTACCTCTGATCATGTCAAGAAGATTCTTAGAAGTCTTCCTATCAGATACAGACCCAAGGTGACAACTAACTAGGAGGCTAAATACTTAAACCCATTAAATCTTGAAAGTATTATCATCAGCAGCCTTCAGAGCATGAGATGGAGCTCAATGAAGATAAAATTGCTATGAAGTCAAAGTTTATTGCTTTGAAATTTGTTTCTAAATCTACATAGAGTCCTCAAGTATTGGAGTCTGAAGAAGCTTCTCATGTAGAAGGTTCTGAAGATGATTCAGATGATGAGGAAATGACCTTTATCATTAAAAGGTTTCAATATCTGGCCTAGAAGAACAAAATATTCTCTGGAAAAAGTAGTGGCTTTAGAGGATCTAGATCCATATAAAAGAAGGATGACCAGGAGGGATGCTTCAACTGTAAGAAGCTTGGTCACTTCATTGATGATTGTCTAGAAGTGCAAACGGACGAGTCCAAGAAAGGAAGCTATCAAAAGGACATAATCAGAAACAAGTTCAAGAAGAGTCTCATGGAAACATGAGATGAACTTGATAATGAAGAAGACTCTGAAAAGGATGAAGAATAAGCCAACCTTGTCTTGATGGTGTCATACCCCAAATTTTACCTACCATGTTTCATCTGACTAAGTAGTTTTGAGTCCATACCATGCATTAATGTAGCACATCTACATTTTGTTAGACGGGGGCTACAGTCTAGAAGAGGGGTTAAATAGATTTCCAAATAAAAAATTTATTATTAAAATTATATTTTAAAAAGTATTTTCTATGGCAAGCGGAAGCAAATACAGATCGATTCTCGTCTATCTGAACCGTTATTGGTAGAATCAATATGCATACCTACCGTAGTCAAATGAAGGCCAAAGATGAGAAAACAAATCATTCTGATATGAATCATTTGATGAATACCATCTTGACTTACAACATGGTTTGAAGCCATGTTTTAACAAATCTCATTGCATTGCTTCATATCATACGAGGCAAAACTATGAAAAGTGTTATCTGGCCATTTAGATGATCATAAATGGCTTTGAAACGCTCCTCTTGAGCAACCTCAAACTCATTAAGCCTACAGAATCCTTTTCATGACACTCATATTTCTTAACACACGTGGTTTCGATCATGGAAATAATGGGTGATTCTCCACCATATGAGCCAATACCAAAAGAGTTCTCATAAGTGGTGCCATGTTAAGTCCTTGAGTTTTGTTGCCATTGACCCTAACCTTATGAGTTGTCATATGTTTCCACACAACCTTGCCACTCAAGAGGATCTTTATTGGCCTACTGAGAATCCACCATGTTTGCATTTATATTCTGATTTAGTTTCTTTACAAGGTGTTCATCAAACATAGCAATACCAAATTCAGCTGGGTTATCATAGTTAAAGATGACCTTTCCCGAGCACTTCAAAGTATAGTAGTACACATTATTCGTGTTATCCCAAATGTATCCCATATGAGTCATTGTTGGTTTGCTAAACTCTTGAGAGGGACCAGGAGAAATAAAGGAGAGACTTGGCACAATGATCCCAAAATAATCCAAGATACTTTGAAACATTGAACTATAGCACAAGGATAAACCTTTTCCACAATCCTTGATAGAAAACATCCTAGAGATAAAATATTTTGGCTAATTTATCCTTATCTTATTTTGAAAACATATAGTATAAGTACCTCATTATGATCTATTCTAGAATGTCCTCCTTTCTTAGGACGCAAAATATGTGAGAAATCCAATGCAAGATATGAGAATCTCTTTTCAAGTATCTAGTAGTCACATTATCTATATTCTCATAAGATGTTGGGGTCTTTATCATGGAGTTTATATGATTTTTCCAGTCATACATAATAAGGTGATCGTGATTAGTCACACATGGATCATGATTTTGTAGAGAAATGTCAAATAGAGTTTTCCAAATAGTCCTAGTGACATGATATGATTTTGTACCCATGTTGAACAACAACATTTCATCATCTCTTGTGTCCAAAACAACATAAAATACTCAAGCTAAGTCCTCATTGTAATTAGTACAACACTCCAAAAATAGATCAATTTTATGATATCAAAAACTTTAGGAATATTCAATGTAGCAGATACCTTAGGATAATAAACATGTTGTTTCACAACCGACCTATTCTTGTAAAACTTTTCAAAATCTTCTAAACAAGAAGGTTCTAGTAGTGAAAGAGCAGTTATCATAATAGATGTTAAAGTTGTAGCAATGTTTTTAACCTTGTTTCTCCTATGAGCCATTTAAACTTGTTGCACACAAGGTGTTTGATAGAAGAATTGAATGAGCAGAGCTTGAGTTTGATAGAAGTAAGTGATACCCTCTATCCTAAAAATGTGAAGGTTGCTTTAAATAACCAAATAATGAGGAAATCAATCAAAGCACATCTCAATTTTGCAAATAAACTCAACCCTATGTAAGTGGAGAAGATGTTAAAGGATGAAGTTTGGGTGAGAGCAGTTCTAATTGTGAATCCTATGTTTGTTGATGTGAAGGGAGTGGTGAGATTGATGGTGGTTTAGAGATTTATATATTGAGGTTTTTTTTTAGATTGATGATGAAGAAGTTTTATGGAAGATGAACTAGTTTCCAATAGAAGTTAGAAGTGTAGAGTGAGAATAAATGGACAAAATGTAAGTTTCAGCAAGAAAAACATGTTATGCATCAACCTACAGAAGCAATGCATTGACTCATAGGTGCTAGGAATCAATGCATACTATTGTGTTTTTAAAAAAAAAATTCTGAATGTGACAATATGCGTCGACCTATAGAGGGCTATGAGTCGATGCATGATGGACAAAACCAAAATGCTTAATTTTGTGATTTAGTGGTCGATCTATAACTCTTGCGGGTCGATGCATAGATTTTCAAAAACACACAAACAAAATGTAGCATGCAAAACACAAACAAAATTTAAAAAAATGACTGAACTAAAACATAGTGATTAACCAAAGCATGCATCCAACAAACGACAACAAAAATCATTCAACAACAGTATCCAAAATAAAACTAACTGAAATATCATCCAACTAGCAACCTAAACAGCAAAGAAGTGCATAAAAGAGATGATAATGGGAAATTGTTATGCCATAAGACACCTCTCCACCAAAATTAAAGTGAGGACATGGTCTTCACTCTCAGCTTGATGGGAAGGGGGAGGCACACACTTGCCTCAAAACATAATACCAATCAGGCGCAAATTCTACTACTCTTTTGGATAGCAACATCCTTTACTTTCTTCTCCCTCGCTTCTTTCTTTGCAGCTCCCTTCTCTACTAGCTTTGATTCCTTTAGCTCTTTCATCTTTTCAGCATTAGGGATGACTTCAGTCCTGACAGTCTCCTTCTCCTTTTTCTCTTCAGTAGCTGGTTTGATCAACAGATTCTTCTTTGGACTTTTCTTTGCAGGGGTTTTCTTATGAGGGCTCTTTTTCTTAGGGATTTTGACTGGGGTAGTCTTGACAGGTATTGCTTCTGGGCTGGTCACTGGAGTTACGCCAACATTTTCCTCTTCCTTAACCATCTCTTTTTTAGAGCTACCCTTGGGATCTAATTTGTAGGACCCTGGCGTAGAATCTTCAGCACTGGAGTATTATTTAGACCAATCTTCTTTCTCCTATACCTCCTCATCTATATCCTCTGCTTCCTTGTCATCTTCCTCAAGATCCTCTTTTTCTTCCTCAAGATTTTCCTCTTTTTGTCCAAGTTCTTCATCCGGGTCTTCTTCTATTTCAGTTTCCTTCACAGGGGTGAAATTCATTTCAGCATTATCCTTGTCTGCTCCATTAATCATATCTTTCAAAGTGTTATCTTCATCTTCCTCCTCATTGTCAATTTGGTTCAAGTAAAATATTTTGGGTGGACTTTTAAATCGGTGGCACAACAGTCGACACTTCCTTCTTTGGCTTATTTTCTTTCTTCTGCTTCTTTTTCTTTGGTGGAATAGGCTTGTCTTCCTGAGGCATGCCTTTGTTTAACTTTGTTCGTCCATATGAGCATTTTTCTTGTTTCTCTTCTTTTTGTCCTTCCTCTTCTTCTTTCCTTCATTTTTCTTCTCAGCCTGCCGTAGCGGGGAAATTTGTAAGTTTAAGCTATTGATTAACATAACTCAAAAAATGCAAGAGTCGCCACCACACTTTTATTTTATCCAAAAGGAAAGGAAAAAAAGCGAATAAAACCTAAAGAGTTCTAAAACAAGAACAAACAGAGAATGAGTAAGGGGGTTGGTTACGCTAAGGGAAGGTGTTAGCACCCAAAACTTCTATAGTACTCTATAGGAGCCCTTTGAAATATCTACGCTTTTTGTTTTGAAAAGTTTTGTTTGAAATGAGATTGGGGAGATGATGAAAGAATTATTTTTTAAATATTTTTGTGTTTGGAGAGACTTATCGTCTCATGCTTACATACCCACAAAGTGAAACATAGGATCAAAACCTCGTAGTTCGTGGTACAAATAACAAAAATGGTTTATTATGGTTCATTTTAAATGTAAAGACAAATTGTCATTTTAAGAAGAAAACTAAGACTAGTCACTGTTGCACCCCAAAATTTGCTCAACTTTTCTTTATCTAGCTTATGTTTTATTTTATTCACATTAGCATTATCATTTGCATTTCATTAACATGTATGCAGGAGATCAAGAGGTATGATTACCAATCAAGAGCTACAAAAGACTATGAAGCTAGCTAAGAAGGTTATTCAAGTGGTCAAGGGTTGATATCCTTGCCAGAGAAGTTAAAAGATCCTCAGAGAGACTGGTTGAAACCAAGAGGGTGTGCCTCCTAACTTGAGAGTTGTGGGAGCTCCTCAGATGATTCTGAAGCCAAGAATGTGGACTTGAAGCCTTGAGGGAGCTGGTGAGATGTCTTGAAAGCCATCATGAAGCCTAAACAGGTCATTGTGCAAGATTAAGAAGACTCAGCCATGAGTGGTGCAATTAGGGTTTGACTGGGTCAACCCTAAGTCAACTGAAGAATTGAACAAGGTTGAGACCTAATACAAGAGCCATGTGATCATGGATTGATACATTGAGATGCTATAAGAATGATTTCAAGGTTAACTCATCATGATTGAAGAGTTTGATAAGTTTCAAGCTAGGGTTTCTAAGGCTTGATAGTGTAAAATCCCCTAGTTTGACCCCTATCTTCAAGGCAGTTTAGCTCAAGATGTGATTGTCATCTCATCTTACCCCCAACATGAATGTTGTAGGGCTTGATCTTAGATTTAATTTGAATGCTAGAAGTCCTTTATAGGATTTGTAGAACTCAAGTTATGACTTTGACAAGTTACAGGTCATCTGAGGTATGTGAATTTGGGGGCTTGAAAGTTGCCCAACTTGCATGAAACATTTGCCCTAGAAGGATGATTCCTATGAACTTTTGGTCAACATGAATGTTGTTCCTTATACTCTTAGATTTCTAGAGAGTACTAGAAGTCGTTGATAGGATTTGTAGAACTCAAGTTATGGCTTTGACAAGTCAAGGGCATTTTGGTCATTTGGAGATTATAGGTCATTTCAACCATAAGGCCATAACTCCTATTTCCAAGCTTCAAATGGGAAAATGTTCAACATCAAACTTGTCCAAAATGATGTTTTAAGGCTATTCAAGAGGTCATGAGATGTTGGAAATGCTTGTAGCTCAAAGTTACAAAAATGACCTAAAATGAGGGTATAAGTTAAATGAACCAAAGTTGGAAATTGATACTTTTGATCTACACATCCAAACCAAGGAATGTAATAGGTCATTTTGACTCTAAAAAGAATTTTAAGAACATTAGTTTAGCCACATTTTTGAATTGAGGTCTAATTTGTGGACTTGCTTTGAAAAGTAGTTACATACATCATAAGTAACATGTGCAAAACTCAAACTCAAGGCATGAACAAGATCCCTTGCAAGCCAAACACTTCCAAAATGTCATGAGGGGAGAAATTGGAAGGAATTGAGATTGGTTTCAAGCTGTTAACAGAAGTTGTGCATACAATGGCATATCATGAGAATTCAAGTGAACTTCTCATGTCATGAGAGATTGATCTTCTCATTGGAAGGATCTAGAGGGTTCTAGATCATCCCTACGCACTCTATATATGGAATAGAAGTGGTTCAGATCTTTTTTTGGTGAGAATTGAGAGGGAAAAGAGAGAGTGAGTTTTGAAACTTCCATTTTGCAATTGAATTCGGTTACTCCAATTGAGTTCATTTCAATCCATTCTCTTGATCCCAATAGCTTCCATTTGCATTGTTGAGTGATCCCAAAGTGAAATCACAGCAAAAGCATTGAGGATTTGAGTGTTAGCATTTGGATTTTTCAGTCTGCAACTCACCATCGGGTTTCAAGTTTCAGGAGGTTTCAACCAGTTCTTGTGCATACAGAAGCAAGGGAATGATCCATTGATCGTGTCTGGAAGGTTTGAGAGCTTGATTTGGAGATTTGGTGCATCTGTTCATCAAGAATTGACAGGTATGTAAACTTCTTCCTCCAGCATAAATTAGGTAGAGTTAGCACGATTTGTTAGGTTAGAATGATTGTAGGTTAGTATGTGGAGCTTTTTGGTAGCATTTGGTGAGGTTTGGTGACAATTATTGGAGAGACCAAATTTCTGTTCTTGAGCATATCTTGGTGGTTCTTGAGAGTTAACCCTAGCTAGATGGTGGAATCAACTCAGGATAGCATGGTGATGATGTTAGGCACTTTAATTTGGAGAATGGTGATGATTGGATCATGGTCAGTTTCTGAGCTTTTGATCGTGTTTTGAGAATGATGATGATTCAATAAGAATGATTGGCGTGGTTAGAATCAGGGCGAAGAATGGAGTGGATTAGGGTTTTAGAGTTTGATTTTTAGTGAAGATTTGATGGAGCCCGAGTTGGAGAGGATGAGTGTTCTTCACCCTGCATCCATGGCGTTTCTCCCTCCATTTTTGGTTCAAATAAAGAAGATGATTAGAATACCGTTGGATTGGCATGAAGACTTTGACTGAGCAAGGTATTCCACGGCCAGGATTGATTTGGATTCATGAGAGAGTCTGAGTAAGAGAAACGATGCGTTTCACTTACTAGGTCGTTTTGGGCTTAAGTTCAAATTGTTATCCCCACCCCCTGATGGCCCAATTGTTATAATGAACTGATCTTCGTTACTATCTGCACCGTGGTTTTGTTATTTTATTTTGATTTTCTTTAATTTTTCATTTTATTCATGGTTATTGATAAAATCATAAAAAATGGAAAAATGAGTCAATTAATCCCATTCTTTTTGCATTATATTCATGAAAGGGTCTAGTATTTTTTAGATAAAAAATCTTTTTGTCTCATGCATTTTATGATTTTATGGGAATTTTCACATTTTAATTGATATTAAAGTGGTCATGTTTGATACTGGATTTTGTGGAATTTTGTGTGATCATGTGATGATGATTTTGATCTTGATTTTTTGTGAGTAGTTAGAATAGATAGGCATGATCCCCATAGATGTTTCTCACATTTTTGTGATGAACATAAGTGGAAGTTTAGGTTGAAACCTTTAGAAACTCCATTTTTAGGGTTTATGGTTGATACCTTTGGATTTAGGACTTAATTTTAGGACTTAATAGATGATTTAGTCCCTGGTTTTTGTATGTGGCATTCTTAATTGAATTAGGATCCTTTAGGAATTTTTGTAGAAATTTATAAGATAGTTTACTATTTTTGATTGATTTTAGTTTAGGTGCTAGTTTTAGATGGTTCTAAGGCACTAACTCAACTAGATTAACTTCTTTAGTTCCCTTAGACTAGGGTTGTACTTTGCTTGTTCTTGGATGATGTTGAAGGAAAGTTGAAGATGCATTGGATTGCTTGAAGAGGCTTGGATTTGAAGATCTTCCCTTCTTTTGGTGTAGTTTTGATTAGGTTAAGATTAGGGTTTTGTAGGCAGAGCTTCTAGATAGTTCTCTTCCTTCATAAACATGGATGATGTTGATCACTTCCATTCTTCCCTATGATGAAAGGTCCCTTTGTAAAGGCCTCATCCCTCCTTTGGTAGGATGTGTGGCTCTTTGCAAATTGGAACCTTTGAGGGTCCCTTTCTCTGATGACAGGATGCTCAGTGGTGACCTTTGGTCTTCACTCTGTTACCAATCATCCCAACTTTGCTCTGGATAGATGAATATTTCTCCTTTGTTAGAAGATGGAGTTCCTTGCTTGAAGAAGGTTGAAGGATGGAGTTGATACTTCTTTGTGGTTGAAGATTACTCTAAGGAGCTGAAGCTTGTAGGAGAAGAAGACCAAGTTGATATTGGTAAAGCAAAGAGAGCTGAAGCTTGAAGACCAAGTTGATACTCGTGAAGAAGATCCAATTGAGATTGAGTGAAAAGCTGAGGCTTGAGGAATAAAGGATAAGTTGACACTTACATTGATGCATTGAGAGCCTGAAGGAATCAAGATGATACTTGCAGTTAGGAGTAAAGCCTGAAGGTGGGATTTACTGTAAAGCTGAGGCTTGAGGAAGAGAGAATAAGTTGATACTTATGGTTGATGGGTTGAAACCTTGGAGGAGCAAGTTGATACTTGTTATTGAGGATGATAGCCTTGAAGGGTGATTGAAGTCTGAAGACTGTACTGCTGTCCAAAGATTGCTTTGCTATGAAGCTGTGGGAGTGGTTGATCTGCTTTCCTTTCTTGTCTGTTTTCTTTTCTGTATTGTTTGATTTGCTTGATGCATTAGAATAAGTCCATATCTAGACTGATGTAAGCTAGGAGCATGACTGCACTAGAGGTTGAGTTGCTCCCTTTGCTTGTATTTTTACTGTATGGCTTTGCTTGCGGGTATTCGGTAGAGCCCAGCTCCCTTGCCCATGTGGTTTGAGTTTGCTTGATAGCATGTTATTTCTTCTGTATGATTGCAGTTATTCATATCTGGCTTGAGGTTGAGATGAGCTTGTGGAGGCTGATGCCCCACACACATTTCCTCCCTCACTTGCATTGCATGCATTTTACAGTCGTTTACTGTTTACTGTTTAAGCTGATGCTTTATCTGTTTCTGTTTATCATTGACATGATCCCCTAGGAACCTCACTTCCTTTGATAAGGAAGTGATGATAGAACTTTAGGTTGAAACCTATGCATGATAACTTCTAGGAGTTCCCTGTTTTAAACCTCAACTCTAGGATGAATCCTTGGCATGACAACATTAGGACTTGATAGTCTCCCCGTAGTTGAGCCTGTTCTCTCTTTTCATCTCAAAACAAATCAAAATACAGTAATAAAGGCTAACTGACGTCGTACGTTACGAGGCTTAAGCTATCTGAGAAAGGATTGTTGGAGAGCTTCTTTTCAACAGTCTGGATGTTTAGTATGGCACTCTTTGGGTGACATGCGATGCATTCACTCTCAGGTCACAGTCTCTAGTGCGATATTAGTTGCAAACAAACCTTAAAAACAGTTCTTCCGTAAAAGACAGAAAACAAACTTCAAACCTTTTTGCCCCGTGGGCCCATAATCCAAAGGAAGCTTTTCTGAAGAAAAGAGTGTCGTTAAACTTCAGCGCCACCGCAAACAGGCTTTGTCCCTAACTGCTGGAACTGCTGTTTAACCCTACTCGAAAAAATAGATGAATCTGAATTCCCGTAATCCGTATTATCCCGAACTACGTAAGCTCTGATCTCTCAAGCCTGTTGAGAGTACGTAGGCACAATACTGATGTATTGGCGAGCCACCTTCCCCATAACCCGTAGTTAGGCGAACTACGTTGACTCTGATTTCTCATTCTCTGATGAGAATACGTAGGCATAAAGCGCGACGCTTTGCCGAGTCATTTTTATTTTCTTTTCAGACCAACCTTGATAGGTAGATAGTAAAACCAACCCGTCATATAAACACAACAAGCGTGGATCCCGTCGAGTACGACAGACGTGAGGGGTGCTAATACCTTCCCCTTGCGTAACCGACTCCCGAACCCAGACAACGGTTGCGATGACCTTGTCTTATACCTTTTCGTCAGGTTTTTCCGATCGTTTCCTTTTCCGTTCTGAGGGATAAATAACGAAAGGTGGCGACTCTTCCGTTTTTCCGGCACCTTATTTTCGCGGAAGCGACAGCTGGCGACTCTGCTGGGGACTTCATAGTTTCCTGGGATCCAACGTCCCGTATGCGAGTCAGTTTGGGGATCCAACGTCCCTGCGAGAGTCAATCCTAGCGCTTGTATGATTACTTGTTGGGTTGTGTTTATTTATCGCACTTTATTTCCCGCATTTTATTTTCAGTATGATATGATTATCTATGCTGTTGTGGGAGGGGCATTCTGATGAGTGAGAAGCCAGACCCAGGCTTGAGTGAACCTAGCATTAGTTGTGGAAATTAGTGCGCGTGTGCTTGCTTTGCAGGCACTAGTGTCTCATGAAATCCACGCTCAGACGAGGTTCTCCCGGTTGACTTCTTTTTCAACCCTTTGGGTTGAGGGGGTTGTTAGTTTGGAGGATTGTCGACTCTGGGGACCGATCATTTGGGATTCAGCCGAGTGAGGCCGCTTCATGAGCTGGTGATGCCACACCTTCTGGGTATCGTATCACCCCTCTTGAATGTCTGTGACGCTGATGACCGCATAGGATGCCGAACTTGTGTCAGTCTAGGTCCATACCTGTGAGCAGGGTTGGGTTTGTTGCAGGAAACCTTAACCTTCAGACTACCTGGTTCTCTTGATAGTGAATCAGTTTTGTTGGTATCAGAGGTTCTCATCATCAGATATATGTGTGTTCTTGATAGAGCAGATTTATGGTCCCGTACCAGAGGTCCTTATTGTCAGATGTGTATTTGTTCTTGACATAGCAGGTTTATGATTGGGGTCAGAGGATCTCATCAGCAGATGTGTATTTGTTCTTGATAGAGCAGGTTTATGATTGAGATCAGAGAATCTCATTATCAGATATATGTTTGTTCTTGACAGAGCAGATTTGCGGTCTCGTATCAGAGGTCCTTGTTATCAGATGTGTGTTTGTTCTTGACAGAGCAGATTTATGGTCCGATATCTGGATTTCCTTCTTATCAGAGATAGTGGTTGTTCTTGATAGAGCAGCATTGTGGTTTTGTTTATACAAAATCTTCCCCTCTTCACCAGCACAGCCGTCTTGATCTCCTGCTGCATGACTGCATTTTACATTGCTTTGCATACTCATTTGCATTTCATTAACGTGTGTCTGTGTTGCAGGTACCGTTTCCCCCGATTCAAGATTTCTGGCCTTCTATTGCGCTATTATGGGTTCTCTGAGGAAGACCGTGGCTTACAAGCTCCCTGCCCCTGATGTTGTTCAGCTAACTGGTTTGATTGCTTTGGCAGATGATTCTGTGAGAGATGAATTCAGAAAGTCTTACGGTAAACTGCTCAGCCTGGTTCGTAAACCCTCTGTGTTTAAGTTGAATGGGTTGCACGCCCTGCTGCATTTCTACGATCCTCTGTTGAGATGCTTCACTTTCCAGGATTTTGTTCTCACACCTACGCTAGAGGAGTATGTCGATTTGTTAGGTGTGCCTATCAAGAGTCAGATGCCCTTTGTTCATATGAATGCTGAGCCTAATCTGGCTAGTCTAGCTCCTTCACTTCACCTAGATGCCTCCGAGTTGGTTTTGTCTAGTTGGAACAAGGTTCCCGGTTTCTCCTTGCAGTTCTTAGTGGGAAAGGCTCAGCAGTGCGCCAAAGACGGATGTTGGGTCGTGTTCAATGCCATTCTTGCTCTGTGCATATATGGCATCATTATGTTCCCCAATATGCCCGACTTTGTAGACTTCCACGCATTCCACATCTTTGCTTCAGGGAATACAGTCCCTACCTTGATAGGAGATGTCTACCATTCCATCCACTACAAAAACGAGAACAGAAGGGGTAAGAACGTCTCGTGCTGTGTGCCCCTGCTTTATAAATGGCTTGATAGTCATCTACCCAAGAGGGGTCCCTTTGCTTCGTCTGCGGCCACAGCTGAGTGGCCTGAGCGTTTGATGAGTCTATCAGCGGAGGATATTGACTAGTTTGACAGAGATAGGTTGGGCACTGAGATTATCTTCAGCTGCAGCAGGTTTCCGAACGTGCCTTTGATAGGCAGGAAGGGTTGTATAAACTATAATCCATCTCTGCTGGCCCGACAGTTTGCTTATGCTTTGAGAGCTCCGCCGAAGGATGAAGAGGTGCAGGAATCTCTGTACCTCACTGGTCTTCTAGAGGGGGATATGTTATCTAAGCTTCAGCGCGCTTGGAATGGTATCAGTAAGCGGGGAAAACCATTGCTGGGGAAAAGCAATAGCCAAGCCTACACTCCGTATGTGACTTGGATCAGAGCCAGAGCAGATGCTATAGGGATGTCGTTTCCTCCCGCCAAGCCAGAAAGCCCTCAGGTGATTGAAGAGCCTACCACCGTGCCTATTCAGCAGCATAATCAGGTGTTAGCTGTGAGAGATGAGCTGAAGAAGGCGAATGAAGAATTGGAGAAAGAATTGGCTCAACTCAGAAGCGAGAGAAGCGATGCCGTTCGTTCCTTCAAGAGGCAGACCGAGCTGGTGAACCAGCTGGGGACAAATTTGACTAGGCAGATAGCTGAGCGTGAGCGCATGGGTCGAGACTTCAAAGCTGTCAATGATGTACTGGCCACGAAGAAGCAGCACTTGGATGAAGCGTATCGGAGGATATCCAAGTTTAACCAGCATTGGAAGGCCACCCTAGCCAACAGGAAAGAGCGGGAGGATAAGCTGATGCAACAGATCTCCAAGCTGAAAGCCCAGGTGAAGGCTAGTGAGAAGAGGTTTGATGAAGAAACCGCTCGCAGATATGCTGTTGAAGGCCAGCTTAACAGGGTTCTTGCTAACCTGAAGGAGCGCAAACTGACGTTTGAATCCAAAAAGCGGAAGCTAGAAGATTGTTTCGGCAAAGGAGCATGGGAAGATTCGGTCGAAGGTCTTCAGTACACCATTATGCAGAGGGAGTTACTCGTCGAAGGGTTGCTCACTCGGCCTGATCATCCAGAAACGAAGGGGTTGTTAGAAGAGTTTCGCGCCCGTGGCCGTGCTTGACTATTTGCAATCCTTTTGTGTTGATCATTGTTGTATGCTGACCATCACCAGGCTTGTTGGTTGAGGTCATGCTATTGATTTAGCTTGTATTCAGTGACGTTATGTACTGCCTTGATGGGCTTTCTTTATATATGAGATGTTATTTCCATGATTGGACTCGGACTTCAGGCACTAGGATCGGGGGATACCTCCCTAACGCACAGACACACATTTGCATTTGCATGAAGCATTTGCATAACGAGCACTTTGTCGTTTTTTCCTAACCCTTTTGTGTTTTCAGGTTGTTTCAGGTTGTTCCAGGATTGATCAGAGACCTATCCACCGCTATCCGACCAGGGCAAATCAAACCAAAATCATGGAGCAAGTGCAAACTGATGTTCAAGAACTCCACGAAAGAATGGACCGCTTCATGGAGCTCATGCAAGTGGTCGCCAATGGCCAGGATCAGCTCAGAACCTTGGTTCAGCCTCTGATTTCAAGAGTCGATAGCAATGGCGTACTCCATGGCGGGACCGTGCCTACCCCTCCACATGTTGAAACTCCTCAGAATGGCGTCCCCGTGACTGGGGGGAACGGCAGTGCCAACGACAATGTGATAGCTAACATGGGACTCAACGGTAATACGACGGGCGTCGGTAATGGGAATTTTGAAGCTAACGTCAATGTTGGGCTGGGCAACGACACTGTGGGTGTTGGAAATCTGCTTGGGCCTCAGCCGTGGTTAGAAGACCGTCAAGACGATATGTTCTCTCAGATAGGTGTCGAAGGAGAGCTGACTGCTGAAGCACGGCTTAGGTTCAAGGCACTCGTAGACAAGATGAGGAATATCGAGAACCAGAATACCTTGGGTGTTAATATGTCCAAGTTGGGATTGATTGCTGATTTCAAGGTGCCTCCCAAGTTCAAGGCACCTGACTTTGAAAAGTACAAGGGCACCACTTGCCCTCGCGTCCACCTGAGATCATATTACAGAAAAATGTCCGCTCATTCTAAGGACGAGAAGTTGCTGATGCACTTCTTTCAGGACAGTCTGTCCGGGCCCTCCCTCGAATGGTACATGAGTCTGGAACCTACCAGTGTGCGCACGTGGAAGGAACTTCCTGAAGCATTCGTGCACCACTACCAATATAACAGTGACTTGGCCCCGAACCGAGTCCAACTGCAGAATCTGTCGCAAAGGAACAACGAAGGGTTCAAGGAATACGCCCAGCGGTGGCGTGAATTGGCAGCCAGGGTTCAGTCGCCGATGGTTGAACGTGAGCTTGTGCAAATGTTCGTAGCCACCCTCCCAGGGGTTTATTATGAGAAATTGGTCAGCGGTATGTCTGGAACCTTCTCAGACCTCATTATCACAGGTGAGCACATTGAAAGTGGGATCAAACTGGGGAAAATTCAAGGCGATTCATCCTCAGCTGGAGGAGGCGGCAAGAAACCTTATAGTGGCAAAAGGCGGGAAGGAGAAACGAGCGCCGTGACCAACGCTCGAAGGAAGGGTAAAGGCCCTCACCAACAGGTGGCCAGTATAACTATCCCAACAGTTCAACAACCACAACAGCAGCAGCCGCAACAGCCGAATCAACAAGGGTACATAAAGTATCAGAACAAGGCACCTCTGTCGAGCCGTCACCTTGAGACACCGCCCATGTCTTATGCGCAGTTGTTGCAGACTTTGCTCCAGTTGCAGCTGATCCAGAAGAGAACTCTGGCTCCCTTGACAGGGGCACCTCCGCCAGGTTATGATGCAAATGCGACTTGCAAATTTCACTCAGGGGCACCAGGCCATACGGTAGAAAATTGCAAAGCCTTCAAGCATAAGGTGCAGGACATGGTGGACGCTAAGATCATCAATTTCTCAGATAATGTGCCAAATGTCACGAAGAACCCTATGCCGAATCATAGGGGAGGTGGGGTAAACGCCATTATTGAAGACGAGAGTTTGGATTTGTTGACTGACGTCAGAGATCTGAAGACACCGCTTAGCTTCATTAAAGCTAAGCTGATGAAAAGAGGTTTCTTTCCAGGTTGTGGAGAGCTGTGTATGGGCTGTGCGACAAGTCCTGATGGATGTGAATAGCTGATAGAGGGGATTCAAAGTCTGATGACCGAAGGAATCCTGCAGTTTAGCCGAAGGGCCGAAAGCGGATCAGGAGAGGTAATGCTGAAGCAAGATGATGAGGTTGCCACCATCACCATCCCTCGCCAGACGATAACTATTTCTGCACCCAGACCGCCCACGATTACCATCACCAAAGCTGGGCCGATACCTTTCGAAAGCACCAACGCTGTCCTGTGGCACTATGGGGCAGAGGTCTAATGCAACAGACAGAAGCTGGAACTAGAATTATTTGGGTCGTCCGTGGAGAACTTAGCGGGCGTTAGCAGAATTACTCGCAGCGGAAGAGTGTTTGCACCACCTAAGGTCGCGGCGGACAAAGCTGATGCAATTGATAAAGGGAAGAGCAAAGTCGTTGAAGAGACCCCTCGTGGGGTAGAAAAAGACTTACTTGTTAAAGACGCTGAAGAGTTTATGCGGTTGATTAAAAAGAGTGACTACAAGATCGTGGATCACCTCCATCAGACACCCTCGAAGATTTCCATCCTGAACCTGTTGCTGTGTTCTGAGGCGCACCGCAACGCGCTGCTGAAGGTGTTGAATGCCGCATATGTACCGCAAGAAATATAGGTAAACCAGTTGGAAGAGGTCGTAGCCCACGTGAATGCTAGAAATGGACTAGGGTTCACTGACCTAGAGCTGACGCCGAAGGGGAGGAACCACAACAGTGCCCTGGACATCTTGATAGAGTGTAGGGGAACGATTATGTCTCACATGTTGGTGGACACGGGGTCGTCGCTCAATGTTCTTCCGAAGAAGGCATTGATGAAGTTAGATACTCACGGAGTGATTTGCACACCCAGTGATCTGGTTGTGAAAGCGTTCGATGGAACCAAACGCCATGTTTTCGGGGAGGTGACGTTGCCAATCCAAGTCGGGCCGGAAACATTCGATGTGGTCTTTTACATTATGGACATCATGACTGCATACAGTTGTCTCTTAGGCCGGTCGTGGATCCATTCTGCTGGTGCCATGACCTCCACGTTGCACCAGAAGCTCAAGTATGCTGTCGGAGGTAGTATCGTGACTGTGTGTGGCGAGGAAGACATAATGGTGAGCCATTTGTCGTCCTTCAAGTATGTTGAGATGGATGGGGAAATCCACGAAACCCTATGCCAAGCGTTCGAAGCCGTTAAGATCAAGAACGTAGCTCCTGTAGTCACTGAGAAGCCAGAGATGACTCTCTCTTCCTTCAAGGAAGCCCGGGCCATTGTTCAAGTCGGATCCACCCCAGGCTGGGGGCGAATTTTGGAGATACCCAACAAGCAAGACAAGTTCGGGTTGGGATATTCTCCTGCGGCTGAAGCCTCCTCTTCTAGCGGTGCGTCGCGCGGTAAAGGACCGATCCAGTTTACCAGTGGCGGGGTGATATTTGAAAGCGTCAACGCAGTGTCTGAAGACAGCGGAGATAACGACTGTGACTTAGACTCTTGGATCCAGCCAAGCAAGCCAGGCGAGAGCCTCAACAACTGGTTCGTCAAGGATATCATCCAGATGACAAGCAAAGAGTAATGATTTACTTTTTCCAATCGTTGTACAACCCTATGTCCTACCCGGGGCATAGTGGTTTTATTGTCAGGGCCTTGTTTGATTATGTACATGCATTTTACCAATAAATCAAAAGGCGTTTTTGTTCGCATTCAAAGGTTGTGATCTCTGTTATTCGTGTTTTATATTTGTTTTGAAAAACAATAAAATGGCAATGGGGTTTGTGCTAACCTGCATATCCTTGTCTTAAGCTTAACCCTTGTTATTGCAGGATCCACATAGCAGATGACATCGACTCTGGACCTTCTACGACTCACTTCGACTTTGATTGCCCGATCTATCAAGCCAAAGAAGAGATTGATGAAGACGAAGACCTTCCCGAAGAGTTGGCCCGCTTGTTGAAACAAGAAGAGAAAGTTATTCTACCTCATGAGGAAGAGATTGAGATTGTGAATCTGGGTTCTGAAGAACTTGTCAGGAACGTCAGGATAGGGGCTGCATTGCAGAGCAATGTCAAGCAGAGATTGGTCAAGATGCTGAGAGAGTATAGTGACGTCTTTGCTTGGTCATACGAAGATATGCCCGGACTTGATACTGACATCGTGGTCCACCACTTGCCGCTGCGAGAAGATTGTCCTCCCATTAAGCAGAAGCTTAGGAGGACGCGACCAGATATGGCCATTAAGATCAAAGAAGAAGTGCAGAAACAACTTGATGCTGGCTTCTTAGCGGTCACTACTTACCCTCCGTGGGTCGCCAACATAGTGCCTGTACCGAAGAAGGACGGTAAGGTACGAATGTGCGTCGATTATCGGGATTTGAATAGGGCGAGCCCTAAAGATGATTTCCCGCTGCCTCATATTGATGTGTTGGTTGACAATACAACCCAGTTCTCCGTATTTTCGTTCATGGACGGCTTCTCCGGCTACAATCAGATCAAGATGGCGCCGGAGGACATGGAGAAAACTACGTTCATTACTCCTTGGGGAACATTTTGCTACAAGGTAATGCCTTTTGGTCTGAAGAACGCAGGGGCCACTTACCAAAGAGCAATGGTTACTTTGTTTCATGATATGATTCGTCATGAGATTGAAGTCTATGTTGATGACATGATTGCGAAGTCCCAAACGGAGGAAGGACATCTGGTCAATTTGCTGAAGCTTTTTGAGAGGCTTAGGAAGTTCAGGTTGAGGCTGAATCCTAACAAGTGTACTTTCGGAGTGCGGTCTGGAAAACTACTGGGGTTTATCGTGAGTGAAAGAGGCATTGAGGTTGATCCTGCAAAAATAAAAGCCATACAAGAAATGCCAGCGCCAAAAACAGAAAAAGAAGTTCGTGGTTTCCTGGGCCGAATAAACTACATTGCAAGGTTTATCTCTCAGCTCACGGCCACGTGTGAACCGATGTTTAAGCTGCTAAAGAAAGATCAGGCGATTATCTGGAACGAGGATTGCTAGAAGGCATTTGATAAGATAAAACAATATCTACAGGAACCTCCGATCTTGATACCCCCAGTGGCCGGAAGACCCCTAATCATGTACTTGACAGTTCTTGAGAATAGTATGGGGTGTGTTCTCGGTCAGCACGACGAGACGGGCAGAAAAGAGCATGCCATTTACTACTTGAGTAAAAAGTTCACAGATTGTGAATCTCGTTACTCGATGCTGGAGAAGACGTGTTGTGCACTAGCCTAGGCTGCCAAACATTTACGACAGTACATGCTCAATCACACCACCATGCTAATTTCGAAGATGGATCCGATCAAGTACGTCTTCGAGAAGCAAGCGCTTTCGGGCAGGATTGCCAGATGGCAAATGGTGTTGACGGAATATGACATTCAGTACGTTTCCCAGAAGGCCATCAAGGGAAGCGTATTGTCTGAATACCTGGCCGAACAACCGATTGAAGACTATCAGCCGATGAAATTTGAATTCCCTGATGAGGATATCATGTTTCTCAAAGCGAAGGATTGCGATGAACCGTTACCCGACGAGAGTCCAGATAGGAAATCCCAGTGGAAATTGATATTTGACGGGGCGGTTAATTCTTACGGAAGTGGCATTGGGGCGATCATCACGACTCCCCACGGATCCCACATCCCGTTTACTGTGAGACTGACGTTTCCAGTCACCAATAACGAAGCGGAGTACGAAGCATGCATCATGGCTCTAGAAGAAGCAATTGATTTGAGAATCAAGAACCTAGACGTATATGGTGACTCAACGCTTGTGATTAACTAGATTAAAGGGGAGTGGAAGACTCGTCAATCGAATTTGGTGCCATACATGAACTATGCCAGAAGGCTGCTTCCGTTCTTTGATCGAGTGGAACTCCATCATGTGCCCAGGGCTGAGAATCAAATGGCTGATGCCTTAGCCACGTTGGCTGTGATGTATAAAGTCAATTTTTGGAATGAAGCTCCAAGAATTGTCCTTTCTCGTCTTGATAGACCTGCATTCGTCTTTGTGATCGAGGAAGCCTCCGACGGCAAGCCATGGTTCCATGACATCCAGACCTTCCTTATGACTAAGGAGTATCCTGCGGGAGCATCAACCCAGGATAAGAAGACTCTGAGGAGGCTGTCTAGAAATTTTTATCTCAATCCTGATGGAGTTTTGTATAAGAGAAACCACGATCTCGTGCTACTCAGATGTGTAGATGAGAAAGAGGTGAGTATGCTCATGGAAGAGGTCCATGAAGGCACATTTGGTACAAAGATTGTTTAGAAGATGGTTGTGACCTACAAAGATTGGCACGAGATATTGCCATTTGCACTGCACGGTTATCGTACAACGGTACGTACATCAACCGGGGCAACTCCTTTCTCCTTGGTGTACGGTATGGAAGCTGTCCTACCGTTAGAAGTGGAGATCCCTTCTTTGCGAGTTTTGGTTGACGTGAAACTCAATGAGGCAGAATGGATCAGGAACCGACTAAATCAACTCAGCCTGATGGACGAGAAAAGATTAACATCGATTGTGCATGGTCGTCTATACCAAAGCCGAATGAAGAAAGCCTATGACAAGAAGGTGCGTCCTAGAAGCTTTCAGACGGGTGATCTCGTCCTGAAGAAGATTCTTCCTCCACACTCCGATCACCGGGGCAAGTGGACTCCTAATTACGAAGGTCCGTACGTCGTCAGCAAGGTCTTCTCGGGAGGAGCCTTATTGTTATCCACGATGGATGGCAAAGATTTTGCATCCCCGGTGAACGCGGACGCAGTTAAAAAATACTTTGCTTAAAAAATGATCCGCTGGAAAGAAAAAGAATATCCAGACAAAAATGGGGCATCCCGGCGAACCATTAAAAGGGAAAAAGGTTCGGGCAAAAGTTAGGGATATAAAAGAAAAGAATGTACACCCGCAAAGTCGAAAACCCGGAAGGGCGACTTTGGCAAAAAAGGGTATCCCGGTGAATCGAAAACCCGAAAGGGCGATTCAGGCAAAAGTTAGGGATTTGAAAAAGCAAATGACTGCGTTCCGCGCGTGGACTTTCATTGTTTAGTGGTTTGGAAGACCTGAGGGCCGTTTATCCGAATCAATCTCTTCTGAAGCTGAAGTGTATGGAGAAGTATCGAAGTCGAGTGGGTCATAGAGGGATTAACTCATGGTGTTCGTCTACGCCTCATTGCCGACATTTGTGTATATACTGATGTATATTTATGTTTTATTTTTGCGCAACTTCCTCATTCCAGGAGCTTCCATCTGTTGTAAAACATTTTTACCCATTCAGGGGTTCGTTATCAATAAAATGTATACTATTCAGCAATTATGTTTGTCTGTTTAGCATTTATCTGTTTTGTTTGCGAAAAAGAACGCCGATGTTTTTGATAAAATGCGCATACATAAACCTACTGGCCTAGGCCACTGATTGTTGAAACAATGAATTACTTGAACATTGTCACAAGATGATAACCTTGATAGGTCCCTTTGAGAAGGGTATCTTATCTGTTTGTTTGTGTTGTTGCAGGTATGGCATACTCCAGGCAGTACGCCGTATGCGTCCCCAATCAGGATGATTCCTTCTTCTCCAGCAAAGTTCGGCAGCCTCTCCCCACAAAGTCTGAACGTGAGATCGTAAAGCATTAATATGTTTCCCCAAGCAGAGGAGATTCTCCCCCAATCAGATGTATCCTAAAGGTTCATCATTTCCCCAGCTGAGTCATGCGCTGAAGTGTATACCCGTCCCCAGCACTGGGTCAATATGCAGATTCTCATAGAAAACTATCCGCAAGCATGCCGCACTCGATAGTTCAAGACTGAAGTCTCCAGCGGAATGGAGATTCCCCACAGAGCCGTGCTCTCCCCAGTAAGCAGGATGATTCCTTCTTCCCCAGCCAAGTTTGCAGTTCCCCAAGAGAGCCGAGTTCTTGGAAAGCCGTTTTAGGCCATGATTGGTTTTCCCCAGTAGAGTGTTGAATAGTTGATGCTGTATTTCCCCACCGGAGTCGTTATCTCCAAGAAAGTTTTGCTGTGAATGCCGTGCAGTTTATTTCTGCGATTGACATCGCTTTCCTCAGCAGGTCCAGGTTCTCGTAGAGCTTCGTTCCCCTGCAGCAGTCGACTGAAGTTCATTTCCCCAGGCGGAGTCCAATTGAGATTGGTGTTACTTCTTCTCCCCGGCAAGATGATTCCTCCTCTCCACCAGAGTGGTTCTTTCTCCTTGACAGGAGGATTCTCCCTTCAGCATTTACTTTGCTGATGGGGTCGTAGCATTTTGCATGATTGCATAGCATTACGCCGTTGTCAGAACATATGCATATGAAACATGAGCTAGGTCGTTACCGTTCTTGTGTTTGCAGGTGTTCCTCCGCAGAGTCGCTTGCTCAAGATGATTCCTGAATCCCCCAGCGAAATTCGTTTACCCAAGATGATTCTTGAATTCTCCAGCGAAGTTTTGTGTTTAAGATGATTCTTAAAATCCCCGGTGAAGTCGCCAGAGTTGGTTGCTCAAGTTAATGCTTGAAATCTCCGGCAGAGTGTTTGCTCAGGATGATTCCTAAAATCTCCAGCAGAGTTATTGGTTCAGGATGATTCTTGAAGTCCCCACGAAGTTATTTGTTCAAGATGATTATTAATTTCCTCAACAGAGATGATTCACCCAGAATGATTGTTGGATCCCTGAAGCAGAGTTACTTGACAGTTCTCCAGAATCCCCAGCGGAGATGGGTCATCCCCAGCAGGTTTCTGAATGGTGAAGTTGAAATTTCCCTTGAAGACTTGATGATTGAAGTTCAACCGTATTGACGAAGCGGTTCTCTCAGCTGATGCGGAGTGCCTGTTGGCATAAATTTGGATATCCCCAATTGGTTCATGATTGACTGAGAATTCTATTCCCGACTTACTAATGAAGTCCGACTGATGCCCGAAAATTTCTTTGAATGCCCGATGGCATGATTAACGTGATTGTTGACCTGATGAGTCACGAGGAATCCTGAGGCCTGACGGCATGATCGACCATGTATTACCGGTTACCGTGTGACCGATTCCCCAGCTAGTTGTCGCGCAACTATCATTTCAGTTTCCGAATATTTGTCCCCATCAGAGTACCATGTACTGGTGCAGTTGGGAAATTTCCGGGTTTGTTGGTATTCCACCGTCTCGCACCTTGATTGTTTGAGGGCCGTTGGCTTCTCACCCAGTCAGGTCCAAGCCGCTTGAATAGGGGCAGCTATTGCACCCCAAAATTTGCTCAACTTTTCTTTACCTAGCTTATGTTTCATTTCATTCACATTAGCATTATCATTTGCCTTTCATTAACATGTATGCAGGAGATCAAGAGGTATGATTACCAATCAAGAGCTACACAATACTATGAAGATAGCTAAGAAGGTTATTCAAGTGGTCAAGGGTTGATATCCTTGTCAGAGAAGATAAAAGATCCTCAGAGAGACTGGTTGAAACCAAGAGGGTGTGCCTCCTAACTTGAGAGTTGTGGGAGCTCCTCAGATGATTCTGAAGCCAAGAATTTGGACTTGAAGCCTTGAGGGAGCTGGTGAGATGTCTTGAAAGCCATCATGAAGCCTAAACAGGTCATTGTGCAAGATTAAGAAGACTCAGCCATGAGTGGTGCAATTAGGGTTTGACTGGGTCAACCCTAAGTCAACTGAAGAATTGAACAAGGTTGAGACCTAATCCAAGAGCCATGTGATCATGGATTTATACATTGAGATGCTATAAGAATTATTTCAAGGTTAACTCATCATGATTGAAGAGTTTGAGAAGTTTCAAGCTAGGGTTTCTAAGGCTTGATAGTGTAAAATCCCCTAGTTTGACCCCTATCTTCAAGGCAATTTAGCTCACGATGTGATTGTCATCTCATCTTACCCCTGACATGAATGTTGTAGGGCTTGATCTTAGCTTTAATTTGAATGCTAGAAGTCCTTGATAGGATTTGTAGAACTCAAGTTATGACTTTGACAAGTTACAGGTCATCTGAGGTATGTGAATTTGGGGGCTTGAAAGTTGCCCAACTTGCATGAAACGTTTTCCCTAGAAGTATGATTCCTATGAACTTTTGGAGAATGGTGATGATTGGATCTTGGTCAGTTTATGAGCTTTTGATCGTGTTTTGAGAATGATGATGATTCAATAAGAATGATTGGCGTGGTTAGAATCAGGGTGAAGAATGGAGTGGATTAGGGTTTTAGAGTTTGATTTTTAGTGAAGATTTGATGGAGCCCGAGTTGGAGAGGATGAGTGTTCTTCACCCTGCATCCATGGCGTTTCTCCCTCCATTTTTGGTTCAAATGAAGAAGATGATTAGAATACCGTTGGATTGGCATGAAGACTTTGACTGAGCAAGGTATTCCACGGTCAGGATTGATTTGGATTCATGAGAGAGTCTGAGTAAGTGAAACGATGCGTTTCACTTACTAGGTCGTTTTGGGCTTAAATTCAAATTGTTATCCCCACCCCCCTGATGGCCCAATTGTTATAATGAACTGATCTTCGTTACTATCTGCACCGTGGTTTTGTTATTTTATTTTGATTTTCTTTAATTTTTCATTTTATTCATGGTTATTGTTAAAATCATAAAAAAATGGAAAAATGAGTCAATTAATCCCATTCTTTTTGCATTAGATTCATGATAGGGTCTAGTATTTTTTTAGAGAAAAATTATTTTTATTTCATGCATTTTATGATTTTATGGGAATTTTCACATTTTAATTGATATTAAAGTGGTCATGTTTGATACTTGATTTTGTGGAATTTTGTGTGATCATGTGATGATGATTTTGATCTTGATTTTTTGTGAGTAGTTAGAATAGATATGCATGATCCCCATAGATGTTTCTCACATTTTTGTGATGAACATAAGTGGTAGTTTAGGTTGAAACCTTTAGAAACTCCATTTTTAGGGTTTATGGTTGATACCTTTGGATTTAGGACTTAATAGATGATTTAGTCCCTGGTTTTTGTATGAGGCATTCTTAATTGAATTAGGATCCTTTAGGAATTTTTGTAGAAATTTATAAGATAGTTTACTATTTTTGATTGATTTTAGTTTAGGTGCTAGTTTTAGATGGTTCTAAGGCACTAACTCAACTAGATTAACTTCTTTAGTTCCCTTAGACTAGGGTTGTGCTTTGCTTGTTCTTGGATGATGTTGAAGGCAATTTGAAGATGCATTGGATTGCTTGAAGAGGCTTGGATTTGAAGATCTTCCCTTCTTTTGGTGTAGTTTTGATTAGGTTAAGATTAGGGTTTTGTAGGCAGAGCTTCTAGATAGTTCTCTTCCTTCATAAACATGGATGATGTTGATCACTTCCATTATTCCCTATGATGAAAGGTCCCTTTGTAAAGGCCTCACCCTCCTTTGGTAGGATGTGTGGCTCTTTGCAAATTGGTAGAACCTTTGAGGGTCCCTTTCTCTGATGACAGGATGCTCAGTGGTGACCTTTGGTCTTCACTCTGCTACCAATCATCCCAACTTTGCTCTGTATAGATGAATCTTTCTCCTTTGTTAGAAGATGGAGTTCCTTTCTTGAAGAAGGTTGAAGGATGGAGTTGATACTTCTTTGTGGTTGAAGATTACTCTGAGGAGCTGAAGCTTGTAGGAGAAGAAGACCAAGTTGATACTGGTAAAGCAAAGAGAGCTGAAGCTTGAAGACCAAGTTGATACTTGTGAAGAAGATCCAATTGAGATTGAGTGAAAAGCTTAGGCTTGAGTAATAAAGGATAAGTTGACACTTACATTGATGCATTGAGAGCCTGAAGGAATCAAGATGATACTTGCAGTTAGGAGTAAAGCCTGAAGGTGGGATTTACTGTAAAGCTGAGGCTTGAGGAAGAGAGAATAAGTTGATACTTATGGTTGATGGGTTGAAACCTTGGAGGAGCAAGTTGATACTTGTTATTGAGGATGATAGCCTTGAAGGGTGATTGAAGTCTGAAGACTGAGCTGCTGTCAGAAGATTACTTTGCTGTGAAGCTGTGGGAGTGGTTGATCTGCTTTCCTTTCTTGTCTATTTTCTTTTCTGTATTGTTTGATTTGCTTGATGCATTAGAATAACTCCATATCTAGACTGATGTAAGCTAGGAGCATGACTGCACTAGAGGTTGAGTTGCTCCCTCTGCTTGTATTTTTACTGTATGGCTTTGCTTGCGGGTATTCGGTAGAGCCCAGCTCCCTTGCCCATGTGGTTTGAGTTTGCTTGATAGCATGTTATTTCTTCTGTATGATTGCAGTTATTCATATTTGGCTTGAGGTTGAGATGAGTTGTGGAGGCTGATGCCCCACACAAATTTCCTCCCTCACTTGCATTGCATGCATTTTACAGTCGTTTACTGTTTACTGTTTAAGCTGATGCTTTATCTAATTCTGTTTATAATTGACATGATCCCCTAGGAATCTCACTTCCTTTGATAAGGAAGTGATGATAGAACTTTAGGTTGAAACCTATGCATGATAACTTCTAGGAGTTCCCTGTTTTAAACCTCAACCCTAGGATAAATCCTTGGCATGACAACATTAGGACTTGATAGTCTCCCCGTAGTTGAGACTGTTCTCTCTTCTCATCTCAAAACAAATCAAAATACAGTAATAAAGGCTAACTGACGTCGTACGTTACGAGCCTTAAGCTATCTGAGAAAGGATTGTTGGAGAGCTTCTTTTCAACAGTCTGGATGTTTAGTATGGCACCCTTTGGGTGACATGCGATGCATTTACTCTCAGGTCACAGTCTCTAGTGCGATATTAGTTGCAAACAAACCTAAAAAACAGTTCTTCCGTAAAAGACAGAAAACAAACTTCAAACCTTTTTGCCCCGTGGGCCCATAATCCAAAGGAAGATTTTCTGAAGAAAAGAGTGTCGTTAAACTTCAGCGCCACCGCAAACAGGCTTTGTCCCTAACTGCTGGAACTGCTGTTTAACCCTACTCGAAAAAATAGATGAATCTGAATTCCCGTAATCCGTATTATCCCGAACTACGTAAGCTCTGATCTCTCAAGCCTGTTGAGAGTACGTAGGCACAATACTGATGTATTGGCGAGCCACCTTCCCCGTAACCCGTAGTTAGGCAAACTACGTTGACTCTGATTTCTCATTCTCTGATGAGAATATGTAGGCATAAAGCGCGACGCTTTGCCGAGTCATTTTTATTTTCTTTTCAGACCAGCCTTGATAGGTAGATAGTAAAACCAACCCGTCATATAAACACAACAAGCGTGGATCCCGTCGAGTACGGCGGACGTGAGAGGTGCTAATACCTTCCCCTTGCGTAACCGACTCCCGAACCCAGACAACGGCTGCGATGACCTTGTCTTATACCTTTTCGTCAGGTTTTTCCGATTGTTTCCTTTCCCGTTCTGAGGGATAAATAACGAAAGGTGGCGACTCTTCCGTTTTGCCGACACCTTATTTTCGCGGAAGCGACAGTCACCCACAAGTATAAGACAACATTTGCATTACCAAAAGATGGAGGATTTTTGCTTAGATTAAAATTAACAAGGCTATCACTCAACATCTAAGTGGAGAATGTAAACATCTTAAATACTATAAGGAATAAGAGAATTACATCTCAACTATGAAAATGACTCATGTTTAAACTTTATGAAAAGTTTTAAATGAAAAAGTGCACAAAGGCATAAAATTTTTGGATGAGTTTTTGTATTTTTTATGTCTTTTTGAAATTAGTCAAAGTACGATTAACATTGGTTGACATTTAATAAGGAAAGCAATGTTTGAAAATCACTTGACCAAAGTCAAGGTTTTTTATGAAAGGGGTTTAACTTTGAAAATAAGAACGTTTTGAAAAAGAGGGAAGATTTTGAAAATTGAAGGGTGCAAAAGAAGTGACTATCCTAGAAAGCAAAATAAGAGCTAGAGATAAGAATGACCTAACCAAAATATAGAAAACTCCAAAGTAAGCCAAATAAGAATTCCTTCCACCTTGAGCATAAGCCAATAAGCAAAGCCAAATAAAGGCCAAGATCTCAAATCCATAATAATCCAAGCATAGGGAAAGAGTCCTAATTCTAAGTTCAAGTCCAAGAATAATCCAAGAAGTCCAAGGTCTAGGTCCGTCCACAAGCATAACCACAAGAATTAAGAAAACCAAGTTTTTAGAGGTTTAATCCTTCATTAATGGTTTTTTGAACAAAATATAGTCCAAATGGACAAAGGAAAAAAAGAGCGGAATCATAAACAATAATATGATATGATGAGATAATAATGAAGTATAAAAGTAAAGAGATAGGGAGCGAGAAGGAATCATAAACAAAATTAGTACAATAATATGGTTAGTATAATATACATAATAGTATTATCAATCTTCATGAAGCACAAATTGTCAAGTTATGGAGAATACTCGACTAATCATCCATAAGAATGAAAACACAGTCTCATACATTACCATGGGGAGGGCTCTAACTCAGATAAAATCAACAAGTATGCCAACTAACCCCCACGGGTAACAAACGATCCAATTATTTCAAACTACGTTATGGAGAATAGGAGAATAACATCTCACTTACAAAATTGACTTAGTTCCGATTTAGGGACAATTTAGCGTTATGATAAGAAATTGTAATCGGAATTATGTAAAAGCCACGACTATCTGAGGCTAGTCAATAATAATATTTGTGCTAATGTATTCTAGAGAGACGATATGTAGATCATCTTCTGAAAGCAATACCGTACGAAAAGAAAATTGGTAACGATCTAATATTTATCAAGAACTTAAAACAAGTTCCAATGATATTGAAGATTTTCATTGATCAAAAGAAAAAGAGAAGAGGGGAGAAGGGAAGCCAAATTGAATTACAATATTTGGATCATTCCATCTCTAAATTCCATCACTCTTCTTGGTGGATTAAGGCACTAAACCTAATACTAATTCAAAGCACCTAAAACGAATGCAATGATCCACTTAAAGATAGATTTGAGCTAATGAAGGTTTATCCAACCTCATTAACACCCAAAGTCCCTGGAATTTAAAGAGAAATTTGATCAACAAACATCAAAATTTAAGGCAAAACAAAAGGAAATGGAAGAAGGAAGTGAACGAACCAAAACAGTCCTAAAACAACCAAAAATCACAAATTTGACTCTGGTTAATCGATTACCCATCTTGTGTACAAATTTGGTTAGTCGATTAACCCTGGTTGGACAGCAAAAAAATTTGAAGAAAAATCAGCATTCATGATTCAATCATTTCTTCAAATATCTCATGATCATGAATGCAATTGAGCACGAAAGTTCAAGTAAAACAACAACAAATAACACTCCAAAGCCTTGATCTACAAAATTTGATGTTGAGTAAGTGTTTTGATGGAGGTTTAGCTCAAAAGTTAGTAAGCTTCAATGAAAAACTTACTAACTTTTAATGGAAGAAAGAACTTTAGTGAATTTAGTGGTTGAATGAAATTGGGAGAATGAGAAGGAATTTTGACAAGGTGAATTTGGCTCTCAAAAGCTTGACGAATGAATGAAAAGAGGCCTCTATTTTTCAAATTTAGGCTTGGAAATTGTGGTGGTTTGGAATTTAATCTAGGCTTGGAAATTGAATAAGGAGGCAAAATCAAGATCAAGTGGTGATTAATGAGGCTGTATGATGGGAATTAATTATGATGAGGTAGGGAAATTAAAATGAGGTGATCTAGAATATTCTAATGATGAAAGAAGTGAATTTTGGTGCCAAAATACTGCAGAATTTGAATTTGGCTCTTTTTTCACAAAAATACACTAGTTAATCGATTAACCATTTTATGTACAAATTTGGTTAATCGATTAACACAGTGAAAAATGGTTTTTTATTGTATTGTCTTGTATCTGGCTCGATTATTTTAATTTTTCAAAAAAGGCATGGAAATAAACACATGAACCTTAAAGTCTCTTGAGCAATAAACAATCACATCTTGGGAAACTCTTGATCAAATGATTTTGAATTGTTCGCAGATCAACTTTGACTTTTTAAGATGAATTCCATTAGAGCTGAGGAACTGGTACTTGATGTTCTTGATTCCAAACCTTCTCCTGAAAAATGAGTTAGTAAAGGAAAAAACAAACATAGTTTTGGTATTTTGATCAGGGTTAATAAACATGAGCAATCAAATAAAAGCAAACAAAGAAAAAATCACAGGTGCTTGGTGATCTTGCTTATGATGCAGGATGCAAATGATATGTTGGATCTTAGTGGTAAAAATTAAGGTATTAAAACTGCCCCTATTTAAGTTTCTTCTATCTGGAGATATGAAGATTGACACCTTTGTCTCGACGAGATAGAAGAGACTTAAATATAACAAGTAAACCCAATTTTTAGCCATAAGAGACCACAAAATGATATGATTATGCAAATGATATGCAGACACAAGACCTTTGTGAGGAGAATATGCCACAGGAGACAAACAAGAACTGGGGGAGCAAAAGAATAGAGAACAGACTCCGCAGGGGAAAACTAAAGAGTAAAATTCCACTAAGAGAAAATTACCAATTAAAAATAAAAGAGGAATATCTCATCCCAACATGGGAGGTAAAAATATCTGTTGGGGAAAGATCATCTACTACCAGGCGACCAGTAATAACATGATCGAAAGGACGCTGAAGAGTTTATGCGGTTGATTAAAAAGAGTGACTACAAGATCGTGGATCACCTCCATCAGACACCCTCGAAGATTTCCATCCTGAACCTGTTGCTGTGTTCTGAGGTGCACCGCAACGCGCTGCTGAAGGTGTTGAATGCCGCATATGTACCGCAAGAAATATCGGTAAACCAGTTGGAAGAGGTCGTAGCCCACGTGAATGCTAGAAATGGACTAGGGTTCACTGACCTAGAGCTGACGCCGAAGGGGAGGAACCACAACAGTGCCCTGGACATCTCGATAGAGTGTAGGGGAACGATTATGTCTCACATGTTGGTGGACACGGGGTCGTCGCTCAATGTTCTTCCGAAGAAGGCATTGATGAAGTTAGATACTCGCGGAGTGATTTGCACACCCAATGATCTGGTTGTGAAAGCGTTCGATGGAACCAAACGCCATGTTTTCGGGGAGGTGACGTTGCCAATCCAAGTCGGGCCGGAAACATTCGATGCGGTCTTTTACATTATGGACATCATGACTGCATACAATTGTCTCTTAGGCCGGCCGTGGATCCATTCTGCTGGTGCCGTGACCTCCACGTTGCACCAGAAGCTCAAGTATGCTGTCGGAGGTAGCATCGTGACTATGTGTGGCGAGGAAGACATAATGGTGAGCCATTTGTCGTCCGTCAAGTATGTTGAGATGGATGGGGAAATCCACGAAACCCTATGCCAAGCGTTCGAAGCTGTTAAGATCAAGAACGTAGCTCCTGTAGTCACTGAGAAGCCAAAGATGACTCTCTCTTCCTTCAAGGAAGCCCGGGCTATTGTTCAAGTCGGATCCACCCCAGGCTGGGGGAGAATTTTGGAGATACCCAACAAGCAAGACAAGTTCGGGTTGGGATATTCTCCTGCGGCTGAAGCCTCCTCTTCTAGCGGTGCGTCGCGCGGTAAAGCACCGATCCAGTTTACCAGTGGCGGGGTGATATTTGAAAGCGTCAACGCAGTGTCTGAAGACAGCGGAGATAACGACTGTGACTTAGACTCTTGGATCCAGCCAAGCAAGCCAGGCGAGAGCCTCAACAACTGGTCTGTCAAGGATATCATCCAGATGACAAGCAAAGAGTAATGATTTACTTTTTCCAATCGTTGTACAACCCTATGTCCTACCCGGGGCATAGTGGTTTTATTGTCAGGGCCTTGTTTGATTATGTACATGCATTTTACCAATAAATCAAAAGGCGTTTTTCTTCGCATTCAAAGTTTGTGATCTCTGTTATTCCTGTTTTATATTTGTTTTGAATAATAATAAAATGGCAATGGGGTTTGTGCTAACCTGCATATCCTTGTCTTAAGCTTAACCCTTGTTATTGCAGGATCCACATAGCAGATGACATCGACTCTGGACCTTCTACGACTCACTTCGACTTTGATTGCCCGATCTATCAAGCCAAAGAAGAGATTGATGAAGACGAAGACCTTCCCGAAGAGTTGGCCCGCTTGTTGAAACAAGAAGAGAAAGTTATTCTACCTCATGAGGAAGAGATTGAGATTGTGAATCTGGGTTCTGAAGAACTTGTCAGGAACGTCAGGATAGGGGCTGCATTGCAGAGCAATGTCAAGCAGAGATTGGTCGAGATGCTGAGAGAGTATAGTGACGTCTTTGCTTGGTCATACGAAGATATGCCCGGACTTGATACTGACATCGTGGTCCACCACTTGCCGCTGCGAGAAGATTGTCCTCCCGTTAAGCAGAAGCTTAGGAGGACGCGACCAGATATGGCCGTTAAGATCAAAGAAGAAGTGCAGAAACAACTTGATGCTGGCTTCTTAGCGGTCACTACTTACACTCCGTGGGTCGCCAACATAGTGCCTGTACCGAAGAAGGACGGTAAGGTACGAATGTGCGTCGATTATCGGGATTTGAATAGGGCGAGCCCTAAAGATGATTTCCCGCTGCCTCATATTGATGTGTTGGTTGACAATACAACCCAGTTCTCCGTATTTTCGTTCATGGACGGCTTCTCCGGCTACAATCAGATCAAGATGGCGCCGGAGGACATGGAGAAAACTACGTTCATTACTCCTTGGGGAACATTTTGCTACAAGGTAATGCCTTTCGGTCTGAAGAACGCAGGGGCCACTTACCAAAGAGCAATGGTTATTTTGTTTCATGATATGATTCATCATGAGATTGAAGTCTATGTTGATGACATGATTGCGAAGTCCCAAATGGAGGAAGGACATCTGGTCAATTTGCTGAAGCTTTTTGATAGGCTTAGGAAGTTCAGGTTGAGGCTGAATCCTAACAAGTGTACTTTCGGAGTGCGGTCTGGAAAACTACTGGGGTTTATCGTGAGTGAAAGAGGCATTGAGGTTGATCCTGCAAAAATAAAAGCCATACAAGAAATGCCAGCGCCAAAAACAGAAAAAGAAGTTCGTGGTTTCCTGGGCCAAATAAACTACATTGCAAGGTTTATCTCTCAGCTCACGACCACGTGTGAACCGATGTTTAAGTTGCTAAAGAAAGATCAGGCGATTATCTGGAACGAGGATTGCTAGAAGGCATTTGATAAGATAAAACAGTATCTGCAGGAACCTCCGATCTTGATACCCCCAGTGGCCGGAAGACCCCTAATCATGTACTTGACAGTTCTTGAGAATAGTATGGGGTGTGTTCTCGGTCAGCACGACGAGACGGGCAGAAAAGAGCATGCCATTTACTACTTGAGTAAAAAGTTCACAGATTGTGAATCTCGTTACTCGATGCTGGAGAAGACGTGTTGTGCACTAGCCTGGGATGCCAAACATTTACGACAGTACATGCTCAATCACACCACCATGCTAATTTCGAAGATGGATCCGATCAAGTACGTCTTCGAGAAGCAAGCGCTTTCGGGCAGGATTTCCAGATGGCAAATGGTGTTGACGGAATATGACATTCAGTACGTTTCCCAAAAGGCCATCAAGGGAAGCGTATTGTCTGAATACCTGGCCGAACAACCGATTGAAGACTATCAGCCGATGAAATTTGAATTCCCTGATGAGGATATCATGTTTCTCAAAGCGAAGGATTGCGATGAACCGTTGCCCGACGAGAGTCCAGATAGGAAATCCCAGTGGAAATTGATATTTGACGGGGCGGTTAATTCTTACGGAAGTGGCATTGGGGCGATCATCACGACTCCCCACGGATCCCACATCCCGTTTACTGTGAGACTCACGTTTCCAGTCACCAATAACGAAGCGGAGTACGAAGCATGCATCATGGCTCTAGAAGAAGCAATTGATTTGAGAATCAAGAACCTAGACGTATATGGTGACTCAACGCTTGTGATTAACCAGATTAAAGGGGAGTGGGAGACTCGTCAATCGAATTTGGTGCCGTACATGAACTATGCCAGAAGGCTGCTTCCGTTCTTTGATCGAGTGGAACTCCATCATGTGCCCAGGGCTGAGAATCAAATGGCTGATGCCTTAGCCACGTTGGCTGTGATGTATAAAGTCAATTTTTGGAATGAAGCTCCAAGAATTGTCCTTTCTCGTCTTGATAGACCTGCATTCGTCTTTGTGATCGAGGAAGCCTCCGACGGCAAGCCATGGTTCCATGACATCCAGACCTTCCTTATGACTAAGGAGTATCCTGCGGGAGCATCAACCCAGGATAAGAAGACTCTGAGGAGGCTGTCTAGAAATTTTTATCTCAATCCTGATGGAGTTTTGTATAAGAGAAACCACGATCTCGTGCTACTCAGATGTGTAGATGAGAAAGAGGTGAGTATGCTCATGGAAGAGGTCCATGAAGGCACATTTGGTACGCACGCCAGCGGGCATGCTATGACGAGAAAGATCCTGAGAGCAGGATACTACTGGCTGACGATGGAATCAGATTGCTTCAAATTCGCAAAGAAATGTCATAAATGTCAGATTTATGCTGATAAGATTCATGTGCCACCGTGCCTGTTAAATGTCATGTCGTCCCCGTGGCCGTTCTCCATGTGGGGCATCGACATGATATACAAGATCGAGCCCACTGCGTCTAACGGTCATCGCTTCATTCTAGTAGCTATCGACTACTTCACCAAGTGGGTGGAGGCAGCCTCATACGCTAATGTGACCAAGCAGGTGGTGGCTAAATTCATAAAGAGGGACATCATCTGTCGTTACGGAATTCCCGAGCAGATCATTACTGATAATGGTTCGAATCTGAATAACAAGATGATGAAGGAGCTGTGCCAGAGTTTCAAGATTGAACACCATAACTCATCTCCTTACCGGTCGAAGATGAATGGCGCCGTTGAAGCGGCCAATAAGAACATCAAGAAGATTGTTCAGAAGATGGTTGTGACCTACAAAGATTGGCACGAGATATTGCCATTTGCACTGCACGGTTATCGTACAACGGTACGTACATCAACCGGGGCAACTCCTTTCTCCTTGGTGTACGGTATGGAAGCTGTCCTACCGTTAGAAGTGGAGATCCCTTCTTTGCGAGTTTTGGTTGACGTGAAACTCGATAAGGCAGAATGGATCAGGAACCGACTAAATCAACTCAGCCTGATGGACGAGAAGAGATTAACATCGATTGCGCATGGTCGTCTATACCAAAGCCGAATGAAGAAAGCCTATGACAAGAAGGTGTGTCCTAGAAGCTTTCAGACGGGTGATCTCGTCCTGAAGAAGATTCTTCCTCCACACTCCGATCACCGGGGCAAGTGGACTCCTAATTACGAAGGTCCGTACGTCGTCAGCAAGGTCTTCTCGGGAGGAGCCTTATTGTTATCCACGATGGATGGCGAAGATTTTGCATCCCCGGTGAACGCGGACGCAGTTAAAAAATACTTTGCTTAAAAAATGACCCGCTGGAAAGAAAAAGAATATCTAGACAAAAATGGGGCATCCCGGCGAACCATAAAAAGGGAAAAAGGTTCGGGCAAAAATTAGGGATATAAAAGAAAAGAATGTACACCCGCAAAGTCGAAAACCCGGAAGGGCGACTTTGGCAAAAAAGGGTATCCCGGTGAATCGAAAACCCGAAAGGGCGATTCAGGCAAAAGTTAGGGATTTGAAAAAGAAAATGACTGCGTTCCGCGCGTGGAATTTCATTGTTTAGTGGTTTGGAAGACCTGAGGGCCGTTTATCCGAATCAATCTCTTCTGAAGCTGAAGTGTACGGAGAAGTATCGAAGTCGAGTGGGTCATAGAGGGATTAACTCATGGTGTTCGTCTACGCCTCATTGCCGACATTTGTGTATATACTGATGTATATTTATGTTTTATTTTTGCGCAACTTCCTCATTCCAGGAGCTTCCATCTATTGTAAAACATTTTTACCCATTCAGGGGTTCGTTATCAATAAAATGTATACTATTCAGCAATTATGTTTGTCTGTTTAGCATTTATCTGTTTTGTTTGCGAAAAAGAACGCCGATGTTTTTGATAAAATGCGCATACATAAACCTACTGGCCTAGGCCACTGATTGTTGAAACAATGAATTACTTGAACATTGTCACAAGATGATAACCTTGATAGGTCCCTTTGAGAAGGGTATCTGATCTGTTTATTTGTGTTGTTGCAGGTATGGCATACTCCAGGAAGTACGCCGTATGCGTCCCCAATCAGGATGATTCCTTCTTCTCCAGCAAAGTTCGGCAGCATCTCCCCACAGAGTCTGAACGTGAGATCGTAAAGCATTGATATGTTTCCCCAAGCAGAGGAGATTCTCCCCCAATCAGATGTATCCTAAAGGTTCATCATTTCCCCAGCTGAGTCATGCGCTGAAGTGTATACCCGTCCCCAGCACTGGGTCAATATGCAGATTCTCATAGAAAACTATCCGCAAGCATGCCGCACTCGATAGTTCAAGACTGAAGTCTCCAGCGGAATGGAGATTCCCCACAGAGCCGTGCTCTCCCCAGTAAGCAGGATGATTCCTTCTTCCCCAGCCAAGTTTGCAGTTCCCCAAGAGAGCCGAGTTCTTGGAAAGCCGTTTTAGGCCATGATTGGTTTTCCCCAGTAGAGTGTTGAATAGTTGATGCTGTATTTCCCCACCGGAGTCGTTATCTCCAGGAAAGTTTTGCTGCGAATGCCGTGCAGTTTATTTCTGCGATTGACATCGCTTTCCTCAGCAGGTCCAGGTTCTCGTAGAGCTTCGTTCCCCTGCAGCAGTCGACTAAAGTTCATTTCCCTAGGCGGAGTCCAATTGAGATTGGTGTTACTTCTTCTCCCCGGCAAGATGATTCCTCCTCTCCACCAGAGTGGTTCTTTCTCCTTGACAGGAGGATTCTCCCTTCAGCATTTACTTTGCTGATGGGGTCGTAGCATTTTGCATGATTGCATAGCATTATGCCGTTGTCAGAACATATGCATATGAAACATGAGCTAGGTCGTTACCGTTCTTGTGTTTGCAGGTGTTCCTCCGCAGAGTCGCTTGCTCAAGATGATTCCTGAATCCCCCAGCAAAATTCGTTTGCCCAAGATGATTCTTGAATTCTCCAGCGAAGTTTTGTGTTTAAGATGATTCTTAAAATCCCCGGTGAAGTCGCCAGAGTTGGTTGCTCAAGTTAAGGCTTGAAATCCCCGGCAGAGTGTTTGCTCAGGATGATTCCTAAAATCTCCAGCAGAGTTATTGGTTCAGGATGATTCTTGAAGTCCCCACGAAGTTATTTGTTCAAGATGATTATTGATTTCCTCAACAGAGATGATTCACCCAGAATGATTGTTGGATCCCCGAAGCAGAGTTACTTGACAGTTCTCCAGAATCCCCAGCGGAGATGGGTCATCCCCAGCAGGTTTCTGAATGGTGAAGTTGAAATTTCCCTTGAAGACTTGATGATTGAAGTCCAACCGTATTGACGAAGCGGTTCTCTCAGCTGATGCGGAGTGCCTGTTGGCATAAATTTGGATATCCCCAATTGGTTCATGATTGACTGAGAATTCTATTCCCGACTTACTAATGAAGTCCGACTGATGCCCGAAAATTTCTTTGAATGCCCGATGGCATGATTAACGTGATTGTTGACCTGATGAGTCACGAGGAATCCTGAGGCCTGACGGCATGATCGACCATGTATTACCGGTTACCGTTTGACCGATTCCCCAGCTAGTTGTCGCTTAGCTATCATTTCAGTTTCCGAATATTTGTCCCCATCAGAGTACCGTGTACTGGTGCAGTTGGGAAATTTCCGGGTTTGTTGGTATTCAACCGTCTCGCACCTTGATTGTTTAAGGGCCGTTGGCTTCTCACCCAGTCAGGTCCAAGCCGCTTGAATAGGGGCAGCTGTTGCACCCCAAAATTTGCTCAACTTTTCTTTACCTAGCTTATGTTTCATTTCATTCACATTAGCATTATCATTTGCCTTTCATTAACATGTATGCAGGAGATCAAGAGGTATGATTACCAATCAAGAGCTACACAATACTATGAAGATAGATAAGAAGGTTATTCAAGTGGTCAAGGGTTGATATCCTTGCCAGAGAAGATAAAAGATCCTCAGAGAGACTGGTTGAAACCAAGAGGGTGTGCCTCCTAACTTGAGAGTTGTGGGAGCTCCTCAGATGATTCTGAAGCCAAGAATGTGGACTTGAAGCCTTGAGGGAGCTGGTGAGATGTCTGGAAAGCCATCATGAAGCCTAAACAGGTCATTGTGCAAGATTAAGAAGACTCAGCCATGAGTGGTGCAATTAGGGTTTGACTGGGTCAACCCTAAGTCAACCGAAGAATTGAACAAGGATGAGACCTAATCCAAGATCCATGTGATCATGGATTTATACATTAAGATGCTATAAGAATGATTTCAAGGTTAACTCATCATGATTGAAGAGTTTGAGAAGTTTCAAGCTAGGGTTTCTAAGGCTTGATAGTGTAAAATCCCCTAGTTTGACCCCTATCTTCAAGGCAGTTTAGCTCACGATGTGATTGTCATCTCATCTTACCCCTGACATGAATGTTGTAGGGCTTGATCTTAGCTTTAATTTGAATGCTAGAAGTCCTTGATAGGATTTGTAGAACTCAAGTTATGACTTTGACAAGTTACAGGTCATCTGAGGTATGTGAATTTGGGGGCTTGAAAGTTGCCCAACTTGCATGAAACGTTTTCCCTAGAAGTATGATTCCTATGAACTTTTGGTCAACATGAATGTTGTTCCTTATCCTCTTAGCTTTCTAGAGAGTACTATAAGTCCTTGATAGGATTTTAGAACTCAAGTTATGGCTTTCACAAGTCAAGGACATTTTGGTCATTTGGAGATTATAGGTCATTTCAACCATAAGGCCATAACTCCTATTTCCAAGCTTCAAATGGGAAAGTGTTCAACATCAAACTTGTCCAAAATGATGTTTTAAGGCTAGTCAAGAGGTCATGAGATGTTGGAAATGCTTGTAGCTCAAAGTTGCAAAAATGACCTAAAATGAGGGTATAAGTTAAATGAACCAAAGTTGGAAATTGATACTTTTGATCTACACATCCAAACCAAGGCATGTAATAGGTCATTTTGACTCTAAAAAGCATTTTAAGAACATTGGTTTAGCCACATTTTTGAATTGAGGTCTAATTTGTGGACTTGCTTTGAAAAGTAGTTACTTACATCATAAGTAACATGTGCAAAGCTCAAACTCAAGGCATGAACAAGATCCCTTGCAAGCCAAACACTTCCAAAATGTCATGAGGGGAGAAATTGGAAGGAATTGAGATTGGTTTCAAGCTGTTAACAGAAGTTGTGCATACAATGGCATATCATGAGAATTCAAGTGAACTTCTCATGTCATGAGAGATTGATCTTCTCATTGGAAGGATCTAGAGGGTTCTAGATCATCCCTACACACTCTATATATGGAATAGAAGTGGTTCAGATCTTTTTTTGGTGAGAATTGAGAGGGAAAAGAGAGAGTGATTTTTGAAACTTCCATTGTGCAATTGAATTCGGTTACTCCAATTGAGTTCATTTCAATCCATTCTCTTGATCCTAATAGCTTCCATTTGCATTGTTGAGTGATCCCAGAGTGAAATCACAGCAAAAGCATTGAGGATTTGAGTGTTAGCATTTGGATTTTTCAGTCTGCAACTCACCATCGGGTTTCAAGTTTCAGGAGGTTTCAACCAGTTCTTGTGCATATAGAAGCAAGGGAATGATCCATTGATCGTGTCTGGAAGGTTTGAGAGCTTGATTTGGAGATTTGGTGCATCTGTTCATCAAGAATTGACAGGTATGTAAACTTCTTCCTCCAGCATAAATTAGGTAGAATTAGCACGATTTGTTAGGTTAGAATGATTGTAGGTTAGTATGTGGAGCTTTCTGGTAGCATTTGGTGAGGTTTGGTGACAATTATTGGAGTGACCAAATTTCTGTTCTTGAGCATATCTTGGTGGTTCTTGAGAGTTAACCCTAGCTAGATGGTGGAATCAACTCAGGATAGCATGGTGATGATGTTAGACACTTTAATTTGGAGAATGGTGATGATTGGATCTTGGTCAGTTTATGAGCTTTTGATCGTGTTTTGAGAATGATGATGATTCAATAAGAATGATTGGCGTGGTTAGAATCAGGGCGAAGAATGGAGTGGATTAGGGTTTTAGAGTTTGATTTTTAGTGAAGATTTGATGGAGCCCGAGTTGGAGAGGATGAGTGTTCTTCACCCTGCATCCATGGCGTTTCTCCCTCCATTTTTGGTTCAAATGAAGAAGATGATTAGAATACCGTTGGATTGGCATGAAGACTTTGACTGAGCAAGGTATTCCACGGCCAGGATTGATTTGGATTCATGAGAGAGTCTGAGTAAGTGAAACGATGCGTTTCACTTACTAGGTCGTTTTGGGCTTAAATTCAAATTGTTATCCCCACCCCCCTGATGGCCCAATTGTTATAATGAACTGATCTTCGTTACTATCTGCACCGTGGTTTTGTTATTTTATTTTGATTTTCTTTAATTTTTCATTTTATTCATGGTTATTGTTAAAATCATAAAAAATGGAAAAATGAGTCAATTAATCCCATTCTTTTTGCATTAGATTCATGATAGGGTCTAGTATTTTTTAGAGAAAAATTATTTTTATTTCATGCATTTTATGATTTTATGGGAAGTTTCACATTTTAATTGATATTAAAGTGGTCATGTTTGATACTTGATTTTGTGGAATTTTGTGTGATCATGTGATGATGATTTTGATCTTGATTTTTTGTGAGTAGTTAGAATAGATATGCATGATCCCCATAGATGTTTCTCACATTTTTGTGATGAACATAAGTGGTAGTTTAGGTTGAAACCTTTAGAAACTCCATTTTTAGGGTTTATGGTTGATACCTTTGGATTTAGGACTTAATAGATGATTTAGTCCCTGGTTTTTGTATGAGGCATTCTTAATTGAATTAGGATCCTTTAGGAATTTTTGTAGAAATTTATAAGATAGTTTACTATTTTTGATTGATTTTAGTTTAGGTGCTAGTTTTAGATGGTTCTAAGGCACTAACTCAACTAGATTAACTTCTTTAGTTCCCTTAGACTAGGGTTGTGCTTTGCTTGTTCTTGGATGATGTTGAAGGCAATTTGAAGATGCATTGGATTGCTTGAAGAGGCTTGGATTTGAAGATCTTCCCTTCTTTTGGTGTAGTTTTGATTAGGTTAAGATTAGGGTTTTGTAGGCAGAGCTTCTAGATAGTTCTCTTCCTTCATAAACATGGATGATGTTGATCACTTCCATTCTTCCCTATGATGAAAGGTCCCTTTGTAAAGGCCTCATCCCTCCTTTGGTAGGATGTGTGGCTCTTTGCAAATTGGTAGAACCTTTGAGGGTCCCTTTCTCTGATGACAGGATGCTCAGTGGTGACCTTTGGTCTTCACTCTGCTACCAATCATCCCAACTTTGCTCTGTATAGATGAATATTTATCCTTTGTTAGAAGATGGAGTTCCTTTCTTGAAGAAGGTTGAAGGATGGAGTTGATACTTCTTTGTGGTTGAAGATTACTCTAAGGAGCTGAAGCTTGTAGGAGAAGAAGACCAAGTTGATACTGGTAAAGCAAAGAGAGCTGAAGCTTGAAGACCAAGTTGATACTTGTGAAGAAGATCCAATTGAGATTGAGTGAAAAGCTGAGGCTTGAGGAATAAAGGATAAGTTGACTCTTACATTGATGCATTGAGAGCCTGAAGGAATCAAGATGATACTTGCAGTTAGGAGTAAAGCCTGAAGGTGGGATTTATTGTAAAGTTGAGGCTTGAGGAAGAGAGAATAAGTTGATACTTATGGTTGATGGGTTGAAACCTTGGAGGAGCAAGTTGATACTTGTTATTGAGGATGATAGCCTTGAAGGGTGATTGAAGTCTGAAGACTGAGCTGCTGTCAGAAGATTACTTTGCTGTGAAGCTGTGGGAGTGGTTGATCTGCTTTCCTTTCTTGTCTATTTTCTTTTCTGTATTGTTTGATTTGCTTGATGCATTAGAATAAGTCCATATCTAGACTGATGTAAGCTAGGAGCATGACTGCACTAGAGGTTGAGTTGCTCCCTCTGCTTGTATTTTTACTGTATGGCTTTGCTTGCGGGTATTCAGTAGAGCCCAGCTCCCTTGCCCATGTGGTTTGAGTTTGCTTGATAGCATGTTATTTCTTCTGTATGATTGCAGTTATTCATATTTGGCTTGAGGTTGAGATGAGCTTGTGGAGGCTAATGCCCCACACACATTTCCTCCCTCACTTGCATTGCATGCATTTTACAGTTGTTTACTGTTTACTGTTTAAGCTGATGCTTTATCTGTTTCTGTTTATCATTGACATGATCCCCTAGGAATCTCACTTCCTTTGATAAGGAAGTGATGATAGAACTTTAGGTTGAAACCTATGCATGATAACTTCTAGGAGTTCCCTGTTTTAAACCTCAACCCTAGGATAAATCCTTGGCATGACAACATTAGGACTTGATAGTCTCCCCGTAGTTGAGACTATTCTCTCTTCTCATCTCAAAACAAATCAAAATACAGTAATAAAGGCTAACTGACGTCGTACGTTACGAGCCTTAAGCTATCTGAGAAAGGATTGTTGGAGAGCCTCTTTTCAACAGTCTGGATGTTTAGTATGGCACCCTTTGGGTGACATGCGATGCATTTACTCTCAGGTCACAGTCTCTAGTGCGATATTAGTTGCAAACAAACCTAAAAAACAGTTCTTCCGTAAAAGACAGAAAACAAACTTCAAACCTTTTTGCCCCGTGGGCCCATAATCCAAAGGAAGATTTTCTGAAGAAAAGAGTGTCGTTAAACTTCAGCGCCACCGCAAACAGGCTTTGTCCCTAACTGCTGGAACTGCTGTTTAACCCTACTCGAAAAAATAGATGAATATGAATTCCCGTAATCCGTATTATCCCGAACTACGTAAGCTCTGATCTCTCAAGCCTGTTGAGAGTACGTAGGCACAATACTGATGTATTGGCAAGCCACCTTCCCCGTAACCCGTAGTTAGGCAAACTACGTTGACTCTGATTTCTCATTCTCTGATGAGAATATGTAGGCATAAAGCGCGACGCTTTGCCGAGTCATTTTTATTTTCTTTTCAGACCAGCCTTGATAGGTAGATAGTACAACCAACCCGTCATATAAACACAACAAGCATGGATCCCGTCGAGTACGACGGACGTGAGAGATGCTAATACCTTCCCCTTGCGTAACCGACTCCCGAACCCAGACAACGGTTGCGATGACCTTGTCTTATACCTTTTCGTCAGGTTTTTCCGATTGTTTCCTTTCCCGTTCTGAGGGATAAATAATGAAAGGTGGCGACTCTTCCGTTTTGCCGGCACCTTATTTTCGCGGAAGCGACAGTCACCCACAAGTATAAGACAACATTTGTATTACCAAAAGATGGAGGATTTTTGCTTAGATTAAAATTAACAAGGCTATCACTCAAGATCTAAGTGGAGAATGTAAACATCTTAAATACTATAAGGAATAAGAGAATTACATCTCAACTATGAAAATGACTCATGTTTAAACTTTATGAAAAGTTTTAAATGAAAAAGTGCACAAAGGCATAAAATTTTTGGATGAGTTTTTGTATTTTTTATGTCTTTTTGAAATTAGTCAAAGTATGATTAACATTGGTTGACATTTAATAAGGAAAGCAATGTTTGAAAATCACTTGAACAAAGTCAAGGTTTTTTATGAAAGGGGTTTAACTTTGAAAATAAGAACGTTTTGAAAAAGAGGGAAGATTTTGAAAATTGAAGGGTGCAAAAGAAGTGACTATCCTAGAAAGCAAAATAAGAGCTAGAGATAAGAATGACCTAACCAAAATATAGAAAACTCCAAAGTAAGCCAAATAAGAATTCCTTCCACCTTGAGCATAAGCCAATAAGCAAAGCCAAATAAAGGCCAAGATCTCAAATCCATAATAATCCAAGCATAGGGAAAGAGTCCTAATTCTAAGTTCAAGTCCAAGAATAATCCAAGAAGTCCAAGGTCTAGGTCCGTCCACAAGCATAACCACAAGAATTAAGAAAACCAAGTTTTTAGAGGTTTAATCCTTCATTAATGGTTTTTTGAACAAAATATAGTCCAAATGGACAAAGGAAAAAAAGAGCGGAATCATAAACAATAATATGATATGATGAGATAATAATGAAGTATAAAAGTAAAGAGATAGGGAGCGAGAAGGAATCATAAACAAAATTAGTACAATAATATGGTTAGTATAATATACATAATAGTATTATCAATCTTCATGAAGCACAAATTGTCAAGTTATGGAGAATACTCGACTAATCATCCATAAGAATGAAAACGCAGTCTCATACATTACCATGGGGAGGGCTCTAACTCAGATAAAATCAACAAGTATGCCAACTAACCCCCACGGGTAACAAAAGATCCAATTATTTCAAACTACGTTATGGAGAATAGGAGAATAACATCTCACTTACAAAATTGACTTAGTTCCGATTTAGGGACAATTTAGCGTTATGTTAAGAAATTGTAATCGGAATTATGTAAAAGCCACGACTATCTGAGGCTAGTCAATAATAATATTTGTGCTAATGTATTCTAGAGAGACGATATGTAGATCATCTTCTGAAAGCAATACCGTACAAAAAGAAAATTGGTAACGATCTAATATTTATCAAGAACTTAAAACAAGTTCCAATGATATTGAAGATTTTCATTGATCAAAAGAAAAAGAGAAGAGGGGAGAAGGGAAGCCAAATTGAATTACAATATTTGGATCATTCCATCTCTAAATTCCATCACTCTTCTTGGTGGATTAAGGCACTAAACCTAATACTAATTCAAAGCACCTAAAACGAATGCAATGATCCACTTAAAAATAGATTTGAGCTAATGAAGGTTTATCCAACCTCATTAACACCCAAAGTCCCTGTAATTTAAAGAGAAATTTGATCAACAAACATCAAAATTTAAGGCAAAACAAAAGGAAATGGAAGAAGGAAGTGAACGAACCAAAACAGTCCTAAAACAACCAAAAATCACAAATTTGACTCTGGTTAATCGATTACCCATCTTGTGTACAAATTTGGTTAGTCGATTAACCCTGGTTGGACAGCAAAAAAATTTGAAGAAAAATCAGCATTCATGATTCAATCATTTCTTCAAATATCTCATGATCATGAATGCAATTGAGCACGAAAGTTCAAGTAAAACAACAACAAATAACACTCCAAAGCCTTGATCTACAAAATTTGATGTTGAGTAAGTGTTTTGATGGAGGTTTAGCTCAAAAGTTAGTAAGCTTCAATGAAAAACTTACTAACTTTTAATGGAAGAAAGAACTTTAGTGAATTTAGTGGTTGAATGAAATTGGGAGAATGAGAAGGAATTTTGACAAGGTGAATTTGGCTCTCAAAAGCTTGACGAATGAATGAAAAGAGGCCTCTATTTTTCAAATTTAGGCTTGGAAATTGTGGTGGTTTGGAATTTGATCTAGGCTTGGAAATTGAATAAGGAGGCAAAATCAAGATCAAGTGGTGATTAATGAGGCTGTATGATGGGAATTAATTATGATGAGGTAGGGAAATTAAAATGAGGTGATCTAGAATATTCTAATGATGAAAGAAGTGAATTTTGGTGCCAAAATGCTGCAGAATTTGAATTTGGCTCTTTTTTCACAAAAACACACTAGTTAATCGATTAACCATTTTATGTACAAATTTGGTTAATCGATTAACACAGTGAAAAATGGCTTTTTATTGTGTTGTCTTGTCTCTGGCTCGATTATTTTAATTTTTCAAAAAAGGAATGGAAATAAACACATGAACCTTAAAGTCTCTTGAGCAATAAACAATCACATCTTGGGAAACTCTTGATCAAATGATTTTGAATTGTTCGCAGATCAACTTTGACTTTTTAAGATGAATTCCATTAGAGCTGAGGAACTGGTACTTGATGTTCTTGATTCCAAACCTTCTCCTGAAAAATGAGTTAGTAAAGGAAAAAACAAACATAGTTTTGGTATTTTGATCAGGGTTAATAAACATGAGCAATCAAATAAAAGCAAACAAAGAAAAAATCACAGGTGCTTGGTGATCTTGCTTATGATGCAGGATGCAAATGATATGTCGGATCTTAGTGGTAAAAATTAAGGTATTAAAACTGCCCCTATTTAAGTTTCTTCTATCTGGAGATATGAAGATTGACACCTTTGTCTCGACGAGATAGAAGAGACTTAAATATAACAAGTAAACCCAATTTTTAGCCATAAGAGACCACAAAATGATATGAGTATGCAAATGATATGCAGACACAAGACCTTTGTGAGGAGAATATGCCACAGGAGACAAACAAGAACTGGGGGAGCAAAAGAATAGAGAACAGACTCCGTAGGGGAAAACTAAAGAGTAAAATTCCACTAAGAGTAAATTACCAATTAAAAATAAAAGAGGAATATCTCATCCCAACATGGGAGGTAAAAATATCTGTTGGGGAAAGATCATCTACTACCAGGCGACCAGTAATAACATGATCGAAAGGAAAGATTACCAACTACCAACCAAGTGACAGCTACAACAAGGTAATCAACCAAAATGGTACGAGAATTATTACTTACCACCAACCAATGGGAAATACAACAAAGCTAACAGACTAAAAAAAGGAGATTACTGTTGCACCCCAAAATTTGCCTAACCTTTTTTTCACCTAGCTTGTGTTTCATTACATTCATTTTAGCATTATCATCTGCATTGCATTGACATGTGTGCAGGAGATCAAGAGGTATGACTACCAACAAAGGGCTACACAAGTTTTCGAAGATATCTAAGAGGTTTATTCAAGGATTCAAGGATTGATATCCTCATCAAAAGAGCCACAAAGTTCCTCAGAGAGAGGGTTGGACATAAAAGTGTATGTCTCCTAACTTGAAGGTTGTGAGAGGTCATCAGATGATTCTGAATCCATGAAGTTGGACTTGAGGCCTTGATAGAGCTCATGAGGAGTATTGAAAGTCATTTTGAAGCCTATACAGGTCATCATGTGAAGGATATGAAGCTACTACGAAGATGGGTGCAACTAGGGTTTCATCTGGTCAACCGTAGGTCAACAGATGATTTGAAGAAGGTTGAGACCTAATTTCAAGGCCATGTGATCATGGATTGATGTATTAAGATGCACAAGGGATGACTCCAAGGTCAACACATTATGAATCTAGAGTGTGAAGAGTTCCTAGGCTAGGGTTTCTAAGCTTGACAGTGTAAAATCCCCTAGTTTAATGCCTAACTTCAAGACCACATAACTAAATATGTGATTTTCATCTCACCTTGACCCCAACATGATTGTTGTAGAGCATGATCGTAGATTTAATTTAAGTACTAGAAGTCCTTGATAGGATTTATAGAACTCAAGTTATGAAGCAAACAAGTTACAAGTCATCAGATGAATGAGATTTTGGTTCTTGAAAGTCAACCAACTTCCATGCCATTTTTGACCTAGAAGGAAGCTTCTCCTCAACTTTTGGCCAACATGAATGTTGTTCCTTATCTTCTTAGCTTTGCAAGGAAGCCATGATTGGATTGGTAGAACTCAAGATATGAGCTTTGCAAGGAAAGGGTATTTTAGGAAGTTGAGATTATAGGCCATTTTTGATTATGGGTCAATTTTACCATCTTACACACCTCAAATGGAATTTTGTTCAACTTGAAAGTTTCTCAAAATGGGGTTATTTACTCCACCAAGCATCAAGAGTTCATTGATATGAATTAGAATGAGAGTTGGTTGAAGAAAATTTGACAAAAAGAGATTTAAAGGCATTAAAATGAGAAAATTGCAAAATAAATCATATTGGTTCAAAATAGTGCAAGTTTGTGCATTTCTTGAAGGTAAATGATATTTGGAATAGATTGGCATTGGTAGAATTTCAGGTTGAAGCTTTTTTCATGGCCAAATCCAAGGTTTCTTAAGATTGAAGTAACATCAATTACACACACCATTGATTGGAATTAAGGAAGTAATCTCAGCCCTTCATCCTCACCACAATACAAGCAATGAATTTGTGCCAAATTGGAAGGAGAATGAGGATGTATGCGTGCTCTACCATGAAGGAAAAGTAAGGAAAAAGTGAAAATTGAAATGGATTGAATGGGCCATGAATGAGCCTGAAAAGTACCCAAACATCATGTATATAAACTCTAGACCATGATTGTATGAAGTTAGATGCAATTTGGAGGGAGAATCAGTTAGAAACAGTTGAGAAATTGGAGCTTTCAAGTGAGAATCGATTTTGGAGTTTGAAGCAATTTCAAGAACAATTGAGCGTCAAGATTGATCCAGCATTGATCAGTGATTGATTCTGCACAGCTTGGAGCAAGGATTCACACTTGAGAGTGCCACATTCGAAGCTTCTGACCAAGTTTCTTCATCTCACGATTGCTCTTATTTTATGCACAATTAGGTTATTTTAGATATGTGGTTAGGTTGCTGATGTCGCCTAGATTGATTTAGGATTAGAGCTGTAGAGTTTGGTGATGATTCTTGTAAGTGTACCATTTCTGTTGGCCATCGTGTTTGCTTCTGTGTTGAGAAAAAATGAAAAATAAATAGAGCATGATGATTAGGGTGGTGAGACAAGTAGGTTAGTGTAATTTTGGTCGAGTTTGGTGAAGGTTGAGACCTTGGCACTGTTGGTGCCACCGGAGAAGATGAATAGAATCTTCTTCGGCCACCGTGAAACTCCCTCCCCTAGTTTCAGAATTCAAACGAGGAAGATAAGTCAGAGCCATTGGATTTGCTTGACTAAGTGGACTTAGTAAACAGATCTAGCGTGTGAGATTCGTTCTGAAGAATGTTGACCATTGACTGGTTACGTGGCATAGCTGTGAGGCATTAGATTAGAATACTTTTAACATGGACGAGGCTGATTAGAGACTAGTGTGTACCATAGTCAATTGTGATATGTTGGATTCACTATGAAACGCGACGTTTCATTAAAACCCCTCAGCTGCTACGTGGCACTCGCCCCTCCCTTAGGATTGCTTGACTGGTATATTGATCTGATGGTCATGATATTTTCCAGCATATTGTATATTCTTTAATTCTTTTTCTATTTTTCTTTTATTCTTTAATTGTTTTTAATTCATTAAAAATAGGAATATTTGTTAGAAAAATATGAGAAAAATCGTGAATAATCTTTGGCATGTCCCTGATTTTTGTATGCAATTTAATTGAATTTTTGGTTGATTTTCCATTTATCTGCCATGTTTCCATTTTAATTAGATGATTAAAAATGTAAAAGATGCATGATTTTCTTTCTGATTTTTGTACTAGCTCATGGATTTGAATTTAGTTCTGAATTTTTGCATGTTTGTTGTAGACATCTTGATAGAGTTGTATGATTTTTCTTTGGTTTTTTTAGAAACTTTCAGGTATAGGTTTGAGATAGATTTCTAGGACCTTCCCCTTGTGGATTCCCTTAAGCATGCCTTTAAGTGTAGAATTTATTTAGAACCTTTAGACTTAGGTCTTGGCTCTGGATTTTGTACCATGAATCCTTAAAACACTTAGGAAGGCTTAGAATTTTTCCTAGCCTTTTAGGATTCATTTTAGTATTTTTCTTAGATTTTAAAAGTTGATTGTGTTTAGGGTGATCCTAACTTAGCTCACCTTATAGTTTAGTCTCTAAAGTGAACTTTAGCTAACTTTAGGCTTCAAATTACTTCTTGAAAGAATAGAGCATAGGTAGACACCTATGTAGAACAATTGTTAAGCCTTGATAGAGCTTCTAAATCCATTTAGTTAAGTGATCCTTGTAGCTAATCATTAGGGTTTCTTAGAAGTTTTTGTGATGGCTTCTTTCCCCTATGTGGTTTCTTTCCCTGGCTTTGCCCTATCTTCCTCATCCAAGTCTTGATGAGGATCCCTCTTGGAGAAGCCTAATCCTTCCTTTGGTTGGATTCTGTGCATTCCTCTAGAGGTTGAGCCTTAGATTGACATTCATTAGCATAGTACATTCCTTTGGTGTGCACTATCCTCCTCCTCCAAGTCTTGATGAGGATCCCTCTTAGGAGAGCCTAATCCTTCCTTTGGTTGGATTCTGTGCATTCCTCAAGAGGTTGAGCCTTGGATAGACATTCAATGGCATAGTATATTCCTTTGGTTTATAGTATCTTCTTTCTACAAGTCTCTTTCTTAGGATCCCTCTTGGGAGAGCCTAATCCTTCCCTTGGTTGGATTCTATGCATTCCTCAATAGGTTGAGCCTTAGATGGACATTCTGTGTTGATACACTTTAACCAGATACCTTAGATTGACATCTAGGACCAACACCCAGTTTCTCTATCCTATTGACATAGGATCCCTCTTGGGAGAGCCTAATCCTTCCTTTGGTTGGATTCTGTGCATTCTTCAAGAGGTTGAGCCCATGATGGACTCTTGTGTTGATACACATCCAGCCTGATGCAGCCTGGGATGATTTCCCTGTTGCTCATCTTGGTTACACTTCTCCTTCCTGTTTGATTGATTTACTTGTTGAATTAGGGTAGATTTGCATGATTAGAAACTTTTGTTTAGGTGCATGACTGCATTGAAAGGTTGAGCCAGTCTCCCTTTGCTTGGTTGCTTATTTGCTTGTTTGCATTGAAGGTTGAGGTGACCCTCCCTTGCTTGTGTGTTCTTTTTCTTGTATGTTTGCATTAGAAGTTGAGGTTTCCTCCTTCTGCTTGTGATGATGCATTGCATATCCATTCATGTTCTTATTTCAGTAGCTTGATAGTTGTATTCATCTGCTTAATGATTTTTGCTTTGTTTCTGTTTCCCCTTCAAGAGAGGTTATGATAGACTTTAGGATGAATCCATGCATGATAACATTAGGGTAGATTCCCTTTTCAAACTCAACAATAGAATGAATCTATTGCATGACAACAGTAGGATGCTTGATAGTTTCCCCTGTAGAGTTCTTTCTCCTTCTCATCTCCAAAACAACAGTAAAATACGTAATAAAGGCAAATTTATACCGTACGTTACAAGCCTTAAGCCACTTGGGAAATGATAATTGAGCGGTATCCTCTCAATCGTTTAGAGTGTTTAGTATACGTCCTTTGGACGATATGCGACGCATTCGCTCTTAAGTCATAGTCTCTAGTGCAATATAAATTACAAACATTCATAAAAAACACTTCTTTCGTAAAAGATAAAAACAAACATTCAAACCTTTTTTCCCCGTGGGCTCTTAATCCGAGGAAAATTTTTTTGATGAAAAGAGTGCTGTTAAACTTCAGTTCTACCGCAAACAGGCATTGTCCCTAACAGCTGGAACTGTTGTTTAACTTTACTCAAGAAAAACAGATGAATCAAAACCTGTGTTTCGTTAACCCGAACTACATTCGCTCTGATTTCTCTAATGAGAATACGTAGGCACAAGACGCGGTGTCTTGGCGAACAACCTTCCCCCTTCACTCGTAGTTAGCCGAACTACATTGACTCTGATTTCTCGTTCTAGACGGGAACACGTAGGCACGAAGCTGCGAGGCTTTGCCGAGTCAATTTGCTTTTCTTTTGAACCAGCCTTGATAAGTAGATAGATAACCAACCCGTCAGATAAACACAACAAGCATGGATCCCGTTGAGTACAATGGACGTGAGGGGTGCTAATACCTTCCCCTTGCGTAACCGACTCCCGAACCTAGATTTGGTTGTGAAGACCTCGTCTTTTCCTTTTCGCTAGGTTTGTTCCGATCGTTTCCTTTCCCTCTCTTGGGATAAATAACGCACGGTGGTGACTCTTCTATCTTTGCCGACACCTTTTTTCGTAGTAGCGACAGCTGGCAACTCTGCTGGGGACTCCAACGGTTCCCTATGCGAGTCAATCCTAGTGCTTGCGTGTTTATCTGTTGGGTTTGCATTTATTTATCGCACTTTACTTTCCTGAACTTTACTTTCAGTATAATATGATTATTTGATGTGCTGTTGTGGGAGGGACTGATTCTGATGAGTGAGAAGCCAGACCCATGCTTGAGAGAAAACATAACATTAGAGTGGATTAGTGACGGACTTTCTTGCTTTGCTCGCACCAGTTCCCATGTAATCCACACTCAGACAAGATTCTCTTTGATGATTTCCTATCGGTCCTTTGGACTCGAGGGGATTTTGGATCTGAGGATTGTCGACTCTGGGAACCGATCATTTGTGACTCAGCTAAGTGAGGCCTCTTCAGGGAGTGATGATGCCAAACCAAAGATGGTGAATGTATCATCATTTCTTGAAAGTCTGTGACACTGAGGAACGCATAGGATGCCATACCTGTGTCAGTGGATTAGGTCCATACCTGTGAGCGGGGTTGGGCTATGCAGGAAACTTTTACCTTCAGACAACCTGGTTTTCTCTTGACAGTTTGAATCAGTGACATTGGTACCAGTGGGTCCTAATTATCAGAGTTGTGTTATATTCTCGCCGAAGCAGAATTTTGGTCCTTCTCAACCAACATCACAGTCATCTTGATCTCCTGCCACATGTTTGCATTTTTGCATTCTGATTCGCATTTCATTAACGTGTGTCTGTGTTGCAGGTGCATACTTCTCCCCTGATTCTAGTGGTCTTGATCCTTATGGCTGACATGACATCTTTGAAGAAAACAGTGGCTTACAAGCTACCAACACCTGACATCCGAGAGTTACGTGGTTTGATTTCTTTGGCTGATAAAAAGGTGATGGACGAATTCAGGAAAAGCTATGGGAGACTTCTGAATATGGTGTGTAAGCTTTCTACGTACGAGTTGAACGGCCTCTACACTCTTCTGCAGTTTTATGACCCGCAACTCAGATGCTTCGTTTTTCCAGACTATGTCCTAGCTCCAACCTTAGAAGAGTATTCTGACTTGTTAAGGGTACCTTTGTTGAATCAGATGCCTTATTACCGTGTTGATGATGAACCTAACTTGGGTAAGTTGGCTGCTGCCCTTCATCTAGATGACTCAGAGCTAAAAGGGATGTTGTCCAAAAAGATTGGAGTTTATGGTTTCTCTTTGCCTTTCCTGGTGGAGAAGGCCCAAGGGTTCGCCAAGAAGGGTTGCTGGGTTGTGTTCAATGCCATATTAGCCCTTTGCATATATGGTATCGTGCTATCCCTAGTCACCTGGATTTCATAGGCATGGATGCCTGCCACATATTTGCTTCCGGGAATCCGGTGCCCACTCTTCTCGGAGACGTTTACCATTCAGTTCACAACAAGAATGAAAACAGAAAGGGGAAGAATGTGGCATGTTGCGCTCCTTTGCTGTACAGATGGTTTGCCAGCCATCTTCCTAAAACGGGTCCGTTTATTGATTCTGCTGAGACTTCACCCTGGTCTGCATGTTTGATGGGTTTGTCTGTTGACAATATCATTTGGTTTGATAGAGATCTGCTAGGTAAAGAGATTGTGCATAGTTGCGGTGGCTTTCCTAACGTCCCCCCTGGTCGGAAGGAACAAGTGTATCAATTACAATCCCTCTTTGCTGGTAAGACAATTTAGATATGCGCTAAGAGGTCCTCCTGAAGAAGAAGAGATACATGAATCTCTGTATCTCACAGGGTTGCTTGAAGGTGACACTTTGGTTAAGGTAGAGAAAGCTTGGAACAAAATTCATAGAAATGGAAAAGTTTTTCTAGGAAAGAGCAACAACAAAGCCTTTGATCCATATGTAGCCTGGATTCGAGAAAGAGCCGCCAAGTTTCTAATGCCATTCCCTGCAGTGGAGCCATTATATCCCCCCGTGGTCAAAGAACCAACCACAGTTGATATTCAGAAGTTCAACCAGGTGCTCCAAGAGAAGGAAGAGCTACGAAAAGCCAACGAAGAGCTGGAGAAAGAAATCGCTCAACTCCGAAGCGAGAAAAGCGAAGCCGTATACGAAGTTGATAAACCACTTGGGCGCCAATTTGACCAAGGAGACTGATTCCAGAGAACATCTTGGATTAGACCTGAAGGTTGTGCACAGTGTGTTGACCACTAAGAAGTAAGACTTGGATAGGGCGTATCTGAAGATATCCAAATTCTAGACCTGGTGGAATAACGCTCTGACCAACCAAAAAGAGCGAGAGGAAAAGTTGAAGCAGCAAATAACCAAGCTAGAGGTCCAGATTGAGATCAAGGACAAGAAGATAGAGGCTGAAGCATCACTTCGACAAGACGTTCAGTACAGATTGGTTGAAACCAAGGCAAAACTGCAGGATTGTCAACTCAGAGCTAATGCTAAGAGGTGCAGAGTGGAAGACTGCTCTGAAGAAGGTGCTTGTGGGGACGTTGCCAAGGATCTCCAGGATACCATCAGGCAGAGGGATCTGCTGATCCGGGGTCTGCTCACCAAGCCTGACCATCCCACTACGAAGAAGTTATTGGAAGATTTCTGTGCCCGTAGCCGCACTTGATTTCCTTGTATTTCTTTGTATCTTTTATGCATTGATATGCTGACCACCACCAGGCTTGTTGGTTGGGGTCACCCTTATTGCTTCAGTTGTATTCGATTACAGTTGTACGCTGCCCGTGTGGGTTTTTCAGATATATATGAGGATTTCTTTCCATGATTGGATGTTATACTTTATTTGTCTTGGAAACTAGAATCGGGGGGGGGGGGGGGGGGGGGGGGGAATTTCCCCAAGGCACAGCCACACGTTTGCATTTGCATAATAATTTTTCATAGCACGGGCCTTTGGTTTATTTAGCTAACCCTTTGTGTTTACAGGTTTGTTTTCAGGATTGAGCAAAGACAGATTCACCGGTATTCTACCAGAGCAAATCAGGTCAGAGTAATGGAACAGGTTCAGACTGATATTCAAGAGCTCAGGGAGAGGATGGACCATTTTATGGACCTCATGCAAGTGGTCTCCAATGGCCAAGATCAACTCATAACTCTGGTGCAACCTTTGATTGCACACGTTGACAGCAACGTCGTGCTACACGGTGGGAATGCTGCAAACCCTCGGCTTGTTGAGACTCCTCATGCTAACATCCCTGTTACTGGAGGGAACGGAAGTGGCAATGGTAATGTTGTTGCTAATACTGGAGCTAATGGGAATACGACTGGAGCCGAAAATGGCAACTTTGAAGCCAATGGTAATGTTGGTATAGGCAATGGCAATACTGGTGGAACGGGTAATGCTAGGAACGCTGGTGTTGGTAATCTGTATGGTCTTGATGCTGCTGGGTTTGCTCATGGTAATGGACATCAACCTTGGCATGAGGATCGTCAATAGGACTTATTCTCAATGAAAGGAGCCGAGGGCGAACTAATTTCTGAAACTCGTTTAAGATTCAAAGCGCTCGAAGACAAGATGAAGAGTTTTGAGAACTTGAACTCAGACCTCAAGGTGCCTCCAAAGTTTAAAGTACCTGACTTCGAGAAGTATAAGGGAGCCGCTTGTCCCCTTGTCCATCTGAGGTCATATTATCGAAAGATGTCTGCACATTCTGACGATGAGAAGTTGCTGATGCACTTCTTCCAAGACAGCCTGTCTGGCCCCTTGCTGGAATGGTACATGGGTTTAGAGCCCACAAGTGTACACAGTTGGAAAGACCTTGCTGAAGCATTCGTACGCCACTACCAGTACAACAACGATCTGGCTCCCAACTGAGTTCAGCTACAAAATTTGTCTCAGAGGAATAACGAAGGCTTTAAGGAGTATGCCCAGAGGTGGCATGAACTGGCAGCAAGAGTTCAACCACCGATGGTTGAGCGAGAACTTGTCGAGATGTTCGTGGCTACTCTTCCAGGTGTTTATTATGAGAAGATTGTCAGTGGTATGTCGGGAAGCTTCTTCGACCTCATAATCACTGGAGAACATGTGGAGAATGGCATCAAACTCGGAAAGATTCATGGTGTGGATGTACCCTCAGCTGGAGGGGGAAATAAGCCTTTCAATGGTAAGAAACACGAAGGTGAGACAAGCTCAGTGTCTAGTGCTCGGGGAAAAGGAAAAGGCCAGCGCTAGCAGGTCGCTAGCATTACTATTCCTGCTGTCCAACAACCTCAGCAGCAACAACAAAACCAGTACCAGAGGTACCAGGGTAAAGCACTATTGTCAATTCGTCATCTTGAAACCCCACCTATGTCATATGCTCAGCTATTGCAGACATTGCTTCAGTTGAAGCTAATTCAGAAGAGAACTTTGGCTCCCTTGACAGGGACACCTCCACCTGGCTACGATGCGAATGCAAGATGCGAGTTTCATTCGGGGGCACCTGGCCACTCGATTGACAACTGTAAATCATTTAAGCACAATGTACAAGATACGGTTGACGCCAAGATAATCAAATTTTCTGATAATGTTCCAAATGTTACGAAGAACCCTATGCCTAACCATGGGGGAGACGGGGTTAACGCCATCATCGAAGAGGAAGATTCGGACTTATTGACTGATGTCAAAGACCTGAAAACACCACTCGGTTTCGTTAAAGCCAAGTTGATGAAGAAAGGTATTTTCCCTGGCTATGGGAAGTTCTGTATGGATTGTGCGAACCATTCAGACGGCTGTGATTAGTTGGTAGTAGGGATCCAGAGCTTGATGAACGAGGGACTTCTGCAGTTCAGTCAGAAGACTGAGAACAGACCAGGGGAATTAGTATTTAAGCAGAAGGATGAGGTTGACACTATCACCATCCCCTGTAAGACAATCACCATTTCTGCATCAAGGCCACCTACGATTACCATAACGAAGATTGGTCCTATACCGTTTGAGAGCACTAATGCTGTTCCATGGCACTATGGGGTAGATGTCTACTGCAATGGATAGAAGTTGGAGTCTGAGCCATCCGGGAAATCTGTTGACAACCTAGTCGGGACTGGGGGAATAACGTGTAGTGGAAGAGTGTTCTCTCCCCTGAAGACTGTAGCTCACAGAGCTGACAAGGCCGAGAAGACTGACAGAGGTAAAGGTAAGGTCGTCAAAGAAACCTCCCGTGAGGTAGAAAAGGACCTGCTTATGAAAGATGCCGAAGAATTTATGAGATTGATCAAGAAAAGCGATTATAAGATAGTTGATCATCTTCATCAGACGCCGTCTAAGATCTCTATTATGAATCTGTTGTTGTGTTCCGAGGTGCACCGTAACGCTTTGTTGAAGGTTCTGAATGCAACATATGTACCGCAAGAGATCTCCGTCAACCAGCTAGAGGGGGTGGTTGCGCATGTGAATGCTGGTAATGGATTAGGGTTTACTGACTTAGAGCTGACGCCAAAAGGAAGGAACCATAATAGCGCTTTGTGTTGCACCCCAAATTTTGACCCCTTAGATCCTCATCATCATTGTAGGATCATATTTGCTTGATTAACTAACCTTAACCCATTTATCTTTGTTAAGATGCAGATGAATTAGGGTTCCGTACCGTCAAAATCGAGGCTTCAGTGGTTTGATCAATCAGTGTTTTGGATTGATCCAACTTCAAACAAGATCAAGGATAATACATTGGATCAAATATGAATTCAATTTGAGGTGGTCACCCAGGAATTGAGAACAGTGCAATTTGAGATACCCGATTAGGGTTTCCGATCAGGAAAAGTCAACCGTAGTTTGACTTTTGTTTTAAAGAGTATTTCAATGGTGGTATTTTGATCCATTAAGTTCCTATGGCTTATTAAAGTCCATTAAAATAGTTTCAAGTCCTCAGGATGTCCGGATCACCAACGGGCGACTCGGTAGACACCGATCGATCGAACGGTTGACCGAAAAGTCAACTTTTCAACAATAAGGAATTTGACTTCAAGATGTGAATCAAAAATGTTCCTTATGTCATATTACACCTCCCCATAAAATTTCATGAACATTGGACCAAGGGTTAAGAAGTAATTGCAAAAATCGGGAATTAGGGTTTCGAAAGGGGCAAGACCATAACTCCTCAACCACACATCCAATTGAAGTGGTTCAAAGCTCATGGAAAACTATTGAAAAATCCTACAAAAGCCTTAAACTGGTCCATGATCAAAAAATGCATAGAATTGGAGTTATAGCATAATTCATTTTTGAAGGGGAAATAACTTAGAAAATTTCTAAGTTATTTAGCACTTGTAAGTGGTTTTTTAGAAACTTTGAAGGGTTTTTCAACATAATTCCATCAATAATTTGGAAATTCCCAATAAATTAAAGTTGTAGATCTACTTAAGGGCTTTCCAAATTGTGGTAGAACTCCTCAATAGCATGTTTGAGCAGGATGTTATGCACCATAGAAGTTGGGTCTGTCAACACTTGAAACCACACTCCAACACTTCCCAAAAATCAGTTTTTCACAACTTGAGATCTCCTTAGCCCTTGGATCATGATTCAATACAATATTCAGATGTGTAGAAGAAAGGAAATGCAGAAAATGTAAGATTTGGAGAGAGAGATGGTAGGTTGCAACTTGGCATTATTATATTCAAATGTAAGGAAGAAAGAGAAACTTTTGGTTGATGTGAGCAGCTGCAGTCCCCTACACCCTAAAGCTCATCTCAGTGACTTCATGTCCACCTCTCCACTTGATTTTCTGATCTTCTTTGGTCCATGGAACTGATGTATATAGATCTTGGCAAGATATTTCAAAAAACTTCACAAATCTCCCTCCAAAAGTGGTAAATGACCAAGGCTGCCCTCACTCTTGCTTGGCTATAAATAGAGGCCTCTTCTATGAGTCCAAAGACACCAGAGCAATCTCAGAAAACCACAACTCTCACTCTCCTCTCATTCCTCAAGAATTTCAAAACCACCAAAATTTCCATTTTTACCAAAAATTGTCTTGAGCAAAACTCTGCTCAAGACCAATTCCATCACTTCCAAACCTTTAACAATCATCCACACAATCCCTAAATATGATATAGAAGGTGTCCATGCCCTTACACCACTTAAAAACCTCACCATTCCAAAAGTCAACTTCCATACCAAGCAACTTTGGCCATAATGCACAAAATCTGCCAAAACTTGTTCTAGGCATTTGCTTGATGTTCTAATCACTCAAACACCTCACATATATCATATCTCAACTGTCCAAAGCATTGAGGATCATTGGTGTAGCTTATTTCTCCAACTGTCTTAAGGATTGCAATCTTGCTTCACAAAGAAGAAATCTCCAAAGCTAGGTGCATTTGAAGTTTTCTCTGGGTTTCTTGTTGTTTCAATCTGCTCAACATAGTCTACAAGAGGTATGTAGACAATACACCTCCTTATTTATATCATAATCTCATGTTTGGCATTTTTGAGCTTGTGGTAGTGTTGAAAAAGTGTCATTTTCATGTCATGTGTCAAAACTGGTTCCACTTGAAGCATGCTTGGTTCTTGAGTTTATTCACACTTAATTTCACATTTATGATATGTATGTATGGATTGCGTAACCTGTTTTACATGATTTGATCTATTGCCCTCAAAGATGCATTTTTCAGCAAAGATAAGCCATCATCATAACAGTCTTAGCTCCTCTTGATCTTTGATCCGTTTTGAAGTTTAAAACCCTCATTTATATGACTCATGATCTGTGTGAAATGATTGCTCAACATGAACATGTGTTTGGACCTGTTTTGCATTTCTTGATTGCTTTTCAAATGTCATTTCTGCCTTGAACATGCCACTTGCAGTACTACTGGTTTTAAGACTAGGTCACATGCTTATAATCACTTGAATACACAATTGTAGCTTGCTTGATGTGCTTGTTTGATGTGAATATACCTAGAACCTGTTTTGAACATTTTCATGTATGCCTTAAAGCATCAAAATTTCAGCTTACTTGTCATTTTCCACACCAGCTGTTCCAGACCAATTTATGTGTTCAAAAATCACTTGTTGATATATATATGTGACTTGTGTGTATGATGTATTTAACCTATACGTGCATAGAACTGATTTGAGCATCATCATGCATCACATTCATGTCCAATCTGCAACTTGAGCACCATTTCTCATAACAGTTTGTTTTTAACTTCAAATTGTGTTTGAACATCCTTAATAACATGTATTTGATGTGTGTATGTGATTGATTTGCCAAAATCATGCTCTGAAACTGAACTACACTTCTTCATGTTGCATCAAAATGACATTTTGCAATTTGTATATCATCCTTCATGCCAAGTTGTCTTGAGCCATTTTTCCTGTATGGATTTACTTGACTACATGTATGTATGAAGTGTGTGTGCCTAATCTGACTTGTATGTACATAAAACATGAACTGCCTATCTTCATGTGCATCACATATATAAGCTTGCACTTTGAACACAATTTTTCACATCAGTCTATTTTAAGCCACACCTTGTGTTCAATCTCATCCACCAACATGTATGCAATGTGTGTAAATGATTAACTTGGTCAATTTGTGCATAGAAACTGAATTGGACATAAACTTGCATTTCATTCATGTCATATTGCAGCTTGCATACCATTCTCCATCACAACTTGTTTTCAATTCTATTTTGTGCTCACACTTATTCAATAACATGTTTGTAGTATGTATGCATGATTACATTGATGTAAAACTGACTGGATTATGAACTTCATCTCAAAATGCATCTCACATGTTCACTTTGCACACACTATTGGGTTTTAAAATTGAGACTTGATCTTGAAAAACCAATGCCACCATCTTGTTCGTTGTAGAATTCTACTCAATTTAGGCTAAAATTTTGTGAAAATCCATTAAGAATTGAAGAAGTTACAATCAAAATGCAAATCCTGATTTTTGCTTGTCTTTGTGCCCAACCTGCCATGAATGTATGCCTTGTATATTTATGGGGGTGGCTTCATCAATGGATGTACAGCCACCCCAGTGGTAATCACCTTGTCACCTAAGCGCCTTTGACCATGTGAACCTGGGTTCGACCCCTGAGGAGGGCAACCCTTTTGTTATTTTTCACCATTTTTTATCCAATCTTCAAAAAATCATATCTCATTCATTTTTCATCCTTTTTTGCTCATTCTTTTTGCATTGTGATATACTTTGACCATTTGGAAACTTGTTCATTTATTGTGATTAGTGATCCTACTTACAGTGAATTCCTCTGAGCATGATTGAATTTCTTGTGAGATCTTTATTCCCTCTGTTAGTTAACATGTTAGGGTACCCTCTTTGGTTGTCACCATAATATTGTCTCATTCATCCCTCCTAAATTATGAGGTTTAAACTGATTTAACTGTGTTTGATTATCATCTTGGCATTTTGTTGTTACATTTGCTATGTTTTGAACTTATGACATGCTTATCTTCAAATTATGATTTGTTCATATGGTTATTACCTTTATCATTCTTCAATCTTTGTTAAGATATGCCTCAAATTTTTGTTAGGATGTTTGACTATTGGTTCTAACCCTTGATATCATTTGAAGTATATGCTTATTGTAATATGCATGCTTACTTGTCTTAATCTCATTTCATCTTGCTCATTTGTTTATTGCTTTGTTAATTACTTATTCCCCAAGTGATGGAACTTTTTAGTTCTCATCCAAGTTCTCTCTCTCTCTCTCTTTCTCTCTCTCTCTCTCTCTCTC